>CAWUFW010002337.1:0-1200000 GCA_963921515.1 Calotriton arnoldi | reverse complement strand
CATTTCTAGCTTTCATTGAGCCCTTTCGGTTTCAAGGTGTCAAGTCTCTTTATCCAATACGTCTCTCTTTGTAGTAATTGTTTGTTTTTATCCATTCCTGAGATGTTCTGCACTAGCTCCACAATCTGGAATTTGATTTGAGCAATGGTGTGTCTGCTTTCTGCCCAATGCGTGGCAAGACTTGAAGTCACAATGTTGTTCCGAATTCTGCTCTTGTGTTCAGTCATTCTGACCTTTACCTTTCTTTCTGTTTTGCCTATGTAAAGCATACCGCATGGGCATTTAATTGCATACACGACGTTGCATGAATTACAGTCTGCATTGTGATGTAAGAATATTTTCTCTCCAGCGCAAGGATGATTAAGTGTGTTTCCTGTCATAACATTGTTGCAGTGGATGCAATTCAGACATTTTCGCATCCCTAGGAATTTTTTGTCCCGGTGTTCCGACTGTTTGGATAGTGATTCTTTAATGATATTGGATCTAGTGTATGCAAACAATGGTCTCTGCATAAACACATTTTTGAAGTCTGGTTCCTGTTGTAGGAGTTTCCAGCATTTTATAATGATATTCTTAATTTTTTGGGAAATTGTGGAAAATTTTGATACAAACACCAATCTGTTTGTTTGTTCTTTAGGTTTGTTCTGTAGTAATTCCTTGTGTTCTAACAACAATGCCTTTTGTTCCATGCTGTCCAATAAGTCCTTTGGATAACCTCTGTGCTTGTAATTTTCCTTGAGGTCTGTCAGCGTAGTTCTGCATTCAGTCATGACAGTCTTCTTGCCCTTAAAAACTGTGAGTATGGCAAGTTTGGAACAGCAGTAAGGAACTTAGGCATTAAATTTGATAATGCCTTTTCCTTTCAACCACAGATCCAGGCTCTGATAGGTTCTTGCTTTGGGGCGCCTTGATTGCTGAAAAACTTCATGCCTCTTTTGTCAGAGTCTTCCAAGAGATTGTTAATCCAAGCATTAATAACTTCTAAGGGCCCGACTCCGATGTCGTTCGGAAGGGCTCCGAAACGTATTCGTGTTTGCCAAATCCGATCTGGAACCCTTGTTTCCGACCGAATCGGACACACTTCTCAACGACCGATTCCGGTGCCTGGAAACCTTTAGGGCTGACCAAATTGGTTCTGAAAGGTATTTGGGCAGGTCGCATCTTTCGGAGCCGAATCGTACAGCTCTATGGACTCGGTTTTCCGAGCGAGTGAGTACGATGGCCGATTCAGACAGCCGTTCCGAATCGGTTTCTCCGGAACTAATCGGCTGCCGGAATTGGTCTTTGAGGGCCCATAGCAGGCCCCCCTTCACCTGGGGCCCTCCGATTCGGGCCTTTGGGGGTACCCAAGGGACCCCCCTTTCCAACCATGCAAAGTGTGGCAGGCACCATGGGGTGCAAGGTTTTCCCCAGCCACACCTTTCTTCAATGGGAGCATGTGTTCTCGTTCAGAACACAGGATCCCACAGAAGTCAATTGGTGTCCAACCAACTCGTATTAGAAGCATTTGGATGCATCCAAATCGCTCGGTCGGACTCCCCTGAGCCGAGTCGTTCGAAAAGCATTCCGGAACCGATTTGTCGGAATGCTTTCAGAACGACATTGGAATCGGGCCCTAAGTTGGATTACGGGAATGCTCTCTACTTAGGTCTTCCAGAGTAGCTCCTTGGCAGACTTCAGGTAGTCCAGAATTCAGCAGCCCAGTTTCTTCTCAACCTCTCTCTGAGAAAACATATATCCCCCCACCTGAAGGCTCTCCATTGGCTTCCAATAAAAAGGATATTGTTTAAATACTTTATCCAGGTTCACAAAGCCCAACATGGTTCAGGGGCCAGCTATCTGAGGGAGAGGATTCATGACTATGTCCCTGTTAGGACTCTACATTCTTCTTCCGAAAACTTGGCTAGAGTCCCCAAAATCTGCCGACTTAGAATGGGCGACAGATCCTTTTCCTATCTGGGGCTGGTTACATGGAATAAATGCCCTGTGGAACTATGCACAACGTGTGGTCTCACTGATTTTAAGAAAAAAACGAAAGAACTGGTTCTTTTGACAAGCTGCATAGATCGTTGATGTAGGTGCCGTTATGTCTGTCTAGCACTTGGGCATTCCTTGGAGTAGCTGCGCGCTGTATAAATCACAATAACATAACATAACATTAGATGCAACTTGTACCTTTCTATGAGAATATCTTCAGATATATTCATTCAAAGCATCAAAGAAGCCCACCATTTTTACGGAATGACTGCCATAACAGCCAGGCCTAATATTAATTCCCTTCAACTTCACTCGTCCTTCATATGACTTTTTAACTAGTGTACTCAAGATAATATTAATGTGTGAGCATGAGTCAAACATGGTTCGGACTACAACACCCTCAATAAGATCTTTGTCAGTGGGATTAACCACAGTTTGCATGTCCACTTGCAACACAATTTCTTCATTGATAACCTTGACTCCATCTTTGGATTTATTAATGCTTCTGCAAGATTTACTGTAGTGGCCTTTGCATCCACATTTTTTGCATGCTGCTTTTCTAATAATGAGCAACATTCCTTTGAATTAGCCACATGTCCAGAGATGCCACAATGAAAGCAGTTATCCTTGGAAACATGAGATATCGGGGCATATTAGCAAGGGCACTATCGCCGCTTTAGCGGCACTTTTTGCCGCTAAAGCGGCGATATTTATATCGCCCTATCAGCTAACTGTCTCTAACAGCAGTTAGCGACAGTTTGCGGGCATTAGCGCCCGTTTTGTTACCGCTTTGCATGTCAGCGATATTTATCGCTAATGACATGCAAAGTGGGCGTTCCCGACGAACAAACCTGGGAAACACTCGCTAACAGGCCTATCGCCTATTAGCAAGGTGGCCATGGCCCCAGTTAGCAACGTGAAAAGTCGCGCTAACCGGGGTCATCGCCATTTATTTAACACCTGCAATTAGCAGGTGTTAGCCATACCTAACATGGGGGTGGATTATGCTGATACGACCACAGGGTCGTATCAGCAAGGTGTTCTCCTTCTCCATGCAACATCGCTGGTTTTTCAGCGATGTTGGCCCATTTCCCCGCTATCGCTGGAATATTCATCGCCATAGCGCTAATCGTTGCTAATACAGCGTTAGCGTGGCAATATATTCCAGCGATAGCCGGCGATAAAAAAAATCACGCTAAGCAGGGTTAGCGATGATTATCGCCTCTTCTTGCTAATATGCCCCATCATTTCTGTTTTGTTTCTCTCTCTTTCACCTCAACTATACTCACAACAGTCCTCTGTTTTGCCTCTTTTTCAACTGCTCCACACAGTTTAACGTCTGTGTAACACTTTTCTCAGTAACAATCACATCAAAAATGGGTATTGGACTGTCCCCAGTACAACACGAATAAGGGCCTCTCTTATACCGGAAATCTTTCAGCTTTTAGAAATGTATTTCTACTTTTTTAATATATAAGACTTTTACCAATGTGCATTTTTGTAATGGTTTTAATTAATCAAAAATACATTTTTTACTTACTTACTTACATCAAAAATGGGTGGTTCATCTTTCAACTACAACTCCTCTCTCAATTTGTATGATTTACACTGTGGAGCAAATTGATCATGGATTCCCTCTTCACATATGATACCAAATTTTCATGCCACTGCTAATTTACACAAAGCAGTGACATACTCCTCCACAGTTTCTTCCTCTTTCTGTGTCCGTCTACCAAAGTGAAACATCTCAAGAACAATGCTCAGTCTAGGAAGATTATGTAGATCTAATCTCTTTAGAACAACATCAAATTCATTGGAACCTTTTACATCCTCATCATCCAACACAAGTAAGTTTTACAAAGTTTCTTGTCCTTCAGCACCAAAGCAATAGATCAGAAAAGCAAAATTTCTTTCTGTGCTGATATTTGTAAAACAAAAAGGTACATAATTTAAGAAAACTTTCTAACATTTACCCCACTCAAAACTGGACTTGTCAGGATTGGTTAAGGACAGGGGTGTGGAAATGTTCTGCTTGCCATGTGAAAATACCGGTACACTGACAAAATATCGACACCCAAAGTATCCCCCATACAAAAATATTGTGACCAAAATATCGATGTCAAAAATATCTACATCCTATACTTATAAGTACAAAAATATCGAGAAACAAAATATTGATGTCATAAATATAGTTGTACAAAATATTGTTTTTTATACATATATAAAATAAATAAATAAATATTAAAATATTAAAGAATACAATTAATTTACAAAAAATACATTAGATTTAATATACATTTAAACAAATATAACAAATACACTTAATTTTAAAAAGTTAAACACATATATAATAATTAATAAATATATTTACTTTAAAACAATCATTAAACTAATAATTTTAATGTATTTTATAATGTTAAAATTATATAAAAATTTAACAAAAAAAGAAATATATTATATATATATATATATATATATATATATATTATCTACTGGCGGTCGCCAGTAGATAGTTATAGTTAGGACCTATTTTCCATAGGAAATCCGCGACATTCTATTTGAAATAACTCTTGCGTCGGTTGACAAATCTTCGCAAAATTTTCAAACTTTATGGCCCGCTCCGGTCCGCTCCTACCCTGAAAGTTTCGGGGTGATTCGTCAAGCAGGGGCCGAGAAAAAAGGGGGGTCCCAAAACGCGTTTTCCCCATTCATTTTCCCATAGGAAACTTTAGACACGGCTACAGCCCGAACTGCTGAACGGAATTACACCAAATTTGGCAAAGAGGTAGTTCTTGGTTCAGAAAGAACCCTTTTTGTTAAATGGTGTAAATCCATTCAGTAGTTCCTGTGAAAATCAAAAGGAAAATCACATATATATCTATGGCTGCGTCGGATTCGCGCACCCTCCCGATCACGAGCTGCATGCTAATTGGCTGTCAACACTCCAAATCAGGAAGTGTTGGCAGCCATTTTGTCCCTCGGTAGAACCGAGGGACAGAAATAAGTGCGCAAAGCGCAAAAGGGGGCAGGGTAGAAACACCCTGACCCCTAGGTCTGATCAGGGGTCCCACAAGGACCCCTGGGCAGAAAAAAGCATTTTTTTTAAAAAATCGGCGGGATGCGCTTAGGGTACGCGAATCCCGCCGAGAAAAAAAAAAATTGCAAGTGTGCAAACGCACAAAGGGGGCAGGGTAGAAACACCCTGACCCCCTAGGTCTGCTCAGGGGGTCCCACAAGGACCCCCTGGGCAAACAAAAGCATTTAAAATAAAAAAAATAATTGGCAGGATGCGCTCAGGGTGCGCTTCGATTGTATTTTGCCCCCGGGTGGCCCAAGTCCCGGGGGCATGCGGGGTTTATTTATATAATGCTGGGGGGCCTCTAAGGGCCCCCCAAGCCCCGGGGACCGCCACCCCCGGGGCTTTCATTTTAAAATGGTGCGGGAGGGCACTCGGCCCTCCCGCAGCCCCGGGGACCACCACCTCCCGGGGCTTCTCTTTTTTTTTTTATTTCCTGTGTGGGGGCTCGAGCCCCCCACACGCCCCGGGACCGCCACCTCCCCGGGGCACTAATAATGTAAATGCGGGGGTCCGTAACGGACCCCGAGCCCCGAGGACCACCACCTCCCCGGGGCTTTAAAGACCTGGGAGGGGGCCGCGCGGCCCCCTCCTGGAGCCCTTGATGGCCCTGGGGACCGCCACCCCCAGGGCCAGCTCCTGCAGTGTCCCGGGTGCCTACCCCTGGGACACTGTAGTTTGCAATGACAGGACGGGAGCCTCGCGGCTCCCGTCCTGTCATTGCAAACTTCTTTGGATATTGGAAGAGAGAGCAGGGAACCTGCTCTCTCTTCCAATATCCAAAGCACATTGCTTTTCCACATGGGGAGCTGCATGTTAGCAGCTCCCCATGTGGAAAAGCAATGCCGGCTCACAAGGGACGCGGGGAGCCGGCGGGACTGTGGGGGATTGGGGACCCCCACAGTCCCCAACGGAGAGGCCAGCCCCGGGGGATGGGGTCCCCGGGGCAAGTAGTGGCTCGGGATGGGGGCCACGCGGCCCCCTCCCCAAATAAAAAAAAAAAATTGTGAAAAAAAAAAAAATGAAAGCCCGGCCCCGGGGGATGGGGTCCCCGGGGCCTTAAATGGCCTGAGGAGGGGGGCCACGCAGCCCCCTCCAAATCTATAAAATAAAAACCAAGGGCATGCCCCGGGGGATGGGGTCCCCGGGGCCAATACAGGCTCAGGGAAGGAGGGCCACGCGGCCCCCTTCCCGTTTTTTATTTTTTTATTTAAAAAATAAAATAAAATGCTCAGGCCCCGGGGGATGGGGTCCCCGGGGCCAAAAGTGGGCAAGGGAAGGGGGGCCATGCAGCCCCCCTCCCATTAAATTTTTTTTTTTTTAAAACAAAAACGACTGGCATCGTGCCGGAGGCCCCGCCCCCCTCCCTGCAGTACTCTGCAAACGCACCCCCTGGCACGTTTTAAGAAGGGGAAGTAATTCCCCTTGAATACTGGGGTCCCTGGGGCCAACTAGCCCACCAGGAACCTCCAGTATGCGCTAGGGGCTGCGTTGCAGAGAGGTGTACAGAGGCCACGCCCCTTTTACACCTCTCTGCAACGCAGCTCTGTGGCGCTTTTTAGAAGTACATGGTGGGCTAGTTGGACTCCAGGGACCCTCAGAATTGAAGGGGACTTAATCCCCCAACTTAAAACGCGCCACGGGGCGTGTTTGCACAGTGGTGAAGGGAGGGGGCGGGGCTTCAGGTGACATGTGTGCAAACAGGCCCCGTGGTGCGTTTTAAGATGGGGAATTAAATCCCCTTCAATCCTGAGGGTCCCTGGGGGCCAACTAGCCCACCATGTACTTCTAAAAAGCGCCACAGAGCTGCGTTGCAGAGAGGTGTAAAAAGGGGCGTGGCCTCTGAACACCTCTCTGCAACGCAGCTCCCTGGCGCATACTGGAGGTACAGGGTGGGCTAGTTGGATCCCAGGGACCCTCATGATTCAAGGGGCCTTAATCCCCCAACTTAAAACGCGCCACGGGGCGCGTTTGCACAGATGTCACCTCAGGCCCCGCCCCTCCCTTCACCATTGTGCAAATATTCCTCTAAAATCAGCCGAACTACGAATTCCGATTTACTCACCTGTTATCAGGAGAGACCTCAGTGCTGCATCTTTCAGCCCAGTACTGATCCTGAAAAGTAATTTTAACCGTACTTACCAGTAACTTGAATTTCCTTCCATAGGATATCATTGACTGGATTCACTTGGAAATTCTTCTAAGTGTGGAGTTTTGGAACTTTATAATATTCCTCTAAAATCAGCCGAAATACGAATTCCGATTTACTCACCTGTTATCAGGAGAGACCTCAGTGCTGCATCTTTCAGCCCAGTACTGATCCTGAAAAGAAATTTTAACCGTACTTACCAGTAACTTGAATTTCCTTCCATAGGATATCATTGTCTGCTTTTTGCTGAAAAAGTTTCTAAGTGTCGATTTTTGAAACATACAAATATTCCTCTAAAATCAGCCGAACTACGAATTCCGATTTACTCACCTGTTATCAGGAGAGACCTCAGTGCTGCATCTTTCAGCCCAGTACTGATCCTGAAAAGTAATTTTAACCGTACTTACCAGTAACTTGAATTTCCTTCCATAGGATATCATTCACTGGTTTCACTTGGAAATTCTTCTAAGTGTGCAGTTTTGGAACTTTAGAATATTCCTCTAAAATCAGCCGAAATACGAATTCCGATTTACTCACCTGTTATCAGGAGAGACCTCAGTGCTGCATCTTTCAGCCCAGTACTGATCCTCAAAAGTAATTTTAACCGTACTTACCAGCAACTTGAATTTCCTTCCATAGGCTAACATTGACTGGTTTCACTTGGAAATTCTTCTAAGTGTGGAGTTTTGGAACTTTATAATATTCCTCTAAAATCAACCGAACTACGAAAACCGATTTACTCACCTGTTATCAGGAGAGAACCCAGTGCTGCATCTTTTAGCCCAGCACTGACCCTGAAAAGTAATTCTAACTGTACTTACCAGTAACTTGTATTTCCTTCCATAGGAATCCATTGTCTGGTTTTCAGCAGAAAAGTTTCAAAGTGTCGATTTTCACAAACTACAAATATTCCTTAAAAATCGCCTGTATGACTTAAACGCATTCTTTCAACTGTTTACAGGAGATGCACCAGTGCTGGATCCAGGATCCAACACTGAGTAAGAAAAAGTAACGATAACACTACTTACCTGCTAAGTGAATTTCCTCCCATAGGATAACATTGGTGATTCTATGTGAAAAAGTTTCTAAGTGTCAACTTTTAAAATACAATAATATTCCTTAAAAATCAGTACTGTAACCAAAATGCTTTTACTCAACTGTTTACAGGAGATGTCCCAGGACTGAATCTAGGATCCAGTCCTGTGGTTAGAAAAGTAATCCATAAAGTAACTAATTGCATTTAACTAGAAATTCACATTGAGCTCAATGTTGCATTGTGTTTGAAATTGTGTTGCCCATTGCAACAACTGTAACTACTGTACTTAAAACTCTATTGCCTATTTGCAAACTATTTAAACTAAAGTAATTCATTCTGAGAAAGTATATTTTGTAATGTAATGTATAATGTAATTACAATGTAATTTAATAAATAAAATATCTAAAAATAAATAGTTTTAAAAAATGTAGTAAATCAGTATCAAAAAAATAAATATAACAATTAATACATTTAAAAATTGTCATTTACAAAACCTTTGAAATTCACTGAAAAAACCATAGGTTTTAGGGGCGTTATAGTTAGAAATTAGCATTTAAAAAACCTTTGAAATTCACTGAAAAAACCACAGGTTTCAGGCACGTTATAGTTAGAAATTAGCATTTAAAAAACCTTTGAAATTCACTGAAAAAACCATAGGTTTCAGACACGTTATAGTTAGAAATTAACATTTAAAAAACCTTTGAAATTCACTGAAAAAACCATAGGTTTTAGGGACAGTTATAGTTAGTTGGACATTTCACTCGTACAAAATCATAGAAATTCCCCCGTTATAGTTAGTTCAGCTAACTATAACTCACGCCCCCGCAATGCACTGCTGATGACGTCACATATTACATCACTCATGACATGGTCAGTGACATCACTGATGACATCACTGATGACATCTCAAATGACATCACTGATGACATCACTGATGACATTATCCATGTGATAATTTCATGCATCTTCTCACACCCTAATATAACTTTTGATACACCCACTGTAAATTACAGACTGCCATTCTCAAAACCATAGACACTCCAACACCAATAACTACATACCCACTCACTGTTTCTTAGGTCTACACACACATCCACTCACTCACCCGTACAGTCACTCATGCTTACGGTCACTCAGTACAGGACTATCATATGCACTCATACACCTACATAGACACTCACACACCGCCACTCATCCATAGAGGTACTCACACACCTAGTCAGTCATGCAAATAATTAATCACACTGCCATTTACTCACCTATACAGTTATACACACACCAGCTCACTTACTCATACAAATACTAGCACAATCTTACGCTCTTATACAATCACTGATACAAGCACACACTCATCCATACAGTCACTCTCACAATCACAATCACACACTCTCGCTTCTAGCTATTTATATACTCGAACACACATATATACTGCCTTTCACATATGTAGTTACTACCACATGTACCACTGAGATATACATTCACTCACTAACACACCCATACACACACTCACCCACCCATACAGTCCATCACAGATGCACTCTTGAAACCATGCACCCAGTGAATCACCCACTGAT
This sequence comes from Calotriton arnoldi, assembly GCA_963921515.1. Lineage (NCBI taxonomy): Eukaryota > Metazoa > Chordata > Amphibia > Caudata > Salamandridae > Calotriton > Calotriton arnoldi. The sequence continues at coordinate 1,190,188 of CAWUFW010002337.1, read as the reverse complement.
ACATCTATGTGCAGCCACACACACCCCATCCACACAAACACTCAGGCACCCATACAGATACTCAGACAACCAATCAATAACTCATAGACACTCATGTAGCTATTTACAAACACATGCAGCCACTTACACACCAACAGACAGACGGATAAAGACATTCACACAGTTTAGTCACTAACCCATGCATTTAGTAAGATACGTTTAATCACTCACTTATAGAGTCAGTCAAGCACCTACAAAATCATCCATCTAGACACTTATACACCCACTCATTATTCAATACACTATAGAAACACACAGTCACTGCATGATGTCATCAGTGATGTCATTTGAGATGTCATCAGTGATGTCATCAGTGATGTCACTGACCATGTCATGAGTGATGTAATATGTGACGTCATCACCAGTGCATTGCGGGGGCGCGAGTTATAGTTAGCTGAACTAACTATAACGGGGGAATTTCTATGGTTTTGTACGAGTGAAATGTCCAACTAACTATAACTGTCCCTAAAACCTATGGTGTTTTCAGTGAATATATATATGTATATATATATCTATATATATATATATATATATATATATATTAGAAACCAATTCTGAACTCCATATAGATCAGACACCGACACAGGGGTAGCGTTGCCATTTCATCCTTCGTTTATTACGAAATTGTCACCATGACGCGTTTCGGCATTCCTGCCTTGTTCACATTGACAGTCGTCTAAAAACAGCATACTTCTTTTAAACAGAGTATTTAGGTCACATGACCCAGTTGTTAAATAGCCATAGAAGACAGACTCACTATGCTGCTTGGGATTCAAGGTAAGTACCTTTTCCTTTACAAATATTTCACTCTTTAAATAAACAGAACCACAATTTCATCATTGTCTATCATCAAGTCAATCACTTTGAAAAATTCATGTCAATCATTTTGAAAAATTTCGAAAAATTTCGGACCCTAGACTGTCCTTATAATACTCAATTCTATTTACATATTGGACCATATTAATTAAAAACAGGGTACTTTACAATGTTCCACTTGTTTAATAAATCTCACAAGTAGCGCCTGCTTAGTTAGGGTCCTTCCAAAATGACATATTAAATTTTAAAACCTCAGTAAAAGATCATGATGTTAAGAAATAAATATATATAAACACATTTTGTAAAGGAATTTAAAAATTCATTATAGCAGCATCAAAAGGCGAATAAAGTGCAAGTGTTCTATTTCTCATATAGATTACTTCATTATCGTGCTGATTAGAGAGATTTTCTGAGATTTTCTTCTTTTTCTCATTTCAATTTTCTCTAAATCCACCAGGCATCTGCCGATATACACCAGATACATCCTATTAAAATGCATATAAAACCTCTTTCATAGTGCAAATTCAATACAATATTAAAAATATGGATGTTCCTTGTCCAAATAAAGTGCAAGTGCTTTACAGTACTGAACTACATACCTATCCTCCCTATTTATATAAAATACACTATAAAGAAATAGGAATGCTTTTATTCCCGGTGGATATATATATATATACACATATACCAATAACATAAAATCTATTTAAAAAACATTCTATTATAAATTAAAACATCAAACTATTTAAAAATCTTAAATTTCCCACTCCAGTGAGTGAAACAGTAGGGAAAATGTTGGATAGCTGAGGGGTAAAAATGTCTATTCCCACTGCAACAGTAGGTAAAGTGTTGGATTGCAGAAGGGTAAATATCATCAACAAAATAAAAGACTTTTTTAAAAAAAAGTTAACAAAAGAATATAAATATGTCAAAAATAAAAATATATTTAATATTAAAATATATATATATATATATTATAATGTTAAATACATATCACAAATAACTTCAAATATTATATTAAATAAAATACAAAAATAATTTTCAAGCAAATAAATATTTTTATTTAGAAGTTATTTATTAACAAAAACATTAATTATTACTTAAATTTAGTTTAATTACTTCCTACCCCTATAACACCACACAACTCACAACCCACATCGGAAAAGAAAATGTATTTCATAAGTAACATAAATAATTTCTCAATTAAACAAATATTTTTAATTAAAAAATGTAATTAACTTCCTACGCTTTACACCTTTAATCCCCACAACCCAAACCTAAAATTAAACTGTAAAAAAATTAATTACACAATTTAAAAACTTTTTCAATTAAATAAATAATAGTATTTAACAACTAATTATAAAGTAAGTAAAATTAATTTACTCCCCACCCTTCACCCCATAAACTAAAAACCCCTACAAAAAAAATAAACCATTACACTAATTAATTATCAATTAATTAATATTATCAACTAATCATTAATTAATTAAAAATAAATTACTTCCACCCTTTACCCCTAAAAACCCCACAACCAGTACCTAAAATTAATTACACAATTACCATAATAAATGTTCAATTAATTAATTAATATTAATTAACAACTAATTATTAATTAATTAAAAATAAATTACTTCCAACGCTTTACCCCTATAAACCCCACAACCCGCACATAAAATGTATTAAAAAAAATGAAAAACACAATTAACATTATAAAACCTCAATTAAATTTTTTTTAATAAATATATTCATGAATTTATTATAATTAGATGACTTCCCACCCTATTCCCCTATAAACCCATAACCCACTATGAAACAAAAAAACACTAAATTAAATTAAAATAGAATTAATAACTACTAAAAATGTAACACATATATTAAATACTTATACAAAAAAATACATCACAGGCATTTAAAATATATACTAAAATACATAACACTAATTAAAAAATCGATATTTTCAACAACTATAATTTTGTAAACGATATTAATTACTTCTATATTTTTAAAATCGATATTTCTTACCTTAAAGTCGATATCCTTGACCACGATATTCTTGATGTCTATTTCTGTGTCACGATATTTAAAACTCGATATTAGTGTCAGTCGACATTTTAAACTCGATATTTTGACTGAATAGCGAAAATACCACACTGAAATGTAGGAAACAATTGTTTGACAAGAATTATAGACTGTTTAATCCTCAGAAAAATTGTAACAGGCAATTATCCAGATTCCAAAGCTAAGCAATATTAGAATTCCCTTTTCTACATATATATTATACCTATACCAATCCTAATACTACCCACCATAGACCTCTTTCACCGGGAATCCAACAGGTTGGGGACTCGTGCCCAGGATTTCCATTGGAAGCATTGACTGCAGTTAAGATACTGTATTTCTTTCATGCAGAATACCGCTGAGCTGGTATATTAAGTTTTTTAGACACAGAACAGTTTTACAGGCTTCGCTGCCAACTTACAAACACACAATTTTTTATCAATGAACACCAAACAGCTTTTCCTCACAAGAACATTGTTTCACATGATGTGTGTTATGTTTCAATAACAAGCATTGCTTTACTTAGTAGCAACATCGAAAGGTGTTTATGAAAGGTAAAGTACTCACCTCTAAACGCTCTGACTTTCAACGACGTGCCTCACTACACATGCAGTGGCCCAACACCTGGCAGGCCGTATTATACTAGGCGCAGATCCCCAATGACGTATACCTTAGATACAGGGTGGCTTCTCGCTGGCTCTGATGTCACAGGTGGGACAAGAGTACTAAAACGCTGCGTTTAGGTGATGCAGGACATAATTGCACAGAGGCAGCAGAATCTTTCTTATATGTGGCTCTGAATTTCACTCAGCAGACACTTCACAGATTTATCCCAAGGATCTCTGCTCATAAGATTTATTAATATTGGTGTACTGAATCATTGGTGAACAATGACTAATACTCCCTCTTAGATATAAATTGCTGATTTAATCACCATGATGAGATGGGGTGAGTTAGATTTTAAGTAGCTAGTTTTGTATACTATGTAAGGAGTTAGATATAAGGAGGAGGGCACCCTACCATCTACAGACCAGGCGGGTCCAACTGCACCTAGTGGCTGGGTGCGTAGGGGTGGGTGGAGGTGGGGGACGGGGACTGGGGGAGGATTGGGGAGGCGGGGGCTAGGAAAGGGGGAGGTAGTGAGATGCCTGGTAGAGGGATGGAGTACATGATTTTGGTGCAGTAGACAAAAGCAGTGCTTTAAGTTCACAGCAAAAAAGGTATTGGAGTTGATTCTTTTGTATATCCTGGTTTTGGGATATGGAAGTCTGATTATGTAAGTGGCATGCTAGAAGTTGAAGATCTTACTGTGCTTAGCTCAAAAGGTTCACTCAAAGAAGGCTGGAACGGGGATAGCAAATTATGTATTTGCACAATCAATTTCGGCAGGCTAAATCATAGGGCCAAGAGGGTCAGGGTGACAATCAGCTTGAGTTGGATGAAACCTGATATTGTGTGTCTTCCGGAGACGTATATTCCCTAGGGTAAGAGAGGACTCTTTGCTGACCTAGGACTCTCGCTCTTGGGCTGCACGTGACAGGGTTTAACATTGAGAGGGGTAGCCATTCTCGCTAATAAATCTAGCTGCTCGTTAGTTCAGAGCGCTACTATAAGCTGGGCAGGTGAGTCATTTTGAAATGCCACACGGGAGGTGGACAATTCACTCTGTGTTCAGTCTATGGGTCAAATACAGACAAAGCTGAAGTGTTTGATTGTTTGAATATTGAATTAGCAACTTGGCTAGCCCCCCTTATACTGTGCAGGGACTTTAATATACATATAGAAGTTAAAAAGTATCTATTTGGATCCCCGCTATATAATGGGATGAACCCATGGTATTTAAAGCACTTCATGGTTGGAGGTAGGTCACGGGCTAGTAGATGTCTGGGATAAATTAAATGCTCCAGACCCTGGATACGCTTTTTTTTCATTTCCGCATAACAAATTAGTGTGCCTGGATTCCTTTTTGTTTCTACTGCACTTATTGGCTAGGCTGCAATTGAAAGGTACCCTAGAGCCCTTTCCCATCATAACCCATTGGGAGTTGAAGTTCCAATGAAGGGTTTCTCTAAGCCATGCGCTAACTGGACCTTTGACAAAAAGCTTTTGTCTAATATAGGGTACCTAGACCATATGCGAAAATGGGTAACCAAGTTTTTAGCGATTAGCAGAGGTACTGCTAAAGATGCGATAGTGAGGGAAATGATAAAGGCCGGAATTAGGGTGATACTTTAAGCTACACTTGCAGCAGCAAAAGCAAAAACACACTGAGATCCAGGGATTTTATAAAGAACTTTCATTATTAGAGGAGCGCCAGAGTCCAACAAAAGATTGCAGTGCTTAAGGCTAGGATTATGATATATTTCACCAAAGAAATTGCAACTAAATTTCACAGTCATAAGATGGAGTGCTATGAATATGGAGAAAAGGCTGGACACCTACTCGCATTGCGTATTAGACAAAAGAAGGTGGAAAGAGGGATAGAAACCATACAGGACACCCAAGGGCATAAATGGGATTCCCCGGCAGATATAGTTAGGGTTTTTAAAGACTGTTATGAGAATCTTTATACAGAAGATCCAGTTACTCTGCAAGCTGGGTGTGATGAGATTCTACAGGTGTCAGACAAGGCCGTAATGTAGAAGACCGGGCCATTCTGGACCTACCAATATCTTCAGAGGAAGTAGCAGAGGCAATCAATTCATTAGCCTTGGGGAAAGTCTTGGGGTCAGATAACCTGCCCAATAGAGTTGTATATTATTGGTAAATTCTGGTGGGGTTTTTTCCAGTGTTTTCAATACCTTAAAAAAACAGTGGTGAATAAAAACAACAGAAACAGTGCTTTTCTGGTGTTTATGGAAACTTTTTGCTTTTATTATTGCTTATTTTCTGCACTGATAGTGCATGTTATATAGACAGCGTACTTACAGTGTATATGAGGTCCACATACATTTTTGCAAATTAAACTTAAACGCTGTTTAATTCCCATGTAAACTTTTATCTGTGAAAAGGCCCTCTCAACATTGGCACTTGAGACGGGCAACGCCAAAACAGCCAGTGCACAATTTGCTAACTCTGGCCACTGAAATAGCTTTCAAAGCCAATACTGGTGCACCTGAAGATTGCGATTTTCTGGGACAGGTTCTGCAACATATGCATTGAACGGGTTCATATGCCCTCAGAGTTATTGAAGTGGTCAAAAATGAAGCAGTACTTATCAAAGTCTGGAGAAAATTCCCCTTTACGGAAGGGATCTAGAACTTGTGCAGAGTACCACAGTGAGGCTTCATTGACTTCAAATGCCATAGTTGGTGAAGGGACATTTCTATGCATCATTGCAAGCCATTTCTCATGCATTGTAAAATAAAATGTCCTGAATTGCTCCTCAACATTTCTTTGCTTACCAAGTGGCAAGCATTCTAACATGGAACATGTTGCAGTGCCAAAGTCACTAAAAGTGTTGCCCAGCCTACTCTCAAGGAGATGTTTCACATCTACACCAATTACGCTGAACACTTGGTAGACAAGGGAGTTTTCAGACTCTAGATTTTTTATTATGTCCACTACAGCTGTCATGTTTTCTTGTAAAAATCTAAGAATGCAGTAGAGTGTTACTTTTTTTCACAACACTATCAATATGCAACGGAAGATCCTCAGATTTCTTGCCTCTGGCATCATCACTAAGCAATAATTCTGTAAAGGATCACCATGTGGATAATATGATAATATAGCATTCACAGCCTCTAGGATTGAGAACCACTGGCTAAATGACACAGTTGGGATGACTCTTTCTTTGATGCCACACAAAACGAGAAGTTTTTGTGTTTTAGTTCCCGTGCATAACGAAACAGTGCGCCAGAATGGAGTACAAAGTCAATAGCGTTCTTCATTAACTCTGAAGATTGTAAAGATGCTTTCAGCATACCGTCTAGCAAGTGGCAAGGATCTCTTACAGGGAAACACTTCAGCTTAGGTATCAATTTTGACAGGTGATCACACAACTTTTTAATATACGTAGCTGAATCTCTGCAAATACAAACAATGTCACTCCAATCTTTGTTGAACTTGGTATCACTTTTTGCAGCAGCACTTCAAGTGACACTGTGTTCCATGTTTTCAAAAAGTCTGGTGTCATGTTTTTACCACTATCCCAGATGCTTGCTGACAGCACTCTTTTCACATATACCTGTCACTACACCTTGCATTGAATGTTTAAAGCCTGGGGTGTTTGGCAATTCACCTACTATCAATACTGACTCACTAGAAAATGTGGCTGATGTATCAAAGGGTTTCACCCATTCTCTGTCTGTGGGTAAATGTGATGATACATATTGGGAAAGATTCTTATGAAACCAGCCATTTTACCTATCAGTGAAAGAATCAAATGTAGCCAAAATATCAAATACTATTTTGGTATATTGCCTGATTCTCTACAGTTTATAAAATAATTCAATAAGACATAAAACATGCTTCTAAACCCTGCATCTTTAGACCAAAGACCACAAAACTAAAAAAAAGCAAAAGGAAGAGGGAACAATATTTTAGTGACATCCATAAATAACAAAACTCAAGCAGAATAATATTAGCCCAGTCTTTCTTACTGCTACTTTGTATAACAAAGTTAAATTTTATTGCCCCCTTCATGAAGGAACAATAATTACTCTTTCACTCTCCTTTACCTTTCTTTGAATGGCATTTAGTTTGTGGTTGTGCAGGTGTTTTTTCAGTGTTTATATGTTTACACTGGTGAGGGCTATTTCCCTTTCGGTGGGGTTTTATCAGTTATTATAGGTTTAAACCTAAAACAGGATGGCCTAAGCATTATATAACGAGCTTGGGCAAGATCTGCTCTCAGTTTTTTTAAAAGCACGGGGGAGGAGATTCCCACTTCATGGGAATTAACTAATATTATTGTATTTAAAAACAAAGGAACATCCCCTCAAAACCCAGGGTCATATAGGCCAGTCTCTTTAATAAATTGTGATGCTAAGATTTATGCCAAGGTGCTGGCAAATCAATTATATAAAGTTATCACCACCTTGGTATCTCCCCAACAACATGGTTTTACCAGGCCGCGGAATAGTGGATCACGTAAGGAGCGTGATTGCTTTGTTCGATCTTGCTGAAGTAACCAGGACAAAATTGGGCCTGATATTGTTAGATTCCGAGAAAGCAATCGATCATGTTTCATGGGGCTTTTATGGGTGGTTCTTGAGCAACAGGGGATTGGCCCCAGATTTATTAAGGCTATTAAAGCACTCTCTCAAGCCCCCAGTGCAAAATTCCAAATTATGGGGATTGAATCAGAAAAAATACTTATCTCCAGTGGGACTAGACAAGGGTGCCCATGCTCACCACTGTTATTTGCCTTATATATTGACCCTTATATTACACTTTTAGAGAAGAACCTATGGATCTGCCCTGTGATGCCGAATCACATTTAAAGTGCAGGCTTACGCGGATGACGTGGTGGTGGTTACTGCAGACCACTCAAAAGCTCTAACTGAGATAGAAAAAGAAGCAAAATAATTTGGGGTATTCTCTGGTTTTAAACTTAATGTGGGGGAGACACAGGTGGTGTGCACTAAGGATACAGGATTTAGGGATACTCGAGTGGGGGAGGAGCCAACATATTTAGGCGTCGGGATCTCAGCAGATATAGACCACCTAGTTGAATTGAATCTAATCTCCTTGCTATGTAATATAGGACAGGACCTTCAGAGACTCAACCATTTGCACCTCTCACTGGTGGTGAATGACAATTTTGCGAAGCTTATCATACTTATTTTGGACCATTCTGTTGGAAATCAGCTGATTCTGGTTGACTAAATTTAAAGCCTTGTGCTTTAGTTTTCTTTGGGAATTCAAGAAGCCAACAAGAGTCTCTAAATATATGATGCTCCCCAAAAGTTGTGGAGGATGGGCCGTGCCTAATCTTACACTTTATTATTGGTTCTGTATGTTACAACACGTGTATCTTGATTATGGGCAGAACGTACGACTTGATCTTAGCGGAAGCCCCATCAATTTATGAGCTAATACCAGGATTTGAGGCTAAAGGGTGGTTTTTGAAAAGCATTGAACCCAGTTATTATAAAAATCAAAGTTTAAGATTTTGCAAGGTGCATATAGGCTAAGGCAACAAATTAAGAAGATTTAATTACTATACACCCATATGGGGCTCACTGGCTTTACCTTTGATATTCCATGACACAGTTGGTAGAAGCTGGGCTCAGAATGGTATTACTGGGTGATCTTTATGAGGGAGAGCAGTTGTATTCGTTCAGTTAGCTCAGGGAAATATATGGGTTAATCAAGATACACTTTTTAAAATATTTTCAGATCCGCGATTTTGTTAACAAGCTACCTAAGAATCTATATTTGGCTGGCAGCATTCCTCTTGTAGAAGCCATTGATGACGGGGCCAGGATTGGGGCTATCATTAACTTGCTATTACAAGAGCTGCTGGATGACTTGTAAGCCCAAAATGGCAGGTGGGAATCTAAACTTGGCTAGAGGGTCTGCTACTTCAGGAATCACTCGATATTGGCAGCAAAGTATTGTTGACAGCGGAGTTAAACATTCAGCATTTTAAGACTACATTCGATCTCTATTACACCCCAGCTAAGCTACGTAGTTTTTTTTAATTGTTTTAATTTTTTTTATTTTTAAATTGTTTTTATTAACATTTTTTCTATATCATCACACTTACATATCAATGTTCTGCAGCATGTGTGACGCCATATATTGTCAATATCTCACAACAACTCAACATTAAAACAACAGATCAGTGCTCTAGGTGAAATCACATGAATCGATTTACATTTCCCGCAGTCAAGAAACAGATCTTGCACATCATTCACATAGTACCTTATACACAGTTCATTATAGCACATTGAACATTAGAGCGCACTATATCCCACAGGCATTTAGTGGCAAACAATTGTATCATTCCCTACTGATATACTGTCAATAGGGAGGCTGTGTTTGGCTCCTCCTTTGTAGCCTTATTTCGGAACCACGACAGCAGTGGCTCCCAAATGTCCTTTGGTCTAGAGGCAATAGGCATTTGCTCCCAAAATAATGACAGCTGAGTGTGACAGAAGGTAATATCCTGTAGCCAATTTTTAACTGTCGGGGCAATAGCTGACCCCCAGTGCAAAGCAACTCTATGCTTTGCCAGCAAAAGAAGCATGGTAAGTAAAACGACGAACATCCGCTGGAGTGTCTTTGACATATCCCAGTATGCCTAACAAGGGTGTAGGCTCGACTGATGTTTCCAAAATATCCCCTACGGTGGTGAAAACGGCAACCCAGTATTTCGCTATCACCGGGCAAGACCAAGCCAAGTGCAAAAAGGTTGCAGGAGTAGCCCCACATTTCCAGCAGTTGGAGTCAGCTCTAACCCCCATTCGGAACAGCTGTATGGGGGTACGATAAAATCGATGTAAGAATTTAAAGTGAATCAACCTTAATTTGTAGTTGGGGAATAGCACGCGCAGTTGGCCACAGCAGTATTTCCATTGTTTCATGTCAAGTGGGGGGCTCAGTTCTTCGTTCCAGCCTGCTAATGCTTTGGGTGTAACCACCGGGTATGTATTTTGCATATTGCTGTATATGCGTGTAATAAGATTACGTTGTGGTGGGCATGTTAGTATTTGTTCAAGCACAAGTAATGTGGGTGGAGAATTGGGAAAGGTCTCATATTTCTGCTTACACTCAGCTCGTAAACGGTAATATAGGAATAAGTCTGCAAAGTTTGGTCTCAACCCCTCAGCCCCGACCGGCAATGATCTAATACTGTCCTCCGGGAACAGGTCTGCAAGAGTACGTAGACCTAGCCGGTGTGCCAGTGCCACCGCGCCTCCATCACATAAGGGAGGGACATGCAGATGATAAGCTAGCTGCATGGAGGGGGCGTACAGAATGTTGAGTTTAGCCCTTTTTTTTAAACCCTCCCAGCTCCAGCGTAGCGACTCTACTGTATCGATCTCATCATGAGGTCGTTTGTACGTTTTATAAACTGCCACCGAGAGTGGAAGTGGTGCAGCTCTGCCCATCTCCACCGCCACGTGAGGCTGGAATGGAACCGGGTGGATCCAGAAGTGCAGGAACTGGGCTTGTGCACAGTAAGCATACAGTTGGAGATCCGGGGCCCCCAGACCCCCCAGCATCAGCGGGAGAGTCAACAACTCCCAGGAGACACAAGCCTGTTTGACCGCCCACACCAGAGATATCATCAAGGAGCGCAAGGTATCAAAAAAGGCCCGTGTGAGAATAAGGGGCATATTAATAAAGAGATCTAAGAATCTGGGCAAAACCACCATCTTGGCAATCGCGACTCTTCCGGCCAGGGAGAGCGGTAATCGAACCCAAGTTTGTATCTTGCTCTCCAGCCAAGTGATAGTCCTACCATAGTTTTCTGCCCACAGCTCCTGCAGATCACTAGAGAGCCAAATGCCCAGATATCGGACAGGACCCTGAGCCCAGCTGAGAGGGAATTCTAGTGAGAAAGGAGTAGTGTCCTTAGTAAGTGGGAAAAGGACCGACTTTGACCAATTTATTTGTATGCCTGACAGTCCACCGAAGCGGAGAGGCTCGCGCAGCACCGGGTCAAGATTCTCCGCTGGGTTGTTGATATATAGGGTGATGCCGTCCGCATATAGTGATATGATAAGCCCTCTGGTGGAGAATCCCAGACCCCTAGCAGCATGATATTGCATAAGTCGCGCAGCCAATGGCTCCATGGCTATTGCAAACAATAATGGAGACAGGGGACAACCCTGCCGCGTACCACGGGTGATTACCAACGGAGCTGAAATTACACCATTTAGGGCCCGATTCTGATGCGGGTTGGAAAAGCTTCCCGACCGAGGGCCTGATTCTGATGCGGTTAGGAAGGCCTCCTAACGGCATTTGCTCCTTCCAAATCGGATCGGGAACGTGTCTTCCTGACCGAGGGCCCAATTCTGATGCGGTTAGGAACAAATGTTCCCATTGAAGTCAATGGGAGTTCAACCAAATCGTATCTGGAAGCATCCGGATGCATCCTACTCCGCCGGTCGGACTTTCCCGATCCGAGTGGGTCGGACACCATTTCCCAACCGATTCGGTCGGGAAGCTTTTCCAACCCGCATCAGAATCGGCCCCTTAGTCCGAGCCTAGCAGTTGGGAGAGTATATAACAATTTTATTTGGTTGAGAAATAATGGGCTAAACCCTAGCCTAGTCAGGACAGTGAAAAGGAAGGACCACTCCAGAGAGTCAAAGGCCTTTGTCGCATCTGAGAGAGCCGCCAAGGCTTTGTAGTTAGGGTCTAGGTAATGTAAAACGGTGAAAAAGGTGCGTAGATTGTGGGCAGTAGACCTCCCTGGTATAAATCTAGATTGGTCTGGGCGTGCAATTAGGGGCAGCACTAGAGAAGCCAGAAGCTTTGCATATATTTTTGAATCAGTATTGATCAACGATAACGGTCGATAGGAGTCAATTTCACTTGGGGACTTTCCTGGCTTAAGGAGGGTCAGAATTATGGCCTCTCACATTGTGGGGGGGAAAACATCCGTCTCCAACGCCTCCTGATACAGCATTTGTAGTTGGGGCACCAACAGTTCAGCATAGCATTTATAGAATGATGCTGTAAGGCCGTCAGAGCCAGGTGCCTTCCCGGAAGGTAGGCCATTTATTACTTGAATAATGTCCTCTTTTGTGAAGGGCTCATCTAGAAAAGCTCTATGTGCCCTACCCAACGAGAGCAACTCAAGAGAGTCCAGATATTCCTGAAGTTCCTCCGGGAATGTGCTCGAGGTGGGTGTGTATAATGAGGCATAAAAGTTCAGCTAAGCTACATAGTTGGGGTAGGAGATCCAATGACTGCTCTCATCGGTGTGGGGCAGTACAGGCTGAAATTGTAGATATGTTTTTTCATGCCCTGCACTAGACCCTTTTTTCTGGAGATTAGTGCTTTCATTGGGAGGATCATTAGGGAACAAATTCAAATAACCACTTTGAGAATACTATAAGGGGTGGTTGAGGGCACGGTTGGCATTGGGCTGGTAAAAAAGACTTATATATGATATTCATTGCAATGGCAGTTGCTCTGACGTGTATTGCATCAGGCTCGCTAAACCCAGAGGCCCCATATTTGCTGAATGGAGGTCCAGGTTCCTGGCAACATACAGCAAGGAAAATAATTTATATGAGTGCAAAGGGCGGAAAGTGCAGAGATGGGGGACCAGGATTTGGTGGCCCATCACAAAGTGGATGGAGAGTGTGATCTAGATCTGGGCAGACTGGATGCCCGGTTAGTTGGGGATTGCTCGGGCTGAATATGATTCCATCTCAATTTGAGGAATCCCAGGCTGCTCCGATTTGTGTACTTTCTTGGCCCCTCTCTGATTGCATATGTTTTTTTCTTAATTGTTTTTTTGGGGGGTTTTTAATCCTGACTTTGCTACTTTATGGATGGAATGATGGGGCTTCTCTTAGATCAAATTGGACTGTCCCTATACAAACCCACATGTTGCATGAGGTGTATAGTGTGTCTGCTATGCTATGATATGCATTGATGCTTTTCTTAGATACGTGCAGTCTGTAGGTTTAGTGAATTTTTAGATGAGGAATGTCTAGGTTTTTTTTTATTTCTACAGATGGTCTCGATCTATCATGCACTGGTTATGCACTTGCACTTTTTTGTGCTGTTTTCACCGTTCGAGTACTGTATGCCATGTCTTTTATTTATGAAAGGTCAGTGGCACAATATTCTTGGCTTTTCACTTGCTTGCACTTCATGCTATTTAATGAATTTAATATTGTACCTTTCGTTATCTGCTAATGATGATGTATTGTAACGCTGCTCATGAAAATAATAAATAATGATTTAAAAAAAAAAAAATCTCTGCAAATATTTCACATTGCACAAATGCAGCCCAGAAATAGAGAGGTAGGCCACAACTAGATTTGCCATATCGAGAGGTGTAACTCTCCAAAAGGCAGACAGTGCCCTCACATGTCTTGGTTGTCATGTTGAGTTGAATGACCCCTTATTCTGCAACTAGTCACCAGTGAAATGTCGCCCATAAAGAAGAGCCACACACAAGAGAAAGTGGAGTCTTGGTTTATGCATCCCATCAACCAACAACCAAATGCCACTAACTGTTAGCAAAGAAATATCGCTTGCTGAGGTCAAAGAGCTCTCTGCTCAAGCACTGATGACACATTGTCTGTGCCAATACTACAGGGTACATTTGAGACCCCCGCCAATATGCTACTGGGGATCAGGGTGTGCCCACCTTGCCCCCTTATATTTTTTTAATTCATGTCATGGAGTAATGTAATGGCTGTCACAACATATTTTTTTTAAATTCTTTTTATTCAGTTTTGTACAACCAACTGATTGATGAACGCATAGTAACTCTCCCCTTTCTCCCCCTCCTAAATGGCACATCAATCGACAGACAGACCGTTGCAACCACTACCCACTACCCGGCCACAGTGTGCTACAAAAAATGGCCATACAACCAATCTCGGCTCTCATGGCCCCAGCTCAGTTCTTAACCCTTCCCCCTCACTCCTCTTCTGATTAAGCCTCTTCCAACCCCTTCCATGACCCCCACACTTTAGCACATTTGTACAGGCATCCTCATGCAATGTATATCTGCTCCTCCGCTTTCATACGCTAGTTCATGTTAGACTCCCATTACCGCCCTGTTGGTCCCCGTTTGCTACCCCATGTTTGTATTACATTTCTTCCTGCCACCATCAGGGCCACATTACAGAAAAGGAGGATATATCTATTGAGCTTTTGTTTCCCCCAAATCCCCAACATCACTACCTTGCCAATACATTTAAAAGATTTCCTTGAGTCCAAGAGATCCTGCACCGGACCTCCTCCCAAAAACTGTGGATTGCTGGACAGTCCCACAAAGTGTGTACAAGCATGTCTCTCTGTGTGCATCTCCACAAGCACCTTTCCAATGCCTACCTGCCCATTGTGAATAACTGAGTTCTGGTATAATAAGCTTGGTGTAAAATTTATAGTTGGATCAGCCTAAAACCCACTCAGGTTGCCACTTTCCCCAGGTACCTAGAGACCTCTCCTCACTCATCATCCTTCAGTCTACCCAGATCCCCTTCCCATCTCTCGCGGAGCTTCTGTACTGCTAGAGCACCACTTGCCAGCAGCATATTGTAGATGGCAGAAATTGTGTTGTAGTGAAGGGGGGATTCCAGTATTTGGTACTCCAGTGGGATCTCCTCTGGTATCTCCATCTCAGGGTTCAAGAGAGCCCGGAGTTGGTGCCTCTCTTGAAGGTACCTCAAGTATTGTCCCCGCCATCCTCATATTGGGATTGAAGGTCCTAAAAGGTCAGCATATCCCGCTTCACCCACACATCTCCCGATTTTAATATTCCTATTAAATCACACTTCCTATGGCCCTCAATCCCGTGCAGCAGCACCAATGCCTCCACCCCCCATAGTGGAGTCACCAAGGTGAGCACAACCTGCCACCTCAGACTTGCTGTCGCTTTGATCCAGAAGTCCACGACCATTGTGGTAGGAGCTGGTAACCCCTTTGGGCTCTTCTTCCCATAGATTCACTTCACATACCACGGGGCCCCAGGGACCTCCTATCTGCCCAAAGGAAGGGCTCGTCTGGTCCACAAAAGACACCTCCTTGAGTACTACCTATCGTGTTGGCCAATGGTACAGGTGGAGGTTCGACAGGGCGATTCCCCCATCTGTCACCTTTCTTGTGAGTGTCTCCATCGCTATGCGTGGTATGCCTCCATCCAATGCAAGAGCTTCATCTCGGAATCCACCAATTTGAAGAATTATTCAGTGACTCTAGATAGGGAGTTCTGCATTGCATACAGAAGTTTCGGCAAATAGATAATTTTGTAGAGTGGCCCTGCCCAGCAAGGACAGTGGGAGATGCCCCCACCGGCTCACGTCTCTTTTGTATTCCCCCAGCAGCCTGACTAATTTGAGGGAGAAAAAAGAGTCTCCTATCATGTGTGATGTAGATGCCTCATCTCTATCCACTATATCAAGGTCACGTGTGATGTAGATGCCTAAGTATCGAAAACTTGACCCTTTCACATGGTATGGGGCAGCTCTAACTGTCACGGGGGGTCCAATCCACTAAGGGGTAGAGACAGGACTTAGTCCAGTTTATCTGGAGGACTGAATATCATCCAAACAATCCGAAAATCTCCAGTACCCTGTCAACTGAACCATCTGGGTCTGCCAAATACAGTAGTACATCATCCGCATAGAGCGATACCACATCCTCCTAGTCGCGGCCCATCGCAGCCCCCGGAGCAAATCATCCTTTCTAATCCAATTGGCCACCAGGTTAATTGCTACTGTGGAAAGATGAGGTGACAGGGGACATCCAAGCCTAGTCCCTCTCCCCAAGGGCAATTCTGATGAGAGTGCCCCATTAACACCCACTCGGGCCATGGGATTGATATTAAGCAATTTCATCCAGTCACGGAACAAAGAGCCGAAACCCATCCGCTCCAATACTGCCTGCAGATACAGCCATTCCACAGAGTCGAATGCCTTCTCTGTTTCCAAGGCCACTAGTGCTGCTGGCTCACCAAGTTTTCCCTCCCGTACCAGACATCCAAAAAGGTGCCGGAGATTGTGATTGGTGGACCTATACAGCATAAAGCCCGATTGATCCTGTGCCGCCACCTGCGGTATAACCCGCATTAAATGGTTTGCCAACATCTTTTCTAGAAATTTCGCATCAACATTTAGGAGCAAAATTGGGTAGTATGAGGAACACTGGGTGGGGGGGACCTTCTTATGAATAAGGACCACCGTTGGAGATCCCTGAGCTGTTCCCCAATTTGTTTGGACTCACAGAGCATAGCTCGTACTTGCTTTACCACTTGGCTCCTCATGCAAATGAGATTGGCTTAGCATGCAAATGAGATTGAGTCAATTGCATCACAAGTGGAGAGTGGTGTGAGATCCCTCTCAGTAGGTATTGTACGTCACAACACTGACCCAGATGACCAACCAGGATCAGATGGTAATCAAGTCTGGAGAGTGATGCCATCCTATTAATTGAGAATGAGTACTGTTGTTCATTTGGGTGTGTGGATAGTCATGGATCAACCTGCCCCAAAGCCTCCAAAAACCGACCCAATCTGGTATCTGTCTTTGGGCGTACCTCGCCTCTATCCACTATATCAAGATCACGTGTGATGTAGATGCCTAAGTATCGAAACTTGACCCTTTCACATGGTATGTGGCAGCTCCAACTGTCACGGGGGGTCCAATCCACTAAGGGGTAGAGACAGGACTTAGTCCAGTTTATCTGGAGGACTGAATATCATCCAAACAACCCACAAATCTCCAGTACCCTGTCAACTGAACCATCTGGGTCTGCCAAATAAAGTAGTACATCATCCGCATAGAGCAATACCACATCCTCCTAGTCGCGGCCCATCGCAGCCCCTGGAGCAAATCATCCTTTCTAATCCAATTGGCCACCTGGTTAATTGCTACTGTGAAAAGATGAGGTGACAGGGACATCCCAGCCTAGTCCCTCTCCCCAAGGGCAATTCTAATGAGAGTGCCCCATTAACACCCGCTCGGGCCATGGGATTGATATTAAGCACTTTCATCCAGGCACGGAACAAAGGGCCGAAACCCATCCGCTCCAATACTGCCAGCAGATACAGCCATTCCACAGAGTCGAATGCCTTCTCTGTTTCCAAGGCCACTAGTGCTGCTGGCTCACCAAGTTTTCCCTCTCGTACCAGACATCCAAAAAGGTGCCGGAGATTGTGATTGGTGGACCTATACAGAATAAAGCCCGATTGATCCTGTGCCGCCACCTGAGGTATAACCCGCATTAATGCCTTTTCTGTTTCCAATATACTCTCATGAACAAGGGGACCCCAGTATTCCGACCATGGGTAGTCTATGTTTACACAAAAAACAATGGTACACAATGAGGCCACAAGGGTCCTGGGTTAGCCTAGGCTATTGCTATTTAAATAAGCACTAGTCAGGTTTAAACCAAAGTTAGCCCATGGGGGATTTATTAACTAATATATGCAGGGACGCACGGTTGAAATGACATAACATTTATTAACAACATACATGGAATATCAGTTGTTGCTATTCAAGTGATAGTTCTAGTGCTCAGACAAAAATATAGCGAAGGTGCGTGAAGTGAGGGGTGCTAGTGACATTTAAAAATTACATCGCATTGACAACAGTAGGCAAAACTCCAAAAAGAATTTATACAATGGAGGAATTTTTGTTGAAAAAGGTTGACGGCGTTTCGATCTCATTAATTCGAGATCATCATGAGGACGGAATATGTGAGCAAGACAAATCTATGAAGAAGAGAAAACATGATATCAACCAGTGGTCCCGAGTGCAAGAAAATAATTTATGTACATAAAGGGGCATATTAGCAAGACCCACGTTAAAATTATCGCCGTTTTAGCGGCAGGAAACTGCCGCTAAAACGGCGATAATGGGCTTGCTAATATGCGTTATAGAATTCAATAGAAGCCCAGGTTAGATGTGCAGGACATCTAACCTGGGCTTCTATTGGAATTCCATAACGCATATTAGCAAGCCCATTATCGCCGTTTTAGCGGCAGTTTCCTGCCGCTAAAACTGCGATAATTTTAACGTGGGTCTTGCTAATATGCCCCACAATTCTTATAATGAGAAAGGAAGCCAGAAAGGATCAGCTCCATTGGAAAAGTCTCTAAAGGTACAATTAATGCCAAAGACAGCGAAGGTCAAGCGGGGAGCGGTCAGAGAGAGCCGCATCCCAGAAAAATTACCGCTGCGCCTAGAAAATGGACAGACAAGGAGGTGCTAGGAACTCATAAGTAGCAGGCATTAGAAAGGAGTCTAAGGTACAATTAATGACAAAGACTGCGAAGGTCATGTGGGCAGCAGCCGGAGAGAACCGGGTCCCAGAAAAATGCAGCTGTGCCAACAGAATTAATGGACAGTAAAGGGAGGCCAGTATATGCACTAATTGGTGACGGTCACGCAGCCAAGGAAAACGCAGTGAGAGAAGGCTCAGAGGAGGCTGGGGAAGACCAGGGTGCCAGAGCCAGGAGTGGGGCTAACCACTGGAGGTGCGCAGAAGGGGAGGCACCAAGGAAGCAACCACTTACTGTGGAACCCAGAAATGGGTGGAAGAAACAGCGAGGCAGCCCCGGAGAACCGCGTGGGCCATCGGTCTCCTAATGAGTAAAACGAGGGGGTTAAGGAGGAAAGGAGGCGACGTGCAAGGTGGGCGCAGGCAGGCGGTACCGCAAAAGGGCGCTAAACTTACTTGCCAGGTAGGGGCAGACCCAAGAGGCCACGAGGGGCCTGAATGGTAGTCGCGGGAGCGGAGAGAAACACCGTCCCGAGGTGCAGAACTGGAAGGGCCAACACCCCGAGATACGTGGGTGTGCGAGGGCCGACTGAGTCCTGAAAAACATTTGGGGGGAGGTCATGGAGGCTCGGAGGCAGTGTTACGATGCGAGCGAGGGCAGATGCAGTAAGTAAATTAACGCATGACTTACTTGAATTGGAGGGTTGAGCCCGGAGGCCGCGGGGGGCCGTGAGGTAATTAGGGGGCGGCGGAATTAAGCCGGAGCCCCGAGGAAGGCAGTGAGTCAGAGTCCAACACCCCGTGGAACGTGGGTGTGGAAAAACGATCTGATGGGTACAAGATAATGGGTCACTCTAAAAGTATGCCAGAGGAAGGACTGTGATAGCCTCATGCGAGTGGAGACACTTACTTGCAGGGCCGCTGGCGTCAGTCCGAGGGAGATGCCGGGCATCCGTGGTCGTCTCCAAGGGGGGAAGAATGAAGCTGAGGCGTGCGGGTGTATAAGAAAAGCACTCGGAAGTGTGTACGGTCGACTAGACCGCGCTGGGAAGTGCGCGCATGCGCATTAGAACCGTGGCACAATTGTGTCCGCCATGTTGGAAAGGGCGCGTAGAAGGTCCGACATGCACAACCTAATTAGTGGGAGGACAGCAAGAGACAGTACAAGCAATGTACCATTGTGGTTCTAACTAGGGTGCCAATATAGTAGCGGCGGGTGAAAAACGGAAATAATAAGGACAGTGTAAAAAAGGTAACAAGGGATAAAAGGAATAAAACCATTATATACATTCTATTTACAGGTCATCATGTATGGAATGTCAAGGAAAATAACCAACACGGTGGTTGTTTACAAAATCATATTCCATTCCTCAAGTGTGTTCAAACCATGTTCAATTGATCTGCAGTTGAAAATCCATTTACATTCCAATCTGTTGAGGATTGATTGTAGATCGCCGCCTCTGCTCCGCGGACGTACGATATCAATGATTTGCCATTGGAGATCTGTTTCAGAATGTCCTTTCTCCAAAAAATGTCCCACCAGTGGTGCGGTGATGATTTTGCAGCGTATTCTGCTTTTGTGTTGGCTTATTCTGGATTTCGCTTTCTGAGTGGTTTGGCCAACATACAATAGGTCACAGGGACAGCGAATACAGTAAATTACATTGGCTGAATTACAGTTGGAGAAAAAGTTGAGTTTGTGCGTTACATTACCATATTCAAAAACTTTGGTATTTTTGGTAAGAGGGCACGCTGTGCAATTACCACATTTGAAATGGCCCACAACTGGTGGGAGAACTAAACATGATTGCAAGGTGTTATCTTTGCGCGTGGGCTTGTGGGCTCGTACTAAGTGGTCCTTGATGTTACGCCCTCTTTTAAAGGAAAAGAGGGGCGCTTCGTTGGTGATGTTAATCGAGGTAAGGATTGGCCAGTGCTTTTTGATCATCTTCGTTATTCTGTTGCTCACTGGACAAAATGTGGTGACGCAAGCAATGGGTGACATGGTTTTTTTAGGTTTGGGTTCGAGTAGGGTCTCCCTGTGGGAGTACCATGCGAGCTTCATGGAGCATTTTATCAGACGTCTTGGGTAGCCTCTACTGGCTAGTTTGTTACACAAGACTACGGCTTCCCTAAAAAAGTCCTCTTTGAGTTTGCAATTTCTCCGTATTCTCAGAAATTGACCAAAGGGAAGACCATCCCTGAGTGCTCGTGGGTGGGCGCTCTTGTAATGGAGCAGAGTATTCCGTTCGGTGGGCTTCCTGTACAGTGTTGTGTATAGGCCCCCCTCAGATGGTTTCACTGTAACGTCAAGATAGTCTATCTGTGCGTTGCTGAAATTGTAAGTAAATTTAAGGTCAGGTTGGCAGTTGTTGATCCATGTGCAAAAGTCATGTAATTCTGTCTCATCGCCTTTCCATATCATGAAGACATCGTCAATGTAGCGATGCCAACTTTTGATTTCAGGCAAGTGGGGGTTGACTGTGTTTAGGACAAAGGATTTTTCTATGTCATCAACAAACAAAATGGCAAAGTTCGGGGCAAAGACTGCTCCCATCGAAGTTCCCTTGCATTGCCTGTAATAATTGTCATTGAATAGGAAGTAGTTTTTGGTCAAGGCTACCTCTAGGAGTGAGATGGTAAACTCAGTAGGTACTTGGTGTGGGCTCGGGCGGTCATTGAGGTGGGTTTTTATGACTGTGGTGCCTTTGTCCTGGGGAATGTTGGTGTAAAGTGATTCGACATCAAGAGTGACCAGGAGTTCGCTAGTGGGGTCAAATGACTCTTGTTCGACTAGGTTGATGAAATGTGTAGTGTCTTTGACGTAGGCTATAGTGTTTTGGACCAGGTCACGGATAAAGAAGTCAATGTATCTCCCTAGTGGTTCCAGGACAGATCCACACCCTGAAAGGATGGGTCTCCCTGGCGGGGTTTCTTGGTTTTTGTGAATTTTAGGTAGTGTATATAGTACTGGCGTGCGAGGGTTTTTGTTGTTGAGTTACAAGAACTCATTGTGACTGATAAAGCCGAGTTCCTCCGCATCTTTAGTGATGGTCATTATAAGATTCTTGATTTCCAAGAGGGGGTTGTGAGTAAGGAGTTCGTAATGGGTGATGTTACTTAGTTGTCGTAGGATTTCATTGTCATATGAAGTCTTATCCTGAATGACAATGCCACCGCCTTTGTCGCATGGTTTTATGATTATGTCTTCCAGGTTTTTAAGTTTGGAGAGACTCTTTTTATCGTCTAAGCTGATGTTGTAAGGGATGAACCTGTGTTCATTTTGCAGTTTACTTAGGTCTTTTAAGACATAGGGGCCGATTCCGATCTCGGCCGGTAGGGCACCGAATCGGATTCGGCTTTACCGGATCCGATTCGGGCGCCCTGTTTCCGACCGATTCGAACACCCGTCCGCGCGAGCAAGTACGATGGGAGCGTACGCAAAATCCCTTGCACCGCGCAATGGAGACGTTCCCCGACCAGGCAAGTACGATGCGCGCCTCGAACAGTCCGACCGACTCGCGCCGTCTGGCTCGAAAGAGCAGTCGGAGCCAAACTTCGGGGGTCCGTGTCGGACCCCCCTGTAAGCGTAGCCGTGCGAGTCGCACACAGGGGAGACCCATGGGTCCCCCCTACACATGCATGTACGGCGCGAGTCGCACTGACGCATACCCGCTGTAGGGGGCGCCCTTGTTCGCGACGCACCCATTGAGTCAATGGGAGCCCGTGTACGCGTCGTACGACCGGATCCCATTGACTTCAATGGCAGTCCGACCGAATCGAGTCCGATAGCATGCATCCGCATCGTACTCGTTCGGTCGGACTGCTAGAGTCCGGTTCGGTCGGCTATCTCTCCGAATCCGACTCGGTCGGAGGGATTTCCGTCCCGAATCGGAATCGGCCCCTAAGTTTTCGAAGGTAATGACTTCTGGCGGTAAGGACCCGGTAGGTGGATTAAAGGTCGATTTGGGACACAGTCCTGTGTTGTCAGTGTTAGGTACAGTCTCTTTATCCTGGAAGAAGGATTTGAGTCTTATTTTCCTAAAGAATTGGAAAATCTCTGTTTGAATGTTGAACCAATCGGGTTTTTCTGTCAAGACATACGATAAACCTCTGCTCAGTAGGGAAATCTCTGTCGAAGCTAGCTGATGTCTGAACAGGTTAAAGATAGGAATCTCTTCTGTGTTGGGTGTGGTGTCCTCCATCCCTAGGGTGTTTAGTACTGGTAACCCCATTGATAAAACTTCCGTCTCATTTGACGCTCTCCGGGTGGGAAGTTGTATCGTGGTTTCACACTGCCTCTGTCTGTTTGGAACAGCTGGCCTCTCCCTAAAAAATTGGGATTATGGGAGTAGGTGCTGGGTCCTGCTCCGGGGTCAGAAGTGTCAGACTCAGCAGAAGAGTCAGAGAATGTGACCGGTTGCTTATTTTTGAACCTACCCCAAGTGCCTGTTTGTTGTCTTTGTGTGTTTTGGGGGTTCGTGAAGTAGTTGTCTAAGAGGTAAGGATATGTTGTTTCTTTGCTGTAGTTTTTTATGTCTTTCATCACCTTTATAGATTTTTTGTGGTGTTTGAATTTCTGAAAGTCCGATATGGTTCTCTCCAGTTTGTCAAGGACAGATTTAGCGTCCGCTAAGCTATCTAATTCTAGGATTGCTTTTTCTAGTTCTAGTATCTCTTCTAGCTCCTTCTTACTCTGCTCCAGTGCTGTGTCTATCCCTAACACCATCCAGTGGCATGAGCACGTGGTGCCAATATGTGCGAAGCCGTTTTTGAATTTTTTGTCTTGGAGGAAAATCGCCGGGGTGTTGCGAACCTGGAGACCTAGGGGTATTATTTCAGCCTTTAGGTATTCCGTCAGCATTCGGGCATGCAGTTCTGTGGGAATGTGCTTCTTTTTCTGATGTTCTAAGGCTGTTCTTTTATCAGTTGCAACATCAGAGGGAATTGCTGTTGGTAGCAGTGTTTGGAATAGGGAAGGCCCACTTATAATTTTTGCAATATAATCCTCGGTATAATTTGGGATGACCGGTATTGACATAATGGGAAAAGGGAAACGTTAAGGTACAAGCCAGAGTGGTTATGTTAGAATGAATCGAGGTAAAGTTACAATTAGTGGAGTAAAGTACAAAGTAATTACATGAAAAAACCACTAAAAGTGGAAACCCTTGCAGTACAGCCACTGCACGTAGGATATACTCTCATGAACAAGGGGACCCCAGTATTCCGACCAGGGGTAGTCTGTTTACACAAAAAACAATGGTACACAATGAGGCCACAAGGGTCCTGGGTTAGCCTAGGCTATTACTATTTAAATAAGCGCTAGTCAGGTTTAAACCAAAGTTAGCCCATGGGGGACTTATTAAGCAATATATGCAGGGACGCACAGTTGAAATGACATAACATTTATTAACAACATAAATGGAATATCAGTTGTTGCTATTCAAGTGATAGTTCTAGTGCTCACACAAGAATATAGTGAAGGTGAGTGAAGTGAGGAGTGCTAGTGACATTTAAAAATGACATCGCATTGACAACAGTAGGCAAAACTCTGAAAAGAATTTATACAATGAAGGAGTTTTTGTTGTAAGAGGTCGACGGCGTTTCGATCTCATTAATTCGAGATCATCATCAGGACGGAATATGTGAGCAAGACGAATCTATGAAGAGGAGAAAACATGATATCAACCAGTGGTCCAGAGTGGAAGAAAATAATTTATGTACATGCAATTCTTATAATGAGAAAGGAAGCCAGAAAGGATTGGCTCCATTGGCAAAGTGTCTAAAGGTACAATTAATGCCAAAGACAGCGAAGGTCAAGCAGGGAGCGGTCAGAGAGAGCCGCATCCCAGAAAATTACTGCTGCGCCAAGAAAATGGACAGACAAGGAGGTGCTAGGAACTCATAAGTAGCAGGCATTAGAAAGGAGTCTAAGGTACAATTAATGACAAAGACCGCGAAGGTCATGCGGGGAGCAGCCAGAGAGAACCGCGTCCCAGAAAAATGCCGCTGTGCCAACAGAATTAATGGACAGTAAAGGGAGGCCAGTATATGCACTAATTGGTGACGGTCACGCAGCCAAGGAAAACACAGTGAGAGAAGGCTCAGAGGAGGCTGGGGAAGACCAGGGTGCCAGAGCCAGTTGTGGGGCTAACCACTGGAGGTGCGCAGAAGGTGAGGCACCAAGGAAGAAACCACTTACTGTGGAACCCAGAAATGGGTGGAAGAAACAGTGAGGCAGCCCCGGAGAACCGCGTGGGCCGTCGGTCTCCTAATGAGTAAAATAAGGGGGTTAAGGAGGAAAGGAGGCGACGTGCAAGGTGGGCGCAGGCAGGCGGTACCGCAGAAGGGCTCTAAACTTTCTTGCCAGGTACGGGCAGACCCAAGAGGCCACGAGGGGCCTGAATGGTAGTCGCGGGAGTGGAGAAGAACACCGTCCCGAGGTGCAGAACTGGAAGGGCCAACACCCCGAGATACGTGGGTGTGCGATGGCCGACTGAGTCCTGAAAACCATTTGGGGGGAGGTTATGGAGGCTCGGAGGCAGTGTTACGATGCAGGCGCGGGCAGATGCAGTAAGTAAATTTACGCATGACTTACTTGAATTGGAGGGTTGAGCCCGGAGGACGCGGGGGGCCGGTGAGGTAATTAGGGGGCGGCGGAGTTAAGCCGGAGTCCCGAGGAAGGCAGTGAGTCAGAGTCCAACACCCCGTGGAACTTGGGTATGGAAAAACGATCTGGCAGGTACAAGATAATGGGTCACTCTAAAAGTATGCCAGAGGAAGGTCTGTGATAGCCTCATGCGAGTGGAGACACTTACTTGCAGGGCCGCTGGCGTCGGTCCGAGGGAGATGCCGGGCATTAGCTCCGTGGTCGTCTCCAAGGGGGGAAGAATGAAGCCGAGGCGTGCGGGTGTATAAGAAAAGCACTCAGCAGTGTGTACGGTCGACTTGACCATGCTGGGAAGTGCGCGCATGCGCATTAGAACCGTGGCCCAATTGTGGCCGCCATGTTGGAAAGGGCGCATAGAAGGTCCTACATGCACAACCTAATTACTGGGAGGGCAGCAAGAGACAGTACAAGCAATATACCATTGTGGTTCTAACTAGGGTGCCAATATAGTAGCGGTGGGTGAAAAACAGAAATAATAAGGACAGTGTAAACTCGTTACCTTTTTTACACTGTCCTTATTATTTCAGTTTTTCACCTGCCGCTACTATATTGGCACCCTAGTTAGAACCACAATGGTACATTGCTTGTACTGTCTTTTGCTGTCCACCCACTAATTAGGTTGTGCATGTTGGACCTTCTACGCACCCTTTCCAACATGGCGGCCACAATTGGGCCACGGTTCTAATGCTCATGCGCGCACTTCCCAGCGCGGTCCAGTCGACCGTACACCCTGCCGAGTGCTTTTCTTATACACCCGCACGCCTCGGCTTCATTCCTCCCCCCTTGGCGATGACCACGGAGCTAATGCCAAGCATCTCCCTCAGACCGACGCCAGCGGCCCTGCAAGTATGTGTCTCCACGCGCATGAGGCTATCGCAGTCCTTCCTCTGTCATACTTTTAGAGTGACCCATTATCTTGTACCCGCCAGATCGTTTTATCACACCCACGTTCCACGGGGTGTTGGACTCTGACTCACTGCCTTCCTCGGGGCTCCGGCTTAATTCCGCCGCCCCCTAATTACCTCACCGGCCCCCCGCGGCCTCCGGGCTCAACCCTCCAATTCAAGTAAGTCATGCGTTAATTTACTTACTGCATCTGCCCGCGCTCGCATCGTAACACTGCCTCCGAGCCTCCATAACCTCCCCCCAAATGTTTTTCAGGACTCAGTTGGCCCTCGCACACCCACGTATCTCGGGGTGTTGGCCCTTCCAGTTCTGCACCTCGGGACAGTGTTCCTCTCTGCTCCTGCGACTACCATTCAGGCCCATCGTGGCCTCTTGGGTCTGCCCGTACCTGGCAAGTAAGTTTAGTGCCCTTTTGTGGTACCGCCTGCCTGCGCCCACCTTGCAAGTCGCCTCCTTTCCTCCTTAACCCCCTCGTTTTACTCATTAGGAGACCGACGACCCACGTGGTTTTCCGGGGCTGCCTCGCTGTTTCTTCCACCCATTTCTGGGTTCCACAGTAAGTGGTTGCTTCCTTGGTGCCTCCCCTTCTGCGAACCTCCAGTGGTTAGCCCCACTACTGGCTCTGGCACCCTGGTCTTCCCCAGCCTCCTCTGAGCCTTCTCTCACTGCGTTTTCCTTGGCTGCGTGACCATCACCAATTAGTGCATATACTGGCCTCCCTTTACTGTTCATTAATTCTGTTGGCACAGTGGCATTTTTCTTGTGACATGGTTCTCTCTGGCTGCTCTCCGCATTACCTTCGCGGTCTTTGTCATTAATTGTACCTTAGACTACTTTCTAATGCCTGCTACTTATGAGTTCCTAGCACCTCCTTGTCTGTCCATTTTCTTGGCGCAGCGGTAATTTTCTGGGACGCGGCTCTCTCTGACCGCTCCCCGCTTGACCATCGCTGTCTTTGGCATTAATTGTACCTTTAGACACTTTTCCAATGAAGCCGATTCTTTCTGGCTTCCTTTCTCATTATAAGAATTGTATGTACATAAATTATTTTCTTCCACTCTGGACCACTGGTTGATATCATGTTTTCTCCTCTTCATAGATTCGTCTTGCTCGCATATCCGTCCTGATGATGATCTCGAATTAATGAGATCGAAACGCCGTCGACCTTTTACAACAAAAACTCCTTCATTGTATAAATTCTTTTCGGAGTTTTGCCTACTGTTGTCAATGCGATGTAATTTTTAAATGTCACTAGCACCCCTCACTTCACGCACCTTCACTATATTCTTGTGTGAGCACTAGAACTATCACTTGAATAGCAACAACTGATATTCCATTTGTGTTGTTAATAAATATTTTGTAATTTCAACCGTGCATCCCTGCATATATTGCTTAATAAGTCCCCCATGGGCTAACTTTGGTTTAAACTGACTAGCGCTTATTTAAATAGTAATAGCCTTTTCTGTTTCCAAGGCCACTAGTGCTGCTGGCTCACCAAGTTTTCCCTCCCGTACCAGACATCCAAAAAGGTGCCGGAGATTGTCACTGGTGGACCTATACAGCATAAAGCCTGATTGATCCTGTGCCACCACCTGATGTATAACCCGCATTAAACAGTTTGCCAACACCTTTTCCAGTAGTTTCGCATCAACATCCAGGAGCAAAATTAAGTAGTATGAGGAACACTGGGTGGGGGGGGGCCTTCGTATGAATAAGGACCACAGTTGCAGATCCCTCAGCTGTTCCCCAATTTGTTTGGACTCACAGAGTATAGCTCGTACTTGCTTTACCACTTGGCTCCGGACACATAAAAAAATTTCTAGGGGGAAACCATTTGGTCCGAGAGCTTTCCCATTATTCATTTGAGACAAGGCCTCCGTGATCTCATCATCCCAGAGTTTCTCCTTAAGATGCTTCACCGCCTTCATCCCCAGCATGAGCATTAGGATATCTGCCAGAAATCCCCTCAAGTTGCGCCTGACAGTGGTTTCCAAACGGGGGTTGAGGGGAGGGTAGAGGTGCCTCAAGAAGTCTGCAAATGCCCATGCTATTTCTGTGGCTGATTCCACTTCTTGCCCCATGGCTGTGGTAGCCTTCTGCACCCACCTCTGTCCCTCCTCCCGTCATGCGACCCATGCTAGCAATTTACCTGCCTTGTTTCCCACCTCCTAAAATATATATTATGTAGCCCGAAAGAGCGCCCTGGGCTCATGTTGCATGAGGCAGGTATACTCCTCTCATTTTGTCTCTATGAAGGTCGCCAGCCACTGACTGGGCTGGGCCACATATCGGGATTCCCACACCACCAGCTGCTCCTCCATCTCGCAGTCCTCTCTCTCCCGTTCCCTCCTCTGTACCGCTACATGTGCTATCATCTGGTCCATTACCACTCTCTTAAAGGCTTCCCAGACTTTGACAGTGGAGGACACAGAGAGCCTGATTTAGATCTTGGCGAATGAGATATCCTCAATATATCAATAAAGACCTGATCTGGACACAGACAAATAATCTTTTCAAGGACCCACAGGCAAGGTAGTAAACTCTCCGCCCAAAGAATGGTTTCTAGAAAATGCTGCTCATAATCGGGTCTTGGTGTCCTAATTTAAATGTTTGTCAATCACCCCCGCTTATATCCCCATATATAAGTGCACATGGAGAAAAATGTGTGAAAGGTCTGAAAGTACCTCATGTAAGCACCACCAAGGGAGCTGCTGGTAGGTACTCACCAGTCTGCTCACGTTTTATCATCATTGGTGACTTTTAAGACTAAAAAATTAAATCAGTGAAAAAGGTGAAGAAAAGGGAAAAACCTAGTGATGTGTGAAAAAGTTGCACAGCAAGTGCTTGTCAGGTGCTATCCTCCTACGACCCCATAGTGAGAAAAAAAGGTCAACTCGCTTCTTCAAGCTGTAATGAAATATGACTCAAATGAGATTGGCTCAGCATGCAAATGAGATTGAGTCAATTGCATCACAAGTGGAGAGTGATGTGAGATCCCTCTCGGTAGGTATTGTACGTCACAATTTTGTGTTCCTTTTTTAACCTGAGTGGGCTGCTAAGATTCTTGAGAAAGCAGAGAACAAGGAGTTAACCCAACATCTTGAAGCCAACTGCCTGCTTGACTCGACGCAGCACGGTTTCAGGCCATGCCACTCCACTGAGACGGCATTGATAATGGCTACGGAGGAGATACGGAAAGTGATGGGTGGGGGGGGCAGAGCGGTGCTCGTCCTCCTAGACCTATCAGCAGCATTTGACACTGTGAACCACACGGTGTTAGTGCAGCGGCTGAGGGACGTGGGAATCGAGGATGCAGCTCTGGCCCTCCTCTCCTCCCTCCTAACAGCTAGGGAGCAAAACATCTTCTGGGACAGTTTACAGTCCGATACCTTTCATCTTCCCTGTGGAGTGCCACAGGGTTCTGCTCTGTCTCCAACACTTTTTAATGTATACGTCACTCCCTTGGCCAGACTCGTCAGAAAGCACTGCTTTTCTTTGGTATCTTATGCTGACGACTCACAGCTCATAATATCGATTTCTGAACAACCAGATACCATGGCCAGTAGATTTTACGCCTGTCTGACAGATATTATGAGCTGGATGAGCCAAAATGTTCTTAAAATTAACACTGAGAAGACAGATGTACTGGAGTTCGGTAAGGGCCCTTCACTGTGGAACCAAACCTGGTGGCCAACAGAGGCAGGCGAGGCTCCTCGCCCCACAACCAAAGTCAGGAACCTGGGAGTGATCTTTGACAATCAACTTAACTTCTCGGCCCAGGTTAATCGCCTGACCTCCTCATGCTTCTTCTTACTGAAAAGTCTTCGTAAGATCTTCCCCTTCATTCCACAGGAGCTTCAAAAAATGGTGGTAGTAGCGCTCTTCCTCTCAAAACTGGACTACTGCAATGCCCTGTTCATGGGCATCGACAAGTCTCAGAGAACCAAACTACAGTCATTACAAAATGCGGCGGCACGATTGCTGCTGAACATACCCAAAGGCCACTCCACCTCGGCAGGCATAAGGTCACTGCATTGGCTTCCTGTCCAGCAACATGTGGAATTCAAGGCCCTCTGCACAGTACACAAGTCTCTATATGGAGGTGGGTCAGTGGAGATCCAGAGGCTGTTCTCCTGGTACTCTCCCACTAGAACCCTCAGATCCTCGGACTCTGGTCTCATTCATATTCCCAAAATACGCAGAGCAAGGTGGGGGGGGGGCAGAGCTTATCGTACTGTGCGGCCAAGCTCTGGAACCAACTGCCTACCACCTTGCGACTTCAACCAAACCGGATGATCTTCAGGAAATCGCTGAAGACCTGGTTGTTCCCCTCAAACTAACCCTTTGTTCTACAGCTCAGTCTCCCCATACACACACTCAGCGCCAAGACGCCTCGGCATTCGAGCGCTTTAGAAACATTTATCCTATCCTATCCTCACGGCATCTAATAAAGTTGGCATTGTTGCGAGTGAGTCACATCTCATTTTAGCTTGGAGAAGCAAGTTGACCTTTTTTTCACACTATGGGGTCGTAGGAGGATAGCAGCTATAATATTAGCAAATATAAAAGGGGAGGAAGCAGCAGTGGCAATACGCCAACACCTGAGGGATTTCACTCCTTTACAACAGGAATGTGAATTACCTAGAATTATCACTGACACCTATGCTGAATTAGGTAGAGATAGTTTGGGAGCTCCAGCAACAAGACCTCAACTCATGGGTGGTCCTGAAAAGGATAATACCAAGCAAGTACCTGATTCTTCCAAGAAGAAATGGGATAATAACAATAAAAAACAAAAGAATAGATTTCAATCCAGGAGTGGGTCTCCTCAACAGGAGCCCTCTGAAAGGAGGTACAATCTTAGGAATAGAGATAACATTACAAAACCTGACAGGTATCAGGATACTGATACATGTTCCTCTCTTTCCTTTCAGGGTTCCCCAAGAAACTCCGAGAGGGAAGGACGGTCAGAACACAGACAAGAAGAGCGTACAAAGTCCAGAGACACGCCTCGCACTTCAGATTATACTTCCAAGAAAGAAGAGAAGCCAAAATCAAAACCTCAATTTAAAATGAAGAAAGTAGCAGGTCTTAAAGCTAGACATGCCAAGAATTCTGAGGATTCAACTTCTGAACGGGGAATGGGCTCTGACGATGCTAGACAGCGCAGCAGAAGTAACAATAGCTCACCAGAACATGATGGAATATCTGATGACAGCGGAGTTGAATGAGCATTTCACGGTGGAAACACTTGATACAAGGGTGAGTATCCCACATAGGTTACATGAGAAAGCACTCCAAATGGAGGGGGACAAACTCAGAAATATTAAAGGTCTCTTTTGGGAGAACCTGACTTTTGGCTCTGACAGCCTTTTAGCTGAAAAAGATTGGCCACCTGAAATTGTTATGGATTGCCCAAAGGGAGAAACGGTAATTTTACCGTCCTTTTCTGAACTCGTTCCAATATACTTAAAACCTAGATACGCGCAGGAGTGGGCGGTAGCCCTTGCTCCAGCACTATATCGCAACCATGTTGGGTGGGATGCTGAGTCACCACACCATGTAATCCCAGTAAAAACTACTCCAACTCCACAGAGACAGTACCCAATAAAACAAGAAGCGAAAAAACAGATCAGGGAGATCTTACAACAACTTGAATACCAGGGTGTTATAGAAACTTGCACCTCTTCATTGAATAATCCTTTGTTTCCCGAAATGAAACCTGACAATTCATACAGTCTAGTTTTAGACTACAGACATCTGAACACATGCACTAAAACATTTACAGTACAAAATGCACACAGTGCAGCATTAATGAATAACATTGTGTGGAAAAAATACAAAACAACACTAGATATCTCAAATGGATTTTTCTGCCAAAATATAGCGCCTGAAAGCAGGTTTTTAACTGCATTTTCCACGCAAGGCTCTCAGTGTCAATTTTGCCGACTCCCCCAAGGTATAAAAATAGCCCCGGGTTGTTTTCCACTAGGGTAACAGAGTTAACTCAGAATTTGGACGAGGATGCATTGTCCTCTGTATATGATATTTATCTGACGGATGATGATTTAAAGATCACTTGGCCAGGGTGAGCAACATTATTTTGGGGTTCGCCTCTGAGGGCTACAAATTTAACTTTAAAAAATCAAAAATAGCCCACCTCAATGTCCTATTTTTGGGATATGAGTTATCAAGTGAAGGGAAAAGCCTGGGAGCTGCTCCAACCTCCAAAATCGCTGAAAAACTTACAATCCATATTGGGATTTTTTTTATTTACAATTCTTTTTTACTGTTGACATCTTCAAAGGTTACAAGTACATATCAGATTTGCAATATCCAAGTGATACATTTCGACATATTCTTACATTAGTCTCTGTAACTGAAAAATGCTTCCCTATTCTATGTTATTCTTCCTCGAGTGCCGGGTGTCTAGTTACTTGGGGGGGTTCACATATGTTCCCTCTGTAATCGTTCCAATTGCCCCAGATCTGTGCCCACTTCTTAGGACAGCCACGTGACACATATACCGTCTTTTCCATCACCATGCACCAGCCCATGTCTTTTTTCCATGTGTTTAATTTAGGCATTTCAGCTGCTCCCCATAGTCTGGCAATGTTTCTCTTAACAATCATAAATCCCAATACCACCCAGGTTCTTTCTTTTCCTGTTAAAGCTGTGGGGTCCCATACATTCAAAATACAATGCTTTATCTTAGGCTCTATTTGCTTACACTGTACACTTGCCATACATTGAGTTACCTTTGTCCAATACCACTGCATATACACACAGTTCCAAATGGTATGTATAAAGGTCCCCTCCTGATTGCAACCACGGTTACATCTGGGATCCTCCCTGTACCCCATATGCACAAGAACAGTGTTAGCCAAATATACTCTATGTAATATTTTTAGTTGCACTAGTCGCAACTTTGATGATGTTGCAACCTCCCTAGGGGACGACAGAGCCTCTTGCCATTCCTCTCCTCCATTTCCGTTGTGTCTTTTTCCCATTGGTTCCGAAGTTGCAAGAGGGGATCAGGCATATTATTTATTAGCTTCCTATATACCAATGATATTGCTTTCTTGGGCATGAATTCATCTAGAATCCTGTCTTCGAGTGGAGAAGACTCGGGAAGCTGTTGACCCTGCGGGATGACCGCTTGCAGTGCGTGTTGGATCTGCAGATATCTAAATTTTTCAGTCTCGGCCATATCATATTCTCTTTGCAGCTGAGCGAATGGAATCACCTCCCCCTTTCCCCACAGGTCACCCACGTGAGAGATGCCAATCAAGTCCCAAGCCGTGAATCCTTTGGATATTCTCAGGTTGCCTAATTTTTCTGTATCCCACAAAGGGGTTGTCTGCATTATCTTCCCCTCACATCCCATACTCTTGTTTACAGTGTGCCATATTTGAACTGCGTGTTTGGTGGGACCCGTTAAGTTTAGTTTTGCAGAGTTTGTGTATAGTACCCGGGTATAGTGTCCCTGAGGGAGGAGCCATCTATCCACCCTATAGCCGGGATCGACATTAGTTCTGTACATGCAGTGGTTAATTGATGTCAGCTGCGCCGCCCAGTAATATTTTTTGATGTCTGGGAGCCCTATGCCACCATCATACCATCCTCTCATCAACTTTCGTGTCACTATCCGAGGTGGTTTCCCCTCCCATAGCAGTTCCCTTTGCGCATTCTCAATACTTTTAAAATAATCGGCATGGACGGGGCTCGGAGAATTCTGTAGTATGTAGAGAAATCGCGGCAGTGCCATCATTTTAAATAATGCAGCTCATCCCAGTAAAGACAGTGGGAGGGATCTCCAATGTTGAACATCGCGTTTGAGCTTCGACAATGGGGGGAGGCGATTGCGCTCGTCATAAAGAGCTGGATCTCTGGTAATGAAGATACCCAGATACTTAAACCCTTCCTTTGCCCCCTGTATCTCGTATCCCCTGGGCAGAACCGGAAAGTCTCCCCACAATACATAAATGGCCGACTTCGACCAGTTTATCTGATAACCTGAATATTTGCCAAAGCTCATAAAGATATGCAGCACTCTATTGATTAAAGCTCTTGGTGAAGCCAGGTATAGTAATATATTGTCGGCGTACAGGGAGATCCGGTCCTCCCAACCCTCTGTCCACGGCAATCCCCTCATAACTGGGTCTTTCCTTATCCACAGTGCCAGGGGCTCGAGCAGGAGGGAAAAGAGCAACTGGGAGAGAGGACAACCCTGTCTGGTTCCTCTTTCAAGCTCAAACGTCCTTGACTTTCTGTTATTTACCACAACTTGAGCCAACGGCTTACTGTAAAAGAGTCTCACCCAGCCAACAAATTTTGGGCAGAAGCCCAATTTTTTAAGGACCGCCAGCATATAGGGCCACTCAATCGTGTCAAAAGCCAGGGTGGCGTCCAGGGACATTACTACTGCTTCTTCCCTTAGTGTCTCTATTCGGCCCATAACTCCGTGTCGACGCCGAAGATTGAGCGAGGTGTTTCCTGATGGCATAAAGCCGGATTGATCCGGATGTACAAGTTTAGCGATGACATCTAAGAGACGGGTAGCTAATAGTTTGGCTAGGATTTTAACTTCCGCATTTAACAGCGATATCGGTCTATATGAAGAGCATCTATCCCTGGGCCTACCACTTTTATGAATAACCACTATTGTGGCCAGTCTCTGGTCCTCCGGGAGCGTCCCCCAGTCCAGACTCTCTAGGAACATATCGGTGAGATGTGGTGCTATCTTACTGGGTGCTAGTTTATATAATTCGATGGGTAGCCCATTGGGACCCATCGCCTTTCCAGATTGTAGCTCACGGATCGCCCGCTCGATCTCAGTAGGTGTGAGTGCCTCATCTAATCTAGAGGAGTCCTCTTCAGAGAGAACAGGGAGGGCCATGTCCACCAGCAGGACGCTAGCATCTTCTTCTGTGGATGTTGTATGTGACATGTATATGTTATGGAAGTAATCTGCAAACCCATGCGCTATGTCTTGCGGGTCTGTCAGGTGTTCACCCCTCTCCGTCGTCAGCTCCACCACTAGTCTGTTAGCTTGTTCCCTTCTGTCCAGCCAAACCAATAGTTTACCAGTTTTGTCCCCTATGTCATATATTTTACTCTGCGTGGCCATGTAGTGCCCACGGGCTGCCTCTGTGGCCAGGTCATTGTATTCTTTGGTCTTAATTTCCAGCGCATGCTTGACTAACGCCTTCCCTCCAATTCAAGTATTGCCTCCTCCAGCTCTACCAGCTGGGAGGCTTTTTCCTTGCGTAACCCTGCTATCTGGGAGAGTGCATGACCCCGGATCACTGTTTTAAAGGCTTCCCACAACGTTTGTGCCGAGTCCACAGTCCCTTCGTTTTCACGAAAGAACATTTCTGTTTCTTTTATTATTATGCTTTAAATTTTATGGTGTTTAAGAAACCAGGGATTTATTGGCATCACCCTTCCCACCTGATGCTCTCCAGTCTCCACCAGGGCCCACAGTGGGGAGTGATCGGATATGCCTCTTGCCATTTGCCGTACCTCCCTCACTATGCTCATCTGTGCCGCTGGCACGATTATGTAGTCTAACCTAGATAAAGATCGATGGGCTCCGGAGTGAAACGTGAACTGGCTGCTTGTCGGATGAAGAGTTCGCCATGTGTCTACTAATCCCATTGCCGCCATAAAGTCATGGATTTGTGTTCTTGAAGCTGTGGCCTCCCTTGGTGGGTGACAATCCAATTGCCTGGAAACTATTGAATTAAAGTCTCCTCCCATTATTAATAGACCATTAGGGAGAGTCAGTAACAGGTCTCCCAGATCTCGAAATGCCGCCGACTGCAGGCCCAGGGGCACATACATGGAAAGTGGTGTTAACGGTTGACCCTCCCACGTACCCGATAGTGCGCTATACCTGCCCAGATTGTCTTCCCATTTGCGGTCAATAGAAAGCAGAAAGGCCTTCATAATCAGAATGCCCACTCCTCTAGAGCCGGTCGTGAATGCCGAATGTGCCTCAAACTTGTACCCCCATCTAGTGAGGGCCCCACACGCATTACCCATCAGGTGTGCCACTTGGAGGAGCACTACATCTGGTGAGTGCCTTTTTATGAACTGAAGTACAATCCCTCTTTTGAATTTGTCCCCCAAGCCATTCACATTCCATGACAGTAGCTTAATACTTTGTTTCCCCATCTAGTCTATCAATCTCTATGTCTATACGACCCTGTCTAATAAGTGACGCTGTCTGCGCTTGCGTTCTTCTCACATATGCTAGCATTATGATGCTGTTACCTGTGGATGACCATCTCAGATATGTATCTCGAACCGTGTCTCTTGTGAGGTTTTCTAATGTGATAGTGTAAACTAATCTAAATATCAAAACTAAATTTACATATAATCCCCATCCCCCCTCCCTGCTTCCCTGCAATCTGGGCCTAACAATGCCCATGTCCCCAACTATGCAGAGTGCCTGACGTCCCATAATGAACTCTTAACAAAGAAAAACGGGGGAGTGCTATCTCTCCATCCGCACCACTGCCGGTTGTATGAGACAGAGATAGAGATGGAGTAGAAAAATAGAGCTGAGAAAGAGAGTGTAAGCCCTTCTGAGTTCCATCAGCAATCAATCAACAAGTCACTTTACACAATGCACCTAACAGGATCAGAAAGGACAGTAATTAGTCCTCTTTATCGTTTTCCTATTTGCACCTCCAGGACGTGTCTGCTGTGCCTGTTTGTCTGGAAGACTGGTCTTTCCTTTGTCTAGTGCCATTGCCGTTAGCCACTCTCCAGCCGTCCAGCCAGTCTTGTGCAAGTTCCGGAGTATCGAAAAACCAGACCTTTCCTTCGGCCTCGACTCGTAGTTACGCGGGAAACAACATAGCATACTTAATCCCTTTTTCTCGGAGTTGAGATTTGATGTCTAGAAAAGATCTTC
Organism: Calotriton arnoldi; assembly: GCA_963921515.1. Lineage (NCBI taxonomy): Eukaryota > Metazoa > Chordata > Amphibia > Caudata > Salamandridae > Calotriton > Calotriton arnoldi. Next base: position 1,152,911 of record CAWUFW010002337.1, on the reverse strand, counting down.
TCTGTCGTTCTACATTTATGGTGAAATCAGGGAAAATTGTCACTGTGCTATTATCAATCCTGAGTGGCGCAGCCGTACGGGCCGTCTGTAAGATCATTTTGCGGTCCCTAAAGTTAAATAGACGGGCCAGTATAGGTCGTGGGGAGGCCCCTGGTTTCCGCATGCCACCCGAGACTCGATGCGGCCTATCCAGTGAAAAAAGTTTGAGAGATTTTTATGTTGAAGACGCCTCGTGATCAGCTCTTCCACAAAGAGATCAGGCGTGAGCCCCTCTGCCCGTTCCGGCACTCCCAATATACGAACGTTATTCCTTCATGATCTCCCTTTATAGTCGTCGAGCTTGTTTTCCATCATCTTACTCTTCGCTTGCAAGTCTTACATTTGTTGTTGCATTGCCTTGGACTCCTGGGACAGCTCTGTTGTGACTGTATCGATCGGCTTAAGCTTCTCCCAGATTTTCTGTAGATCTGCATGAATTAATGTTACTTCGGTAGTTATTGAGTTCATCCGCACCTCAAGCGATGTTCGCACCCCAGTGATGGCATCGATGATGTCTTTCAGGGAGGGATCCTAGGTGGATTGACTGGTCGCACCCTTCCCCTCGATCTTTCCGGCTCCATCTGCCTCAGCATTCTTGGAGGAGGAATCTTTGTCCATTTTCGTCTGGTGCGTGGTTTTGGCTCCCTTGTTTCCGGACATTTCCTGCTTGTATCACCGATGGGGAGTGTAGGAGGATCACTCCACCAGGCTCCCACCGCAAGATTGCTCTGCCATACCTAGCGGGTACTGTCCGCCGCCTGACCTTGGAGCACTAAGCACAGGTCTACAAGCGGCCCGTCCGAGTTCTCCCCAGGGCTGCGGCTCAATCCGCCAGTCTGCCGTGGTTTATTGCGGTGGTAGTTTGAGGTGTTATAGGTTAGCGCATAAACTGCCCCCTCGCAGTTATCTTCACTGCACAAGAGCACCTCAGCCGGTATATCACTCCGCTAAATTAGTGAAGGTACTGCCCAGTTATCTTATCTGTGCTGGTTATAATTGATGCTTACTTATTATTGGAGCTGTGGCCCTTTCTACGCTCTCATATGCTTGCTTTGACAATATGGTGTTAAAATAGTTTGCATTCAGGGCTTTTTAAATGTGAGGAGGGAACTGCTGCCCTGCCACACCACTCCCGCGTCCATAACGCATCAGTCAACCCACCTGGGCCCCCAACTGTGCTAGCGGCCGAACAAAGCCCTCCACTGCTGCCGAAACAATTTAGAGGCCTCAGAAGGCAGGGGGAGCGCCGCGCCTCGTACCTGCCGGCAGCCCGTTACTGTTAACACGATCAGTCGAGGCCGGGCTTTTGCTCTGTTCCGGGCGGCGTCATCGGATCCTCCTCGCCCGCCAGGACCGTCCTCAATCGCTCCAGGGCCAGCCGGGGGCACCTCGAGGCCCGGGTTCTCCCCCCGAGTCCTCCTTAAAGCAGACTCATTTACACGGAGATGAGGGCTGCTCCCGCGCCCCACGCCCCTCTCTGGATCCGCTCTGATGACTCCGGCGTGCGGCTACGTGAACCACGCAGACCCGCGGTTCCAAGTCGGGCCTGCTGCGTAGTCCCAGCCACAGGTCAGCATGGCTGGCGAGGCGATCCCCGTGGAGTTTCGGGGTCCCGCTCACCTGACCCCAGTCCACCAGTTCCCCTTCTCTCCACTTTGGCGGATATTTATCAGGATAGATGGCAGTGAGAGATTTCGAGCGCAGGAGCTCTGCTACATCGCATCCGGCTCCATTGGCGCTTAGCCACGCCCCCACATATTGGGATTTTTAAATTTTGGCACAACATACATTTTGGATTACGCAGAAAGAGTAAAACCTTTCTACGACTTAATCAGACCTGTTTTTTCAATTAGGAATTGGACACAGGAACACACAGATATCCTTAGTTCCCTACAAGCTGACATGACAGCTTCAAAACACTTGGAGACATGCGTAAACGTTTGCAACTTGGTGATCCATGTTATAGCGGGTCAATCTGGGTACACTTACCTAACCTTCAATGAAGTAGAAACAGTACCCATAGCATATAAATCACACCTGTACACAAACGCTGAAATGCGCTTTGCTTCTACAGAAAAAATCCTGACAGCAGTCCAGACCACTGTAGTAAGAGAAAGAGCACTGGCTCAAGGGAAACAAATAATTGTCGTAACTCCGGTACCAGCCTTAGAGGCTGCTACAAAGGCTAGCATTCCTAATGCTAAAGCCTTACATCCAAGATGGATACAATGGGCTAATTCTCTCACTGCAACAGATGTAGAATACAGATATGACCCAAGGCTAAAAACACAAGGATTCCTGCAAAATGAACAAGAATATCCTCTCCCAAATGAAATAGTGCCTCTAGATCAGTATGAATACATTATTTACACTGACGGATCTGCTCAGCCAGCCATAGGAAGTAAACAACAATACAGCACCGCTTGTGCGATTTTAAAAGGTCGTATGCAGGATGGCAAGTTCCATCCCAGCGATACGAAGACACAGTCTCTAGGTGACTGCACGGCTCAGCTGGCAGAACTAAAAGCCCTATTACTGGCACTAATAAATATGGATCGAGAATTCCCCACACTGATTGTGTGCGATTCTTTTTATTGTGTCCAGTCATACAACGAATATCTTCACTTCTGGGGTCAAAATGGGTTTAAAGACTGAAAAGATTCACAATTAACATAAAATGCTATGGGAACAGGTAGCTGAGTTGAAAAATGAACTACCAAGAGCTCACGTGATACACACGCTGAGTCATCAATGTGATGGCGTTCACGTTGAAGGGAATTCATTGGCCGATGAAGCCGCAAAGAGGGCAGTACGTACTGCTGCCATAGCTGCAATCACTCGTTCAAAAACGAGAATAGATGGACAGATAATGGTAGCTGTCATTGCTTCGCGCAAAAACAGCACAGCCTTACCGAAAGGTTTTCCACTCAAGTACTCCTACAAGTTAGATGCAAATAACATTCCGCATGCTCAAATTCCAGGAGTGGGGGATACAGTAATACCAAACATGGATCTCAGATTAGGCTTAATCCTAGCTGCCCATGAGAGTCTAGGTTCTGCACACGCAGGAGTTACCGCAACAGTTTCTTTACTGAAACAACGCTATTGGTGGCCTGGTTTAACTAAACAGACGAAGAATTTTGTCTTAAAATGCGACATCTGTCAGCAGATGAAGGGTTCCACCGTGGCACGTCCAGCGCAGACACCTTTACTAATATCAGACAGACCACTTGCATGTGTCTATTTGGACCACTGCGGCCCCTTACACTCAGATGGGGCTTACAAGTATATTTTGGTGGCAGTGGATTCATGCTCAAGATTCCTATGGGTATGGCCTCAGTGCTCGGCTGACGCTCGAACTGTTATAAAAGATTGCGAGTCTTTATAGGGACATAAGCAGTAGGCACATTACATTCTGACCGTGGCCCCGCATTTAGCTCTAGGGCTTACAAGGAAGCCATGGAAGGTTTGGGTGTAGCATTGCGGTACTCCTCTCCGTACCATCCCGAGGGAAATTCGGTCGTGGAGAGGAAAAATCAGGACATAAAGCAATCTTTAACAGCTAGAGTATTAGGTTTGAGTGGTAGTTGGGCCAATCACTTATATGGGGTACAACGAGCCCTCAACAATATGCCAAGAAGTACTCTAGGAGGTGTCACTCCTTACGAGGTCCTATTTGGGACGAGAATGTGTGTGCCTGTTCTCGATTATGAAAGCACAGTGGCAGATGAAAAACCATTTGATATCAATAAACGTTTGGCTGTTTTACAGGATCTGAATGAATCCCGGGCACTACTAAGCAACGTGCAAGTAAAACGCACCGCCACTGGGGAAGTCAAATCAGTCATGGTAAGACCTTTCTGGATCCCAAAAGTCAAGGATCTCGTCAGAGAAAAGATCAAGGACAAGAAAGAATTTGGGCCATCATACAGAAAGCCTGTACCTGTCCTGGCTGTCGAAGTAACAAGAACAGTACTTCTTCCGCCTCTTGCCGGAAAAAAAGAAAAGAGATTTGTCTCCATTGATCTGATCAAACCACACTATGTGGCCGATACTGAATAGTAGGCCTTCTGGGCTCCTGGGTAGTCGACGCTCCTCCCACTACCATAGAGGAAGTTCAGACAGAAAGACTCATAACATTTGAAGAGTCACCAATACAACATGAAGGAATTTCCAACAATGAAATGGAACTCGTACCTCTTGCAATAGAAGTTCAAAGCACAAATGAAAGACAAATTTCAATTCGGCCAAACACCGATGTCTACATCAATATGCCTCAACAAGAGACACCTGCCGGTTCTACACAACCTGCCGAGCTACCAAAGATTGATCGAACTGCATCTGGCTACTTCATCGATTTTAATACCTTCTCTCTTGATCCCAGTGAACCTGAAACAACGCCAGCTCCAGTTTCCTGTAAGCAACACATGTGTGAATTCTACACTTTTCTGAAAAAGACTTACTTAGTTTCACCTTGGCTCCAGCTCTGGATCATAACTGGAATATTGTTTTTTCTGTTCTGGATTGGCCCAGTAACTGTGTTTTGCTTTCTCATAAACTGAAAATATATCCCAGAATGCTCTGCAGTATCAAATGTGAACTTGGTCCTGAAACCTCATACATCATCTGATTGTGAACAAAGAAACTTGTTTTCCGTGAACATTAAAGCTGTTCCAATTCCTGATGGTATAGTTTGGGACAAAGTTGATTATGATGTATTTGGCCCCACTGAACTTTTGAAGATGCCACATTTATTTAAAATTCCTCTAAATGATATCATTACCTCCAGTACATTTTTTGATGATTGGGATATTGAAACTGTAAATAATATGTTGTCTGATTTGGAACAATCCGCTGCATTTTCAAACAATGAAATGTTAGAGGACACATCTGACTTTGATAGCATGTACTGTTACCATCATTATGGTTCATCACTTTTTACACAAATCCAGTATCCCACGAAATATCTTCACATACCACCAATGGGAACATTGCCCGACACCACCAAAAGGTAGTTCGAAAACGTTTGCACAGAAATTTTCTTATTTTTCAGGGTTTAACACGTGTGACCCGACCTCATATTACTATAAGGTTGCACCTACACCTGCACAGAAAAATATGCTGACTAACACAAACAGATATATTCTGCATCCTTTATTTCCCAACTGTCTGAACAGGGTTTCCACTTATGGAACAGAACAGGACCACTATTTAGAGCGTGCCTCATTCCGCAACAGATAATATTTCTGAATGAAACTGTGCAACAGACTTCCTGTCTTGGACTAGCCAAGAACAAGCATTTGAACACACCTCAGATTCCCACACCTTCGCACATCAAATTTACATCCCGTGGAGGGGATACAATAGATGACATCATGCAGTACAATACTTCAGACCCCAATTGGAAGGGATGGTTAGTTTGGCCCACAGACACCAACAGATGTCAGCCAAGATTCAAGGGTACCACCAAAGGGTTTAGTATCCATAGGCCAGACCAACGCTATGTGCAAAGAGAACATCTGGGAGTAGTGACATCATAGTGTTGGGAAGTTGTGCCTCGATTGGCTAAAAACTTCAACACTGTCCCAGGTGAAACAGCACTTTCTCCTTACTCTCTGATGAGGTGGATCTAAGGGATTTTTTCTTAGGTCCCCGAAATCCACATCAGAAACGTTTCTATTACGCTGTCTATAATGAAATCTGGAAAATCTTTCAACAAGAAGCTGCGGAGAGACTTTGTGAAATAGATAAAATGAACCTAGAAAAGGCGTTAGCTGTAGTTGACAATGGTATGACTACATTAACATCCAGGATTTATTCACTGGGCAACATTGTCTCTTCTGCTATAGATAAACTAGAGCAAGATTTGTCCATACTACAACACGGACAATCACAACTGCGTTCTATTATGCTATTAAGCTGGACGCTGCAATCATTGCACGCTGGTTATGTGCCTTGGCGATTTATCAACAGTACGTCACTCTTCTCTGCATATAATCTAACAGAAAAACAGATAACAATGGCAAAAAGGGGAGAAAAATATGCAATGCTGCTAATTGAAAAACTGGACAAATTACCTTCCACAGAATGGTTAATCCATGGCCATATAACACTACCGGTTACAACTTTCCAGTTTCAGTACTGCCTTGAACAACAAGAGGTGGGCAGATATGAAGTGATGGGTGGGGAATTCATCAAGGAATCTTGGGAATTACCATACAGATTTCGATGTAGGAATGGGGACATGGAAGTGTTTCTTAGCGGTACCGACTACGAGAACTCTTTGAGTGGATCTCTCATATGCCAGGATATCATGCTGCACGGGGCCTGTAATGGTTCGGTTGCTAACTTATTCTGCCACTTGAAAGGTTCCCCAGCTGCCGTGATTAATCCGGTATTCAAGTTGCTTTCAAACGGGAGTTACTTGATGCTGAATGATCAAGGTTGTTGTGGGACGCTTCCGGGCATCGCATATCTTGTCACTGTAAACTCCAGGGTTACTTGCTGTATGCAAGTACTGTTTCCACCGACCCATACAGTCAGGGAGGCGCAGTTATGGCCTTCGTTGAATGTTTCCTTTATACGGTTTGATTCTCCGAGCCGAATGAAAGCCATGCTTTTACAGAAAACCGTGCCCTTAACCTCCGCCCGAGAAACTTATGATCTTCAGGTCGCAAGGTCTCCGGCTGAGATACAGGCAATATTACGGACAAAATGCCCTTTCCATTTCACAGAAATGGTACAACGTATCTTTAACATGTCTGATACGACGGGTATTGTCCACCTATTTAAGACCATAGGTTTTGGACTGTTAAGCATCTTTCAGACAATACTTGAAGTTATTACCAACTTCATACACCTCGTATTCAGAAGCATTTTTGGGGGGTTTCCGCTGATCCTGTTCCTAATAGCAGGTATCCTGATTGTCATTTTTTCTGCTTCGCAATGGATGTCCCCGTCACCAAGGAGCTGGAAAGAACGCTCTTGGAGCCCCCATACCGTGATCGCATGGTAATCCTTCTGGGCACACCTCGTCTCCGAGAACTAAGCGAGTCTTGGTTCCTGTCATTTGGACCAGTCTGGATCGACTGTGTTCTGCCTGTCCTTCGATGCCTGTTCTGCGGACAAGAATGCATGTTAGATCTCTGCCTAACAATTCCATTGGTTGCGCCAGCGGAGGTTGATGCTTTACTGGACCAGATAACGTCCCATGTTCTGCTGCGTCCTCAGCGTACTCCCAAGTTGATATCTGCATTCATAGAGCCACCACAGGATGCTTCAGCTCATGTTGGAACGGATACCGGCTCCTCAACAACTACTCAGGCCTTGGATGGCACACAGACTACCCCAGCATCAGCTGTGGATAGAGCAGAAGGACATCTGTGCTCGATTGACCTAATCTGTGAGGTGTTGCAGGGATCGTCATCTGCGATGGCATGTAACAGTGATGTTGCGTCTCCCAGCCAGGACACATAAACATTTGGCTCATCGTGTGCTGGGAAAATTTGGCCTTTTTTCTAAACAACCAAATTTGGAATTTTAAACAAGAAAAAACTTTGCTAAACAACATGGCTTTCAGTCACTCATTGTTCGGACTATATATCCGAACTTATTTAGTACAGACTTCTATCGCATGCAATATATATATTTTTTTTTGCATTTTTTAGAAATTTAATTTTTTTTTTTTAATAAACAGATTTTATTGTGTCAAATATCAAATACGATGCAGAGCCCTGTAACCCAGGAGACTTCTGCCACAATATATATTGCCGAATAATGACATTGACATTTAGATTACATATTTTCAATAGAAACAAAAGAACGTAAACAATATAACCCCCCTCCCGTTGCACTGCTCCAGCACTACATTGTAAACGACAATCCACCCCCCAAACCAATATACAATGCTCATCATCATATCCATAGTCCCTCACTCCATGGGCCTGGACAACTACCCCAGGGTCGGGACGTCTACTGGGGGTATGGGTTCTAGGTAGAGGCCCCGATAGTCCGCCCATCGCTTCCAGATCTTTGGATGTTTTTGCGGGCATCCCCTGGCTTTAAATATTGGGATTTCCAACCCGATGCAGAAATCAAGGCCATTCTTCCATGCTGACAAAGAGGGTGGAAGCACTGCTTTCCACTGTCTGGCAATATCTCTCTTGGCAAGATTAAACCCCAACAGCATTAAATGTCTCTTGTAGATATTTCCCCCGATACCCTCCATAATGTGTAATATTACCAACTGTGGTGAGGAAGGGAGCTCCCACCCCAATACCTCTGCGAGACAGGCCAGAACCCCCCGCCAGAATCTCGCGAGTGCTGTGCACCGCCAAATCGTATGTATGAGAGTTCCCTCTTCCCGACCACATCGAAGACATGTCGGGGATGACACTAGGCCCGCCCTCCACAGCCTAACCCTGGTATAATATACACAGTGTATGTATTTAAACTGGATGAGGCATAGCCGCATCGCAATTGCAGCTTCCCGAGGGGAGGCCAGCTCCTCCGTCCAATCGTCTCCCTCCAATGGGCCAAGGTCCCCTTCACATGCCTCGCTAAGTTTATCTAATGTAGTAGAGCTATTTGTCACTAGGGACTGATAGATTCTAGAAATGTTATGGTACTGAAGGTCTCCCATAAACACCTTGGCTTCGATAGGGCTAAACTCAGGAAGGGTCTCCAGCCCCGCGAGGCTGGGGGAGATGGCATGTCTAAATTGGAGGTACTTGTAAAATTGGGTCTTCGGCATATGATATTCCTGCTGAAGGTCCTGGAATGACTTCAAGACCGCACCGCGCATCACATCCCCTAGAGTAGAGATATCTATGTTGTCCCATCCATGAAATCCAGGTAGTGCAGCCAATTGTGGCAGTCGCCCATTATACCACAGTGGGGTCTCCCTCGCCAATTTGTCCCACCACCCCATCTTACGGAGAGCCTGTTTCCATACCTGGAATATCACCCTTGTGGCTGGTGGTAGAGAATTACGCAGAGGCGCCGAATATAAGATAGCATGTAGCGTAGAGTCCCCCATGCAGCGTCGCTCTACCGTGTATGCGGGATCTGATCTGTCCCCATACCACCATTCATTCAATACCAGCAGGTGTGAAGCCATATAGTATGAATGAACATCTGAGGTAGCCAACCCCCCACAGTACGTTGACTGGAAGCAGGTCCGCAGCGCAACTCTGGACGCTCCTCCTGCCCACAGAAATTGACCCAAGGCCGCGTTGACTTGTCGAAACCAATTTGGAGGGACGGGGTGTGGATAGTTCTGCAGTTGGTAGAGCAGACGCAGCAGCGATACCATCTTGAAGATGGCCGACCTGCCATAGATGGAGAGAGGCATGTGCGACCATGCTTTTAACTCCTCGTGAACCCACGCCCATATCAGAACAATATTTCTATCCCAGGACACACTCGACGAATCCGACAGGAAAACTCCCAAGTACTTCACCCCTACCGTGGTAACCTGCGCCGCCGAGGCCCAGGACCCCAGTTCCATCGGTTCCCCCAGTACCCACAGGGTCGATTTACGGGGATTCATGAAAAGGCCCGAAGACTCCCCAAATATTTGCATGATACGGAGTAGCCTCGGCCCCGTCTTATTGATGTGTGTTAAGAAGAAAAGGACATCATCAGCATATAGTGCTATGCGGTCCGTGAGTCCATGTGCCCACTCAAAGCCTGCCACTTGTGCATCCATCCGCACCCAAGCCGCTAAAGGCTACATTGCTAGAGCAAAAAGATACGGTGACAGTGGGCAGCCCTGACGTGTGCCCCTTCCATTAGGGAATGTGAAGGAAGTGGATCCCCCTATGCGCACCGACGCAGTAAGATCCGTGTATAACAAATTCAGATAAGACAGAAAGCGTGGGCCCATATTTAGACGGTCCAAAAGTGCAAATAAATTTACCCATCTAATAGAATCGAATGCCCTATCCATATCTGCCAACAAAAGTGCGGCTTGTTCTCCCAATCCCTGGATGGTGGCTATGGCAATGTGCGTGCGTCGAATATTATGGTGCGTGGCTCTCTGGGGCATAAAGCCGGCCTGATCGGGGTGTATAAGGGTTGTTATATGGGATTGGAGGCGATTGGCCAATGCTTTCGCCAACATTTTTGCCTCTACATTCAATAATGAAATAAGACGATACGAGGCATGCTGGTCTGGGGGCCGGCCCGGTTTGTGGAACACTACCACCTCTGTGTGTCTCCAGTCTCGCGGGAGGCAGCCCTGCTCTCTCGCCTCGTCTACCAACCGAAGAAAATGGGGCCCCAGTTTCGAGAAGTATTTCTTAAAGAACTCACATGGGAATACATTAGGACCTGACGCCTTCCCCGAGTTCAGATCTCCTAGCGCTGTACTCAGCTCCTCTTCAGTGAGCGGGAGGTCCAGCTCTGCGCGTGCCTCGTCTGAGAGGGCCCGGGGCGGAAGGTCCTCTATAAAGCGTTGTATCATGCCTTCCGGTAAAAGTTCCTTGGGAGTATATAGCTCCGCATAATAATTGGCAAAGCTCTCCGCTCTCAGGGAGGGGTCCCCAAAAAGCCTTCCATCGGGGCCCGGTATGTTGGGAAGAGCCTGGGGGCACAAGGCTCCCTGACATAGCCGATGAAGAAGTTTGCTAGACTTGTCCCCCCACTGGTAAATCCTACTACGGGATGCCAGCCACGCCAAGTGGGCCTCATCCATTAGGAGGTCTTCATGAGTCTGTCGCACTAGCAGCAACTGGCGGCGTACAGTACCTCCCCCCTCCTCCCTGCTATTCCACTCCAGTTCCAGTATGTATGCCTCCGACCTCAGAAGCTACTCCCTTCGGGCTCGACGTGCCGCTGAGCAAAACGATATATCGATGCCCCGTATGGTTGGCTTCATTGCCTCCCACAGAGGTTTGGCCCCTGTTACCGATCCTACATTGAGGCCCAGATATTGCTCAATTGCCTGCCCTATATGTTCCCTATAGTTCTCATCTTGTATATTTCAAGGGGAAAGACACCACCGAAAGGGCTGCCTCGCAGGACCCAACAGCAGCGTGAGAACGACCGGGGAGTGATCCGACAAACCTCTCGGGAGGATCTCTACAGCCCTCACCCTACTAGCTGCAACTGATGGCACAAATAAATAGTCCAGTCGGAAATATGAGTTGTGTACCGCCAACAGATATGTGTAACCCTGCTCCTCCCCGTGTAGCCGACGCCAGGGATCTACCCAGCCTAACCCCGTCACTAGGGAGTGTAGTTTGGTGGTTTGACAAGTATTGGAATAACCCCCCTGCCTCCATCTATCCCTGGCCATGTCCATAACGTCATTCCAGTCTCCCCCTATTATTGCCAACCCGTCGGGTATATCCGCCCACAGGGACGTAAGTCGCTCAACCAGCGCCCAGGAAAGCGGTGGGGGGCATAGACACAGTCCAGCACCACCTGCTCCTCGTATATGGTGCCCTTGATAAAAATGTATCTCCCCTGAGTATCCGTCCACGTCTTGGAGTGTTTATAGGGAACCCTTCAGTGTATTAAAATGGTAACCCCACGGGATCCCATTGTGAACCCAGAATGAGACGCTTGAATATAACCATACCTAAGAAGGCACAGGGCCTTTGTTCCCAGTAAATGCGTCTCCTGCAGCATCAGGATGTCCGCCCGATAAAGTTTAGCCTGTTGAAGTATAGCCCCTCTTTTCACTTTATCTAGCGATCCCCTAACATTCCAGCTCACTATCCGGAGACCCCCGTTGTTGGCCAGCATCCTATCTGTGGGGACCGCCATCAATAAGGCCTGTGGTGTTGTACGTGTGAGACCATGAATAACCTATGTGCGAGTAGTGGCTCTGTATAACAGTGATGTAGTGCAATCGTAAACATGAAAACCCCAACTTCCCCCCCATACCTCAAAACCGCTGAAGTATCTGTCGCGGCGGAGGCGGCCTGCAGACCCCAACGGGAGTACCCGGCCCACCCCCGCCAATGGATCCCCAATAACTGGCCCATAGTCAGCGGGCGTTCCCTCTGTCAATGGAGTCCCGGCAAAGGTACTAGCCCCTCTGTGTGCTTCTCCGGTCTGAGCAGCTGGCGCCAATACCCCCTATCCGGGGGAATCCCAAGTGAGCTATGAGGCAGAGGTCCCTTGCTGAGGCAGCGATGTGGATTGGCCAGGATCACTGCAGGATTGAGATCGATGTCTGGACCTTGACCTTCTGTTTCGTTGAGCTTTGGGCTTGGGCGGTTTCCGGACGACATAATTGAATGAGGAATCTGACCCCCTCCTGGGCGGCGTGTGGGGTCAAACTTTCACTGTCTCGTCTGCCCAGTTGAAAACATCCTCGGGCGATTCAAAGAAGAGGGTGCGTGATTGATAAACCACCCGCAGTCTGGCGGGGTACAGCAAGGCATACAGGAGTTTCAATTCCCGCAGGCGGGCCTTGGCTGCCAGGAAGGACTGCCGCTTCTGCTGCACTAGTCGCGTGTAATCTGGGAACACAAGAATGCAAGCATTGTCATGGGTCAGGGGCTCTTTGGCTCTGGCTTGCTTCAGGATTGCGTCCCTGTCATGATAATTTAAGATCTTGGCTATAATGGGCCTCGGTCTGGCTCCTGGAGGCGGCTTCTGCATCAAGGCCCTGTGCGCCCGCTCAACCACAAAACAGATGGACAGTGACTCCGGAGGAAGCCAGCTCGTGAGCCACTGGGTCAGGAACCGTTCCACATCCCCCCTTTCACAACCTTTGGGAAATCCAACAAAACGTAGGTTGTTCCTCCTGGCCCTGCCCTCTGCGTCCTCCACTCGTGTCGCCAGGCCTCTGGTGACCGTTTCCAGCGAGGCGACTTTTTTCTGTAGGGTAGTGACAGAATCTTTCACCTCTGAGATTCTGGTCTCGGTCTCCGTGATACGCCACTGCGTTCTGTAAATCCTGCCACAGGAGCATGACATCCGAGCCCACTGCCCCAATGTTCACGTCTAGAACATCCCTAGACTGCGTTATGGCCGCCATAAGGGCTGCACTGTCTGGCATGCCCCCAGGTGCGCCCCCCTGTTCGGCCACAGCGGCCCCTGGCCCGGTGAATCTGTCCAACGTGCTCTGCTTGGCAGAGCACCTGCCGTTTTATTTCTCGTCATGATTGCCTTGGGTTCGTGCTCTCTCAAAATGGCCGCACCCCCAGTCCTAGCGCAATCTGGCCGGACGATCCCCACTTGTGTATATTAGGCTGTGGAAAGCTTCAGCTCCCGCCTGGTCTACTGACCGGAGTCGTCCCTGGGCAAGACCACTCAGGGATCCAGGGCTTGGGCAGAGACCCCTGCCCACAAGCCGCACCGAGCACTAACCCGGCCGCCTCTGCAGACAGACGTGTCCCCACCCCCCCTAATGGGTGCCCCACTGTCCACTTGCCTGACACTCCCTCCAGCCAGGGGTAGTATGTGGTCCGGCCCACTCCGACGACCAACGCCAGGAGGATGTAGCGGGTTCAGATCTCCTCTAGATAACAGTCAGCGACGGGGACCAGCCTGCACCAAGCCGTCCCCCTCTCCACCAATCCGCAATGTGCAGTCCTCCAGAGGGATAGCAAAGCGTTTGTGGGGTGGCCGCAACCTGCAGTGGCTATGCGCTAGCCCCAGCACTCACGGCTGGCAGGGGACCAATGATCGAGTCCGCTCCACTGCAAGGCCCTGCCACCCCTTTACGGATCTGTGGGCACACTGCTGGGCTGCGGTCAAGGGCCTCCCTCCACCAGGATAAGACCGCGGCTTCGCAGAGCCCAATCGCTGTGTCTTCATGCTCCACGCCACCAGCCCGTGCATTTGGCGGCCCAGGGGGTGCGAGCGAGCACAGGGGCCCGTAGATCCCTCGTCGGAGTATTGCGTGAACCCAGGGCTCTCACCACCACCGGCCCGGGATCCAACCACCCGCAGTAGGCCGAGGTCCGCTATGTGTCCACTAGCCCCCCCCATGTGGCCCGATCTAGCTGCCGAAATGTAATGCCTCCAGTAGAGGGGGGGGAGATTACGGAGCGCGAGACGCACTCACCGGTAGGCAGCCGATGTCATCCTGACCTCGCCCCAAATCTCTCCGTGGCTGCCTCCGCCCACAAACGACCGCCGAGAGCTTGTCTGGTTCTCAGGCAGCCCTTCTTCAAGCGGAGCACTCCAGTGCCACCGCGGGCGCAGATTCCGGTCGCAGCCGCCTCCCAGGAGGCCCCGTCACGGCCCCACTCGCCACGCGTCCGGACAATAGGCCGCTGCTACTACAGCCACTGCCGCCTCAGCTCCTCCGTGTGCCTCGTTGTCGGTCGCGCTGTAATGCTGCTAACATGAAATGCTTTTGGGACTAAATGTGTCAGGGAAGCAGGATATTTAGAGGATAATTGGCTCAGGCTGAGCGGAGCTCGCCTAATGCGCGTCCACCATGATGGATCGCTAGGCCACGCCCCCGAAATTTTACATTTTTAAGTACTATTTTTAATGGACTTATTAATTGTCTATGTACAACATTTAGCAGTACGTTAGAATATTGTAGTATGTCGTCCAGTCGGATGAGGAGTGGGTGTTATGTTTTATATAGGTACCCCAATATAAGCTCAGGTAGCAACTTCAACTTTCACCTATATTCTCCCCTACCATTACACTACATAACAGTTCTTGGGACTGACCTTTTACCTAGTTACGGTACTGCATACAGGACATGGAGTTTTCCCTGAAAACTAGCCTCATCCATTATGCATGAGGACTCATGGAAACTCAGCAGGACTACCATCTCCTGCATAATAACTATGTACAAGGGTCATTCCTTCCGTCATCCTAAGTCCGACATGATCCAGCAAGGTTGAACCCCTGAGGGTACCACTTTGGGTATATATACACCATATCTTGCTGAGGTAGTCAGAGGAGAAAAGGACTTCCATGCCGACACACTGACGCGAGACGCTGAGGTTCCTGCACGCAGACACTCCAGCTCGCAGTGCTTTGACATCCCTTGCGGGGTATCCATCGCGAGACCAAGACGGAGTCCCACAGTCTCTCACTTCAGGTAATGGGGTTGACTTTATCCTAGAGGGATTCTTGACTTTTACACCCACATACATACTAGGTACACTTAGGTACATCTAGTTAGGGTTGCATCGTAGGAGTACGCATTCTACTGTCATGCATTTTATATACTTGCCTGTATTCACTGTTTTAGCACGATGGTAGAAATCTATCATCCTTTTACTCTGTTAGTGTTTATAATCATTTATATTTGGTACTGTCTAATGGTTGTTTCAACACACCTATTTCACACTAGAATGACGCTGGTCAATAAATGCTTATTGAAAAACGTGCCCACCGTTTATTCTGCGTATCTCTATGAGACGAAGTGAGCACGAGTGCTGAGCGAAAAGTAGTACACTGTTTACACGATCCAGAGGGATCAGGGTTGTCATGTTCGATAGTTGCCAAGAACTATTCTCTCCTTGGTAAGAGGGGTTCCTAGTGGCACTGTGGGCTCGCTGGTATACAGGCTAACATACCTGGTAGGGGTGTCTAGAATCAGTCTGACACCAATCCTATAGTGTATGTTGTCTAAACGTGCAGATTCTATAAAGGTTTATAGGAACTACACGACAACAGGTAGGTAGCCATCTCATGCTCTCTTGCATCACCCCTGAACATGATGGAACACTCCCCCATCCCAAAGTATTGTGGCAGCCATTGCATTGCTCTGCTTCACCTTACAGGTAGGTAGCCATCTCATGCTCTCTTGCATCACCCCTGAGTAGGATGGAACACTCCCCCATCCCAGAGCCATGTTGCAGCCATCTCCCTGCACAGTGCCTCCTAACAGGTAGGTAGTCAGCTCATGCACCCTGTCCTCCTTCTCAAACTGCATGGAGCTATATGACCACCTCATCCCTCACTTGTTAGCCAACTCTGTACAGCTCCATATGTCACATCCAGTGCGCACACAGCTAAGTCCACGTATATGTCACATAAAAAACACTTTGTATCACAAAGTCACATGCTAATAAATGCTGTTCCCAATCACGCCATGCACACAATGCAATGTGTAAGTCCCATTGTTTCAAAGCATTAAGGCTCATATGAACACAACACATGCATGGACACCCAGTCAAATGAACCAAACCACATGATGTCAAAGCAAAATGACCAACAGAATTTAGGAAGTTTCGGCATAGCTGAAACTGAGTCTCAGAAAGGTCTACAATATCCCAGCCTAAACTAAAGTGGATGAGCACAAAGTTGGTAGATGATGACATGTCCTTGTAAACACACTATCTGTAGATGTCAAATGGTTGGTATTTACATGTCACCCTGCTAACAAGTAATGTATGTACCTCTACATCATGTCATTATGCCGATAAACTTTTAACAATACCAAGTGATTGCAATGTAACAATTTGGGATTCTCAACTAAAACATCCAAAACAGGGTCACCAAAGTTGTGGAGTGTACTTAACATGCTGACAATCTAACCTCTGCTCAACAGGAGATTCACAATCAACAGCTGGCGAGACCACCACCAACCAGCAGAGCCAATCTCCCCCCCCCCCCGGAACTTGAACTCTCAGATGCAGATTCTCTCCGTTGCTCGTATGAGGAGCACCAACCTTGCCCCTCAGGACTGCCAGGTCGCACTCCATCTAGGGCCTCATTGTCTCCACCACCAACACCACAACTCTCAACACAGCAGCAACAACAACTACGCTGACCCCTGCTACAACGACGTGTAGCAGCCACCACCACCATCACCACCGCTTCCTGCAACACTGTCCTTGGATCAGTGGTTACCAACACCACCACCCACGCCGAGGATGCCGGGAACAGTGTGCGGGTGCGTGGACAGCCAACGCCACAGGTCCGTGTCAGCAGGGCAGGTAGGAGGGCAACTGGGGGAAAATCACAGGAGGACACTTAGACTGAAGCCCTGGCCACCATTGCAAGAGTCCTTGGTGCGTACCAACAGAACCAGGGACAGATGGGCCTGGTTGTAGAGGAACTGCGTGAGCTCCGCCTGCTGCAGAGGTCCATGGACACCCGAATGGTACAACTTGTGGATCTCATGGGCCAGCTTGTGGGTGTTCTGAGGGACATACATGCTGCTCAAATAACAGCTTCCCCCCT
Organism: Calotriton arnoldi; assembly: GCA_963921515.1. Taxonomy (NCBI): domain Eukaryota; kingdom Metazoa; phylum Chordata; class Amphibia; order Caudata; family Salamandridae; genus Calotriton; species Calotriton arnoldi. The sequence goes on along the minus strand of CAWUFW010002337.1, from coordinate 1,135,754 downwards.
CCAGTGGCCAGCCTGCTGATACTCCCACCACCTCAGCTGCGGCCATAGGGAGGGGTGAGCTGCAAGACAATGACTCCTCAGACACCTCTGAGCCTGCAGCAAAGGCCCCCCCTGCCAAACGCAAGAGGGGGCATCCAAGAAACACCACGGGAGGATCACGTGGCAAAGCACCAAGCCAGGTCGCTGAGCCAGCCATGTTCTCACCAGTGTTGCACTGAACATTGACTTTGTTGAACATCCGATCCCACACTGCCATGTTGATGGCACGAGTTTGTTGGACTGTGTAATTCCATTACTGTGTTGACTACTCTATTTGTCTCTGTTACCATCACTAACAACTGAAACACTCTGTATGCACAACTAACATCTCACTCACAGTAGAATAAACACAATATGATAGAAAATAAACACAATTTACACACCTATGCCTTTGTGTCAGTTCCATGTTTATCACAGTAAGTACAATGTAAACTCGGATTCCAATATACCACAAGCTTTGATTGTGACTATCCATTGATAGGGCAGAGCAACCTAGAATGACACAAGAAGATGTCATTGAGTTGTCATATGATGGCATAACAGCAACAACACACCACTAATCAACACCGTACAAGATAAATTCCACATAACACTGACCAACACTATCAACATAGACATGAGGTAAGTGTAAACAAAAACACAGCACCACACACATTAGCCCTTAGCAGTGTACCAACAACAGCCCACATCACAACATATCATCAATGCTTTGGCACTAACAGCAAAGCAAAAAGACACAGTCATAGTTGCTCAATGGTAACTTACACACTTGGGGCCTGATTCACAGAACTAACTTACGACAAAATCCTAAACTTACTACCATTTTGGTATTCACAGAATGAACTTACTCATTTTGGTATTCACAGAATGAACTTACTCATTTTGGCATTCACAGAATGAACTTACTCATTTTGGTATTCACAGAAGGCACTTACTCATCAATGAGTAAGTGCCTTCTGTGAATACCAAAATGTATAAGTTACACAAAATGAGTAAGTTACACAAAATGTGTAAGTTACACAAAATGAGTAAGTTACACAAAATGTGTAAGTTCACACAAAATGTGTAAGTGCCTTCTGTGAATACCAAAATGAGTAAGTTCATTCTGTGAATACCAAAATGAGTAAGTTCATTCTGTGAATACCAAAATGAGTAAGTTCATTCTGTGAATACCAAAATGGTAGTAAGTTTAGGATTTTGTCGTAAGTTAGTTCTGTGAATCGGGCCCAACGGAAGTAGTTGGTGATGAGCTGTTGACGCAGGTCAAGACCTTCCTCCTCACCACTATCATCGTCACTGTGCATGTGTGGATTTGCAGCGGTGGCCACCTGCCGATTATCATCGTCCAGAATCAGGGGGATCTCTTTGCGCAAGGCCAGGTTGTGGAGCATGCAGCATGCAACTATGATCTGACACAACTTTTGGGGAGAGTAGAGTAGTGCACCACCAGTCTTGTCCAGACACTGAAATCTAGCCTTCAGAAGTCCAAAAGCTCGCTCCACCACATGACCTGTCCTCCCATGGGCATTATTGAAGCGGACTTCCCCCGGCGTCCTTGGATGCCTCAGTGGGCTCAGCAACCAAGGCCGGTTGGGATATGCTGAGTCACCTAGTTGTGAGAAATACAGACCAACTATGTAATAGAACTAGTTGAGGAGACCAGCATGTCACACATACAGCACACTACTTGACACAGCTCACTCACCAACAAGCCAGGCCCACTCTGGATGCTGATTTTTCATCAATTGTGGGATGATGCTGTTACGCAGTATGTAGGAGTCATGTGCAGAACCCGGAAATTTGGCACATACATGGGAGCTAATTAGATCCGCTTGGCATACCACTTGCACATTTATTTAATGTTAATGCTTCCTGTTACGGTAGATGTGCTCATATGCCTGTGGTGGATTAAGGCCAATGTGGGTGCAGTCAATGGCTCCAACAGCATTAGGTATGTGACCAAAGTCATAAAATTCCCCCTTCACATCTGCCAATTCATGTCTCCTTGGAAAGTGAATGTAGCTGTCATTGTAGGTCAACAATGCGGACAGGACATCACACAACACCATGCTGAACATGGGTTGAGGCATCCCACCTGCGATGGCCACCGTGTACTGAAAGGAGCCAGTGGCAAAGAAATAAAGGGCGGCCATCACCTTTACTGTTGGAGTCAAAGCTTTTGGATATGTTCTGTGAGGCCTCAAATGGGGCTCCAACTGAGCGCATAGCTCTTGAAGGGTAAGGCGATCCAGACGGAATTTCTTGATGATGTCTGTATCCTCCATTGGCACCAGGTCTGGGAAAGGCTGATACACAGATAGTCTTCTCCTACATAATGTGGCAGGGGACACATGTAAAAATGAGTATCACATGAGATGTGGGTAACAGCTTGCATAATGACTAACAAAACCACAACATTGACTGGACTGTTAAAACCGCTTCATGCACAAGTGACATGCATAGACACCTTGATATCCTGTAGTCATTCATGTAGCCAGGGTGTACATACTAACTACTGCCAAATCTAAATCAGACTATGTGTATGGCATATGGTACACTGCTACACCATGTGTCCCCAGCCCTGTGGGTTGCTGACACATCATATGTGGCTAACAGTATCAATGCAGAGTTGTATGTAGCTGCTGTCACTGCACAACCTCAACCTTGAGTCCCACTAAGCACAACATCATTACAAAATGAGCCCAGTGAGTGTAAGCTGGTCAACTATTCATATAATTACAGCACTGTGTACAGACATATATGTATATTACATGGTCAGTCCATCATAACTGTGGGAGGAGTTTGCATTACACACATTGTCATGTTCACAAAAATGACAGGCAATTCAACATGAAATCTGTATACATGCCCACATGGATGAAAATAACATGTGAGTACGGACAGACCAATGCATTTAATCACATGTGTACTGCTATGACATGTGTGGGCAGACTTAAGTTAATGGTCACACTCTCAAATCCCTTTACAAGGAGCTGAAATGGTTTTTGCTAAATGTGTTGGGATCAGTGATGCAATTCGCAAAGCGAGAATGCTAATGCACAATGTGTTTACATGCGCGATAGGCGTGCTCCGCAACTGCGGTCACTGGCATTGGCCACAATTGAATGATGCAGGATTGTGGTAGAGACATCCTGACCCCCGCAGTGTGACACCGCCAATGCGAATGACATTGCAGCCAATGGGAGCCGCCATTGCGGTAGTGCCTTTCAGTTTTGAACATCGTGGTAGGCGTGCTCCGCCACTGCGGTCACAGGCATTGGCCACAATTGAATGATGCAAGATTGCGGTAGAGACATCCTGACCCCCGTGGTGTGACACCGCCAATGCGAATGACATTGCAGCCAATGGGAACCGCCATCGCGGTAGTGCCTTTCAGTTTTGAACATCGCGGTAGGCGTGCTCCGCCACTGCGGTCACAGACATTGGCCACAATTGAATGATGCAAACCAGGCGGAACAATTGCATCAGCAGAGTACCACTTGAACAACCCTAGGGGCCTATAAATGTCTGTGAAATAGCCACACCTGTCACTTGCATATAGACACTGCTGCCTGCCATTCATCACCACCAACTGCTGCTGTACCTCAACTATGGACCCAGTCATGGCTCGCACAGAGAACATCAGGGCCCGTCCCTTCACCACAGAGGAGATGGAGGTCCTGGTGGACAAGGTCCTTGGCCAGTACGGGCGGCTATATGGTGCTCCAGAGGTACTGGTAAGTGAATGTGTAAATTCTTTGAGTGCTCAGAATGCTCACATTATGCAACTGTGCACTAGTATGTACCTCTGAGTGCAAGCCAATGTTAAAGCATTCAGATTTTGCAATCAGCATGGGCCATACATGACGTAGAGGTTTTTGCACTTGAGTATGTGGGGAGGATGGCACCATAGACACTCGTCCAGCTCCATTAAGGCCAAACATCACACATGTTGTACTCAGAATGGGTCATGAAAATGTGTGAGACACTGCCTAGCAGAATGACTTCACATCAATGGGGTGTATAGCCTTATTCCCCCAGATCATTGACTGCATGCAATGATGATATGGACATAACGTGGTTTAGCAGTAGTACAGTTACACTGCTGACTTGAGGAAATCTCACTCTGTACACACATTCCCTGTGGCATGTCATGTAATAGTTGATTAAGTGTACATATGATCATTAGTGAGATGCAACCTGTCGATAGGGCAGAGGGTACTGATTAATGGGTGTACTGCTTTGACAGTGACCCTATGGAGATGTGCCCAGTGTGCACAAGAGTACAAGGCCTATATCTGTCTAGATTTGTGGCAACTCACCTCTCACACATATGCTAAATGTACAGTGGACATGTCATCCTTCTTTTGGTGGCATTATGTGTAGAGTCTCACATGTGTATGCACTGTGTCATCATTCTCATTGTACATGCATGTGATTCTTGTGATGGACCACTATTTTCGTCAGTGAAAAGCCCTCAGGCCTGTCAAGAAAATGCACAATGTATCAAGGCCCCATCACTAAAATGACTTAGAAAGACATATGTGCAGTCCACCCTCCTATTTATGAAGCAGCAATTAGAGGCCTGAGGAGTACACAAGACAGGCCTACACCATGTGACAAGAGTGGGAGAATGTACAATCAGGTACCTAATTGTGACCTCCATGACACGTGTAGCTATGCAATGGTCCAGGACATTAAGGGGTGTGTAGTGTAAGACACAGTGAGTCTGACCACTACACATCATTTACAGTGTATCGTATGTCATGCTCACTCACATAGTGCATCACAGATGAGGCCCAGTTTCACCTTGATCTCTTTGCTGGCACTCTGCATGTGTATGAGATGGGCAGGTAGTCGGTCCATCATCATAGATGTTTACATTGGAATCAGAAAGCTTGCTCCGAGTGTACTATGTGACATTGTCTATGGCCTCTGCTGTCCATTGATGTATGTGTGTGGTATGTGTATACATGCTCCTGGACTGGCACACAATGGTACACAACACTGTGTAAAACATATTCCTCATCTTGTCTCCCATGCCTACAGCTCAAGGTCCATAAGCGTAAGGCTATATGGAGGGCCATCGCCCGCAAGGTGCGGGCCCTCGGGGTCTCAAACTGACGCCACACTCACTGCCACAAGAGGTGGGATGACATCTGCCGCCTCAACAAAAACGTTGCAGAAATGATGCTGGGGCTGGTCCCTCGAAGTGGCAGGTTGGCGCGCAGGAGCATGACCCCACTAATGGCCCACATCCTGGCAGTGACACAGCCAGAGCTGGATGGACGCTTGAGGGCCCAACAGCAGCAAGTTGGGGGTGAGTATTGTGCAAAGTGTGACTTGGCGCATGAGTGACTGCACTAATCTCAGCCCAGAGCAAGGCAGGACCTCTGTGATGTCTCTAGTGTGATGCAATCGCTTCTAAGTAGCCTCAGTGGCGAGTGCAGAGGTTCTGCATGTGTACAATGTTTAGATTCTCATGTGGGAAATTCATGAACGGTGTCATAGCAATTCATCTTGACATGTTTTCATCTACCATCTGGTGAATGTTGTCTGAACTGAGACATTCCTACACAGGAGAAGACGTTGTGTTAAGTGTGTAGCCCAGTACACTTGTCAGCATTGTGTGTGCTGTGTGTCTCCCACAATAGTGTGCACATGTGATGATGTGTATGTGGATAGAGACATGCACGAATGTGGACTCAGGGTGCAGTGAGTTAGCAGAGGTTACACCTGTCCCATGGGTTGTGTTTTTCTAAATGATACAAATGACAGCATCACTGCAAAACATTCAGCCTAATATGAGCAGCGTGGCATCACATGAGGTAAATCCCTGCCACAGTGACAGCAAGTGTACACAGGCGCTGATGGTATAGATGGTGATGATTGCAGTGATGCATTGGCTGATCTGCATTTGCTAATTGTGCACATGGCAACATGTCTGGGATGGTTAGACAGTGGAAGTTTGATGCAATGTAGCTAAACGTGTCTATTGTGAGATTGGTTTGGCACTAGGTTTAACATGGTTCGATGTGATCATTGGGTATGGAAAATTGTGATGTGAGTGAGGTGTTGGACAGTTACTTTTCTTGGCTGAAAGAAATGTCACTCAGAGTGGCAGTCCTCAGTATGTGTGCATTGTGGAGGTGTGTCCATGTGTATCAGTGCATGAAAAAGTAGTGGCTACTGATTCCAATCAGTGAGTGATTTCTTGGGACATTGATGTGTTATGGATGTCATCATTTGGCACAACGTAGGGATGTCAGATGCCTGAGCCTAGTTATTGGCACACATTAGCTGTCCTTATGGAGGCCACTCATAGCTTCATCTACAGAAGGCACTCTCATGCCTTGGATCATTGACGGCTTTGCAGGCAATTTGAATGGTGTTGGTATGTGACATGTCACAACACGCAAAGGCCTTGCATCACATTGCCCAAATCATGCTATTGTGCATTGTCTTTGTGACAACATTAGTACATGGGGCTTAGTAGCACTTCATCCCCACAAAATATGTGTCCATGTGGCATATGCAGCAGTGTGAGCCTCAGAGACATCAACTGGCAGTGAACAGCAGTGAACATCATGTTAGGGTGCATTGAGAGATTTGCGGTGTGCACTTCCATGTAATTGATGCATCTACAAATTGGTTAACAATGTTCAACACTAGTTGTGCTTCAGTGCCAAACATAGTGGATGTAAGGCGGTAATGTCACTTAACAATGGATATGTTTCAGTTTGTATTTGTGTGGTTCAGTGAACTCATACTTCAAGTGTGAGAAACACAACATATTTGGATGTGTAGCTCTCTTACCTGCCGGCATGTAGGTGTGCCTACAGACAATAGGATTTGATGTTGAGATGTGGACACATGCACAGACATTTGGCTGTGTCAACGCAAGATGGAGAAAGACTATCCACTAAGCTTGTTTCCATGCATCAGCTGATCATGCCAGGAATTGGGATTATGCAGACAGTACATGGAGAACTTGGATGTGGGACTTTCAGTCCAAGTATTTCTGTTTGTATTTTAAATCATGATTGTGAGCAGGCCACTATACTGAACCTATGTCTCTGTCTCTTGCAGCATCTACCGAGGGCAGGGAAGGAGAGGGGCCTGACACCGTAGGGGAAGCTACTGGCAGAACTGGTCCCCGGGAGTACTGCGACACTGAGGGGACCAGCGCCTCGGAGGGGCCTCGGAGGGGGACAGGAGTGCCCTGGAGGAGTCCGGTCCGGAAACACCTACCTCCACATCTTCACACTCCAGTGGTGACTCCTCTGTGTTGGCGGGCACAGGAAGTTCAACATCTGCTTCTTCGTCCGCCACACCCCGTCCTGTGTCCACCCTCCCTGATGCTCCCCAAAGTGGTATCTGGGCCTGCAGCCCCAAGAAGGGTAGAGTCTCCTTCCCCCCAGGCACCGCTGCCCCTGCCCTTGTCTCCCGTGCTGCCCTCAATGTGGAGGGCATAGACATCTTGCGGCAGTTGTCTGTGGGTCAGACTGCGCTCCTGAATGCCCTCCAGGATCATGGCAACAAGTTGTCACCGATTGTTGCGTTCCTGGAGGGCATTCATTCGGACGTGGGTGGCCTGCACAGAACTGTCCAGTCTTTGTCCTCCACAGTGACGGCAGCCATTCTGCAGTCCCAAGCTCCCAGTCCAGCTCCTGTCCCTTCCGTAACCTCACTCCCAGTGCCCCCACCTGACCAGAGCACACACACACCAAAGCACTCAGGTACCAAGTCATCCACACGCAGCACACAACAACAGCACTCCAAGCGACAAAGACACCATACACCATCCCCACAGCACACAAAAAGCACACGACTGCACCACAACCAGCCCATCACAGGACACTCAGAAACATAAACCTAAAAAACATGCATCCACATTGCATACCTCACATTCCTCGCCCTCCAAGCGCACTCCCATCCCCACACCTGATCCCACATCCACCCAGACACTTGCCCTGGCTGCCATAGACCTGGTGCCTGCCACAACTTGCCCAACCCCACTCCAGAGGGCTGTTTTGCCAGAAACTTCAACTCCCACCACCACCCCTGTGAAGCGTGGACCATTAAGCAAAGAGGGGAAAGTACCTCCACAACAGGGTAGGCAGGGGAAAAGGCCACCACCATCCCAGTGTACCACCAGCTCAGGGAAATTGCCACGGGAAGATCCAACACCACCTGCTACACTTTCGGGGAAGAGGGAGGCTGTTGGGGTCACCTCACTTCTCACTTGTGCAAAGACACTTGGTGGATATCGGATCCCCAAACAGTTGAGACCCAGCCCTCCACATGCACCATCAGCCACTGAGCCTCCCCCCAGCATTTCTCTGCCTCCCTGTGCTACAACTCCACTAGGTCCAGCCAGCCCTCAAGCTCCCACATCCACGGATCCCTCTACCTCAGACAGTTCTCCCCCTCCCATGTCCAGTCCTACGATTGGCCCAGACAGTCATCCCCCTCTTGTTCAACTTCTCCCCAATTTTGAAACCGAGTCCCCCTTCCCACCCCATTCCTCCCTGAGCGGTGCCTGCCCATTTGATGCCCCACATCCTGGTGAGATTCCCATGGCAGTGGACTGTGTTGCAAGTTTGTTGTGCAAGTTTTCATGCACCCATGTGCAGACTCAAAATTTTGACTGCCCGTTGCCCTTAATGTTTTGCACTTTTGATGCAGATATAGAGTTTATGTAATAAAAATATTATTTATGTTCTGAGCTTTGTCGCTGGCCTTGCTAATGATGCAGTACAATGTATGTGTATATGTTCATCTGTTCTATGCTCTGAATGCCACATTCACATTGGCATTTACTTTCTTTGCTTTTGCAGAGGTTCCCAGAGGTTACAGCAACTAATGTGCTTATTGACTCAGAGGGTTAATGGGGCCATGATGCTTTTCTGTGATGGTCTACTCTTGTCCTCTTTATTCTTTTGTCAGGGCTCTACTTTTGTACACATGTCATATTTGGATGCTCTACATCAACAGCAGCTATTTCTATTTACATGATGACTTGAGGGGTGGGCAGGGTCCATCATATCTGTGTGTTCTATATTGATGTGTACACACCAGTGTAGATGTGTAATCATCTTGGGTAGGTATGGCTTCATAGTCACATGGGAACATTAGAATGTGTACACTTGAGTACTCATACAGTGTGATTGTCCTGTCCTTAGCTGAAGTATTGATGTGTATGTGCCGTTGAGCATGACCCTTTCACACTTGTATGATCCAGTTGATGAGTGCCTGTTTGTTTACATGATCAGGCACCTGCTGGATGTTTTGGGGACATGTAGGAGTTGTTTCAGGAGCAATGTGCAGTGTGTCGGTGTGACCTTGCAGTCCTAGGGTACACCTACTTGTTGTCCACATCATTTGTGAGTATGCAGAGAGTGTCACTGCAATGTCTGTGTTGTGAGTTTTGGGATCAGCCATGGCTCTTGCTTACCTTTGCTCTCACTGTGCTGACTGGCAAACAAACATTATATGTGACTTTTCACATACATTGATGCCACTTTACACTTTATTTACTCCACTATGTGGTATTCAAAGTCATACAAGCCCCAAGAAGACCATTTGAGGCCTACACATTGTGAGTTACTCCTCTATGTGTTTTTGCTCTGTACACTCCTCACCTGTACAATACTACTGTATACATCACTTCAGTCAAATATGTTCCAGTCCATGCCATGCCAGTGTTTGACCCTCCCCACCACTCCATAGTGTGACGCTATACTGTAGGAGGATGATCTGTGTCCAGAACCATTGTGCCCCTCAGCACTGTTTCGCAATTTGTTATGTGCTATTTGAGTCTACTTGATTTCAGTCATGATTGCTCCTGTGCAGTACAGATGAGTTTCCAGCCCAGTCCTCTAGTCTTGTTCCATGCATCTGTGTTTGCCTGAGTTGTGCAGCAGTAGGTGATAGCAGAAGTGTGTATCTGTTTGCTGAGGTACTGCTACCCATCCTGATTGTGAAGTGATCTGTGTGCTGTGATGATTTGTGATGTTCTTGTTCATGGTGGTGAAATCAGATATGTCTGATACTGGTTTTAGTGGTGTTCACACACTGCTTACTGTGCATGCACTGCTGTCAGTGGATGTTGCATTGTCCTTGCCAGGTGTAAGTCCTTGTTATCATACAGTGCCTCTGACTTATAGTTTGTGTATGAGGCAGAGTAAGAGTGTGTTAGCTGTATCAAGGACTTAACATGCAGACTGACCAGTTCCAAGGTTATTAATCTGCACAGTGACTCTTCATTTCTTCCATTACTCACATTTATTCACATGAGTGGAAGGCAGGTGTGAGGTAGAGGTGGGTTGTAATGAGTCTCAGGTCAGGGTTTACTGCTATCAAGATGGACTCTTCCTGACACTTTGGCATTCATTCAATACTTTATAGTTGGTGCTACCTTTGTTGAGATGGAGTTATGGTGTGGAGGTGTTCTTTGAAGTGGCAGTGTAGTCAGTGTTGTTGATGTACAGGACATACTCACATGGGGTCATTTAGTGCAGCAGTACACAAGTGAGTCAAATGCACACTGGTGCTTACTTTGAGTTTGCTGTTTGAGTCAGAAATGTTGTACAGTGTTGCATGGTATGGGCTGTCATTATGTGGTATGGTCTGCCATTGTATGTGATGAGCCGACCAATGTATACTTGGGGTGTTTGCTGCACTGTGATTATGTGGCAGTGGTGGCTATCTTCATATGTCATCTACCTTGGCACTCTGACTCATCCAACACCTTGTTGGACTACTGTGAGAAACCCATACACACCCTGTTTGCTCTGCCCTACTCTGTTCCATATTGTATGTGGACTGACCCTTATTTGACTGCACTGATGACTATTATCCTTTTGAGGAGACTCTTGCCTCATCCGTCACTCCTGTTGCTATACAATTGAAGATGATCCTACTGAGATGTCACTATAGACAGTGTGCCCGCACATGACTCCTTGCAGCAGATATGTTGTGCTGACTGGAGGCTCTTTTCAAATTTTTGTGGGGTGGAGGTTGTTATGAGGATCTTGCTAGCATGGGACAAGGTGCTGGACTCCTACAACATTGTGGGCAAGTTTTTCCACCGCTTCACCGCTGCTGTGACGTGACCGCCACGACCGGGCCAGATGCCATCATTTCCATGGAGATGGGTGCCCCCGATGCTGAGGTGTCAATGTACCTACGTGCAAGACATAGGTACTTTGACTATGGTATATGTTCCTGTGTCCACCAGGGTGTTTGATGTAGACAGGACACATATTTCAGCGTGACTGTTGTGTGTTGTTGTTGTACAGGGGTTGAATGCGGGAGATGTTTTTAACTTACCTCTGGTGTTGACCGCGACGGTGTCTTATCTGCTGGTAGTGGATCAGATACAGCAGCGGCAGGGCTTGTAGAGCAGGATCCATGACGGGCAGGAACATGTAGAGGTGTCTCAGACTCGAGTTTCTCTCTTCGCAGTTGTGCTTCCGCCATCTCAGATTAGCTTGTTTTACTGCCGCGTACTGATGGGCTGTTTGATGCATCGTGATCTGTTTGGCGGTCGGGACATCATTCCGCACAGCTGGCTTTCTCTATTGGCTCCGTCCGGCACCGTTGCGGAACGTAATTTCTGGCGGATCCGCAAGCACCGTGACGGCCGGAAAAAGGGCTATCTTTGCCCATTGTAATATGGCGGTCGCGATGACCTCTTCCGGAGTAACTAAATGGACGTTTTCCGCCAGCACCCCGGAGGTGCCTACGACCGCCATCATAATCAGCCCCTTTGTTCTTTTTTGATGGCTTCTATTAGTTTGTGGAAAGTTGGTTGTACTTTTCCTATTGTGGCTTGGAAGGCATTATGCCATCCTTCCACTGCGTTATTTGTTTTAGCTTTTTGTACTAGGGTGCTTTCATTGACATTCCACCAAGGGATTTGGAATTTGGGTTGTCTTCAGTGTCCTGACCTATGTAGTCTTCCTACCCAGGTTCTTCAAAGTAGTCAAGCAAGGGTGTTAGTTTTGCTTTGTGGGCTTGGTAGAAAGGACTTTCGAAAAGTATATTATAGTGGTTTGCTACTTCTGTTGTTGGTACATAGGCCAGGGCTATTAGTTTTTTTATTTCGTAAGCAAAGTTGCTGTTTGTGGCATATTCTATACTTAGGGTAGATTTTTGGAGATGTCTCCATATATTTTGGTTGAAATGATAATAGCAACCTTGTATTGCAGTATGCAGATATATTTTTTAAATTGCCCGGATAATTGCCTGCTCGAAATCTATTATTATTTTTTGTGGGAAGGAGTTCTTTGTTTGTTGTTTAGTTATTATAAGGAGTTCTATGTAGGTAGTATTTTGTTTGTTGGGGAGTAGAGCGTATATGAAATGGATGTTAGTTTCTTCATATTCACCATGGATGGTATAAAGTTGATAAAAAGGTTTAGGACAAACTTGAAATGTCCCATCCATCATCCTTGTTTCACATTGTTTTAACTTTTGAATGTTGGTGTTGGTGGCAAATATGTTAATTCTTTTTTTCATGACTATTGTTGTCATAAAGAATGAATTTTTCATTTTTGTGTGTGACTGTGTATTCTTGTAGAATTTTTATTCCAGCGAAAGTTTGGGGGGGTGGTGGTGTTTGAGCAGTAGCTCTTTTAGTTCTGACTATGAGGAGTTTTAGGGTTGGGATAGAAGGTAATTGTCCTATTACATGTTCAGGAACACAAGTTAGTACATTTTGTAATATTTGTGTACTGGTTTGTTGTGAGCTGGTGCTTGCTTCTTTGATGTTTACTAAAACATCTCTCACCTCAATTTCTGTGGCATTAGTGGGGTGGTTGTGTTCTTTAACATTAATAACACTTGTTTCTATTGTCATTGCTCTCCCATAGCACGAATTGGAGTAGTATTTACTACATTTCTAATGGGTTTTATTTTCTGTTATTTTCTCTTGTGTATAAGTATAGCTCATGTAGCCCAGAAGTAATTTTCCTTTGTGTGAGGAAATTTACTTTGCCCCTTCTGTCATTTTCTTCATGTATCTGTGAATGTATTTATATATATATTCACTGAAAAAACCATAGGTTTTAGGGACAGTTATAGTTAGTTGGACATTGCACTCGTACAAAACCCATGAAATTCCCCCGTTATAGTTAGTTCAGCTAACTATAACTTGCGCCCCCGCAATGCACTGCTGATGACGTCACATATTACATCACTCATGACATGGTCAGTGACATCACTGATGACATCTCAAATGACATCACTGATGACATCATCCAGTGACTGTGTGTTTCTGTAAAGTTTAAATATGTTTAATATATATAGGGAAAGGCATATTGAAGAATGAGTGGGTGTATAAGTGTCTGAATGGATGATTTACTAGGTGCGTGACTAACTCTATAAGTGAGTGATTAAACGTATCTTACTGAATGCATGGACTAGTGACTAAACTGTGTGAATGTCTGTATCCGTCTGTCTGTTGCTGTGTAAGCGGCTGCATGGGTTTGTGAATAGCTACATGAGTGTCTATATGAGTTATTGATTGGTTGTCTGAGTATCTGTATGGGTGCCTGAGTGTTTGTGTGGGTGGGGTGTGTGTGACTCTGTGCATAGATGTGTGAGTGGGTGATTCACTGGGTGCATGGTTTCAAGAGTGCATCTGTGATGGACTGTATGGGTGGGTGAGTGTGTGTATGGGTGTGTTAGTGAGTGAATGTATGTCCCAGTGGTACATGTGTGAGTAACTACATATGTGAAAGGCAGTATATATGTGTGTTGGAGTATATAAATAGCTATAAGCGAGAGTGTGTGATTGTGAGAGTGGCTGTATGGATGAGCGTGTGCTTGTATCAGTGATTGTATAAGAGCGTAAGAATGTGCTAGTATTTGTATGAGTAAGTGAGCTGGTGTGTGTATAACTGTATAGGTGAGTAAATGGCAGTGTGTTTAATTATTTGCATGACTGACTAGGTGTGTGAGTACCTCTATGGATGAGTGGCGGTGTTTGAGTGTCTATATAGGAGTATGAGTGCATATGATAGTCCTGTACTGAGTGACTATAAGTATGAGTGACTATACGGGTGAGTGAGTGGATGTGTGTGTAGACCTAAGAATCAGTGAGTGGGTATGTAGTTATTGGTGTTGGAGTGTCTATGGTTTTGCGAATGGCAGTCTGTAATTTAGAGTGGGTGTATCAAAGGTTATATTAGGGTGTGAGGAGGTGCATCAGATTATCACGTGGATGATGTCATCAGTGATGTAATTTGAGATGTCATCAGTGATGTCATCAGTGATGTCACTGACCATGTCATGAGTGATGTAATATGTGACGTCATCAGCAGTGCATTACGGGCGCAAGTTATAGTTAGCTGAACTAACTATAACGGGGGAATTTCATGGGTTTTGTACGAGTGCAATGTCCAACTAACTATAACTGTCCCTAAAACCTATGGTTTTTTCAGTGAATTTGTAAGGTTTTTTAAATGCTAATTTCTAACTATAACGTGCCTGAAACTTATGGTTTTTTCAGTGAATTTCAAAGGTTTTTTAAATGCTAATTCCTAACTATAACATGTCTGAAACCTATGGTTTTTTTCAGTGAATTTCAAAGGTTTTGTAAATGACAATTTTTAAATGTATTATTTGTTATATTTATTTTTTTGATACTGATTTACTACATTTTTTTAAACTATTTATTTTTACATATTTTATTTTTTAAATTACATTGTAATTACATTATACATTACATTACAAAATATACTTTCTCTGAATGAATTACTTTAGTTTAAATACTTTGCAGATAGGCAATAGACTTTTAAGTACAGTAGTTACAGTTGTTGCAATGGGCAACACAATTTCAAACACAATGCAACATTGAGCTCAATGTGAATTTCTAGTTAAATGCAATTAGTTACTTTATGGATTACTTTTCTAACCACAGGACTGGATCCTAGATTCAGTCCTGGGACATCGCCTGTAAACAGTTGAGTAAAAGCGTTTTGGTTACAGTAGTGATTTTTAAGGAATATTATTGTATTTTAAAAGTTGACACAAACTTTTTCACATAGAATCACCAATGTTATCCTATGGGAGGAAATTCACTTAGCAGGTAAGTAGTGTTATCGTTACTTTTTCTTACTCAGTGGTGGATCCTGGATCCAGCACTGGTGCATCTCCTGTAAACAGTTGAAAGAATGCGTTTAAGTAATACAGGCGATTTTTAAGGAATATTTGTAGTTTGTGAAACTCGACACTTTGAAACGTTTCTGCTGAATACCAGACAATGGATTCCTATGGAAGGAAATACAAGTTACTGGTAAATACGGTTAGAAATACTTTTCAGGGTCAGTGCTGGGCTAAAAGATGCAGCACTGGGTTCTCTCCTGATAACAGGTGAGTAAATCGGAATTCGTAGTTCGGCTGATTTTAGAGGAATATTATAAAGTTCCAAAACTCCACACTTAGAAGAATTTCCAAGTGAAACCAGTCAATGTTAGCCTATGGAAGGAAATTCAAGTTACTGGTAAGTACGGTTAGAATTACTTTTCAGGATCTGTACTGGGCTCAAAGATGCAGCACTGAGGTCTCTCCTGATAACAGCTGAGTAAATTCGAATTCGTAGTTCTGCTGATTTTAGAGGAATATTTGTATGTTTCAAAAATCGACTCAGAAACTTTTTCAGCAAGAAGCAGGCAATGATATCCTATGGAAGGAAATTCAAGTTACTGGTAAGTACGGTTAAAATTACTTTTCAGGATTAGTACTGGGCTCAAAGATGCAGCACTGTGGTCTCTCCTGATAACAGGTGAGTAAATCGGAATTCGTAGTTCGGCTGATTTTAGAGGAATATTATAAAGTTCCAAAACTCCACACTTAGAAGAATTTCCAAGTGAAACCAGTCAATGTTAACCTACTGAAGGAAATTCAAGTTACTGGTAAGTACGGTTAAAATTACTTTTCAGGATCAGTACTGGGCTCAAAGATGCAGCACTGAGGTCTCTCCTGATAACAGGTGAGTAAATCGGAATTCGTAGTTCAGCTGATTTTAGAGGAATATTTGCACAATGGTGAAGGAAGGGGGTGGGGCCTGAGGTGACATGTCTGCAAACACGCCTTGTGGCGCGTTTTAAGTTGGAGAATTAATTCCTCCTCAATCCCGAGGGTCCCTAGGGGCCAACTAGCCCACCAGATACCTCCAGTATGCGCCAGAGAGCTGCGTTGCAGAGAGGTGTTCTGAGGCCACGCCCCTTTTTACAACACTCTGCAACGCAGCTCCGTGGCGCTTACTGGAGGTACCTGGTGGGCTAGTTGGCCCCCAGGGACCCTCAGGATTGAAGGGGATTTAATTCCCCATCTTAAAACGCGCCACGGGGCCTGTTTGCGCACATGTCACCTCAGGCCCCGCCCCCTCCCTTCACCACTGTGCAAACGCGCCCCGTGGCGCGTTTTAAGTCGGGGGATTAACTCCCCTTGAATCCTGAGGGTCCCTGGGGTGCAACTAGCCCACCAGCTACCTCCATTAAGCGCCACAGAGCTGCGTTGCAGAGAGGTGTAAAAAGGGGCGTGGCCTCAGAACACCTCTCTGCAACACAGCCCCTGGCGCATACTGGAGGTTCCTGGTGGGCTAGTTGGCCCCCAGGGACCCCCAGTATTCAAGGGGAATTCGTTCCCCCTCTGCAAACGCGCCAGGGGGCGAGTTTGCAGAGTGCTGACAAGGAGGGGGCGTGGCCTCCGGCGCGTTGCCGTATTTTTTTTTTGTTGATTTTTTTTTTAAAAGGGGGCTGTGTGGCCCCCCTTCTTTGTAATTATTTTGGGCCCTGGGGACCCCATCCCCCAGGGCCTGACCCCCTTTTTAAAAAAAAAAAGAAAAAAAAGGTACAGGAAGGGGACCGCGGGGCCCCCCTCCCGTGGCCAATTTCGACCCGGGACCCCATCCCCCGGGTCAATCAATCAATCAATCACAGAACTTGTAGAGTGCACTACTTACCCGCGAGGGTCTCAAGGCGCTGGGGAGAAAAAAGGGGGGGGGTGCTGCTAATGGTCGAACAACCAGGTCTTGAGTAGCCTCCTGAAGGTCAGCAGGTCTTGGGTCTGTCGTAGGCTTAGTGGAAGGGTGTTCCAGGTCTTGGCGGCGAGGTGGGAGAAGGATCTGCCGCCGGTGGTAGTTCTTCGAATGCGAGGGACGGTGGCGAGGGAGAGGTCGGCGGAGCGGAGCTGGCGGTTGGGGACGTAGAAGAGGAGTCGTCTGTTGAGGTAGGCTGGGCCAGTCTTGTGGAGTGCCTTGTGTGCGTGGATGAGGAGTTTGAAGGAGATTCTCCTGTCGACGGGGAGCCAGTGCAGGTTCCTCAGGTGGGGGGTGATGTGGCTGTGGCGTGGTACATTGAGGATCAGGCGTGCGGAGGCGTTTTGTATGCGTTGCAGTCGCTTGATGAGTTTGGCCGGGGCTCCCGCGTAGAGGGCGTTCCCATAGTCAAGTCTGCTACTGACGAGGGCCTGGGTGACTGTTCTTCTTGTATCTGTCGGGATCCACCTGTAGATCTTGCGAAGCATGCAGAGGGTGTTGAAGCAGGAGGAGGAGACTGCGTTGACTTGCTTGGCCATGGAGAGCGTTGAGTCGAGGATGACTCCCAGGTTGCGTGCGTGGTCGGTGGGTGTCGAGGCTGCTCACAGCGTCGTTGGCCACCAGGAGTCGTCCCAGGCTGAGGGGTTGGAGCCGAGGATGAGGTCCTCTGTTTTGTCCGTGTTCAGTTTTAGTCGGCTGATCTTCATCCAATCGGCGACGGCCTTCATTCCTTCATGGAGGTTGGATTTGGCGGCGAGGGGGTCCTTGGTGAGGGAGAGGATCAGTTGAGTGTCGTCGGCGTATGAGATTATGTTGAGGTCGTGCTGTCTGGCGATGCGTGCGAGCGGGGCCATGTAGATGTTGAACAGTGTTGGGCTGAGGGATGATCCCTGGGGTATGCCGCAGATGATCTCGGAGGCTTCGGATCGGAATGGTGGGAGGCGGACTCTCTGGGTTCTGCCGGCGAGGAAGGAGGTGGCCCATTCCAGCACCTTGTCTCGGATCCCTGCGTCGTGGAGGCGTGCGCGTAGAGTGCGGAGGCAGACAGTGTCGAAGGCGGCGGAGAGGTCCAGCAGGATGAGGGCTGCGGTCTCACCGTTGTCCAGCAGGATCCTGATGTCGTCGGTGGCGGCGATGAGGGCAGTCTCAGTGCTGTGGTTGCTGCGGAACCCCGATTGGGATGGGTCCAGGATGCTGTTTTCTTCGAGGTATCGGGTTAGCTGTTTGTTGACGATCTTCTCGATGACCTTGGCTGGGAACGGAAGCAGGGAGATGTGCCGGAAGTTCTTGAGGTCTCTCGGGTCCGCCTTGGGTTTTTTGAGTAGGGCGTTAATCTCTGCGTGTTTCCAGCTCTCTGGGAAGGTCGCGGTCTCGAAGGAGAGATTGATGACGTTGCACAGGTGGGGTGCGATGGAGGTGCTGGCTTTGTTGAAGATGTGGTGCGGGAAAGGGTCTGACGGGGAGCCGGAGTGTATTGTGCTCATGGTCTTGATGGTGTCATCGATGTTCACGCTGGCCCAGGCTGGCAGGGGGTCGTGGTCGATGGTGTGCGGCGGGTCTGGTGCATCGATCTTAGTTGGGGCTGTCTGGGTGTTGAAGCTGTCGTGGATGTCGGCGATCTTGCGGTGGAAGAAGGTGGCGAGGGAATCGCACAGGGCTTGCGACGGCGGGATGTCGTTGGTGTTGGAGCTGGGGTTGGACAGTTCCTTCACGATGTTGAAGAGCTCCTTGCTGTTGTGTGCGTTGTTGTCGAGGCGGTCTTTGAAGGAGATTCTCTTGGCGGACTTGATGAGGTGGTGGTGGTTACGGATGGCGTCTTTGTGGGCTGCGTGGCTGTCCGGTGTCTTATCACTGTGCCATTTCTTCTCTAGTTTCCGGCAGGTACGCTTGGAAGCTAGGAGTTCCGAGGTGAACCAGCTGGCTCTTTTGGTGGTGTCACTGTAGGTGAGTTTTTTCAGCGGGGCGAGGGTGTTGGCACAGTCGTCCATCCATCGTCTGAGGTTGCAGGCAGCGTCGTCGGTGTTGGATGGGTCGGAGGGAGGGCTGAGAGCGAGGTTTGCCCGTAGTTGGTCTTCGGTGACTTTGCTCCAGCAGCGGCGTGGGATCTGTTGGGTGCGGTGGTGTGTGGTGGGTTTCTGGAAGGTGAAATGGATGCAGCGGTGGTCGGTCCAGAGGAGTTCCGTGGTGTGGCTGAAGGAGACGTGGGAGCTTGAGGAGAAGATGGGGTCAAGCGTGTGGCCGGCAGAATGGGTCGGTGTTGTGACGAGCTGGCTCAGACCGAGGTTGGCGAGGTTGTCGATCAGGGTGGTGGAGTTGCTGTCGTTGTTGTTCTCCAGGTGAAAGTTCAGGTCTCCGAGGAGGATGTAGTCGGTAGAGGTCAGGGCGTGCGTGCTGATGAAGTCGGCGATGGAGTCGCTGAACTGGGGTCGGGGCCCAGGGGGTCTGTAGACAAGGGTGCCTCTAAGGGTGGTGTTGGGGTCCGTGTGGATCTGGAAGTGCATGTGTTCGGCGGTGCTGAGAGTGTCGTCGGTGCTGGTCGAGACCCTGATGGTGTTCTTGTGGACGATGGCGATTCCTCCTCCTACTGCGTTGATGCGGTCTCTACGGGTGATCTTATAGCCGTCTGGGGCGGAGGAGTCGTTCATCCAGGTCTCTGTCAGGAAGGCGACGTCTGGTGATGATGTGTCGAGCAGGTCCCAGAGCTCGACGGCGTGTTTGCGTGCGGAGCGGGTGTTCAGTAGGATGCATCGGAGGTGGTTGAGGTCCTTCTTGGCGGGCGCTTCGGTGGCTCTGAGGCTGGTGTAGCTGCAGTTCCGGCAGTTGAAGGGACCATGGGTGCGTTTCGGGGCGGCCTTGAAGCAGTTGTGCGTCCGTCCGGGGTTGAGAGCGTGGAGTGTGGTGGCGTCGTATCGGCGTTGGTCCTCGAGGCTGGAGCGGGGGGCGCATGGCCCAGGGGTTCTGGCGCTGGGCGCGGTCCAGGCGCGGACGGGCTCGGCGCGCCAGCGGCGCGGCCGCACAGCGGCCGCCATATATGGGGAGGTGGGAGGGAGGAGCAGCTGGGAGGCGGGAGGCAGGGGCAGCGAATGGGCAGTCAGGGGGGCGGGGACACAGCGGCGGGAGTGGAGAGAGGCAACGAGGGGTACAGAAGGCAAAATCGGCACAGGGAAATGGGGGCAACGAGGGGAAACAGAAGGCAAAATGGACACAGTCAAGTGGGGGCAGCGAGGGGAACAGAAGGCAAAATGGACACAGTCAAGTGGGGGCAGCGAGGGGAACAGAAGGAAAAATGGACACAGTCAAATGGGGGCAGCGAGGGGAACAGAAGGAAAAATGGACACAGTCAAGTGGGGGCAGCGAGGGGAACAGAAGGAAAAATGGACACAGTCAAATGGGGGCAGCGAGGGGAACAGAAGGAAGAATGGACACAGTCAAATGGGGGCAGCGAGGGGAACAGAAGGAAAAACGGGCGCCGAGGCCACAAGCAGAGGGGCGAGCTTACCAGCAGCGGGCAGGACACCACAGGCGGAGCTGTGTGGCGGGGGAACGACCTACCTGGCAAGGTCAAGGGTCGCTTGCCACCTTATTTTTTTAAAAATTTTCATGGAGGGGGCTGCGTGGCCCCCTCCTAAGGCCTCCTTAGGCCCCGGGACCCCATCCCCCGGGGCCGGCCTTTATTTTATTTTTATTTGTTATTATTTTTGGGGAGGGGGCCGCGTGGCCCTCCTCCCGGGCCACTACTTGCCCCAGGGACCCCATCCCCCGGGGCTGGCCCTATCCTTTGGGGTCCGTGGGGGGACCCCAACTCCCCCACGGACCCTGCCGGCTCCCCGCCTCCTGCGGGAGCCGGCATTGCTTTTCCACATGGGGAGCTGCTAACATGCAGCTTCCCGTGTGGAAAAGCAATGTGCTTTGGATATTGGAAGCGAGAGCAGGTTTCCTTGCTCTCGCTTCCAATATCCAAAGCAGTTTACAATGACAGGACGGAGCCGCGAGGCTCCCGTCCTGTCATTGCAAACTACAGTGTCCCGGGGGTGGGCACCCCGGGACACTGCAGGAGCCGGCCCTGGGGGGTGGTGGTCCCCAGGGCCATGGAGGGCTCCAGGATGGGGGCCGCGCGACCCCCCTTCCATCCTTTGCACAGCCCCGGGGAGGTGGTGGTCCCCGGGGCTCGGGGGTCCGTAACGGACCCCCATATTGAAATATTTAGTGCCCCGGGGAGGTGGCGGTCCCTGGGGCATGTGGGGGGGCACGAGCCCCCCCACACAGGTTATTTGTTAAATAAAAAAAAGAAGCCCCGGGGGGTGGCGGTCCCCGGGGCTGCGGGAGGGCCGAGAGCCCTCCCGCACCATTTATTTTTAAAGCCCCGGGGGGTGGCGGTCCCCGGGGCTTGGGGGGCCTTAGAGGCCCCCCACATTAAATATAAACCCACCCCCCGCATGCCCCCGGGACTTGGCCCACCCGGGGGCAAAATAGCATCGAAGCGCGGGAGACTGCGCTTCGATTTTTTTTTTTATCGGCGGGGTCCGCGCACCCTAAGCGCATCCCGCCGATTTAAAAAAAAAGCTTTTTTCTGCCCAGGGGGTTCTTGTGGGACCCCCTGAGCAGACCTAGGGGGTCAGGGTGTTTCTACCCTGCCCCCTTTTAGCGTTTTGCGACGTGTTTCTGTGCCTCATTTTTTTTTTAATCACGGCAGGATCTGCGCACCCTAAGCGCATCCCGCCGATTTAAAAAAAAAAAAAAAATGCTTTTTTCTGCCCAGGGGGTCCTTGTGGGACCCCCTGAGCAGACCTAGGGGGTCAGGTTGTTTCTACCCTGCCCCCTTTGTGCGTTTTGCGCACTTGATTCTGTGCCTCGGTTCTACCGAGGGACAAAATGGCTGCCAACACTTACTGATTTGGAGTGTTGACAGCCAATTAGCATGCAGTCGTGATCGGGAGGGTACGCGGACCCTACTCGGCCATAGATATATATGTGATTTTACTTGTAATTTTCTCAGAAACTACTGAACGGATTTACACCATTTAAGCAAAAGGCACGACACTGAACCAAGGGCTATCTCTTTGCCAAATTTGGTGTAATTCCGTTCAGCAGTTCGGGCTGTAGCCGCGATGAACGGTTCCTATGGAAAAATGAATGGGGAAAAGGCGTTTTGGGACCCCCCTTTTTTCTTGGCCCCCGCTTGACGAATCACCCCGAGACTTTCAGGATACGAGCGGACCGGAGCGCCCCAACAAGTTGGAAGCTTTCGCGAAGATTCGTCAACCGGCGCCAACGTTATTTCAAATAGAATGTTGCGGATTTCCTATGGAAAATAGGTCCTAACTATAACTATCTACTGGCGACCGCCAGTAGATAATATATATATATATATATATATATATATATGAATTATTAATTAGTGAAGAGTAAACATTTAGATATAATTAATATATTTTAAAATATACTTACATATACCTTGTTTTTCTTTTCTTGTTGAATAGTTTTCCGAAGTTTGTTGGTTATTCACTGGTTTCTTTTTTTTCTGTTGGCTAAAAAATTAAATGTTATTTTTATTGTAGTGTTACATTTAGTTTGTTAGTTTCGTTTAGTTAGTCCCTATTTTTATTTAGTTGTTTTTACTATAAAAAAAATACTTACTAGTTTTAGTTGATGTCATTTATTTCTGTGATGCTGTTTTTCTGTTGTAGCCTGTAGAAGGAAGTAAAATAAAAGTATTTGTTAGTTATATTTTGCTTTTTTAATAATTTATTTAGGTCTAATTAGTTAACTCTATTAATTAGTTAAGATATATACTTAATTTGTTTTATATTTTTTGTTAATGTTGATTTTGTAGTTGTTTTAGAAGGAAATCTCTGTTTTGAATTTTCTAGGTAGCGTTTTAGTCAAGTTTAGTCTATGAAATTTGAAGAAAAACATATTATATTTTAAGTTACTCTGTTTATATGCTTTTTTTAAAGTTAATTTTATTTATTTATTTAAAATGTTTTGTTCTTAACTTTAATGAGAGATTTTCTATTTTGTTTTATATGTAGATCTTTTTCGTTCTGTTTTCTGTCTTGCAAAGTTTCGTCCTTCTGCAGTGTTTGTCCGTTTCACAGTAAATTTTATGTTAATTAGTTGATTGCTTTTTTAGTGTTTATTTAATTAGTTAGAGTTTTCTATTGGTTTTTGTTGGTGCATATCAATATGTGTGGTATTTTAGTTTTGTGTATTGGGTGTCGATATTTTTGTATGCGATATTAGTGCCTCGATAATTTTGTAGGTCGATATTATAGGAGTCGATATTGTGTCAGTGATCCCTCTGAGTGGTCTCCAATGGGCAGTCAGGCCCGCCTCCAAATGCGGCCTGCCTCCCTGCGGCCTGTTGCCACTGTGCTTTCACCCTCTCCTTCTAGGCAGGCACTGCATCCTCCAAGCGGGCCTTCATGGGGGTAGTCACACCTGCTCTTGGATGGGACCTCGGACCGACCTCTTGTCTGGCAATCATGCCACGGGGGGAGACAGGGCACTCAGCGCTTGTCTCCACTTTCAGGCTGCCATTGGCGCTCCCTCCGGCCATTATCAACTTGGCGGCCCGCAGGATTACAAGGCCTATGAGAGTATTTGGAAGTGGAGCTCAGCTTTGCACGTCCTCCACCATTTCCGCTTCAACCATGCCCCTTGCCACAACATACTGTTCATGTTGTGGTCAATCAATCAGGATTGACTAGTCCCCTTTAAATTGGCCAATCAGAGCATATTTGGACACCAAGGGCCCGATTCTGATGCGGGTTGGAAAAGCTTCCCGACCGAGGGCCTGATTCTGATGCGGTTAGGAAGGCCTCCTAACGGCATTTGCTCCTTCCAAATGGGATCGGGAACGTGTCTTCCCGACCGAGGGCCCAATTCTGATGCGGTTAGGAACAAATGTTCCCATTGAAGTCAATGGGAGTTCAACCAAATCGTATCTGGAAGCATTCGGATGCATCCTACTCCGCCGGTCGGACTTTCCCGATCCGAGTGGGTCGGACACCATTTCCCAACCGATTCGGTCGGGAAGCTTTTCCAACCCGCATCAGAATCGGCCCCCAATTTTCCAAATATACATAACATTTTAACCCCGTTCATGACCAACCTGAGTCCCTGTTTAAACGCTAATTTCTTGAAAGCTGACGAATGGAGTTACACCAAATCACAAAAGCAGACTTTCTGAGATAAATTCTAACATTTTGTAAAATTTAGCACTGTGTAGTTATAGTCGCCACTGTCTCACACCGATGTGCTTTGTTCTCCAGTATACACAGCGTTGCTGCTCCTCCTGCACAGTAAGTCACCATCTCCTGATATGGAGGATTTAGGTCTGATTGCTCCTGCAGCACTTCAGTGGGCACTGGATCTCCTGGTCCAATGGACAGTCCTGATTTTGATGTGGACACCCCATGGGTATTCCATTTCCTCCTAGCTCTAGCAAACCATTTCGGGTGCACAGTCTGCATATGCTTCCACATACTAGAAGTTACATGCAAGTATTTCTTACAAGTGCCTCATGAGAACTGCTTTTTGCAGACCTTGCAGATAACATATTTTGAGGGGACTTTTTTCATTCCTGCATGTAGGCTAAAATTGTCATACCAAGTTCTCCTTGGTGTCTTTAGGGCTCCATGGGGATGGGCCGCGTGGCCCAACTCCCCATATAAACACATTTCCGCACCTGGGGGTGAGGCAATTGTTCCTCTCTTTAATTATCTGAAACAATTGTTAACCTATCAAAATAATTGCAAAGCACAGCACAAGATGTGATTACACCAAAGTGCCAATCCCAAATGAGGTTAAAATGATGGGAATTTCCTGTAGATGTAGCAAGACAGTGGTTTTGCCCAATCAAATCTCTTTCTTGTGTGTGCCTTAGGTCCTTCCGTGGTACTCCTGTGGGACCAAAACACCCAAAAACAAGCCAGTTTTACAAGATAAACTCAAGGGATCCCCATTAATCAACCCAATTAAAAAACCTCCTGGATCAAAGTTAAATGGAAATCACTCTTTCATACTAAACACAATTTTTTTCATTTTCATATCTTACTTTATGTTGAAAAAAAAACATAAATTCACTGAAAAACACAAAGCTTAAAGTGACTTTATAATTAGGTAAGGTACTAAGGGCCTAATTTATGAGGTTTTGCCACAGGGCAGCGCTGCAGGCCTTCCTGCTGCGCTGCCCTAGGGCAAAAGAAAGGGGCAGGAATGCGATATGGGGCATTTCTGTCCTTTTCCCCTGCGACGGCGCACAAAGGTCTGCTGTGCAACAACGCAGGCACCCTTTACACCATGGTACAAGGGTGCCTGCGTTGCGGGGATGATAATTTTTGTGCAGGAAGGGAAGCCTTTCTGCACAAAAACAATCACAAGAGGCTTTTTCCTCTTTCTATGGGGTTGATTCCGATCTTCCGAGGAAGGCCTCCGAATTGGATTCGTAATTGCATAAACCGATCCGGAGCCCTTGTTCCTGACCGAATTGCCCCCCAGTTTGAACAACCAAGTACAATGCGAATATCTTGTCCACGTCGACCAAATCTTTTCTGAACCCGATTCTGTGAGTGCGACTCGTTCGCAGCCGAATCGTGCCGCGCAATGGAGCCGGTTTCCGAACGAGTGAGTCCGATGCGTGATTCGGACAGTTGTATCGACTCGGTTGTGCTGAGACGAAACGGCTTTGGGAATCGGACTTCGGGGGACTGTAGCAGGCCCCCCTTCACCCGGGGCCCACAGAATCGGTCCCGTCTGGGTACCCATGGGTCCCCCCTTTCTAGGCATGCACAGTGTGGCGGGCACCATGGGGTGTCCACCACAGGGTGCAGGCTTTTCCCCAGCCACCCCTTTTTGCTATGGGAGCCTGTGTACGCGTTCGGTATACAGGCTCCCATAAACTTCAATGGCAGTCCGAGCGAACCGAGTCTATCACTTTACAGATGCATCGGAATCGGTCGCTCGGACTCCAGGAGCGCGACTCGCTAGGAAAGCCCTCCGGATCCGAGTCGTACAGAGGGCTTTCCTAGCGAGATCGGAATCGGCCTCTATGTGTGGTGCAGAATGCAGCACACATAGAAAAAGGAAAAGCGAGGAGAAATAAAGATATTTCTCAACGTTGTATCTCCCGTACGCCTCCCCTGCTGCCTCAGATTTACGATTTCTCATAAATCTGGGGCAGTGTCAAAAAGCCATGGATGATGCTGGGAACACCCCCAGCAACACCCATTGCATGCCCCTTTAACGCAGAAAACTGCGTTAAAGGGAGCAATATTTACGAGGCAGCATTAAGTAAAAGAAACTGGCTTAGTGCTGCCTCGTAAATATGGAGCAAGCTCCTGAACCACGGAACGTCCCAAAAAGTTACGTTCTGGCAGCCAAAGGGCCTCATAAATGAGGCCCTAGGATTTAAGCTTATATGAAGAACAACCCTAGAAAGACACTGAAAAAGCATATGGAGATTCATTTTGTTGACTCTCCATATGGTTTCAAAAGCAGAGGTCATCCGTACAAAGCCATTAAAACCAGTTTGAAAAAAGCATTGGTGAACAAAGAAAAGAATTTCTATTTGGGAATCAAATCAAAACAAGTAATCAACAAAATGACCCAATTAGGGTGATAATGAATTTCTCTGTGGAATCCCATAAAACCAGTACAATCATGCAAAAACATTGGGAAATACTATTGGGTGACCAAACAATTGCCACAAATGCCACAAAAGTAAATGGCACCCTACTATCACATTCAGAAGAACGAAAAGTTGAAAAGAAAAGCTGACACAGTCATTACAGATCGCAAACCAAGGAGGATTGGCTTACAGTATAGGGCTTCTGGAAATGAACTAATTGCAAAGCTTGCAAAATAAGCATGAATATGAAAGAATTTCAAACAAAAACTGGACAAACTAGAAATATCATGCATCACATAAATTGCAAGAGTACATTTGTTATATATGTACCCTAGATACCCAAGCAAACAGCAGTACATCGGAAGCACCATATTGCCAACTTAGAAAACAAATTGTTGAACATATTCGAGCCATAAATCACAAAGACAGAAGCTATACAATGGCTAAACACATGGAGAAATATCTCAAAAGCGATTGGAAGACCATGCAATATAATGCTATCGACATGGTACAAACTCTTGAATGAGGGGACGACACAGAATAAAATCAAGGCAGATGGAATCAAGATATATCATCCTGCTGCAAGAATGTCCCCAAGGGGGCTAAATCAGAATGGAGAATAATTTATCACTCTGTAGTAAAAAATCTCCCATCAAGCACAAGCATTCACAATAAAACTTCAAACGGTCACTGGAAATAACAAAGGGCCAACGTTATTATTATGTTCTAATAACTCCACACATAAAGCCACATGAAATACCAAATTGCATTTGATGTTCTTTTCCCTTTCCCTGCAAAGCAGGGAACTTATTCTTAGTTTTGTCGTGAGCACCTCTAAGTCTTTCCCTGGTAGAAATGGTAGGAATAAGTAGGAGAAAATCTTATAAACTCACAAGTTTATTTGGGTGTCCAGAAATGTTCCCACTTGCCACTAATAGCAGAAAATGTATTCACACAAAACTCTTTGTAGTAGTAAATCATTTAACAACTTTAAAACCATCTTTTGTGACTAAAAATGTGACTTTAAACTCATAAGAAAGGTAATTTGTGCATGTAGGTTAAACCGTGCAAAGAATTTTGTGAAAATGGCCCCAATGTTGTGTATCTACACGTCGCTTGCAGACTTTTATTGTAGTAAATGTTGGCACTTGTAGTCAATCAAATAAAAAGCACCCATTCCAGTTTCAACGCGATTGAAATCATTTACGTTGGCAGGTAAGGGTAGAGTACATATGGAGCTCTTTGTATGGTAGGTATCTGTACAATACATGTGTTGTGTCAGCTTTGGGCAGGCAATCACAGAGGGCCTCTATATGCAATGTGCCTATGACTATCTTACAAGGTTAAAAGATTCCACATTGACAGGATGCTCATCTGTAATTGTGAGTGTACGTCTGACTCTTCTAGGTTCTGGGGCTTACTCTGCCCAATCTGTACATGTGTTGGGTCACCTTTGGGCGGGCAATCACAGAGGGTCTCTATATGCAATGTGCCTAAGACCATATTACAGGGTTAAAAGATTCCACATTGACAGGATGCTCATGTAATTGTGAGTGTAATTCTGCCTCTTCTAGGTTCAGTGGCTTACTCTGCCCAATCTGTACTACTGTGCACTGTCTATGGCAACCCAGAAGTTATAAAGCCAATGCATCAGATGCATTGAACACCACAATGTCCTCTTCAATTATATCAACTTCACAAACTGAGAAAACTCAAATTTTGACAAATATCTGTTTTCAGGTTATTCGCCATGTTTCATTTGCATAAACCGCATAAGACCAGTCCCAAAGGCCCTTTGGTGTCTGCTGAGTAGCACTCAACTTTTCAGTTTTGACCCCCAAAGCCCTACAAAACAGAGCTCTGAAATTGCTATCTGATTTCATCATCCTTCATAAACCCTCACAAATAAATAGATTTTTGTCCTTATCCCCAAACAATGTTTCAGCCTAGAGGTCGTTGCCTTTAGGTGGAAGTCAAAGAGTTCCAATCTGATGCTCTATCCTGAGGGTCTCTTCCAACTTCTTATAGTCACTCTGAAACTCCTGTCTCTCAGAACACAATTTTGATTCTGACTGTTCCCTAACACCTTTGGCTAATCTGTCATACCCTGTCTCCTATTATTTTATATGGGGCATAGTTTGACAAATAAAGTGGATTTTGTATGTTGCCTATTTGTTACAGCAAATTTCGTTTGCTTGATATTTTTCAGTTTTGTTATTTAAAATATGTAAATTCCCTTTAATTGCTCACTGTAGCTCTTACTGGGATGCATTTATTGTCAGTTGGAATGTGATTTGCATTTTGCCAGAGTTACTATATCATCTGTTGGTTATAGTACAAGAGATACTAGAGCACCATTGGGGAAAAATCACTTAGCAGCTGCTAGAATGTCCTCACCAGTACCCGAAAAAAGGAAATATGAGGTAGTGTTCCATAACTGGAGGAAAAACTACAAACTGAGTGGAAAGCAAAATTTGGAAAGAAAACCCCAAAGAGGCAACAGTCCTCTTCAAAAAGCCTTTCTGCTGTAGAGCCCCTTTTAGACTCTACCATTTAAAACCAATATGGACAGATAAGAGGCTTAAGAGATAGTTTGGCGGGGGCGTGGCTAACCGCCAAGCATGGCGGACGTGTGCTAGAAGAGCTCCGTGCTGAGCCCTGACACCGAGGCATTTATCCTGACAGTAAGGGGACAACGGAGAGTCAGCTGCACTGCACTGACCTACGGAGGTGCTGAGATACAAAGCGGCGCCGAAAAACGGCAAGAGAACGCCGTGATTAGACCAGAAAATATCGGCGACCCCCGGCGCTGTGTGGAGGGCGGCGTCTAAGCGACTCATCTCGTTCCGTAGAACGTACCCGGAGCGAACTGTGTGCGCATAGGGGGGACCGAAGCGGAGACAAGCTCACTCCTGCACGGGATACTGCCCCCCCTCTGTCTCCTCCCGACGGCGATCAAAAACTGAAGGGAGCCGAGTGATAGAGACGGGACGCCCGATGGCGCACTCCAAAATGGCGGATGGAACGGCCCGGAGGAGGTGAGCGAAGCCCACGTTGGAGAGTGATGGGGTGCTGTGGGGGACCCCTTTCCTGAAACGAGGGTGGATCACTGTACCTATAGGAGGCATTTGTAGTGCGCGGACCCTGGAGGCCACGAACTAATAACTAAGGAACACCCCACCGAGGCCAGAGTGTTGCATTGCCTTTTTCGGACGAACGAGTGCCCGGCCCATATAAAGTAATACAAGAGGTGAGATTAGGCAGACACACAGTTCCTCGAGGCGCCAGAAATAAGCAAAGCATGTCTACGTCCTACACTCCATCTGACTGACAAACGATGGGCAGGTAACGCGTGGCAGTGCAGTCTCAGTGTAGAGACAGTGCTGATAGGAGCCCTGAAGAGGAAACTGGTGTAGAAGCACAAGCAGAGCTGTATTGAATTGAATTACAGGCATGGAGAGGTGCAAGAAGGAGTCACAATCAGATCGGCCCACTGGGCCTTTGGACTCACAAGGAGCTGGCTGCTGGATCGGCAGGAGACTGACGGGGAGCTGTTTGTCACTGTGAATGCGTGGAGAAGGTTACAACGCACCGCTGCAGCGCAACATACATGGAACGAAACCGCTGCTGAGATTCTGTGGGGTTGGGCAGAAGGGTTTAAAAACGAGCCCTGACGCTCATACATGGGAACCATTATCGGCGCAAGGGTGATACTCTGGTTCGAAACGGGGGCATAAGCACACACGTACTGTGTTACTTTGCATAATATAAAGCACACGCAGAAGCACAAAGATACAGTGTGCTTAACGACACAGAGGCCTGAGAACGAGGACACTTAACTAGGATAATTTACAATGGGACGGCCAAAAACGAAACAACAGGACCCCCCCCACCCAGGGGAAGACACAGACACTGCAACGCAAAATGTGTTGACTCAACGCAGCGAGCAGGATGTGGTGCAGCCCATGGGTAATGTAGCTCCAGATGACAAATTAGATTTGATATTAAAGGAAATACGGGACTCAAGACTGGCGATTGAGACACAAATAGGCACATTAACCACTAATTTTACCCTTCTGCGAGCGGATCATTCCAAGTTGGCAGACAAAGATAAAAACCATACAATAATATTGGATGACCTGGTGCCGCAACAAACAACCACCACCTCCAACTTAGAACAACTACAGCGTCAGCTCAAGGGGTTGCAAGACAGAGTGGATGATGCGGAAGGAAGATCTCGCCGCAACAACGTGAGACTCTTGGGAATTCCGGAGAAAAGCGAGGGTAACGACCCGACCCACTTCGTTGAGAGATGGCTTAAGGATCAGGTGGCACAGGTGGGTCTGTCAGAGATGTATAGTGTGGAGAGAGCCCATAGGGTCCCACCACAGCCAGGGGCGCCACCCAGACCGATAATCGCAAGAATCTTAAACTACAAAGACAGGGATACAATCCTACGAGCAGCCAGGGAACACGCACCGCTACAATTTGAGAACAAACGGATCTCTATTTATCCGGACTTTACGTTGACGGTCAAAAGGGCAAGAAACACTTTCAGGGAAGTGAAGAAAACACTGCAAACACACAACCTGAAATATGCTATGTTGTATCCAGCACGTCTGAAGATTATATACCAACAAAAATCGCTGTTTTTTGATAATCCTGAGGACGCAATGGAATGGGCCGAAATAACACTTACTCCGAATTCGACGCAGAATAGGTCACAGGAACGCAGACAGCAACGATCACCGCAGCATATGCTCCGAAGCACTAAAAGTGACACACTCCCACGCAGAAGGCAACACCAACATAATAACCCAACGGCGGAACAAATCTCAGCAAGTCAAAAAGACGCTTTGCTGACGGCAACGACAATGACGGAACAAGATACAACCTCGGTCGCTGAAACAGTGGACTCCTCTGAAGCCCCAGATGTCCACTCTGACTCGGAGGGCAGCATTGCGCTGCTCCCAGTAGTGACTGCACAAACTACAAATGATTTCTGAGGATAGGCGCCTTGGACTTGCCGAAAATGTGTATGCTGTGGTCAGATGAGTATGAGTGCTTATATTGTGATGCGGAATGTCCCTTATGTCCCCTCTGTTATTTTCATACATTAATGGGGTTTAAACCGGAGCTTGTTGCAGATTGTAGTGGCGCGTCCATAGATGCGCAGTAGTAGTATGGCGGTACCCACCCCCCCAGTGGCGACTGCACCGTGTACTAGTTTTGAAAGTTTTATTGTTATATTTTTGTATACAGTTTGGTCCTCTAATGTTTTGCGGGGGAACCATGTATTGGGAGCTTTGTTGGGGAAGTTTAATGCGAACTCTAACACATACCCTTATCCACTTAGTCCACAAAACAGGGAATCACACCAGGTAATAAATCACCACATAAAGAAGTATGTCACAACCTAGTAAGTATGTCTACACATCATGGAATGTGAGGGGTCTAGGCTCAATACACAAAAGACATAGAATATTAGCCCAGCTTAACCGTAGAAAGGTACATATAGCTCTACTGCAGGAATCACACCTTACCAACGCAGAAGCTGCTAAGTTGCAAAAGAAATGGCGAGGGCAGCTATACTACACAGATTATTCTGTGTTCGCTCGCGGAGCAGCGATATGGATACGCAATGGCATCCCTTTCACGCTGGTCGACCAAAGAGTGGATGTGCAAGGTAGATATGTGTTCTTATTGGGTTTGCTAGATGGGAAACATATAGTGCTGGGGAGTGTATATGCACCCAATTCAGAGCAAGATAAATTTTTGGACGTCATATCCACAATCCTGGTGGGATGGGAAGCTTACCCGTGGGTGCTTGGGGGAGACTTTAATGCAGTGTTGGATGTGGGACTCGATAGATCGCACCCGCCACTCCAAGGTACAAGTGCAAAGAAACAAGCAGAGGCACTACAAGGTTGGGCAGCGGGCTGGAGCATAGATGATGTTTGGCATACACTACACCCTGCAAGCAGAGAATACTCCTATTTCTCGCCACCACACGGTTTACACACGCGCATAGATAGAATATTTAGCTCTTTAGGATTAATACATTATGTAGTGGACACTACAAACATAGGGAAAACACTATCTGATCATAATCCATTGGAAGTCACATTGAGATGGGGTCAGTCGCCCACTCCCATCCCGACTTGTAGACTCCAACCTTCTCTACTGGAGGATACAGTGTTTCATGACGCCCTCTCCAGAGCCATTACCAATTATTTTGCAGAAAATGCAAATACTGCTAGTACACGGCAGATCGAATGGGATGCCTTCAAGACAGTAGTGAGAGGAGTGGCAATTAGTACCAGGGTGGGAGCTCGCGTAGCCCTCGTAGCCCGCCTCACAGATGTTGAGAGTAAACTGGGTAGGCTGGAACAGGCAGCAGTTGATGGAGAAACACACGCAGAGGAACTACACGAGGCACACGTGAGACATGCGGAACTGCTTGAGGAGCTCAGAGTAGTGGATTACCGACTGTACACACAAAAACAACATGCTGTGGCAGATAGAGCAGGCCCGCTCCTCGCCAGGATTATTAGGGATGCACCGATGATGACCCCAATACTGGAAGTCAAAACGCAGGAAGGGAACACAGTCAATATACAGCTAGACATTAACAAGGCCTTCCAGTCATATTATGAGACACTATACGCGGCCCCGACTGGGCTGAACGACACTGAACATGAGGTCTTCTTTGAAGGGATACAACTGCCGCAATTAGTGGCAGATCAAAAAGCCGAATTAGATAAACCAATAACAGATGCAGAAATCAACGCAGCGATTAAGGCATTGCCTAGAAATAAAACACCAGGGATGGACGGTCTTCCAGTTGAATTTTATGCAACATATAAGTCACTACTAGCCCCCCACCTCAAACAGATGTACCTGGCAGCCTTGGAATCTGGGTCACTGCCCAATTCGACTTTACAGGCGTTAGTGGTCTCCCTCCTAAAGCCAGGTCGGGACAGTACAGAATTAGCGGGTTATCGGCCCCTCTCATTACTAAATACAGACTACAAGATATTAAGCAAATTATTAGCTACCAGACTTCAGCAGCTCATACCAAAATTGATACATACTGATCAATGTGAGTTTGTTCCAGGCAGGAGTACGGCCCTAATTATCCGTAGACTACATCAATTGATGACACGACCACATCCTAATAAGCACATTCAGGGCTGTATATCACTGGACCTGAGGCAGGCATTTGACTCACTTCAATGGAGCTACATGTTGTGTACTCTGCAAAATTTGGCATTCCAGATATATACATCAAATGGGTGACTTTATTATACACTAACCCCACGGCGCGAGCACGCACGGGAACGCATATTTCTGAGCAATATGCAGTAAACAGAGGGACGAGACAGGGATGCCCATTGTCACCCTTAATATTTATTCTCGCATTGGAGCCACTCCTTGCTAGAATACGCACACAAGCGAGACAACATGGCATAGATGTGGGGGCGGAATCGCATATTATATCAGCCTATGCAGATGATATTATCCTATATTTTGGGCACTTGAGAACTGACTACACACCAATATCGGATATGTTTGACAGGTTCCAGTCCTTGTCGGGCCTCGCGATCAATGAGGCCAAGTCTTATGCATACTCATTTACAGACGGTACACAACTAGATCCCCTACAATTTGGAAAGTGGACAATCCAAATAGCGCCGGATACGTTTAAGTATCTAGGGATACGTATATACAGGGAGAAGGAGGATATTATAGATGGAAACATTACACGGGCACTAACCACACTTAGAACACAAATAAAATTCTGGGCCTCCCTACCGATATCAGTGGTGGGCAGGGTAACTATTGCCAAGATGGTAATGCTCCCCAGATTACTTTATTATTTCACAAATCTGCCGATAGTGCTACCCATGCAGGTTTTTCGGATACTTGATACGCTTCTAGTGGAGCTGATCTGGGGAAATGGGAGAAGGAGGATTGGATTGGCAAAGCTTCGATTAGACACCAGACATGGGGGGCTGGGTGCCCTAGATTTTAAAACATATTGTTATGCCGGCCAGCTACAGTGGTTGGCGTACTGGATAGCGGGACATAACCTATATGAGATAGACATGTCACGACGTAATTGGGAAAAAGGTGCGCTACATGCCCTATTGTTGCCACATAGCAAATTACCCAAAAATACACCTCCATTGTTGGAAGTGGCATTGCAGTACTGGAGACGGGCGCTACAGTATACCAAGGGCCAGACCCCATATTCCCCTAATATACCACTTATGGGTCTGCCTTTACCACTAGAGACAGTAACACAAAGACATATTCATACCTGGCTGGAGGAGGGAGTGGACTCAATAGGGATGCTGTTTGCAGACGGTGAACTGATGAATCATGACACCTTCGTAAGGGAACAAGGGGTGCCAGATACCCAGTTTCTTTTATATGCTAAAATAGCGAGATACATCCGAGATGCGTGGGCACCAGAGGGCACAGAACCTCCCATACACGAATTGGTGCGTATGCAATATTTAATGGGAAACAGGAGTTATTTGATTAAATGGTTATCACATGGGATCAGAGCGCACACAGCGGTCTCACTGCATGCACTCAGAGATAAATGGCAGACGGATATTGGGAGGGAGCTAATCGATAAGGAATGGGGTATCATCATTGAATACCCAAGGAAAGTATCACGAAATCCGAAATTTAAATGTATCCAATTAATGATACTTCACCGTGCATACCTGACCCCACGCAGAATAAATAAAATGTTCCCAGACGTAGCTGACGTGTGTCCAAGGTGCCAGGAAGCAGCAGCGGGCCTATTACATATGTTATGGACCTGCCCCAGACTGCGATCTTATTGGTCAACAATAAGTACAATACTCAACACAGTGGCCCCAGAACGTAAGGACATTTCAATAGAACGGTATATACTGGGACTCAGTCCTAAGCCCAAAAGTGGAAACCCCACTTACAGATTTGTTAATCTGGCACTGATACTAGCAAAACGCACAATAACCATGAGATGGAAGGCAAAAACAACACCAGCAGTGTCAGACTGGTTTAACGAAATGGTTAGGTGGGGCAGAGCGGAAAGTAATGAGCTACAAAGAGAGGAAAACAGGGGACTGCGTAAGAAACCTATTTAAATGGAATGGAATGTGATGTTAGAGGAGCTTATAGCAACTGAGATACCTATTGGTTAAAGAATGGGAAGAATCTAGTTCTAGATCTGGCGATGTAGTGAGCAAGATATGCAATACCAAAGGATGTGTAAGACATGTAAGGCAGTCGACTCTTATTGTGGGAAATGTGAATATTGTATATTAAACCAGATAAAGAGATGACGCAAGGATAGGGTGTTATAACAACTGTCTCATAATTAATCTGAGTACGCAAGGGAGTGGGAGGGGGGAGTTATGTTTATTGTAATGTTAGATTTCAAACAGAATAGACCAATGTACCATACAGTGAAGTTGAATCAAGAGTTATGCACAACAGAAATGGGCATGGATACCAGTGTAATATTCGGAGATGTACTGTGGATATGTGTAACCATGTACTAATGCATACACATGTTGGTAGAAGATACGGACTATGAAGAAATAATAGTCTCGAATCCACCTCGGAAATGTGTGTATGTGCGCCTGTACAACAGCAATTGTAGAAAGCAGAAACTTAATAAAATATGTTTAAAAAAAAAAAAAAAGAGATGGTTTGGCAAATTGAAGAATAAAAAATGTTTTTATTTCCCCCGAAGTTTTATGTAGCGTGAACTTGACCCGAAATCAGGTATTAGAGCGCTTTGCATGAGCAACAGTTGCATTACATGAGGACACATTCTTTTTTGTTAGGCACGGGAAGATTAAGTGATTTGCCCAGAATCACAGGATGTTGAGCGTGGTTGCCGAAACTCAAACCCGGTTCCCCAGATTTGAAGTCGACAACCCTAACCGTTAGGCTACATCCTCTCCACTCCTCAAAGTAGATCCCAGTTACAATTATGAATTCCAACTGATAACCAGCATATGTTTTGCAACAATTGTGTTCAACATGTCACTTCATTAGGGCTTAAGTAAATTATAAAATCTATTTTTCTAAGAAGCACAATAAATGAACCATAAACATGTTAATTAGAATACAAAAGGGGTAATTGGTGGAGAAAGGCAAAAAAGGAAATTAAACTATAATAAAGAGGCAGTTAATGAGGAACAATGAGACCTAGTGAAAATGAAAAATTGAAAAAATCTGAAAATTTAAAAGAAAAAGCTTTGCAATCTTTAAACACATAGATGGCCAAGATGGCCGCTATGTTGTGAGATCCAACTTGGTGGCTATCCTGGAAATATACTAAATTACATTCAAAGTGGTCTCTTGCACTATTGGCTTTGACAATGTTTGCAGAATTAGCAAAGCTAGAGCTCTGATATTTCTATAGCATGCGGATCAGCCATGTGCATGTCGTATACATGTGAATCATATTAAGGTATGCCAGTGTTTGTTTGCTCTGCAGCACTGGGGAGTAAATGCAAACTATCTTTATACTTGGCAAGGTGTCTTGCATGAATGCAGTTGTGTTTTGAAACTTTTGATAAACGTTGCAAGTTTCGCTCCAAGGAGAATTCCATTTCACTTCACCATCACTGATTTTGGAGGTGTTTCTTTCCCATTTTTGCTTTGAAACAATTTTAGTCTGTTCATATGTTTGTGGGTATTCCCAGACTTTCCAGGTTATTCCCATTATGGACCTCCAGCTCCCCATTCTATGGGGAAGATTTCCCAACAAAAAAAATGTAGGGGTTACTAAATCTCTTTACAAGTCTAAAACCATGGGGGCATATTTAAAAGGAAGTGGCGGAGCGCGGCCTTAGCCTCCTTGGCTTAACGCTGCGCTCCGCCACTTCTGAAACGCAGGCCTGCACCATATTTACAAGGATACGGTGCAGCCCTGCGTTTCCCCCTGCGCTGGCGCTAATTTAGCTGCCCAGCGCCAACGCAGACAGCCTTGCACTAAAGTGCAAGGGTGCCTGCGTTGCAGGGGAAGATTGTTTATGTGCAGTAAGGTGTCCCTTCCTGCACATTAATAATCTGAAATGGTGTTTTGTAACTTTTATGTGTTCTGCTTAATGCAGCACATTTAGAAGTTGCAAAACGTCATTTGTTTAATGATTTTTTATATGCAGGAAGGGACACCTTCCTGCACATAAACAATCAATGGCCTTTTTCTGTCTTTATGTGTACTGCACAACGCAGCACACATGGGAACAGCAAAAACGAGGAGAAATTAAACATTTCTCCTCGTTGCACCAGGGTAAGACCAGGTTTGTCCTGTTCCTAATTTTGGCGCTGCCCCATATTTACGCCACCCTTGTAAATATGGGGCAGCGTCAAAATCAATGGGTGTTGCGGTGGAACGCTCACCACAACACCCATTGCAAAGTATAGCGTGAAAGGGTGCCTTATTTACAAGGCAGCGTTAAGCCACGTGGCTTAAAGCTGCCTTGTAAGTAAGGCGAAACCCTATCGCCACCACAACGTCAGAAAAAGTGACATTGTGGTGACGAGAGGGGCTTGTAAATATGCCCTCATATTGTTTGAATCATAAACGTTGCTTTACACTTCTAAATGGCTATTTCTATAAAAATAAATTCAACTCAAAAGCACAAATAAGCTTGTGAATAGGGCAATGAATAATGGGTCAAAGACATTCAGTTCACAAGATACTTTGGTTAATATCTAGGTATCATCACCATAAATCTAATACTTTGCAGAAAGTGTAAGCATCATGTAGAAATACTGTGCAAAATGAGATGAATTTGTAACATAAGTATACATTTTAGCAGTGGCGGCTC
This sequence comes from Calotriton arnoldi, assembly GCA_963921515.1. Classification (NCBI taxonomy): domain Eukaryota; kingdom Metazoa; phylum Chordata; class Amphibia; order Caudata; family Salamandridae; genus Calotriton; species Calotriton arnoldi. The sequence continues at coordinate 1,097,185 of CAWUFW010002337.1, read as the reverse complement.
GCATAGGGCATGCTGCGGGCGGCGGGGTGGGGAGGGGCAGGGTGGGGGTAGTAAACTCAGACATACGACAGAACAGAGGAAAGTAATTATTATGTTCCTCCGTTCCGTCGTATGTCTGAGTTTACTACCCCCCCACCTTGCCCCTCCCCCGCCTCACCCCCCCGCAGCACGCCCTATGCGAGCCGCCACTGCATTTTAGTAGTAAATGTGGGAGGGACGAGGAAGTGGCTGGAAAATCAGGAAACTTTCTACCAAGGAGAAGGGGTTTAGGGAGGAGTGAGGAGAAGTTTAAGGAGAGTCATGGGTGTTTAGGGAGGGGCGTGTACCCGCCCATTACTATACACAAACTGCCTTTCTAAAGTTAATACAGCTGAAATGGGGACCAAAAAGGTAGTAAATTAGTCCAGCTCGGAGATGGATAAAGTCCAGCACCACACATGATGGAGGGACTTGAAATAAAATCCCATAGGAAATAATGTTAAATTAATTAAAATGATTTAAAATAGGTTTAAATAAAGATACATATATTTTTAATGTAAAAAATCATAATAATACATATATATTATTTAATTGAAAAATATCTCATCAACCTTTTTTGCATTAACAATGAATGTAAGATGAAGAGAAAAATATTTTTAATTTAATTTGATATATTTACATTTATTTAATTTTTATTTCAAAATTAAGTTAACATTGCTGTAGCATTTTTTTCTTTTGTTCTACATTTGAAATTAATATATAAAATTAATTTAAATTAATGTTTAACGTAAAATATGTTTTCTATTTTTTATAATTTTAATACTTTTTTACTTTTTCCTATATTTACCATAGGGAGACTCTGCAGTCAGGGTGGAGATATCTGTATGGTAAAGTATAGGGAAACATTCACTTTCAATCACTTCTTTCATTTCCTGTAGCTCTGTTCTGAAATGCCCCATCTTCTGTAATAGATCATTCGCTGTATACTGGTTCTCAGTCTGAGCCCTTTTACCTGTTCCGTGTCCCAGTAAAAATGCAACAATGCACTATTAACTCTGCTTTTCTCGTACCCTCTCTAGCTCCTCACAAGGGAAGATTATCTACAAATTTGAATTAGATTGTTACATACATTCTGATGAGACAAAACACTAACCAACTCAACTTTCAATATGCTCTTGATTAACAACTCTAATGTTTATCTTCTCACTGTGTAACTGGACGGCCACCCACCACCAGCAGATTGAGATCATGTACTTTCTCACTTCAAACTTTCCAAAAAACGAACCCTTTTGTGCTACCTTCCTTTCTGATTCCATGTCACCTCCTTCTTTCTCCCAACCTCAAAACCCTCCATGATAGTAAACATACACACTCTGCTTTCATCATTACAACCATCATCTAGGCGCACAATCAACTTCTCAAGTCAATTCAATTCAATTTCTAATTTATTCACATTAAACATCAAGTCAAGTATAACTGATCATATAAAAATGCAAAAACTTTAACATTTACACATGAATAAACTGGAGAATCAACTTCTTAATATCTCTTTTGTGTGCCTTCATCTCTTCTTGTGTGCATCAATTCTCTTTAGATAGCTAAGTTGCTGTAACCCTCTTTTTGCTTGTCTCCTAAATTACTCTTTTTGACCCCATAACAAAACCCTCAGCTTTCCCAATTGCAGCCACAGGGAGACTAGTATCTATAAAATTCACCTGTGGTTGCCTCTTGACTCATACAGAGGGGAAGTGGAAGGTGTGCTGGTTTAGACTGGGCTCTTCAAACAGGGTCGAGGCTGTCACACAGATCTGGATCTGTTTAGTAGCATTATATTAAATCAAAAACACCAGGGGTCTTATTACATATAGGGCGCACTTTCCTTGTTTGTGCCATGGCGCATCTTCACACAGGTGCCCTGTGTGCAAACAGGGAAAGTGTGCCCTATTATGTTGAATGTGCTGCCCACAGGGCAGCCGCTAACGTGTGCTGTCCTGGGAGCAGCATATTCAAGTGAAATATAGAGCGGTTTTAGGTAGCCACTTCATGTTTCACTGTGCAGGCGGCAACCCACCTGCACTTTAAAGAGAGGAGAGAGATCCCCTTGCAGGCTAGTGCAGAGAGTGACTGCATATGCTTGCAAGGGGATGTCGGGGGGGAGATCCATAGGACCCTCTTGGCACTCTCCAGAGGGCTGCTATCAGGAGTGGACTGACAGTGCTCCACCTTTTTGTGTCACACTGTCAATGTGACTCCTGACAGCTTCTTTGCGCCCACATCCATAATACGGTGCAGAGTTAAAGAGATTCCCTAATTTGCATGGGGGCCCGCCCCAAGCAGATAGTAAGAAATCAAAAAGCTTATTTGAATCTGACAGTTTTGTTGAAAGTAAAATTGATTTAAAAATCCACATATTATATGAAAGTTTATCTGATAAATTAAAGATTTTTAATAATAGCATCCCAAACCTCTTTCCAAAACTTAAAGACAATATTGCATTAAAAAAACATGTGTTTTAATGAACTCAGACTCGAATTACAGTGCCAACAATTAGGAGAATTTAGTAGTTTTGCATTAAATATTTTTAATGGAGTCCATAAACAGTTAAATAATATGAAGGAATTTGTTTGGTATAAAGACACAGGTAACCATCCAGAGACACTATTAATCCATATTTTTCTCCATACGTCTTGAGAAATACATATATTGAGTTCATTATTCCAAAAAGAGGAGATTAAATTAATGTTATTCCTTTCAAAATTATTCAATTTTTGTAACACAGTGACACAGCATGAGATGAAGTAGCTATTGTTTGAATGTATAGTTCTAAATCAGATATGTTTTTCACAGGAAAATTGCTGGGAAATTAACCAAGGATGGAATCACATAAAAATGTGTATTTAAAAATATCTGATGGCTGCAGGATACATTTTTGTTGCAGTTCTTCAAAAGATAAAAAAGTGTTGTTATGATATATATCTTTTAAATAAAAAATACCGGCATTTATCCAAGATTGCCAAAATTGTATATTGCGATAAAGTTTTATAAAGGGACTACACCATAAGGGCCTATTTAAGGTATTGGAAATAGGTGTTTGAAAGAGAGAGTCTAAATGCTGTAATGTTAATTGTAAAGATTTTAGCATTGCAGATCTTCGTATTAAAGAATTAGAAGTCGGCATGGTCAGTAATGCAGGTAACAGAAAAGGTGATATCAAACTTTTTTCGATGAGAAGCCATGAAGGTCCATTGTTAAAGTCAGCATTGTTGAACATAAAGGGGCTTTGTTTTAAAATAAACGCTTTATGATCATTTAAATAATCTGGTAAACCTAAACCGCCATAATAATTTTTTATAGCTTACATGGGGCATTTTGATAGCCCAAATAAATGTAGATATATGTTTATCTAAAGATTTATAAAACTTAAGAGAAAGTTGGGTAGGTGTCATAGATAAGAGATAAAATATTTTTGGAGAAATAATAATTTTAATAGAGTTAACTTTCCCCCACCAGTATAAGTGTTAAGTAGACCACTGTTAGAAATGGGATTTTTGGCAGGCTTGGGCATGTGCCAAAGCCAGGCAGAAACCACCACTCTAGTCAGGGTAAGGGAGTTACACTCCTAAAATAACCCCTGCTCACCCCCTTGGTAGCTTGGCACGAGCAGTCAGGCTTATCTTAGAGGCAGTGTGTAAAGCATTTGCACATAACCAACAGTAATACAGCGTAAGCACTACAAAAGGACACCACACCAGTTTAGAAAAATATCCAATATTTTTATATACTTAAGACAAGACCAAAAACGATAAAAATCCACCATACAGTACTTAAAAATCTTCAGTTATCAAAATATGTTTTAAAAACAGTTCCTTGATGTCGATAGCTCTGTCCGGGGCTATCACGGCGTCGTGAGCAAACAAATCCAAACAGTTCTGGCTGACCGCAGCGTCGCGGGCCAGCTACGGTGTCGGGAAGACCCGCAAACAGTACCTTTTACAAATGCAGGGCGTCGGCGACCTCTCGTTGGGCTTCCGAAAGCACGGCGTCCACAGGCGTCGGTTCAGGAGGTCGGTGCAGGAGTTGTCGGGGCCCTCGAAGTCACACGCGTTGCAGATCGATCTCCTCTCTGTTGAAGTCAGGAGCACTGGCATCGGCAGGCGCCGGGTGCTGCGGTGCGAAGTGCAGCGGTGCGGCGAGCGGTGCCCTCAGGTCGCGGTGCGAGCAGCGGGTCGGTGGCGGCGTCGGATGGCGTCATCGGTGAGACCAGGGTCGCGGGGCGAGATGAAGGCGGTGCTCGTCACGGTGCTGGCCGGTCACGGTGCAAGCAGCGGCATCGTCGTTGCTGAAGCGCTGTCGTCGGCTGACGGACTGGAGTCGATGGCGCTGGCGTCGGAAGGCCCAGGCTGCAGTGCGGGATGAGGGCGGTGCATTGTGTAACTTTACGAGCGGTGCCCTTGAACCACGGTGCAAGCAGCGGCGTAGATTTTGGCGTGGAGCGGCGTCGTCGGGGATACCAAGGTGTCGTCATGAAGTGAGGCGGTGCGGAGTGCGGTGCCCACAGGTCGCGGTGCGAGCAGCGGCTCGGTGACGGCGTCAGCAGGCATCGTCGGTGAGACCAGGGTCACGGTGCGGCGTTGCGGCGGTGCCCTCTGCGGTGCCAAGGCGTCGTCGTGAAGCGAAGTGGTGCGGAGTGCGGTGCCCACAGGTCGTGGTGCGAGCAGCGGCTCGGTGGCGGCTTCAGCAGGTGTCATCGGTGAGACCAGGGTCGCGGTGCGGCGGTGCCCTCTGCGGTGCCAAGGCGTCGTCGTGAAGCGAAGTGGTGCGGAGTGCGGTGCCCACAGGTCGTGGTGCGAGCAGCGGCTCGGTGGCGGCTTCAGCAGGCGTCATCGGTGAGACCAGGGTCGCGGTGCAGCGTTGCGGCGGTGCCCTCTGCGGTGCCTTCGAGACACGGAGTGGGCAGCGGCGGCGTCGACGTTGAGTGGCTTTTCTTCTGTTGCAGCACAAAACACACAGTCCCCAGTGCTGAGGGCAGAAGAGCTTGAAGTCTTTGTTGTGCCTGAGACTTCTTGAACAGGGGGCAAGCTCTACCTCAAGCCCTTGGAGAAACTCACAAAAGTAGATTGCAGAAAGTCCAGTCCAGGCCTTTCACTGCCCAAGACAGAAGCAGCCACTGCAGGCCAACACAGCAAAGCACACAGCAAAGTGGTAGTTCCTCCTCACAGCGTCTCCGGCTCTTCTTCTTGGCAGTCTTCTTGATCCAAAAGAGTTCTAAAGTTCAGGGGTCTGGGACCCAGTATTTGTATCTAAAAATGCTTTGATCTTTTAGGCAGAGGGTGTCTGTGCCCGGCCAGAACCAGTTCGGCCTTCTCTGGTGTGATTTCCTGGCAGGAGGTGGAGACGGCATTGTCAGAGGCAGACCAGGCCCTTTGAGGTGTGAGGAAATCTCCTCCCCCTTCCCCCATCGCAACCCAGGTCTATTTAGCCCTTTCCTGACCTACCTAGACCATCTGGAGCCCCTCCGGCCCCCCAGCCTTCTGTCATCCAAAACCCAGACAGGCAATCCACATTCCAGCAGAGGCACACGGGATGACTGAGCAAGAAAATACCCACTTTCTAAAAGTGGTATTTTCAAACACAGAATGTAAAAATCACCTTCACTAAAAGATGCATCTTTAGATTCTGAGTTCAGGCATACTAAATTCTATTTTCTTACCGAATTCCTGGGGCCAGTTATGTTTATAAGATGTTATAAACAAACCTCCCATGCTATCCTATGGGGAACTGGTAGCCTTGCAATAGTGAAAAACGAAATTGGCTGTAATTCACTATTAGGACATGCCACACACACCAGGGCATGTCCTACCTTTCACATACATTGCACCCTGCCCACAGGGGTACCTTGGGCCTACCTGAGGGGTGCCTGACATGTAAGAAAAGGGAAGGTTAGGGACCGGCCAGTGTGTGCACTGGCCAAGTCGACATGGCAGTTACAAACTGCGCGCAGACTCTGCAATGGCAGGTCTGAGTTACCGTTTTCAGGGCTACTCACGGGGGTGGCACAACCAGTGCTGCAGGCCCCCGGGTAGCATTTGATTCACTGGTCCTGGCACACGCAGTGCACTTTGCTAGGGGCTAACAGGTAAATCAAATATCCAATCATGAAAACAACAATCCATAACACAATTTACACAGAGAGCATAGGGCACTTTAGCACTGATTAGCAGTGGTAAAGTGCCCAGAGTCCTAAAACCAACACAAACAGGTCAGGGAAAAATAGGAGGAAAAAGCAAAAAGTTTGGGGATAACCCTGCAAAAAGGGCCCTTTCCAACACAACCCCCTTCCAGCCTAAAGCCAGGGGAGACCAATCCATACCTCGATGGGCTTCCCTGCTTGGGGCGATAGAACACGGAACTTGGCCCGGAAACAGCAGGGTTTCCTTCCCGTTCTACGCCTTCCTGAACCTAGTTGGATCCCTCTAACCATACTCTCAGGGCCCACTAAGCTGACCTATGGGGAATCCTTCTCCTCACCTGTGGACCCCATCTGTGCAGCACCTAAACTTACTTTGCTCACAGATGTGTCCCAACAGGCAGACAGTACCCACATGGCCAACACAAGGGTGTGGCCCAGTCCACCCCCGGGGGGGTGACTCCTTTTCCCCTCCCAGGGGTAATTCTGTCCCTCCGGACAGCCAGCCACAGTGGCCACTGACAACTGTCAGTGATGAGAGCCAGGCCTTATGCCTTTCAGGCCACTCCAACCATTGTGGTGTCAGAGAGTGGGGGGCGGGAGCCCCAGGTGCCTGGCACCCTTTCTCTACTCTCCCCCCTGCCAAGTCAGGTATGGCATCCTGACACTGGCCCACCAGCCCAGGGTCTGTACCCTGCGGCTGGACAGGAGGCGGGGGTGGGCTCCCCCACACCCTCTCCTTCTCACTGGGGCTCTGTACCCTCCCACCTGGAGCGGTACCCCCTTCCAGAATTGTCAGGGCACCTGTGGCAGGTGTCCTGCACAATTCACCCACCAGTTCAGGGGGGCTATTCTGCAACTGGTACCTCAGTCCAGGGTCTGTACCCTGAGGCTGAACAAGGGACTGGGGTGGGCTCTCCTACACCCGGTCCTCCTCCATGGGGCTCTGTGCCCTCCCACCTGGAGCGGCACCCCCAGAAGACAAACTGGTAGGGGCACTGTTAGCAGTCACCCCTTCCCCCAGGTCAGGGGGGACACCCTGAACCTGGTCCTCCAACCCAGGGTCTGTACCCTCAGGCTGACCAGAGGTCCCGGGCGAGGCTCTCCCCCCCTTACCTCTCCTTCCGGGTTTCCGCACTCTTCTCTCAGGAGAAGCACCCTCAGAACCAAAAACTGTCAGGACGCTGGAATCAGCCCTCCCCAACAATTCTTCCACCAGCTCAGGGCCTTGACCCTGCAACTGATCCACCACCCGAGGATCTAAACCCATGGGTTGAACCGGGGTCAGAGGCGAGGACTCTCTCCCTCTGCACCCCCTTCCAGAGTTCTGCACCCTCCCACCTAGAGTGGTACCCCTAGAAGACAAACCGGTCAGGACACTGCTTACAGTCGTCCTTCCCTCCAGGTCAGGCAGGACCTGAACCTGGCCTCCCAACCCTGGGACTAAACCCTGCGGCTGAGCACCTGCCTGGCGCACCAGGACTTCCTTGGGAGCACGCATGCCCCCCCTGAGGGTAACACATGACTCATGTGTTGTGTGACAGTCTGTCTGGCGCAGATCTCCCGACCCCTGTCCATCTGACAGTGCGCGAAGATCCCCCAGGACAGAAGTGGTGTCACTATGGTCACTCCTAGGAGGCTCTGCCCTTCTGGCTGGCCCCTGACCCATTGGTTCTCCCACTGGGGAACGCATCCCCCTCTCACCCCTCCATCTGGACTTCTGCACCCTCCACTTAGGAGCAGCACTGCCAGACACCAGAACCTCTGGAGCTCTGTTTACAGACCCTCCACGTTCTCCTGACACTAGGAGATCCCCCTCAACGGACGGCCTACCAGTACAGCCTAGGCTCCCCACCTGGGGTTCCCTCCTGGAACCACCCAGGCTCTGGGACCGCGTTTCGGGCACCTTGGGCCGCAGCCCATTCCCACTCCTTCTCCGCAGAGACAGGACGTGAGTCCCTACACCCTTCCCACGACACCGGGACCTATCTGGGCTACCACGAACCTTTCCGACCACCCTTGGTTGGGAAATACATAAGCCACTTCCTTCCGGGTCACCCCAGATGCTTCTCCAGACCCTCTGGAATCCACCAAAAGGTCTTCCTCCCGTGCAAGCTCCCTGGGGTCAGAGAACTCACACTCCAGTGGGTGTTGGCATAGCTCTGGAAAACAGGGACTTAAAATATGCTCTCCAACAATTGAATTACACAGCCCCACACAGGTGTTAACCAAACTACCCTTCACCTAACCATCCAGTGCCTCAGAGAAGTACCCCCCATCATTCTCACAAGACTGGCGAGACAGTGTCTGACTGTTGCTGTCTCTTAACCCATACTCTTCTGGCTGGTCTCCATACTCCCTTACGAGGGCTTCTATCATGGGGGAACCCCTCTCCCTGCACCTCTCATCCAGAGTCAGTAGAGTGTCCCTCCCACTACCAGGAAAAGAATCCCCTGTGCCAGTTCCCCAATCCACCTCAGGGACACTGCGCACCACTGGAGTAATCTCATAATCCTGAACCCCCGGGTGTATGTCAACCCCCTCCTTGAAACAGGGTCCCAAATCTGTGTGTGGGTGTACCTCAACCTCAGTACTGGACCTAACACTTTTGCTGCCACCATCTGGGCTGGGCCTAGCCCTACTGGCTGCCCAGTCCAGCTCTCTCATTTTAATGTCATGGTCTAACACCATCTTCCTTTCCTCTATGGCTATTCTTTTGTCTTCCCTCTCACTTTCCATCCTGAGTTTCTCCAACTCGAACTTCCTCGCTTCCCGCCTGTCCTCCAGCTCCTCTGGGGACAGACTGCTACTGCCTGGTTTAGAGGGTGCCCCCCCTCCCAAAAGCACATCCACCCTTGGAATAGGCTCCTCTGCCTCCATGCCAAGATCTCCAGACAGCTCACTAGCATGTCTGGCTGCTACCCAGGCCCTCAGCGCCTTTTGTAGCTCCTCTTTTCTGGTGAGGCCCCTGATTTGGATTTTGAGGTTTTTGCAGATCGCCTTCAATTCCTTCACATTGTAGGTTTCTAACCTCTCCTCCTCAAAGGCCACTTCCAAGGATGCAACAGATGATGCAATTGATTCAGGCATGACGAAGTAGCAAGTTCAAACAGGCAAGATCAAAAAAATAGGCCAAAAAGACAAAGAACCAGTATGTGGCACGTAATGGTCTGCGATATGGTAGTAGTGCACACCAATCACTGTAAGTCAAGTGCAAACGCAAGTCCTATCCTCACCGCTGACAACCAATGTTAGAAATGGGATTTTTGGCAAGCTAGGGCATGTGCCAAAGCCAGGCAGAATCCACCACTCTAGTCAGGGTAAGGGAGTTACACTCCTAAAATAACCCCTGCTCACCCCCTTGGTAGCTTGGCACGAGCAGTCAGGCTTATCTTAGAGGCAGTGTGTAAAGCATTTGCACATAACCAACAGTAATACAGCGTAAGCACTACAAAAGGACACCACACCAGTTTAGAAAAATATCCAATATTTTTATATACTTAAGACAAGACCAAAAAAACTTCAGTTATCAAAATATGTTTTAAAAACAGTTCCTTGATGTCGATAGCTCCGTCCGGGGCTATCACGGCGTCGTGAGCAAACCAATCCAAACAGTTCTGGCTAACCGCGGCGTCGCGGGCCAGCTACGGTGTCGGGAAGACCCGCAAACAGTACCTTTTAGAAATGCAGGGCGTCGGTGACCTCTCGTTGGGCTTCCGAAAGCATTGCGTCCGCAGGCGTCAGTTCCGGAGGTCGGTGCAGGAGTCGTCGGGGCCCTCGAAGTCACACGCGTTGCAGATCGATCTCCTCTCTGTTGAAGTCAGGAGCGCTGGCGTCGGCAGGCGCCGGGTGCTGCGGTGCGAAGTACAGCGGTGCGAAGTACAGCGGTGCCCTCAGGTCGAAGTGCGAGCAGCGGCTCGGTGGCGGAGTCAGATGGCGTCGTCGGTGAGACCAGGGTCGCGGGGCGAGATGAAGGTGGTGCTCGTCACGGTGCTGGCCGGTCACGGTGCAAGCAGCGGCGTCGTCGTTGCTGAAGCGCTGTCGTCGGCTGACGGACTGGAGTCGATGGCGCCGGCGCCGGTAGGCCAAGGCTGCGGTGCGTCGTGTAACTTTACGAGCGGTGCCCTCGAACCACGGTGCAAGCAGCGGCGTAGATTTCGGTATGGAGAGGCGTCGTCGGGGATACCAAGGCGTCGTCGTGAAGCGAGGCGGTGCGGAGTGCTGTGCCCACAGGTCGCGGTGCGAGCAGCGGCTCGGTGACGGCATCAGCAGGTGTCGTTGGTGAGACCAGGGTCGCGGTGCGGCATTGCGGCGGTGCCCTCTGCGGTGCCAAGGCATCATCGTGAAGCGAAGTGGTGCGGAGTGCAGTTCCCACAGGTCGCGGTGCGAGCAGCGGCTCGGTGGCGGAATCAGCAGGCATCGTCGGTGAGACCAGGGTCGCGGTGCAGCGGTGCCCTCTGCGGTGCCTTCGGGACACGGAGTCGGCAGTTTCGTCGTCGATGTCGTGGAGTGGCTTTTCTTCTGTTGCAGCACAAAACACACAGTCCCCAGTGCTGAGGGCAGAAGAGCTTGAAGTCTTTGTTGTGCCTGAGACTTCTTGAACAGGGGGCAAGCCCTTGGAGAAACTCACAAAAGTAGATTGCAGAAAGTCCAGTCCAGGCCTTTCACTGCCCAAGACAGAAGCAGCCACTGCAGGCCATCACAGCAAAGCACACAGCAAAGTGGTAGTTCCTCCTCACAGCGTCTCCGGCTCTTCTTCTTGGCAGTCTTCTTGATCCAAAAGAGTTCTAAAGTTCAGGGGTCTGGGACCCAGTATTTGTATCTAAAAATCCTTGGATCTTTCAGGCAGAGGGTGTCTGTGCCCGGCCAGAACCAGTTCGGCCTTCTCTGGTGTGCTTTCCTGGCAGGAGGTGGAGACGGCATTGTCAGAGGCAGACCAGGCCCTTTGAGGTGCGAGGAAATCTCCTCCCCCTTCCCCCATCGCAACCCAGGTCTATTTAGCCCTTTCCTGACCTACCTAGACCATCTGGAGCCCCTCCGGCCCCCAGCCTTCTGTCATCCAAAACCCAGACAGGCAATCCACATTCCAGCAGAGGCACACGGGATGACTGAGCAAGAAAATACCCACTTTCTAAAAGTGGTATTTTCAAACACAGAATGTAAAAATCACCATCACTAAAAGATGCATCTTTAGATTCTGAGTTCAGGCATACTAAATTCTATTTTCTTACCGAATTCCTGGGGCTAGTTATGTTTATAAGATGTTATAAACAAACCTCCCATTTTATCCTATGGGGAACTGGTAGCCTTGCAATAGTGAAAAACGAAATTGGCTGTAATTCACTATTAGGACATGCGACACACACCAGGGCATGTCCTACCTTTCACATACATTGCACCCTGCCCACAGGGGTACCTTGGGCCTACCTGAGGGGTGCCTGACATGTAAGAAACGGGACGGTTATGGACCGGCCAGTGTGTGCACTGGCCAAGTCGACATGGCAGTTACAAACTGCACGCAGACTCTGCAATGGCAGGTCTGAGTTACCGTTTTCAGGGCTACTCATGGGGGTGGCACAACCAGTGCTGCAGGCCCCCAGGTAGCATTTGATTCACCGGCCCTGGCACACGCAGTGCACTTTACTAGGGGCTAACAGGTAAATCAAATATCCAATCATGGAAACACCAATCCATAACACAATTTACACAGAGAGCATATGCACTTTAGCACTGATTAGCAGTGGTAAAGTGCCCAGAGTCCTAAAACCAACACAAACAGGTCAGGGAAAAATAGGAGGAAAAAGCAAAAAGTTAGGGGATAACCCTGCAAAAAGGGCCATTTCCAACAACCACTTATGAATTTTGTCTTTGATATGATTAAGAATATATTCACAGTTCAATGTAATTCATTGTTTAATGGTATGAGAGAATAGGATACCAAGATATTTTAATTCTTCCTTTTGCCATATTATTTCATTATTCGGAAGCATATCAGCGGTACAATGCACATTTAAAGGACAAAGGGGCATATTAGCAAGGGCACTATCGCCGCTTTAGCGGCACTTTTTGCCGCTAAAGCGGCGATATTTTTATCGCCCTATCAGCAAACTGTCTCTAACAGCAGTTAGCGACAGTTTTCGGGCATTAGCGCCCGTTTTTTTACCGCTTTGCATGTCAGCGATATTTATCGCTAATGACATGCAAAGTGGGCGTTCCTCACTAAAAATACACGCAGACAGTCGCAAACACAACTTCACACTATTAGCAAGGCCCGCGAAGCGATAAAAAAATGTGCGTTAACCCCGATTAGCGCTGGATTTTAACACCTGCTAGAAACCTGACTTAGCCATTATAGTCTATGGGAGGTGGATTCTACGGTTAAGTCCCCACCTGCCTATTAGCGAGTTTTTCCTTAGCGATAGGAATTTATCGCAAGGAATTCTCGTGCTAATGCTGGGAATCGCCGCTATCACTGGATTTGTTTCGCATTGGAGATAAAACGTTGCTAATAACGCGTTATCTCCGCAAACGAATCCAGCGATAAAAAAAACGACGCTAACTGTGGTTTGCGTTAATTAACGCACGCTGTTGGTAATAGGCCCCAAAATTCTGTCTTATTAGTGTTTAGAGTGTAACCTGAAATCTGGGAGTATGATTGAATTATATATAATAGTGGAGAAATAGAAGAATCAGGATTACTAATATATAATAATACATCATCTGCATAAGCTGAGGTTTTTATAGCAACATCATTAATAGTACTACCTTTTATTTCCATGCAATATCTGATGGCAATGAGTAAAGGTTCAATGGCAAGGAGAAAAAGTAAAGGTGACTAAGGACAACCTTGACGAGTGCCTCTAAAAAGGAAACATTTATTAGAGAGTTGACCATTAATGAAAAGTCTAGTGGATGGGCTAGAATAGAGTGCTGAAATCATATGAATAAAGGAATTGCCAAAATTAAATGCAGATAAAGTACAAAATATATACTGTCAATGTACTTGCTAGGACCCCAACAGGTAGATGCAAAGATGACTCACCTTCAATTACATGAAATAATAATCTAGGGCCCGATTCACAAAAGTAATCTGAGACAAAATCCTTTACGACTTTCGGTATTCACAAAAGGCATTTAGTAGTAGTAAAGTTAGGCTTTTGTTTTAAGTTTTGGTCTTAAGTTAAACTTAAGTTAGGATTTTGTCTTAAGACCAAAACTTAAGACAAACATAAGACAAAATCCTAAGTTAAACTTAAGTTAAACTTAAGTTAGGATTTTGTCTTAAGACCAAAACTTAAGACAAAATCCTAACTTTACTACTACTAAATGCCCTTTGTGAATACCGAAAGTCATAAAGTTAGGATTTTGTCTCAGATTACTTTTGTGAATCGGGCCCCTAGTGTTATTTACATAATGTCTATGTTTCATGAACCAGTTTGATCAATGTGAACGATAGTATCAAGCATAGAAGCCATTCTGGTTGCAAGAATATTTGCATAAACTTTACAATCTTGGTTAATTAAAGAAATAGGGCGGTAATTTGAAACAATAGTGGGATCTTTATCGCGTTTTGGAAGAACTATAATCAAAGCTTCAGTAAAGGATACTGAAGTTGATCCTGACATATTAAGGTGAGTAAATAACTTAAGTAAGTGAGGCAGCAGGTAAGGAGAAAATTATTTTTAAAATTCAGCAGGTATACCAACTGGTCCAGGTGATTTATCCGGCTTAAGAGATTCAATAGCTAAATTAATTTCCTCTAAAGAAATTGGTAGATCCAATTTTTCCCTCACTGAATGGGTAATTTCGGGTAAACCACAGAATTGCAAAAAAAATTCAATATTGAACATATCTGTAACTGGGGGATTATTGTATACATTTGAATAGTAGTTCAAAAATTCATTGACTATTTCTTTGTGAGATAATGCCAGTTTACCATTTAAGCCATGAATGTCATTAATCTGGGTTTTATCTTTTTAATATGGAGATAATTTGCCAAAAGTCATTCAGATCTATTAGCTTTGAAATAAAATGTAGCCTTATTATTTGAAATTTGTATGCCCGCTCTTCTGCTTAACAGAGTTTAATTCATATCTAAATTTCTGTAATTGCATTTTGTATTTATTTTCATTAGATGTATTAAAGAGTCGTTCATGTTTTGCTATTTGCTTATCTAATTCTTTATGTTTAGTGTTCAAAGCTTTGTTATTATGTGCCATAATTGATATTGTTACCCCTCTGACATGTGCCTTAAATGCATCCCAACGATTTACATGTGAAGTAGATCCTTCTGGATTGAAAGAAAAATAACAATGTAATTCTGGCAAAAGGTTTGATTTATTATTGTCATTAAGAACAATATTCTTATTAATATGCCAGCGAGTGTGGAATTGTTGAGTGGAGTTAAGTTGTAAAACCCTTGAAATAAGTACATGATCAGAAATATCTATAATGTGATTTGTAGGATCAGGAAATGATTGGATTAATAGACGGGAAATTAACAAATAATCTATTTGAGAGTAAGCATTATGAGGATTAGAATTTTTTTTTAACTGTTCCACCTTTGGGTAATGTAGACGCCAAATATCTACCAATTTGGTTGATTTAAAAAGAAACGTAAAGTGAAAAAGCTTTGGGAGGACGATATTTGGTTTGAGAAAATCTATCCCACAAAATGTTACATATTAAGTTAATGTCACCTCCAATAATAATTGGTACATTACCTAATTTAATCACTTTAGAGGTAAAGATAGAACACAATTTAGGATCATAATTTGTTGGACCATAGACATGAATTAGATAAAAATGGTAGTATCAATTTTAATTTTCACTATAACATAGCCACCTTCTGCATCTGGACATTTGGCTAGTATTTGAATTTTTAGCTTTTTGCTAAATGGATAGCAAAACTGGTCTTTTTGTTTACTGCAGAAGAAGAAATAATATTACCTACCCATTTTTTATTCATATATGAATAAAAATTGTTTCATCTATATGAGTTTCTTGGAGTAGACAAATGTCTGCTTTATGTCTAGCTAAATAATCTAGTTCTTTTAACAGGGTATCTTGAACCTTTAACATTACAAGAAACAATTCTTATTCTATTAACATTATCCATATTCAGTAAAGAGAAAAGATAGGAAAGAGAAAGAAAAATATAGCTTAAAGGGCTACAGAGTAGCTCCAGAGGTAGATGAAAGGAGAAAAAGGAAAGACAAAAACAAACATTAAAAAAAAACCACAGAAACATAAATAATGCTTCAGAATCACACACATACGCAAGATTGACCTGTCCAGACAATGCCCTGATAAGGAATATCGACAAATAGGCTAAAAAGAATAATATTCAATTGTACAAATTAAGTAGAAGTCTCACTCGTTTCCATGGATAGCTGAGAATGCTGATCTAAAAATGCACGAATATCATAAGGGCATTGACAAGATTTTGAGATACTATCTTTCCAAATTCTCATAATAGATGGAATAAAAAGGCCATATTTAAAGACACAGCTTCTTAGTCATGGTTGAAGTTCAGTGAATTCACTGGGAACTTTAACAGTTTCCTTGGCAAAGTCCTGATGTATAAAAATGTTATTTCCATTAACCATTAAAGTTGGAATGTCTCTTGCCGCTTTATGGATCATTACAAGATGATGGTGACGCAGGACTTTAAAGATCACCTGATGTGGTTTAACATTGCTTGGATTACGATGAGAAGGAATTCTATGTGCCTTGCCAATTTCTGATTTTTCTGGAAATTTTAAATCTAAAAGACCAGGTAACAGGGTTTCCAAGTGTTGCCTACAATCTTTGCCTTCAACATCTTCTGGTAAGTTAAAGGTGTGAAGATTATACTGTCTATTATGATTTTGAATACAGTACTAATGGGCTCACTTTTTGCAGTAAGAGGCATCATACTGTCAATTTTTGCCGTATTAGCCTGAAATTTTATGGTATTGACAGAGATTTTCATTGAAAGACTAGCCATGTCTTTGGGAATATTTTTCATTTCTGAGACATTGTTGTCTGTATTAGAGCGTTCTGCTTGTAACTCTTCCACCAGAGTAGCCGAAGAGCGCACATTGGAATCCACAATTTTTGACTTTACTGGTGGAGGAGAAATTGTTTGTTTACGTTTGTTAGTTAAAACATACACATTATTTCCATCCATTTTAATATATTTCCAAACAATGTAAATGATGCTAAATTCACTTCAAATGAAGAAAAAATAAAGTTACACTAGATATCACCATAGTAGTAGACTATGCAGCAGCTAGAACCAGCGGTGGGTGGGGTTTAGACCTTAGCCTCGCCCTTTCCTTGATCTGTCTCTGCTCTCCTGACAGGAAACTCCAGCAGCACTTCACTGGACAGCTCGGTGGAAAGACTCAACACAATAAAGCCTTCTAAACTGTGTGTAAAGCCACAAAAGTTACTTTCCCAGGAAGCGCTGGCCATGAAAAAGGAAATATGGCACTTTAAAGAGATAAGGAAAGCCTGAAATTATTTTAAAAATCATCAAAAATGCCGGCTTTTATGCTGGATTATCAGGAGGCAGCCATCTTGTTATGCGCGCTCGCGCGACCCTAGGTTTACCTCCTTCTCTAATGGAGCAACGATCTAAAAAATTATGGAATATAGTGCTACACATAGGAATTCCCAGTAGCTATGAAGTGCTATTTCAGGTATTGTCATCCATCTTCTGTTGCTGTATTAGCAACCATTAGGTACTGATACAAGACTATAGCTCCTTGCATCCCATAGCAAATCAGATGGGTGCCCATTTGTAGGCCAAAGCCTAAAGCACGAAAGGATGCAATTCAGTATAGATGCAGGGATAGCTGGACATTTCATTCCAGAATTTCAAGAGACTCTAATGACATTGTAATCCAATACAACAATGATTCTATACTTGTTCTCAATGATGTGGGAGAATATTGACATTATGATTTAAGAATGAATTAAGTTGTTAGGATGTGTAAATTTGCACGAATGGCCTTCATGTTTACGACTTAAATTGGGTATGGCAATCAGATCATAAAGCTTACACATGCAATAGAAAGGACTGACTGGCCGTAGAAAGTTCTGTAAATAAAGTTGGAAAATATGTGTTTCTAATTTGGTTTGTACTGGGAAGCATGTGCAACATAAACACTGTTTCCATGGCATGGAAAAATAACCAGGTTTCTTTGAGTCAAAAGTCACTGCTTCTTTCGAGATAATGGATCAGTATACTGACCATCAGTATGCATGGACATCAGGTAGGGATTGCCAGAGGTTGTAACTGTGACCCTCTGGTTTCTCCTTTATGAACCCTACCACTATCCTTGTTACCCGTGGCTCAGATCTCGTCAGGAACACAGATTATATGAGCTTTGTTTTCTTTCCATTATTTCTGCTCATTACCTCTGGTAATTTTTCACTTTCTTTTTGCAGGTGCATTTCATTTTAATTTTGAAAGTTAGTTTCTTTTTTTTTGCTTTTTTATTTCGCTTTCTTTCTTTTTTGTTTTGTTTTTCATTTGTTTCTTCCTTTATATGTGTGTACGTTTCTTTCTCCACCACTTTACTTTTCCTTTTCTTTTGCTCCCTTATTTATTGCTGTCTCTCCTTTCCTTTAGTTTTATTCCTTTCCTTTACATTTTTTCCATTTCTCTTTCAATTTAATTTATTCACCCAGTCTTTGCTCCGCTGTCTAGATTTGATTTTCCCATCTTTCTCCTTTCTCTCCTTCTGCTCACAATCTATTTATTTGTGTTCCCCAGGGCTTTAAGTCGGATGGAAACACTGGCGTGTCTCAAATGGGCATGGCCAATGTAATTAAGGATGTGGCTTAAAAACACATAAGCTAAAAATCTGTGTTTTGCATAGTGTACCACCCAACTGGTATTTTGCTGCTTCTGTCATTGCATCCAGATATATAATATTACAAGTAACATTACACCTACAACAAGCCAGGACCATTGCTTTTCAATGGCTGTTAGTTGCATAAGATAAATAAGCAACAACCAGGAGTGTCCGGTATGCTGGAGGAGCGGGGGAAGGAGGATGGGAAGGGGCACTAGGTGTTGGAGGGGGAATACACAAAGTAACAAATAAAAAAAACTTACCTGCAGCCACCCCTGTTGCGCTCTTCTTCACCTCTTCAGGAAGGCACAGGCTCCCAGAATGCCCTGCGGCCAATCCTGAAGCTGCTCTCGCGCAGCGAGTAGCTTCAGGATTGGCCTGAGCACCCTCAATTCGCACTCCCGGACAGTCTGTGAGTCTGTGCCTGCTCTGTGCAACCCAGCTGTGTTGCAGATTGGAGCGAGCTTTCACTGCGCATGATGGTTTGGCTGGCCTGAGACGTGCACTACCACTCCCATGGGTGCACTACCACTCCCAGTCCGTTTATTTTTCCTTTCCTGACTTTTTGGGGTGCGACGCTTCTCTGCCAAAGTGGAGGAGCCGCCGCTGACAACAACTATGGCTTTGTTGCATAGAATATTGAAAATGCATCAGTTTTAAAATGATGAGACTGTAAAAGAATGAGTCTCTTTGAAGTTACATCAAAGGCAGTGGAGGGTGGTACTGCTACAGAGTTAAGATTTTTTTTTCACCCCTAGGGTGAGGGCGAAAATGGAGAGCCTGATAGGGACCCATCTCAGCACCAGCTTTTTAGAATTGCTGGTGCTGAGCACCGGCAGGACCGGCCCCATTTAAACCCAGGTGTTCCCCTCCTTTCTTTATTATTCTACCTGCCATGTTTTTTATTTCATCCTTTTTAGGTCTGGGTTTTGATGGAACAGCTTGTCAAATAGACCCAATGCTAACAACATACATAGAGTGGCCATGGGAGGGCTGTCCCTTTTAACCATAGGCTGTCATTGACCAGTCTCTTTCAGCCATTGGCTTCAAACTTTGTCATCACGTTGTGGCTCAGTCCACTGTAGGTTTTATCGCTCTCTCACCTAAGGCCATTGGCTGTTTGGGTTTCTCCTTTCACCTCCACTCCAGTGCTTGCATTGCACTGCATGCAGGACTACTTACACCTATATCCCTCTGTGCTTGATCTTGATGGCTCCCTCCTGTGTGTCTCGCTCTAATGTGCTAACTCTGCATGTGTTAGCACCTTAAACCAAGACCTATTGGCATTGACAGTGCGTGTTCACGCCTCCTGCTTATGTCTCTTCCTCGTACACTCACTCTGACGTTTTACATGGCCTTTTCTGTCTTGCTTTGCCTCTCCATGTCACCTTTGATCTCTATTTTCTATCTTGCTTTTCTTTCCGTGACTCTCGTTCCCTTTTAATGTAAGCTCGCTATGTCCCTCTTCTTTGCTACTCTTTAACCCCACTGCATCTCCTTCAGGCGGTCTCCCGAAGACTTATTTACGACACTGTCTGGAGGCCTGAGGGAAAGAAGGGTTATTAATAAGACTGGCAAAGTTCGCGTACCAGCGTTGTGCCGAATTCTGAGAGGGGTTCAGTCCTCCCAAGCCACCCATTTGTTCTGCATGTGAGTATTGGTTTATCTTCGCATAATCAAGTGCAACCTGATCGGTCAGAAACTGTCGGGTATCTGAACCAAAACGTCGGCTCTTGGCATATGTAGGATTCATTTTATCTACTTTGTTCTCCCACACTTCAAAAATACTTTTAGATTCTTGATTTTAGACTTTATTAAGGCGTGTTCCGTTACCCGTAAGCCCGTATGCTTCTGCAAACGGCGTTCTTAGTCACTTTGGCAAGAGGCCAGCACACGACAGACTAAACATCGCATTAGATATTAATCTGGCCCAATACGTGAACAGTGATGCATTTCCTAATGGCACTAACGTCTAGCAAGGCTTTCGCTGTCCACAAACTGTGCTCTTAAATCAAATTTAGAGCGCGAGAAAGGGAGGGGTGGTCTATTTTGTGATATTTGTAGAATGAATCATATATTTACGTAGGTTGGGAGGTACTGCCCCTCCCCCACAGTTCTAGGGCAAAGCATGATATAACATCTGTGTTCACATGCTGCCTTCATGCAAGGCGTTCCCAGGCGGTGATAGGAAAATGTGGGGCTACTCCCAAAATGTATGCGTCTGGCAGTAGGGCGGGAATTACAGCCAAAATCATCTTTCTGCACATGTTTTGTTCTTTTATAATACAGGAGGTCTTAGGACACAAAAAAACGAGCAAGTAGTACAGAAATATAATTATTAAATTAAAAGTTTTGATTGAGAAATAGCACTGCTTTTTGTTACAACGAAGAAGAAAACAAATACTCAGAAATGTACAATTAACCACAATGAATATGATAAAATCCCACATTTGTCAGACCTGTGAAGAAGACAAAGGAGCTTAAATGTGATCAAAATAGTAATACTGGAGGCACCCGATTAAAACAACTAGGATATATTTCTTAAAAACTAAGTATAGGCATAATTTGGCTAATCAAGAGCAATGTGTGCAGAAAATGTATACGTATGCTCTTAAATCATGTATGCAAACAGAAGCTGTTAGTATGTTGGGTGTAAAACCACCATGTTCTGATTGCAGCTTCCCATTTAACCAAGTTTGCTGATCAGAAGCAAATCAGTCTCACATCTTTCAGTGTTCGGTTCTTGGGAATAAAAGAAACCCTGATCTAAGGATCTCTGCAGCTCCAGGAACATAAACGCCAGCGTAGCAGCCAGCACACCATCCACATAGGTATGATCAGGTGTAGGAGGAACAGTTAGCGGCCAATGGGCCCCATGCCAAAATACACACCTTCAGCCAGATGCCGCCTTCAAGCCAACATTTTAACATGCAACATTGTCCTAGTGGGTATCATTAAACACGTTATAAACCATTTGTACAATACTTGAATAATGTATTGTAATGCGCATAACATCACTTAGCAAGAGTATGACCACAAAATGCAATTTGAACAAAAGTAACACATTATCTTATCTTGTATGCAGCATAAACATTGAATCAATAGGAATGCCTGAGCAGTAGGTGCTCAGTGAAGTGTGAACACACGTTGCTCAATAAATTGTGTGGGGAACGCAAAAAAGTGATGTCAATAAACTTGGGAACGGTGGAAAGAGCTCATGGTGTTATGCCAACAGTAAGTGCAGAGTCCATAATACAGAAGGGATCAAAGTATTCAGGGCAGGGGGTGTTTTTCCGCACAGAACGGGGACGGTCCGTTTAGGGAAGGGTTTCCTCCCAAACCTATAAACCTCTCACTTGATTTGTTTCCTGTTTGCGGCCTGTACCTTTTAAGTCACACAAATGCATGAGTTTGAGATTGCATCTGCAGCACACCGTGGTTGAATTCCATTGCAGGTCCCACACACAGTTCTTAGTCGCATTCATGCTTTGCTTTCTTAGCACTTATTTTTTTAACTTAATATTTTAAAAACATTTTACGAACTTGGTTTGAGAATTTTATATAATTGTTATATTTTTCCTTGCCTTTAATATTACTTTGATGCTGCTTAAACACTTAACGCACAATATTACCTTGGGGATATGAATGATGCTTTGAGCCAGAATTGCCAGGAGTTAAGTCCAAGCTGTTCTCATTAAAAAAAAGTCCCACGCAATATACTAGATCCACATTTAGAAGCTCAACTAATGGAGAGGGATTGTCTATATTTCACTCTTTAGTGTAATCATTAAATACCCACACCAGTGGTCATATTGAACTTTGTTCATCAACAAGGAGAAGTAAAAAGGAGCAATCATCTACATTAAACACGTCAATAAATCATCAAAGACTTTTAGTACAGTCAATAAAGAAAGTTTGTGTGAGTTAAAGGGTTTTATTTTCAACTCTTTTTAAAAGTTCATTATTCATTTAGTAAGAATTTATCTTTTAAGTATCAGCATTAAAAGTTAATATGATCCAATAATCGATATTTCAATATAAGGAAAAATACAAGATTGGTTAGAATAACAGTTAATTTTGTCCTAATGCAGCAAGTGTGTTCCATAAAGAAGTTCCCTAATCTTAAAGTAAGGTGGAGTAAGGTAATAAGGTAAAATAAGGTGTCAGTTCAGATACTCAGTCAAGAATTCTGATGAGAGAATAAATGGATAAGCATAAAGCCTTCGCATGCCAAACTGGAAAGTATTCTCAGCTATAAATCAGCAGACATCAAAAATATAGGTTAAGCTACCTCTCATGTAAAGAGATATAAGAAATTCAGAGGTGATTCTCCAGCCAGTGCGAATGAGAGAAGCTCAAAGGAAAAAGCCCTTTCTACCGTAAGCCAGAGAGTCAGGAAAGGAATCGGGCTGCTACCATAGGAACACAAACTAATATAAACACTCAGGGGCCGATTCCGATTCGGGCCGGAAATCTCTCCGACCGAGCCGGACCCGGAAAGATTTCCGACCGAATCGGACACGTGCAGCCCGACCGAACGAGTACGATGCGTCCGTATGCCATCGTACACGAGTCGGTCGGACTCCCATTGAAGTCAATGGGAGCTGGTCGTACAGCGTGTACGCAGGCTACCATTGCCACAGTGGGTGTGAGGCGAACAAGGGCGCCCCCTACAGCGGGTACGCGGCGAAGCGACTCGCGCCGTACACGCACAGGTAGGGGGGACCCATGGGTCCCCCCTGTGTGTGACTCGCGCGGCTACGCGTACAGGGGGGTCCGACACGGACCCCCGAAGTACAGCTCCGACTGCTCTTTCGAGCCGGACGGCGCGTGTCGGTCGGACTGCTCGCGGCGCGCATCGTACTTACCCGGCCGGGGAACGTCTCCATTGCGCGGTGCGAGTCGTGTCCGAGCGAGTCGGTCGGTGCGGTTCGACCCGGGAACGAGTCGGTTGGAGCGGTTGGGACGCCCGAACGAGTCGGTCGGCGAATTCGCATCGTACTCGCTCGTCCGGACGCGCGTACGAATCGGTCGGGAAATAGGGCTCCGAATCGGATCCGGTTAAGCCGAATCCGATTCGGAGCCCTACCGGCCGAGATCGGAATCGGCCCCTCAGTGTCCACTTGACCCACGGTGCACAGCATACCCATCTCACTTAAGGCGACACATTAAGAGGCCTCCCATCACCTTTTGTGTGTCTCAAGTGGCATGGGTATGCCCAGACGTGGGTCCCATGCTCACTGCCACTCGAACCAAGGTGTACCCGCCTGAAGAGCCCCTAACAAGGGCGAAACCGGTCCTGGGTTGCTTGTGTTCTGGTTCAGGGAGGACCTGGCCTGGCAGTTTGAGCTGAATTGTTCTCATGAGGAACAGGGTCAAGACTGATTTGCATATGTCTGGGACCAAACTGAGGTGGCATGGTGAGCAAAAGAACGATGGGTTGGAGCGATACTCCGAGCTATTGCCAGTAGTTATGCTTATTGAAAGCAGCCTGCCATCACCTTTTGTGTATTTCATGTACCACCCTAAGTGGCATGGGTATGCCCAGACGTGGGTCTTATGCTCACTGCGTCACTGAAACCAAGCTGTACGGGGCTGATGAGCCCATAACTATGGCAAAACCAGTCCTGGGTAGCTTAGCTTGTTTTCCAGTTCATGGAG
Organism: Calotriton arnoldi; assembly: GCA_963921515.1. Classification (NCBI taxonomy): domain Eukaryota; kingdom Metazoa; phylum Chordata; class Amphibia; order Caudata; family Salamandridae; genus Calotriton; species Calotriton arnoldi. Next base: position 1,073,512 of record CAWUFW010002337.1, on the reverse strand, counting down.
GACCTGGCTTGGCAGTTCGGGCTCAACTGTTCCCATGAGGAACAGGGTAAAGACTGATTTGCATATGTCTGGGTCCAAACTAAGGTGGCATTGTGAGCAAAAGAACAATGGGTTGGAGTGCTGCCCGAGCTATTGCCAGTGGTTAGACTTATTGCAAACAGCCTCCCACACCTCTTGTGTGTTTCAACTTTCATTTGAGAGCAGCAAGAAAAATAATTCAAAGACTCATTTTAATGGTAATATAAATTCCACCTTATTAGTCAAGTTGGATTTTACATTACTATTTTGAAAATGACACCTTTAGAAATATGTAATTTTCCTGCCTGAGCCAAATGTGAACTTCCAGCAGTGTTTAGGGTCACCCAGGAGTTGAATGGCTCCTTCATTAGGTGTGAGGTGACACCCTGAGCTGAGACAAAGGGAGAGGGGTTGACCTCCCCCTGACAGAATGGTCATCTGGGCTGCAGCCATGAATGTTATTAACTTCAAAGGATGTAGCTCAGACTTGGGCCTGCCCCTTCTCTTGTCCCGCTAGCCAGCCAGGCACCAATCCCAATGGAAGGGGAGCTGCCCCCAGAGCCAGTTTTAAGTGACCACAAGAGGTGTTTTTCTCTTTTCCAGGTAACACCACTAGGGTAAGCACGGGAGCTTCCATTCAAGGTTTCTGCCATGAGGAGTTTAAGTAGAGAGGGGCACTGTAGGATAGGTTACAGTATAACAAACAGGAAGTGCTGCAAAAGCGGGCAGGTTCACCCCTGAGAACATTTACGTCATTGGATACAGAGTGGACAGGAGGTTCTCACACCCACATGCTGGCACCAGGCATAAATGTGACATCCTCAGTACCCTCCTCAGAACACTGATGGATCTGTGTAGGAGATCCAACTTGCTGGTCTGCCCTGCTGAAGGAGATGAGTCTTACAGAAAAGTTTATACGTCCCAACATAGAGGGCTCCACCGAGAACGACGCCAAGCTAAACCACATCGACGTGAAGACTTCCTGGATACGAACGCCATACATCACCCACTCAGAATTTTCCCACCTTCGTCAACAACCTCACTAGGGCCCTACACTGAAGTCAGCAGTCTGCCATCATTAAGCCCACTTCGGAAAAAGCTTGCAGTTTGCTCTGCCGAAGCCTCGTTGAAAACCACATTTTATCCCGAAAAATGTCTAAGTCCGAAAGTAACTCCTTGACCGGGATCTACCTGGGCTTCGTATTTGATGCATGCTCCATCGCTGCCAACCTTAAGCCTTGCCTTTGTCCCAGTCTAGTGCGACCAGTAGCGCTTTAGTCTTTTTGGTGCTAAAATCTCATTAAAAACTCTAAACATTATTATATATGGTTCCTCTTGATGAATTTTTGTTGTTTTGGTATTTTTGTGTTCATTAAAATATTCGCTATTTTTTTGGAGTGGGATTTTTATTGCATTGTTATTTTGACTTTTTAACTGCTTTGATACTTCCAAATGAATTGCACAATTTTTTAAGTTAAGTCTGCCTGCTCTGTGCCATAGTTACCCGGGGTTGAGCTACCAAGAATATTGCCATGGTTACTTGTGGTGGACTACCATCCGCTCCAATTAATAATCCACCTTCTCACAGTGTGCAATTTCTGCCTTCACAAGGGTGAGTTTAAGAAGGCTCTTGATAATAATGTTTAGGTTGTCAGAATGCAGTCTTTCAAATTATGGAATTTATGCCCAGAAAAGACTCTCAAATAAAGGTGATTAATGGTCATATACTGATAGATTATGGTGTGCTTTGTCATTTTAGAGCATTCCAAGGTTCTTTAGGTAGCGGTTGAAGAACACTATAAATGGAATGGGACTTTGGAGAACACCAAAGGATAACGTAATAGACTTTGTCTTGATGAAGATGGACACAATTCACTGTAGGATAGTGCTGTAGAGGCAATACCTGAGGCAAGAGTGTTGAGCAACCTGATAATGTATGTAAAGTGGGTGTCATGAAGCAGGAACTCCACAAACTCTCAAAGGAGACAATGCAAACTCATACCTACTAGATGCATGCAAAGTAGCATGAACAGCATGTGAGTTGAACACTAGTACCAAATAAACAGGAGCAATCAATGGGAAAAAGGTGGGATATTGACATTGTGTGACTTTTCAATGCATAACATGTGTAACAATCACTAAAATAGCACATATCACACAATGAACCATGGACAGTCGTCTGGTTGACAATAATTGTACTCAAATTGATGCCTCCAGTACAAAAGCCATGTATGACTCAACTCGATAGCCTTTGTGTCATGACACAATTTTAGACTGTATCCAGGAGACGCAGAGTTATTTGCGTGTGTGTCTGTTATGTCATCATATACAACACATAGTAGATATCATATTTCACTAAATGTGTCTGTTTGCAAAACACAGTGCAGCTGATTTTCGAATAGCATTGTGAAAATCTTAATAATTCTGTTGTGTACGGCAGCTGCACCATGTTGCAGTCTTGATAGGACAAGCCTGCACTGGCATTCTCAGTAGAGTGTGCAGTGGCGGTTCCTCCGCTAAGGCAGAGGAGGGTCCCCCACTGCTTTTAAGCAGTGTAAATAAAGAAAAAATAAAATGATAATACCTCAATGTTATTATCATTTTATATGTTCCTGCTGCTGCAGCTTTGCGGGTCGGGCGGGGGAGGAGTGGTGGGCACTCTGTAAGTGTGCATGAATGTTTGGCCGGCCGTCTCGGGCCGGCCAAACAGTAGTGCGCACTTTGTATGTTCTCCACTCGGGCTGCATTACAGCCTGGGTGGAGAAAATGCCCATGCTTCCAGACCCCATCTGAGCACCTAACCACAGCGCGCAGACCAATCACAACGCTGTATTGCAGCATTGTGATGGGCTTAGGGGAGCCTGGGTGCTTCCTGTGCCCGATGCGAAGGAGAGACGGAGGAGAGACGTAGAATAAGGTAAGTTAATTTTTTTCTGTTTTTATACCCCGCCACCCCTAATCCGTGCCGGACGCCACTGAGAGTGTGTGCTTTTCTGTGGGCCTAAGAGGGTAAGAAAGCTCTTCTTTGTGACTCAGGAGAGATCTGCCAGCATCATGCATGGGGGTCTCAGTGTATCTCCACAGGCCGCCATCCATCTCTAAAGGAACGAGGTGATCCGTGCTGGAGGTTAAATGGGAGCAATGTTTTCCGTAATAAGCTACAAGGAAGGCCATGCGGTGAACCTATGTTGGCAAGGCCCGTGTTCGGCTCCACCGACTAACACTGCGATAAATGGCAATTTTAAAGCAATACTGAACAAAGAATAACATTCAGATCATTCTAACTCGCGTTTTTTCTCTGATTTTGCCTTAATTCGGCTTTGTGTAAACATTATTCATCAAAATGATTAGCCTTGTCTGTGACAAACTCAAACCAACATGGAGTGGGTCCTGTTTTAATGATAGCTAACGGGCTCTGCTTTCAAGAGGGTTTCTCCCGTTCTGGGTGAATGGAAAAATCAATGTTTCCATAGTGTAAACACTGCCTTTCTGACAGAAGGGGACCTCCTGCGCTCCAAACTGTTCAAGACAAATGACATCAGTCGGTTGCAGGAAATCTTATCCATTGAGGGAGGGGGTCCCGGCTAGGCCGGCTCTGACACGTCAGGCGCACGCTGCCTGGAGCCGGGCGTGTTGCGCAATACTGGTCCCAGAGGTTGGAAATTACCACATACTGCGCGTAGCCCGGGCTCAATGGAAAGTGGAAAGGCTGTGTGTATTGTGTCAGGGAGGGAAACGTTTAAGGTCTTTATTTTGTGAAACGCCATAATTGTCTGGGTCCTGCAGGCCGTGAGTCAGCTTTTACAACATCCATCGCTGTGGTGATTAATGTGGTTAAATAATATTAAACAGCTTTCGCCTGGCTTTATTCTTTGGCGACCAGTCACCCCCGTGCAATCTGAGGGCTTTGAATCACAGGCCGCTTTAGTGTGTCACATATGTTATACAGCGCGCTGCCAGGAAGTCTCCAAACCATTTTAATATGCGAGAGCTTTATGTTAACAATTGAAACTACTGTTCCGCGGGCAGAGCAGGCTGTTACTAATAAACTTTGATGAATCGTGCTTTAAAAAAAACTATAGGCTGCAAACCCATTGAGGGTTTCAGTTTTGCAAAGGGAGCCACAATAATATCCGCGGGAATGCTGAGTGAAAGGGCCGCGAGAGTCAAGGTCAGGGGTAGAAGCGTGGCGTCATCATGACCTTGGAGCACTATGCCCTTGCAGCTTAGCCACGCTCCAGCTTTTGATCAGAGCAATTAGCCTGATCTCCTAAATTCTGCCGTTTCACCCATTTTGCACATTTCTTCAGCTTGCTGTGGCATATGGAGGCATTGTGAGAGCTGATTGTTGAGTTGAGTATAGAAACTATATGTAATTTTAATTGCATGTATAAACATACAAGGCAATAAATAGCAGCTATTTATTTTTCATCAATGTAAAGGTGACAGTGCTTCTTCCAGATCTGTACCACAGTCATTAATGATAAGAGTCATGGTAAACTAGAAAGAATAATTGTCAAAATTGGGCATTGTTGTGTTGGAAGTCACCTAAATAGGGGATGCATGGAATGGCTGAAACTCCATTGATGGCAAAAATTGAAAAAATTCAGACTTTGTTCCTTTTGAAAATTATCAGATCTTGTTTTTATTTCATTTTGATATATGTTTTTTTCTGGATGTTTTTGTGTTTTTTTATTGTACTCAGATAGCCTTAGTTTCTGAATCACAGATCTGACAAGGCCCAAACACTAACTTCTAATCACAATCTTTGCAAGAGTGACTTTGATCCCCCCAGTGTCTCACTCCAGGGAGTGAGACACTGCTGAGGGCTGGAGTTGGAACTGATTACGCTAACTTGTACAACTACGTTCCCTACTGAGTATAGCGTAAGCGATCGATCTTTTATTTACCTAAAGTGGTTGAGGGGAAGAAAACAACTCAGACAGATATTAACAAAGTCAGCATGCCTGAAAAGATCACTGACTCCAAAGTGCAGTTTGAATATTTATTATAAGGCCAAAAACAATTGGATGTAAATATATCTCAATAGCAAAGTATAGAGGTACAGAAAAATTAATACAGAGCCGATTTTTCGGATATAAGTAATTCGGCCCAAAAGACAAATGATTATAAATTCCAAAATTACAATGCAACACAAAATAGATGCAATATTCAGCTCTCGACTCATTGAAAGAAATCAAAATCTTTCCCTACACTACTCTATATGAGGGCCCTTCCTGTCTCTCTCCTATCATTCCCCAATGGTGTCAGCACGTGTGACTTCCTAAGAAGTACTCACGTCAAATGGGTCATTTAGCTTAAGGCTATGGAGCTCGCTCTAAGATGCTCCATCTTCTCCGAAAGCTAGCAGAAGTCTGGTCTCTCTGTCCCTGCGCATCATACAAAAAGATGGGATTCAACCAACATTGCGTCACTGTTTCTTAAAATTTTCCATTAGACCTCTATGCAGTAGCTGGTTCTCTTTTTAATTAATGATATCTTCTTCCAGTGGCCTTGGCTTCCAGACAGACCCGATACGCAAGGCATCCTCCCTTCTCGCTTCCAGCTATCTTCAAAGACATTCCGGATCTCTCCTTAACTCTGAAAATAACGATGTGTATTCTTGCACCTGCAACAGGGTGAGAACATTCGAACTTCGAACACAACAATCATTTAATTATTTATTTCTCGAGAGCAAGGAGAATCACACATTAACTTTGGGCCTATATTTCAGACAACTTAAACTAATCACCATTACGATATATAAAAATAATATTGTCCTGCGCATTATGCATGGAGGAATCATAATACATACAAAATTCTACTTAAATGCGTTCACTAGTTTCAACATTAAACGATTCAAATAAATGTTTCTTAATAATCAAAAACACTGCAAACAATACAAATGCATGAGAGTGCGTTTAACCCATGAGTATAGTGCGCTCATACAAATAGAGTGCTATCAGCGCTCTATCAGTTCCCCCCTCTTATGACTAGTGTCATAACACCAACTTTCTATTCTTCCGCAATTTCTCCTTGTAGAAGAGACCGACCTAAACAGGAGGTGTAGCTTGCCATCCCTGTCTGAATCGTTCTAACCCTTTAAGGTGCTGGTAATGTCTGTCCTGCAGTTGTTCAAGTTGGTGCTCCCGCTTTCTCAAAACAGTTTCCTGATGTCGTGCCCTTTGCCATTTGTAAGCCTTGATGGCTCCTAATAGGACGATTATACAAATGACAGCTATTATAATAGGCTATCCCATTATTCCATTATTCCTTGTCCCAAACTTCCAAACCAACTGCCTATCTTGCCAAAGCCTTTTCCCACTTGTTCCCAGAGTCCTTCAGCAGCCATCTCACGTAACTCTTGATGTATATCTGAAATATTATTGATGTATTTCCTTATATCCCGACTGTTGTCAGGAATATAAGTGCAGCACTGTTGAACTTTCAATAATTTGCAGACTCCTACGGCTTTCGCTAGCAGCACGTCTAGGGCAAGACGGTTTTGCAAAACCATAGCCCTTATCGAAACCATCTCCCCATCTACAAGTAGTAGAATCTGAGCTGTATTTATGGAGAGCTTATCCACTAATGTTGCCAATTTTCTGATTTTCAAATCATTCAGAATCACACCCATACTCGGTATCATAGCTCCAAATATGTCTCCAATCACTTCTCCTGTACTCGCACCACGTTTCCCTCTTTGAGGTCTCCTTCTCTCTAGGGGCCATAAATCATTCACATGGAAAATCTTGGGAAATACCACAGCCAAATAGCAGGTGCCGTACCAATTCTTGGGCAACTTCACATAGGCATTCTTTCCACACACAAAATACACATTGGGCACTACTGTTATTTTACCCAATAATGCTTTTCTGATTGATTCTTCGATCAAGAAGACATGCTTACAATCACTCTCACCCACAAATATCTTATCATAAGATGTGGTCGGGTGTCTAATGCACAATTTTCCTTTCTGCTGGAAATCTAATGCTATGGGTCCAAAACTCCCCTTTGCTTTATGATCTAATTCTTCTTTGGTCCATAGGGTAACCATGTGCTTTGGATCTGGTCTAAATAGTGTCTGTCTATGTCGATCTTCTATCTGATATATACATTTCTTTTCAATGTCAGTTAACATGCAGGTCAAATTATGTCTTGGGCATAGGATGTATCTAAAGTAATGGTAGGCACAAAATACTTTGACATTCGCTCTACTTCCTTATCGTAATCATATTTATTCATGTATTTCAGAACGGGGACTTCCGAGAGTACCACATCATAATTAGAGAAATAGTACTCGAAGTGTGCCTTGCTATAAAACATGCTCAATAACATACTACATGTAATGCCATAGGTCACAGGCAAATGATGATATCGAATGCCTTCCTCTACTGAGGCGGGTAGTTGCATACACACATAGCAATCCTTCGCTCCCATGGTATCCACATACTCATACAATAATCGAGCATACGCCATCAAAGTAAAATCACCCTTAGACAAATCAACATGTAATCTACGACTAGTTTCCTTAATCATTTCTAGATCCCTTGCGGATGCATCCTCATCTATCTCAGCGAATGGTGTGGTGAGTGTGGCTTGTACCCTATTCTGTCCATCATCCTGAGATCCAACTAGAGATGTAACAATCACCACAGTTATAACAATAAGCACCACCACAATAAGGGTACCAATGATGCACTTCTGTTTGCGTGTTGATTTTTCGGACACCATGGTTTCTACTGATTGTTCCGAAGCACAAAAAAAAAAACACAGTCTCTTTCTGTTTTCTTTGTTTGAACAATGTCTTTCTCACTTTTCTCCTCTCATGCAATTAACGTCCAAGTTCATTCGATTGATACTAAACCTATTGAAGAAATGTAGTCAGCCCTACTCCTCACTCCATCCTCTACAAGAAAAATCCCTAACTTTAAATCTTCTTAAACTGGGGTCTAGGTTATCTTCTTTCTAAGGCCTAATATTTTCTCTGATTACAATTCAGGCTTCATCGTTAATGATATTTGATCCAAGTATTTCGAGAACAAATTGCAAAATCTCTGCACAAATTTCTTCTAGTTCTTGCGCAGTAAGCTGTTGGCCAAATGAAGGGAAAATAACCTGATTGAGGATCAGGAAATGCAATCCACTCAGCTTTGGAGGATTTGGAACTTGCAGAGTTAGCTTTCCAAATACTTCTACGCCTGGGACCAACAACTGTATTTCAATCATGAGGGTGTCCCCTCTGTAGCTCACCGTACCAGCTCCCAACCTCCCGGACTTCGCTGGGCTCTGCATTTGCAGCCAGGTACGTCCACTCAGTAGATGCGTATCTTCGAGACGCTATTCTTTCTCTTCTGGAACGTCTCAGACCATCCGGTCTTTCTTCAGCGTCACTTTGATCTGATTCAGATGTTTCAGGAATCGGAGTGAGATCTTTCTCAGATGCAAGCCGTATATTCCGCCTTTCTTTTCTTACTGGCCACTTTTCTGCTCTGGCATCTGTTCTCCTCTCTTCCTCTTGATCTGATCTTTCTGCAATAGACAGCTCACTTTGATCTGGGGCACAGCTCACTTCTGCAATATCCTCTATTTCAGGATCTGGACTTAGTCCAGGAGCATTCAGCTCTCGTCTCTCATGCTCACTTGGCTGTTCCGTTTCATCCGAAACTCTTACAGCTGAGTCTGTGCCGTCGTCTTTGTCTGTATCAGGTTCACACACGTTCCTCGGAACCAGGGAACTCTCTTCCTCCACAGGCGCTTGAACTCGGCGGGTGTGGGAAGTGTGGATCCAATTCGGCAATCCTCCACACTTCACAGCGGTACTTGTGACCAATATCACCTGATAGGGTCCACGCCAGCGAACATCAAGACAACTCTTCCTTACGTGCTTACGAACTAGCACCCAGTCACCAGGATTAAGATCATGCAGCAGGTCTCTCGAGGTGGATGCAGTCGCAGCCTCGACCTGGTGGGATACAGAAGTAACCACATCAGCCAGTCCTCTACAATAATCCAACACTAAATCATCAGTGATGTTTATCAATGCTGTAGCTGGCACCATAGGCAAACGCATAGCTCTTCCGGTCAAAATTTAGTGGGGAGAAAGCCCTGTTCTCCTATCAGGAGTGCTACGCAGACTCATCAGCACCAGGGGCAACGCATCCGGCCACTTCAATGAAGTGGACGAACACACCTTTGCCACTCTTGACTTGATTGTGCCATTAACCTGCTCTACTAGGCCTGAAGCCTCGGGCCTGTAGCTACAATGCAGTCTTTGATCAATATTTAAAGCAGAGCACAACAACTTCATGATTTCACTGTGGAAATGAGTTCCTCTATCTGTCTCCACTGATGTCGGGAAACCGTACCGCGGAATCAGTTCTCTTAATAACAATTTGGCTACTGTGAGACTATCACATCGTCTAGTTGGATATGCTTCCACCCACCGTGAAAAGATACACACCACCACTAAAACATATCTCAACCTATTGCACCTTGGCATCTCAATAAAGTCTAACTGTATCCTATTGAAGGGACCCCCAGATCTTCCAATGTGACTCATTCCAACCACAGTTCTCTTTCCAACATTCATCTGTTGACAAGTAACACACCTGTGACATACCGTTTCAGCCCACACACGAAAGCGTGGATTAAACCACGTCTGCCTGAACACTCGTACCATAGCATCTCTTCCCAGATGGACTGCTCCATGAATTTGCCTTGCCATTGGGCTCAGTAGGCAATTGGGTAATACTGCTCTCTCATCTGTGGACACCCAAAGGCCATCGTCTCTTTTTGTGCAACCTGCTCTGATCCATGAAGCGGCTTCCTCTTCTGGGACTTCATCCTGCAATCGCTTCACCTCATCCCAAGTATCGGCTATAGCAAACATCATGCTGAGCTCGGTCTCTTCTGTGCTCTCGCCTACATATTCTCCATTGAAAATACAAACATGTTCAGCGCAAAATCGTGCTACTTCATCTGCGTAATTGTTGCCCTTAGTGACAAAGTCTTCTCCCTTTCCATGAGCGGCACATTTAACAACTGCTATCTCTTTGGGTTTCTGCAAAGCTTCCAATAGTTGGCGCACATACTCGCCATTGCGTATAGGTGATCCAGAGGACGTTAGAAACCCCCTCTGTGACCATAACTGCCCAAAATCATGAACCACACCAAATCCGTATTGACTGTCTGTATACACAGTCACTCGGATATCTGATGCAACGATACAGGCACGTGTCAAAGCGACAATTTCGGCCACCTGAGCAGAGAATACTCTATTTAAACAGGCAGCTTCCACTACTCCCATGATGGGGCACACAGCAAACGCTGCTCTCAAATACCCTTCATTATCTCTTATGCATAAACCGTCAACAAAAAAGATCAAATCAGATTGGGGCAAAGGTTCATCAACAATGTCAGGTCTGGGTTTGGTGGATAGGTCAGTAACATCTAGGCAGTCATGCTCTTCACAATCCTCATCTCCTTCCTCCTGCGGAATAGGTAACAATGTAGCAGGGTTCAGAGTGGTACAACGTCTCAGGGTAACATTATCAGCAGCCAAGATAACCTGCTCATACTTGGTAAGTCTGTTGTTGGTCAGATATTGTGTTTTCGTTCGAGTCATCAATAGTTCTACTAAATGGGGCACATAAACAATGAGCGGATAACCCATCACTATGCTTTCACATCTTTCAATGCTGACACCAGTTGCAGCAACGGATTTCAGACATCCGGGCAACGCAGAAGCTACAGGATCTAATGTAGCTGAGAAGTAGGCTACTGGTCTACGGGCACCCCCATGTGTCTGCACTATGACTGCTAACGCACATCCCTCCTTTTCACAGCAAAAGAGCAAAAACGCTTTGTTATAGTCCGGCATTCCGAGAGCTGGAGTACGACAGATACTTTCCTTCAGCTCACGGAAGGCTTTCAAGCACTCGTCATCCCATGGTACCAGATCACTAACATCCTTTCGAGTCAGTTTCAACAGAGGCTTTGCTTGCAAGGAAAAATTTGGGATCCACTGTCGACAATAGCCGACCATTCTCAAAAACATGCGGATTTCTTTTTGTGTTTTCGGAGTTCCCATTTGCAGAATCGCCTCTATGCGATCTGGTGACACCCTTCGTTTTCCTTTCTCAATCCGGTGATCTAGGTACTGAACTTCAGACAAACAATATTGCAATATGTTTGGAGACACTTTGGGGTCGATTCCGATTCGGGCCGGAAAAAGCACCGACCGACTCGGATCCGGAAATAATACCGACCGACACGTACCCGTGGCGCCCGACACGCCAAGTACGATGCAAGGCGTGAAAACTCCGACCGACACGTACCGAAACCAAGTCGACCGACCGAGCCGCACGGAAAACAGCAATCCGGCCGGAAAAACACGCGAATCCAACCGACCGACACGCACCCGGAACAAATCCGACCGAAACGTACACGCGAACTCCAAACCGCAAAGTACGATGCAAGGCGCGAAAACCACGAGCGAGTCGGACGGAGGACAAGCCGTACGACCGACACGCATACAAAACCGAGCCGAAGCAACACAAAACACCGCGACCGACGCGTACGCAGCATAGAAAACTGCACAAACACAGCGCGAACGAAACGGAGAACACTGTACGAGACAAATGCAGGGTCCGACTCGGTCACAAGAACGTTTCCAACATACACAAACAGCACAAAGGAAAAAACACCCAAAAAAAGGCCAAACAAGCAATTACCAAGCCAATAAATACTGGGTGGGGTGGGGACAGAGAACAAAGACACACCCACAACTCCACCTATATAAAGGACACAAATCACAACCATGAGCCTTTGCAAATGCCATTCCACTGCCAGCACCCAAGAGAAAGCAACCACACACCCACAGCTCATCCCTCACACAAGCCACACACCATCAGCACACCAACAAATACCTACCTCACATACACCCAGCAAAACACACACTCACACACCCTCACCTGCACACCAACACACACATCACTCACCATCACCACCCATCACCATGCCCCCCAAGAAGAATCCCAAGTTCCTAGATAGTGAATTGGAAGTCATGGTAGACGAGATCCTCAGGGTAGAGCCACAGCTGTTTGGCACACTGGTCCAACAGACCCCCATCTCCCAGAAAACCAAGATGTGGGAGAGTATCATCAACAGGGTGAACGCACAATCACCATGTCGGCGCACAAAGACCGACATCCAGAACAGGTGGTATGACGTGCGCAGGAGGGTACGGGACCTGCTGAAGAAAGACTACATCAACAGCCAACACACCGGCAGTGGCCCTCCTGCCAAGCCAATATACCTCAGGCCCTGGGAGGAGAAGGTGCGGGCCATCCTTCCGCCAGTGAGCGTATATGGACTAGAGGACATCCCAGAGCCTGGTGAGTGCACAACAAATGTACACAATATACTGCCACAAAACACACACATCACTTTCAAGGGGAGAGTCAAATCATGCACTCATAGCAATTACACAGCAACCAGAACAGAATCATCCCAAAATGTGTATGTCAGTCAGATAAACACAACACATGCCATCAAAAAAGTCACATCCAACTGTGCCAACACATGTACAAACACAACTACAACTACAGCTAGGCAGTGGCACAAATAGAACTAACAAACACATCCACACATGTAGCCACCACAACAACACCAACACACAGTGAAGACCACTCAAAGGAAGGAATCCTGTGTATGCTGGCCAAGTCAGTGTAGCCAATGGCATCATGGGAGTCGCAGTCACACATATTGCCCCCCACAACTGTCCCATCAACACCACCCTGAACCATGCTCACATCACAGGAAGTGGAGAAGGACTCACAAGATGGCTGACACTGGCAACTGCTGTGGGGAGCACAAGGCCCTGCTGGCAAATGTGCACCAACAAACAGAAGGACACCACTGAATGACATCCTGAGAGACAACTTACACTCCCTGCAATGCAAGCACGTTCCATGGTGGGATATCTGGCTAGCTGGGTGGGAAGGGGGACTTGCAGCACTGACCATAGTCACAAGCACCTCCCCTCACACACCCCCCAACACAAACTCCACAGAACCCACCTGGTAGAATGCAATGCCCACCATCCTAACACAAGATCCCACAAAGAACCACCACCCTGGGTTATGTTGTGTGAAGCACAGGGACACTCTTGGGACTTTTAGCCAAACAACTGCCAGGACAACACTCCCAGCCATCCTGTCAGCACAGCCAGCCCACCCCACAGGGAAGCAGATTCAAAAGGAAGGAAGCATGGGCATGCTGGGAAGGGGGTGGAGGCAATAGCATGATGGGAGTCGTAGTCACTGATATTGGTCACCCCCACAACTGTCCCATCAACACCACCCTGAACCATGCTCACATCACAGGAAGTGGAGAAGGACTCACAAGATGGCTGACACTGGCTACTGCTGTGGGGAGCACAAAGCCCTGCTGGCAACTGTGCACCAACAAACAGCAGGACACCACTGACTGACATCCTGAGAGACAACTTCCACTCCCTGCAATGCAAGCACGTTCCATGGTGGGATATCTGGCTAGCTGGGTGGGTGGGAAGGAGGACTTGCAGCACTGACCATAGTCACAAGCACCTCCCCTCACACACACCCCAACACAAACTCCACAGAACCCACCTGGTAGAATGCAATGCCCCCCATCCTAACACAAGATCCCACAAAGAACCACCACCCTGGGTTATGTTGTGTGAAGCACAGGGCCACTATTGGGACTTCTAGCCAAACAACTGCCAGGACAACACTCCCAGCCATCCTGTCAGCACAGCCAGCCCACCCCACAGGGAAGCAGAGTCAAAAGGAAGGAAGCATGGGCATGCTGGGAAGGGGGAGGAGGCAATAGCATGATGGGAGTCGTAGTCACAGCTCTACATCCCCCACCACATGGCCCAGCAAGCTCACACTCACGCATGCACATCCCACAGAGAGTGGAAAGGCCCATCAAAGATGTCTGACACTGTTGCTGTGTCGTGGGGAGCACAAGGGCATGCTGGGTACTGCACACCAACCAACAGCAGGACACCACTGTCAGCCATCTTGCCATTGCTCTCACACCCACACACACTGAACTCCCCACAAAAGCAAGTAAGTATGGGAATGCTGGCAAGTGGGGTGGAGGCAATAGCATGATGGGAGTCGTAGTCACAGACATAGCTCACCCCCACAACTGTCCCATCAACACCACCCTGAAACATGCTCACATCACAGGAAGTGGAGAAGGACTCACAAGATGGCTGACACTGGCTACTGCTGTGGGGAGCACAAGGCCCTGCTGGCAACTGTGCACCAACAAACAGCAGGACACCACTGAATGACATCCTGAGAGACAACTTACACTCCCTGCAATGCAAGCACGTTCCATGGTGGGATATCTGGCTAGCTGGGTGGGAAGGGGGACTTGCAGCACTGACCATAGTCACAAGCACCTCCCCTCACACACCCCCCAACACAAACTCCACAGAACCCACCTGGTAGAATGCAATGCCCCCCATCCTAACACAAGATCCCACAAAGAACCACCACCCTGGGTTATGTTGTGTGAAGCACAGGGACACTCTTGGGACCTCTAGCCAAACAACTGCCAGGACAACACTCCCAGCCATCCTGTCAGCACAGCCAGCCCACCCCACAGGGAAGCAGAGTCAAAAGGAGGGAAGCATGGGCATGCTGGGAAGGGGGGAGGAGGCAAGAGCATGATGGGAGTCATAGTCACAGCTCTACATCCCCCACCACATGGCCCAGCAAGCTCACACTCACGCATACACATCCCACAGAGAGTGGAAAGGCCCATCAAAGATGTCTGACACTGTTGCTGTGTCGTGGGGAGCACAAGGGCATGCTGGGTACTGCACACCAACCAACAGCAGGACACCACTGTCAGCCATCTTGCCATTGCTCTCACACCCACACACACTGAACTCCCCACAAAAGCAAGTAAGTATGGGAATGCTGGGAAGTGGGGTGGAGGCAATAGCATGATGGGAGACGTAGTCACAGACATAGCTCACCCCCACAACTGTCCCATCAACACCACCCTGAACCATGCTCACATCACAGGAAGTGGAGAAGGACTCACAAGATGGCTGACACTGGCTACTGCTGTGGGGAGCACAAGGCCCTGCTGGCAACTGTGCACCAACAAACAGCAGGACACCACTGAATGACATCCTGAGAGACAACTTACACTCCCTGCAATGCAAGCACGTTCCATGGTGGGATATCTGGCTAGCTGGGTGGGAAGGGGGACTTGCAGCACTGACCATAGTCACAAGCACCTCCCCTCACACACCCCCAACACAAACTCCACAGAACCCACCTGGTAGAATGCAATGCCCCCCATCCTAACACAAGATCCCACAAAGAACCACCACCCTGGGTTATGTTGTGTGAAGCACAGGGACACTCTTGGGACTTTTAGCCAAACAACAGCCAGGACAACACTCCCAGCCATCCTGTCAGCACAGCCAGCCCACCCCACAGGGAAGCAGAGTCAAAAGGAAGGAAGCATGGGCATGCTGGGAAGGGGGTGGAGGCAATAGCATGATGGGAGTCGTAGTCACTGATATTGGTCACCCCCACAACTGTCCCATCAACACCACCCTGAACCATGCTCACATCACAGGAAGTGGAGAAGGACTCACAAGATGGCTGACACTGGCTACTGCTGTGGGGAGCACAAAGCCCTGCTGGCAACTGTGCACCAACAAACAGCAGGACACCACTGACTGACATCCTGAGAGACAACTTCCACTCCCTGCAATGCAAGCACGTTCCATGGTGGGATATCTGGCTAGCTGGGTGGGTGGGAAGGAGGACTTGCAGCACTGACCATAGTCACAAGCACCTCCCCTCACACACACCCCAACACAAACTCCACAGAACCCACCTGGTAGAATGCAATGCCCCCCATCCTAACACAAGATCCCACAAAGAACCACCACCCTGGGTTATGTTGTGTGAAGCACAGGGCCACTATTGGGACTTCTAGCCAAACAACTGCCAGGACAACACTCCCAGCCATCCTGTCAGCACAGCCAGCCCACCCCACAGGGAAGCAGAGTCAAAAGGAAGGAAGCATGGGCATGCTGGGAAGGGGGAGGAGGCAATAGCATGATGGGAGTCGTAGTCACAGCTCTACATCCCCCACCACATGGCCCAGCAAGCTCACACTCACGCATGCACATCCCACAGAGAGTGGAAAGGCCCATCAAAGATGTCTGACACTGTTGCTGTGTCGTGGGGAGCACAAGGGCATGCTGGGTACTGCACACCAACCAACAGCAGGACACCACTGTCAGCCATCTTGCCATTGCTCTCACACCCACACACACTGAACTCCCCACAAAAGCAAGTAAGTATGGGAATGCTGGCAAGTGGGGTGGAGGCAATAGCATGATGGGAGTCGTAGTCACAGACATAGCTCACCCCCACAACTGTCCCATCAACACCACCCTGAAACATGCTCACATCACAGGAAGTGGAGAAGGACTCACAAGATGGCTGACACTGGCTACTGCTGTGGGGAGCACAAGGCCCTGCTGGCAACTGTGCACCAACAAACAGCAGGACACCACTGAATGACATCCTGAGAGACAACTTACACTCCCTGCAATGCAAGCACGTTCCATGGTGGGATATCTGGCTAGCTGGGTGGGAAGGGGGACTTGCAGCACTGACCATAGTCACAAGCACCTCCCCTCACACACCCCCCAACACAAACTCCACAGAACCCACCTGGTAGAATGCAATGCCCCCCATCCTAACACAAGATCCCACAAAGAACCACCACCCTGGGTTATGTTGTGTGAAGCACAGGGACACTCTTGGGACCTCTAGCCAAACAACTGCCAGGACAACACTCCCAGCCATCCTGTCAGCACAGCCAGCCCACCCCACAGGGAAGCAGAGTCAAAAGGAGGGAAGCATGGGCATGCTGGGAAGGGGGAGGAGGCAAGAGCATGATGGGAGTCATAGTCACAGCTCTACATCCCCCACCACATGGCCCAGCAAGCTCACACTCACGCATACACATCCCACAGAGAGTGGAAAGGCCCATCAAAGATGTCTGACACTGTTGCTGTGTCGTGGGGAGCACAAGGGCATGCTGGGTACTGCACACCAACCAACAGCAGGACACCACTGTCAGCCATCTTGCCATTGCTCTCACACCCACACACACTGAACTCCCCACAAAAGCAAGTAAGTATGGGAATGCTGGGAAGTGGGGTGGAGGCAATAGCATGATGGGAGACGTAGTCACAGACATAGCTCACCCCCACAACTGTCCCATCAACACCACCCTGAACCATGCTCACATCACAGGAAGTGGAGAAGGACTCACAAGATGGCTGACACTGGCTACTGCTGTGGGGAGCACAAGGCCCTGCTGGCAACTGTGCACCAACAAACAGCAGGACACCACTGAATGACATCCTGAGAGACAACTTACACTCCCTGCAATGCAAGCACGTTCCATGGTGGGATATCTGGCTAGCTGGGTGGGAAGGGGGACTTGCAGCACTGACCATAGTCACAAGCACCTCCCCTCACACACCCCCCAACACAAACTCCACAGATCCCACCTGGTAGAATGCAATGCCCCCCATCCTAACACAAGATCCCACAAAGAACCACCACCCTGGGTTATGTTGTGTGAAGCACAGGGACACTCTTGGGACTTTTAGCCAAACAACAGCCAGGACAACACTCCCAGCCATCCTGTCAGCACAGCCAGCCCACCCCACAGGGAAGCAGAGTCAAAAGGAAGGAAGCATGGGCATGCTGGGAAGGGGGTGGAGGCAATAGCATGATGGGAGTCGTAGTCACTGATATTGGTCACCCCCACAACTGTCCCATCAACACCACCCTGAACCATGCTCACATCACAGGAAGTGGAGAAGGACTCACAAGATGGCTGACACTGGCTACTGCTGTGGGGAGCACAAGGCCCTGCTGTCAAATGTGCACCAACAAACAGCAGGACACCACTGAGTGACATCCTGAGAGACAACTTACACTCCCTGCAACGCAAGCACGTTCCATGGTGGGATAACTGACTGGCTGGGTGGGTGGGAAGGAGGGCCGGCTGTCAACCAAACACAACCATTGCAGACCATGTTCACACCCCAGAAAATACATAGAAATGCCCAAATAATGCAGGACAATGTGCCACACCAATATCAACCCCTGACTGTGACGACTTAGGACAATGCAATGTACAGGCCCGCACCCAGAGGCACAGTCACAACTGTCATGTGTGTCAACCATTGATGCCTGCAGAAACATAACATACATTGTTTGTGTCTCCCAAAAACAGGTGATGATGGGGACACAGCAGCAGACGCTGAGGAGTCCCAGTCCCAGGCTCAAGAGGATGCCGAGCTCACTGGCGTCGTACAGCCTCTGTCCTCCTCGGACGATGAAGAACAACCTGGCACATCCGGTGCAAGTCAACATGCAGCACCAGCAGGACCACCAGCTGCACCCCCTGCACCCACCCCTCCAACGACTGTCACCACGAATACTATCCCTGCCGACATGGACAGAACAAGGAGCAACACCAGCACAGGGACCCTGGACCAACCTGGGGCCATGGACACCACCACCACCAACAACCCCCAAGGTGGACCAGGGTTATCTGTGCGTGCCACTGCACACACTGCACATGTCAGCAGGGGTGGTGGGAGGGGTGGGAGACAGAGGTCGCTGCTTGCAGACGTTGCTGGTGTGCATGATGACCCACAACTGGTACGCATAGCTGATGCGTACCAGTCCAGCACCGGAGAGCTCAGCCAGGTAGTGGGGCTCCTCAGAGACATGAAACAGCAGCAGGCTGCCCATCATGCCCGCTTGGACTCCCACATGTCCCACGTGGAGTCACACATGTCCCGTGTGGACTCACACATGTCCCGCGTGGAGTCCAAGTGGGATGCACTGCATGAGATGACGGCGGTGCACAGGGACATTTTACAATGCCTCCGCCAGATGAACAGCAACCAGTCCACACCTCCCTGTGTGCCAACAACATCTGGTGCCGAACAAACTGCAACTGCCACAGGGAGGGAGGAGGACTCTGGCGGAGAGTCCCCTGCACCGCAGCAGCCTGTACTTGAGGGCCCCCCCCCAAGAAGAGGGGTCGTCCGAGGAGGGAAAAGTGAGAGGCCGATGGCCAAGCGCAACTCCCAGGAAGCCTGAACCTGTTCTGGATGTTCGCCTTTGTGCACAGACTGTTCACCCTGTTGACGGCAACACTACTCCCACACATTGCATGGGGAGTACAAGTTGGACCAATGTGTCAGACAACAGTGGCCCCGATACTGGGGATCCTGTCTACCAGGACTTTCAATTCACCTAGGAACTTGGGATTGCAAGATTTATGTACAGCACTACCCATCCTATGCACTATTAACACAAATGTATCACAATAAACACACTAATACACCATACTTGCCTCTGTCGTGATTCCAACGTGGGTGCTGTTATGGGGATGATGAACTGCAAAATTACACTGTGTATGCGAACTGCAACAGCAAGGACAACACAGGCATGTGAGTACAGGCAACGTGACACACATGAGGGAGATACACCACCAGGGCTACACAACACATACACACCTAGGCCATCTGACTCATTGCCTACACTGATGTTGCCAGGGAAGACGGTGCAATGCACAGACACCACACCCATTCCCAGTTGTAGTCAAGTAGCCCACAGGTGCAGTAAGCAAATGGCAGTCAAATGTGTGACCACAGACAACGCACATCACAAAGTGAAGCACAGGTTTATTACACAGTTGCAACATGTCGTAACCACTACAGATGCAAGGTAATCCCACCTGGCAGCGGGCACACAGTCAACAACTGTAGACGGAAGGAAGTCCATGGGTGTGGCGCACATCACCTGTAGGGACACAACAGCTACCAGCCTGGATGTGCAATCACGTCGTCGGTGGACACAGTTGACCAAACGAATCTGAAAGTACCCTGTGAAGGACAGAAATGACACACAGTCAAAAGCAATGGAGTACAGGACAGAACAGCAAAACTCATGCACAATACATGTTACAAGATACCCACCCAGAACCAAGTTAGCATGTCAACACTGTTGGGGAGTACAGCCCACCTGTTAGCACACATCGGAACACACATCCAGTCAAGTAGCCCATGGTTACACTCCAACAGCACCAGAGCACCACCCACACATCATGCCAACTCACATCATTGACATGACACCTCAGGATACTCACATTCAGCTAAAGAAGTTGGTGATGAGCTGTGTGCGGACATCACCATCATCATCATCATCATCATCGTCACTGGCATCGTGGTCCAGGCCAGGATCCTCCACAGGTGGCGGATGTTGGTCATTGTCATCCTGGATGAGAGGCAACTCCTTCCGCACTGCCAGGTTGTGGAGCATGCAGCAGACGATGATAATCTTGCACACTTTCGCAGGGGCATATGGGAGGGACCCTCCGGTCTTGTCCAGGCAGCGGAAGCGGCTCTTCAGGAGACCAAATGTCCGCTCAATCACTCTCCTGGTCCGACCATGTGCCTCATTGTAGCGCATCTGGGCTGGTGTCACAGGGTTCCTGAGGGGTGTCAGCAACCACGGCATGTTGGGGTATCCCGAGTCACCTACGGACAGACAAGTGCACATTAGCTGACTTGGAAAAGTGGGCGGAATACTACAGATCAGATCACACACAATGGCACAAAGTCAGTACACACCGACAAGCCAGGCATGCTGGTTCTGCATCTGTGCCATCATCCTGGGGATGCGACTACTCCTCATCACAAAGGCATCGTGTGCTGAACCAGGGAAATGGGCACACACATGTGTGATGGTCATGTCTGCAAGACACACCACCAGTGCATTGACCGAGTGGTAGTGCTTGCGGTTCCTGTAGGCCTGCTCCTGGGCCTGTGGTGGTACCAAAGCCACATGTGTACCATCAATGGAGCCAATGACATGCGGCATCCTCCCCAGGGCATAAAAGTCACTCTTCACGTCAGTGAGTCGTCGCAGTCTAGGGAAATAGATGTACCGGTTCAGGAAGAGCAACATTGCCGCCAAAACATCGCGGAGCACACGGCTCAACATGGTCTGTGACATCCCACCAGCAGTCGCCACAGTATGTTGGAAGGTACCAGTGGCAAAGAAGTGTAGGGCTGCCATCACCTTCACCTTGGGGGTCAGCGCTGTAGGATACGGCCGGCCAGGCTGCAAATGTGGGGACAACTGCACTGCCAAATCCTCAATCAGCTGCCTGGTGAAGTGGTACCGTCGGATGCTGTCCCGTTCCACCATCGTTGCCAGGTCTGGGAATGGTCGATGGACAGCAGGAGCCCTGCAGTGCAGAGGAGAAGTAAGCAAGATTGTCAGTCACCCCACATATGCGGCATTGAACACACTCAAGATCCCAACATACATCATTATGAGGCACAACTACATGAAGTGTGCAGTGCCGGAAGGACATGTATGGTACATCCATGGCCAACATCTGTCAACACGGTCCAACAGGTGGCATCAATTAGTCCCAGGTTGGCCCATTGGATATCATGAGGCCGTGTCACAGTTCCCATCTCCTGCTGCCGTGTCACAATAACCCCCCCAGTGACATGTGAGGACAGATGTGCCCCATGCACCACAGCTCAACGACAGGTACATTCCCAGGGACCCTGTAATGCCACATGGACACTGGCATTACATGGAGTATCATGTATACACCACAGCAAAACAACCATGACCCCCACAGGTAGTGGCCCCACTTGCCACGGCAGGACAGACATGGACGTCTGTGACACACACACGCACAACATCAAAGTCCATGCACACACAACGTGGATGTGGAGACTGTCTCCCATTGTGCACATGAATTCAGAGACATTGTAAACACTACAGGCACATAGACTGTGGAGGATCATCACTATTGTGCCACTGGGACACCCTGGCTCAAACATACCGTCCCACATGGGACTCACGGGGTATGTGACATGACATACACATACACCACCGTGAAATGTGACCATGGCACATGCACAGATATGAACAGTTGCACATCACAGTGGTCATGTACACGTAACACCCAGGATCCTGTCCCCATGAACACGTGCACAGCCTGGGGGTGGCTGCCCACAGGTGACACCCACAGGACAACATGTACACCAACATACACACAATAGGAAATGCAGCCTTACATGCCTTATGATAAAGTTTGGACAGGCTGTCGTGATGTAGGTGTGCCCCTCACTCCCTGGGAGCTATCTGTGGCTGGCATATGTCCATCTGAGACAGGCATGCTGACATTTGCCAGTCACATGTACAGTGATGCGTTGTACTGCAATGGACCGATCGGTGCCTCCGGCCGGCCCATTGCATTCAATGTGTGCGGGTACGCGTTGTACCCCTGTGCGCGTTGTACTGCAATGGACCGATCGGTGCCTCCGGCCGGCCCATTGCATTCAATGTGTGCGGGTACGCGTTGTACCCCTGTGCGCGTTGTACTGCAATGGACCGATCAGTGCCTCCGGCCGGCCCATTGCATTCAATGTGTGCGGGTACGCGTTGTACCCCTGTGCGCGTTGTACTGCAATGGACCGATCGGTGCCTCCGGCCGGCCCATTGCATTCAATGTGTGCGGGTACGCGTTGTACCCCTGTGCGCGTTGTACTGCAATGGACCGATCGGTGCCTCCGGCCGGCCCATTGCATTCAATGTGTGCGGGTACGCGTTGTACCCCTGTGCGCGTTGTACTGCAATGGACCGATCGGTGCCTCTGGCCGGCCCATTGCATTCAATGTGTGCGGGTACGCGTTGTACCCCTGTGCGCGTTGTACTGCAATGGACCGATCGGTGCCTCCAGCCGGCCCATTGCATTCAATGTGTGCGGGTACGCGTTGTACCCCTGTGCGTGTTGTACTGCAATGGACAGATCGGTGCCTCCGGCCTGCCCATTGCATTCAATGTGTGCGGGTACGCGTTGTACTCCTGTGCGCGTTGAACTGCAATGGACCGATCGGTGCCTCCGGCCGGCCCATTGCATTCAATGTGTGCGGGTACGCATTGTACCCCTGTACGCGTTGAACTGCAATGGACCGATCGGTGCCTCCGGCCGGCCCATTGCATTCAATGTGTGTGGGTACGCGTTGTACCCCTGTACGCGTTGTACCGCAATGGACCGATCGGTGCGCACCCATTGACAATGGGCTTGCCTGGCAACGGACGCGTTCTCGAATTTCGAACGAGTCAATTGCTGTAAATTCAGTTGGTCACCCACAACATTGTTGCTAAATCATGTATGTCATGAAGTTGAAGATTTGAAGGATGCTGTGGGCATGTTTTGGTGCTGCTATTCCATGGATTGGCCAGATTCAGAAGATGCAAACGACTTGGACCTATCACTTTGGACACAAGGGACAGTATCTGCCTCTCCAGCACATATATATTGCTGGCTGTTCCCCTGAGAGCTCACTTGCCTGCACTACATGCTCCAGGACGACATCTGCCACTGCACTGCTGCTGTCTCTGCCCCTCTGGACCCTGCAATGGCACGTACTGTGGAGAGAGCCCCAGCCTTCAGCCTTGAAGAGAACCAGGCCCTGCTGGACAGCCTACTTCCACAGTACAGCAAGCTGTATGGGACACCAGGGGAGCAGGTGAGTGTTCTGTGCACTGCCTTTCTGAATGTGCATTTTGTGTGACTAGCAAGGCTGAAAGTCTGCACGCCACTGGCTAGCAGGCTCACTGAGTAGTTGTCACCCCCATAGTGTGTAGTGACTTGCACTGGACAGGTATGGTGCAGTGACAGTGCATTTGAACATGGTTTTACTTCCCATGCAATGATACCATGTAGTGACGTCTGGCAAACTGTCCATGGGCAGCTTTGCACTGCCTGTGTACATCATGTGCCCCTGTGATTGAGACATGTATATACAACTGTGTCATGCACGGATATGTTGCATGTGTGGTAATGGCCTTTTCACTTTGTCATCCTGACAGGTTAATGCCCATCGGAAGCAGGAAATCTGGAAGGACATCGTCCGGGCCGTCCGGTCCGTGGGGGTCTACAAGCGCCGGATCCGCAACTGCCAGAAGAGGTGGCAGGACCTTCGGGGCTGGCCCCGGAGGATTGCACAGGTCCAGCTGAAGCTGTCGCCTCCTCGCAGGAGGGGCGGAACATGGACCCTGACCCCCCACATGCTCCAGATCCTGGCGGTGGTGTTTCCAGACCTGGATGGGCAGCTGAAGGCCAGACAGCAGCAAGGAGGGGGTGAGTCAAAGACTACACTGTGAACTCTGTATTACATGCTTTGTGCCCTCCTCTGGCCTGGTTCAACTGCCACAGTGCAGCAGTCATGTTGTCCAGGAGCCATGTCCCTCTATTGTGCACTGCCCACTGCTCATCTGATACCCAGGTGTGGCCCTTACATTCAGGGAATTGTGTCACTTGGGACTGTGTCCTTGCAGTTTGCTTCACTAAAGGTGGGGGACAGCATCTGTTTCCCTAACTCTGTTGTGGGCATAATGGGTGGGTCCATTGTTCACACAACGCCTGGGTTTGGACATGTGATCTGCGTGTTGCTTTGATATGCGGTCCACTTGCTGAGCTGAGCCACCACATGTGCCTGGGGTATGTGGCACACGCCCATGCAGCGGGTGGGAACAATGTTTGGGCCCCAGGAGTGTGCAGATTACGTGTGTCACACATACATAGCCAGCTATCCACTGTCCAGGGCACATCCCTCATTCATGTGGAGCAGGACAGTCATGCCTACTCCAGGCCATGCAATGCACTCTGTACTCCCACTCCCGTGTATCAGCTGACACATTGTGCACAGTGATTTGACCCCTCAGGTGTCTGCCTCTGTGTCAGTGTGCTGTGGATTAGTTGCCAGGACTGCTGGGGTGTTTCTTGGTAGGGGCTCAGCATGCCCCTGGAGATGTGACCATAGGAGACGATACTTGTGTGTCACATAGGTGTTTGATCAGCTGCCCGTGCAGACTGGGGTATGCGAATGTGAAGTTCAGGCAGCTGTTCCCCATTCACAGCAAATTGTGAGGGGCTCAGGTTCAGAGGGTAGTGTCACAGGTCTCCCATATGTCCAATAGGTGTGACCTGGACAGATGAGGGTTAAGATGATGTGTTGTGTGGGGGATGTACATGTGCACTTGTGCAGCTCCAGGACTTGCATTCCCCATGACCTACTATTGTGACACAGTGCATAGTGTTGTTGTCTGGCTGCCAAGTCATACATCACTGAGACAGTGATGTATGACTTAGCAGTCATGCCTCTGCCATGGCATGTGTCAACTTATTGGTGGTCCTGCAGGGGAGTGACATGTGCTACATGCACACCATTGTGGCGCTGGCTATCAGGACATGGGTGCATCATGGTGTCTGTCGCTGGTATGCATCACATGCATTTCCTATTTGACTCTGGGCATCCCTTTCATCCGGAAACCTGTACTGACTCAGTGGCAAGAGCTGTGATGTGTGCATGTCCACATGCCACACCGTGTCCTCTGCACTGTCCAACTACTGTGTACTTGGTGCATGTGTCCACACTGGGGTGTTGCAATCCAACAGACACCAGACAGATGGGTGCAAGGCCATGTGGGATGTGAGTGCCATGGTTGGCATCAGACTGACAATTGGCTTCTCCTGTTCAGTTCGGGCACTTTTAGCAATGTACAACTAATGATGCCAGGGCTTGCTCTGTAATGTGCTGTGCTCACAGTGGTGTGTGCGTTTGGTGCAGGTGACTGATGTCTGTCTGTTTCCCCATTGTTTGCAGATACATCCACGGCCACGGAAGGGGACAGCTCCACGGACCAGGAGGAGCCAGAGAGCCAGACTGGGTCAGCAGCCGAGGAGTGGTCGGAGGGACCCAGTGGCACGGAGGGCGAGGGGAGCCACACCGAGGAGTCCTCAGCACCATCCACCTCAGCTGAGGACCAGAGCAACTCGGAGGATGACTCCCTTGTGGAGGTGGGTGTCAGCAGCCACCACACCCCAGCTAGTGTTGCTGTCCCCGCCACCACCAGCACCACCACCGCCCTCCCATCGGCTCCCATTCCCCAGGTCCGTGGAGGCTCCCATGTTCGGGAGCGTGTCTCCTTCAGGCCAGGCACCGCACCCCCTGCCCCTGTGTCCCCTGCTGCCCTGAGTGAGCAGTCTGTGTACCTCCTTCGCCAGCTCCATGTAGGGCAGACAGCCATGCTGAGTGTCCTCCATGCGCACACCGCACTGTTGACTCAGCTGGTGTCGTTCATGGAGGGCATCTCATCGGGCATGTCTGACCTACAGAGGGGCAACAGGTCCATGGACTCCTCCCTGACGGCAGCAGTGTCCCTCCTCAGACAGTCCCTCACCCCTCCTGCCTCTGCTCCATCCACACTCCCCAGCACCTTACCCGTCCCAAGCACACACACACCGGCACAGGCACACACCAGCACACACCCGTCCAGCCCACAGACACACACGCCACAAACTAAACGCACACGCACGCACAGTCAGGGGACTGAAACCAGACTCACAGGGGATGGGGCCCTGGTACACACACACGCATCCACGGGCACTGCGCAGTCCTCAGTTGCCTCTCCCTCCAAAGCACCCTCCCTTGCCTCACCTGCAACCCAAAAGACCCAGCGCCTCTTCCTCAGTGACCTCGGCCTCTTCCCCTCTGATCCAGCTGCCCCAGCATCCAGGGGGAAGAGGAAGCCCCCCCACACGGAGCAGAGTGCCCCTCGCCCCCGGACACCCTCCCCCAGGCGCAGACAGACTGAGGCCCCCACCCGCAAGTCCCCCCGGAGTGCTAAGAGCAAGACCCCGCCGCCGCCCTGCAGCTCAAGCACCAGGTCTCCTTCCTCCATCCCTCAGGCCCCCACTCCACAGGTGCCCTCACCACACCCTGCCCCAGGTTCCCCCACCCACAGATATACCATCCCCAAGAGGCTCCGGCCTTCTCCCCCTGCCACTTGCTCTCCAGGAACCACACCCCCGCTGCGCTTGTCTGTGCCACTGATGTGGTGAGGGTGTCCTCCCCTCTGTCCAGCCCACCTTGCCTGTTCCCCATTCTCCTCCCCTGGTGGTAGGCACTGCAGTGGAGTCCACTACCACCCTGTCTGACTTGGGCACTGCAGTGGTGGACCTGTCCACTCCATCTGCAGGGTCCACTGCAGTCGTGCCGGCACCCACAACATCTGAGCCATGCCCCCCAGTTGTGCCGGCACACACCATGTCAGACACCTCCACTGCAGTTGTCAGTGGCTCTCCAGCACCCACCGCCCCTTCCCTGCTTCCTCCTGGTGAGCCCTGATCCTGTCCCTGCGGTGCCTGGCCTACCCCCCGGTTGCCCCTCCTAGTGGATTGTCCCTGGTTTTGTGCAGGCATGTGTAGGGTGGCATCTGCCACTGTCACCCACTTGTGACTTTGTTGATGGACTGGCCATTGGCCTTTGTTTATGTTCTACCGGACTTCTACTTTTAATGCCACATATGCTGAATAAAGCAACTTTCTGTTCTCTAGTGCTTTTGCTTCTGATGTACATGATGTTGATGATGCTAACCATGCCCTTGCTGCAGTGATGGTGATATTTGGTCTCATGATAATGAAGTGTTACTGTGCAGGAACCCATGTGGTCCAGGGGGAATGTGTCCTATCCTGTGGTGTATCCATGTCATCCATAGCAGCATCTGAGGGTGTCATGTGTTTAGTATTTGGCAATGGGATTTCCTACTTAGATTGGCAATTTCACATCTGTGGCTTCCACCCCTGCACATCTGTTGTGCCTGCCATTGTTCAATTCGTCTACTTCCCTGACCGTGTGGCCATCTCCACTGGACATGCAGGTTTGGGCATCAATGGGGAAGGACTCATCTGTGTTGTCAGTGCAACATTGCTATACCAGTGTGTTGGATCTGTGCTGATGATTCCGTTGGCACTTCCATGACCAGGCTGATGTGACGGGAGCCCTCATTTGGTGCTAATTGTTGATTGTGTGACCAAGTGCTCAGCTGACATGGTGGGGCCCTACTGAGGCAACATATGGCACAGCTTTCCTCACACAGGAGTGGAGTCCCCTCATGGCAGTGTGTACTCCTGTGACATTGCCTGCGCCCAAGGTGTGTGTTGTATGTGCATGTCTGTGTGTTCACTTCCGTTTAGCTGTGCATGCTGTGATCCCTAGTGTTGTACCTGTTTGTGATGCTAGCTGAGTTGAGCTATGTTCCCCCAAAGTCTTCTCCCTGGGTTCTCTGTGATGTGGGTGCATGGCACATTACTGGTCATCAGGGTGTCACCCATAGGTGTGCTTGCTGTCAGGGCAGAGTTTGTGTGCAGACGCAGCTGGGTCACAGTCAGGTTTCCCCTTGGCACTTGTTGTTTGCCCCTGTCATGTGATTTTCAGTTTGTGTTATCTTTCAGTGATTGTGACACGTTGTGTGTGTGACTGCTGGCACTCCTCAGGGTCCGGGCTGCAATGTTGGTTGTTGTCTATGTGTGTTCTTTGTGGGTGACCATGGCTTCTTCATTGGTGTGTGACTGTGGCTGTGATCCCATTGGTTGGTGTGGTATTGCCGTCATGTCCATGTACGGCGTAGTGTGCAGTGTGTCAGACATTCAGGAGTCTTGTTGAGTGTCCATGTGTGATGTGTTTCTGCACCTTGGTTCCCACCCACCACCCTGGAATAGTCATGGGTGCATGTGCAATGTCACCAGTGCATGTGTGCTTCACTGCTGCACATTGTTGGAGGTCGAGGGGTGTGGTGTTGAGTGTGTGCAGATGAGAGTTGTTGCCCGGCTAGGCCCCTGCCTCCATGTTGGCCTTGGCTCACTGGCCATGCTGTTTGATTTGTGCTTGTGTAGGTGTGATGGTAGTTAGTTGCTCAGTACACATGACTGTGGTTCACAGGGTGAACCACATTTAGCTTTGTCATCACAGTGGGATTGTAATGCAGCCCAGGGTCACCACATTGTGGGGGCCCTGGGGGTGGTGCTGTGGTGTGTCTGTGTCGCAGTTGCTGTCCCTACGTGCCTGTGTGACATGTGTGATTTGTGCTCCCTCTCATCTGACAATGCCTGCTTGCCCACATAGGGAATTTGGATCCATGAGTTACCTTTGTGTGGCACTGTATGCACATCTGTATGATTGGTATTCATGTCTCCTCATGTGTTGTGTGGTTGCCTGGGGACACTGGCACCCCCACCCTCACCTGTTGTGTATGATGTGCAGGGTGGGTCTGCCTGTTTGTGTTTGTGCATCTGCACCACTGCATTGGCACATCTTGGGTGTGCCATTGGCTGTATGTAGTTTGGTGGGTTTCCCCTGCTGTCCCTGGGACTCCTAGGTCATCGGTCAGCATAATGATCATGGTTTGTGTGTCCCATTGCTGCCATGGTATGGTATCTGTTCACCTCACATCTGCAGTCTCCACAGGGTATCTGCATGTGTGTGCCCATTGGTGCAAATATGTGGGTCTGCATTCTGATGGTCACTTCTGTCATTGTGTCATTGATGATTGTTGACGGTGTCAGCCCCCATGGGTGTTGTTTGTCTGCACATGGCCAAAGTTATGTCTTATTTGCACTGCAGGATTTGGCCCCCCAATTTATGTTGCAATGGGACACATACACTACTTTGCCACTGATGTGTTTGTTGTTCTGTGACCAGGAATCATCCATGCAGTTTGGCAGTTGCACCTCTTTCTTTGTCAACACTTACCTTTTGGTCACTGTGATGATGGGGGTTTGGACCCCATTGCCACAATGTTCAAAATGTGCTTCAGATATGGACCCCACACTTACATTTTGGTCACTGTGATGATGGGGGTTTGGACCCCATTGCCACAATGTTCAAAATGTGCTTCAGCTATGGACCCCACACTTACCTTTTGGTCACTGTGATGATGGGGGTTTGGACCCCATTGCCACAATGTTCAAAATGTGCTTCAGCTATGGACCCCACACTTACCTTTTGGTCACTGTGATGATGGGGGTTTGGACCCCATTGCCACAATGTTCAAAATGTGCTTCAGCTATGGACCCCACACTTACCTTTTGGTCACTGTGATGATGGGGGTTTGGACCCCATTGCCACAATGTTCAAAATGTGCTTCAGCTATGGACCCCACACTTACCTTTTGGTCACTGTGATGATGGGGGTTTGGACCCCATTGCCACAATGTTCAAAATGTGCTTCAGCTATGGACCCCACACTTACCTTTTGGTCACTGTGATGATGGGGGTTTGGACCCCATTGCCACAATGTTCAAAATGTGCTGCAGCTATGGACCCCACACTTACCTTTTGGTCACTGTGATGATGGGGGTTTGGACCCCATTGCCACAATGTTCAAAATGTGCTGCAGCCATGGACCCCACACTTACATTTTGGTCACTGTGATGATGGAGGTTTGGACCCCATTGCCACAATGTTCAAAATGTGCTGCCGCTATGGACCCCACACTTACCTTTTGGTCACTGTGATGATGGGGGTTTGGACCCCATTGCCACAATGGTCATGGCCTGCTTGCATTGTGGGGGCCATACACAAATATGTGTGGCACATGTGCTAGGGGGTCACATTGTATGTTCAAAGTCATGTTCGGTGTTGTAGGCATTTGACACAGTCTACACACGCTTGTCATGGTGTTGGGGGATGTCTTCTTCTTGCATTCCCTAGGTTGTGGTGTGCTGGTTGTGTCATGCATTGTCCATCCTATGAGTGGGGGTGGTAGTAGTGGTAGGCATCCTGCCCCCCTGGGTGAGGGTGGTAGTAGTGGGAGGCATCCAGCCCCCCTGGGTGAGGGTGGTAGTAGTGGTAGGCATCCAGCCCCCCTGGCTAAGGGTGGTGGTAGGCATCCAGCCCCCCTGGGTGAGGGTGGTAGTAGTGGTAGGCATCCAGCCCCCCTGGCTAAGGGTGGTAGTAGTGGTAGGCATCCTGCCCCCCTGGGTGAGGGTGGTAGTAGTGGTAGGCATCCTGCCCCCCTGGGTGAGGGTGGTAGGCATCCAGCCCACCCTGGGTGAGGGTGGTAGTAGTGGTAGGCATCCAGCCCCCCTGGCTAAGGGTGGTGGTAGGCATCCAGCTCCCCCTGGGTGAGGGTGGTAGTAGTGGTAGGCATCCAGCCCCCTGGGTGAGGGTGGTAGTAGTGGTAGGCATCCAGCCCCCCTGGCTAAGGGTGATGGTAGGCATCCAGCCCCCCTGGGTGAGGGTGGTAGTAGTGGTAGGCATCCAGCCCCCCTGGCTAAGGGTGGTAGTAGTGGTAGGCATCCTGCCCCCCTGGGTGAGGGTGGTAGTAGTGGTAGGCATCCTGCCCCCCTGGGTGAGGGTGGTAGTGGTGGTAGGCATCCTGCCCCCTGGCTAAGGGTGGTAGTAGGCATCCAGCCCACCCTGGGTGAGGGTGGTAGTAGTGGTAGGCATCCAGCCCCCCTGGCTAAGGGTGGTAGTAGTGGTAGGCACCCTGCCCCCCCTGGGTGAGGGTGGTAGTAGTGGTAGGCATCCAGCCCCCCCTGGCTAAGGGTGGTGGTAGGCATCCAGCCCCCCTGGCTAAGGGTGGTGGTAGGCACCCAGCCCCCCTGGGTGAGGGTGGTAGTAGTGGTAGGCATCCAGCCCCCCTGGCTAAGGGTGGTAGTAGTGGTAGGCATCCTGCCCCCCTGGGTGAGGGTGGTAGTAGTGGTAGGCATCCAGCCCCCCTGGCTAAGGGTGGTGGTAGGCATCCAGCCCCCCTGGGTGAGGGTGGTAGTAGTGGTAGGCATCCAGCCCCCCTGGCTAAGGGTGGTAGTAGTGGTAGGCATCCAGCCCCCCCTGGGTGAGGGTGGTAGTGGTGGTAGGCATCCTGCCCCCCCTGGCTAAGGGTGGTAGTAGTGTTAGGCATCCAGCCCACCCTGGGTGAGGGTGGTAGTAGTGGTAGGCATCCAGCCCCCCCTGGCTAAGGGTGGTGGTAGGCATCCAGCCCCCCCTGGGTGAGGGTGGTAGTAGTGGTAGGCATCCAGCCCCCCCTGGCTAAGGGTCGTAGTAGTGGTAGGCATCCTGCCCCCCTGGGTGAGGGTGGTAGTAGTGGTAGGCATCCAGCCCCCCTGGCTAAGGGTGGTGGTAGGCATCCAGCCCCCCTGGGTGAGGGTGGTAGTAGTGGTAGGCATCCAGCCCCCCTGGCTAAGGGTGGTAGTAGTGGTAGGCATCCAGCCCCCTGGGTGAGGGTGGTAGTGGTGGTAGGCATCCTGCCCCCCTGGCTAAGGGTGGTAGTAGTGGTAGGCATCCAGCCCACCCTGGGTGAGGGTGGTAGTAGTGGTAGGCATCCAGCCCCCCTGGCTAAGGGTGGTGGTAGGCATCCAGCCCCCCTGGGTGAGGGTGGTAGTAGTGGTAGGCATCCAGCCCCCTGGCTAAGGGTGGTAGTAGTGGTAGGCATCCTGCCCCCCTGGGTGAGGGTGGTAGTAGTGGTAGGCATCCAGCCCCCCTGGCTAAGGGTGGTGGTAGGCATCCAGCCCCCTGGGTGAGGGTGGTAGTAGTGGTAGGCATCCAGCCCCCTGGTTGAGGGTGGTAGTAGTGGTAGGCATCCAGCCCCCCTGGCTAAGGGTGGTAGTAGTGGTAGGCATCCATCCCCCTGGGTGAGGGTGGTAGTGGTGGTAGGCATCCTGCCCCCCTGGCTAAGGGTGGTAGTAGTGGTAGGCATCCTGCCCCCCTGGGTGAGGGTGGTAGTAGTGGTAGGCATCCTGCCCCCCTGGGTGAGGGTGGTAGTAGTGGTAGGCATCCTGCCCCCCTGGGTGAGGGTGGTAGTGGTGGTAGGCATCCTGCCCCCCTGGCTAAGGGTGGTAGTAGTGGTAGGCATCCAGCCCCCCTGGTTGAGGGTGGTAGTAGTGGTAGGCATCCAGCCCCCCCTGGCTAAGGGTGGTAGTAGTGGTAGGCATCCTGCCCCCCTGGGTGAGGGTGGTGGTGCGCATTCAGGCCCCTGTGTGCATATGTGGCATATGTGATGGGCATCCCGCCCCTATGGTGCTGCTGTTGCTGGTGTAAGTATATTCTGCATCCCTCTGTGTGTGTGTGATGTGTCGTGTACGTGTTGTATGTGTTTTGTGGTTGGTGTCTGGCTTACCTTCTGCGCCGTACGCGTCCGTGCCTGTTCCGGTAGTAAATGTAGAATATTGGTATGATCGGGACGAAGGGATTCATGGTTGGTTCGTGTCGTTCGTCCTTCTCGTTGCTTCGCGTCGTCCTCGTCGCTTCGCCTCGTCCTCGTCGCTTCGCCTCGTCCTCGTCGCTTCGCGTCGTCCTCGTCGCTGCCGTGTTCGTCTCGGAGCCGTGGATCGTGTTGTGGCGCGAATCGGAGCTTATTTGCGCCTCTCCCGGATGCTTTGACGTGCCGTGCGTAGCGACGGGTTCGGCGCGTACGGAAAGTGCATCGTACTTGTCCGGCCGGACGGGGCTGCATTTTTCCTTCCGTGCGACTCGATTCGGCGTTTCCGGATTCGCCTCGGTCGGGGAACTGGACCTGGTTTGGGTGAGTACGGCTCGGCCGGATTCTTTGCTGTTGTGCGCATCGTACTTACTCGTTCGGTGTGCTGTACGGATCGGTCGGGAAACAGGCTTTCGCATGGCTTTTTTCCCGACCGAATGGTGTTGGGTACGTCTCCGACCGAGATCGGAATCGGCCCCTCAGTGTCCATTTTCTGCCAAATGATTCAGCAGCGCCACAGTGTCAATCCTGCAAGCGTCCTCAGTCTCTGAAGCGACCAAAAGGTCGTCTATATATTGCACTAAGACTGAGTTGTGGGCCATCACCAGTCCTTCAAGATTCTTTTTTAGACATTAACTAAAAATGGAGGGGCTTTCTGTATACCCCTGAGGGATTCTTTTCCATGTTAATACACGATCGTCCATCCTAAATGCAAATAAAAACTGACTTTCTTCATGCAATGGTATAGAGAAAGATGCGTGACACAAATCTATCACTTTAAACCATTCTGCTTTGCATGGTATCTGGAATAGAATAACAGCTGGATTCAGTACCACAGGACAACATGGGATCACAATTTCATTAACCCGACGCAGATCTTGCACTATTCTGTACTTGCCACTTGGCTTTTGCAGTCCCATGATAGGTGAGTTACAGGGACTTCCTCTTATCTCCTTAAGAATACCTTGGGCAATCATAGTCTCAATCACAGGTCTTATGCTGGCCACAGTTTCTGGAGTCAACTTATACTGTGGCGTTCGTGGGAATTCAGCATTGGGTTTGACCTGTATCTTAACTGGCTCAACCCCTCTCATCAGACCCACATCCTCGCCCGTGAAATCCCACACTTTCGGATCAACTGAGTCTCTCAAGTCATGTGGCAATTCTGCTGTTGTGAGCACCACAAACATTTCTGCACACAGACTCATGTTAGCCATTTTGAAATCAGCATCGTCATCATACGTTTGCAATTCTACACCTCTTGGAGTGCATGATATAGTACAATTGAGCTTGCACAAAAGGTTTCATCCCAAAAGACAGACCGGACTCGAATTGCACACTACAAATTGATGTCTATCCCGGAATGGTCCTATTCTCACGGGTAATTCGTCTGTCAATGGATTGGTCATTTTCTGATTACTAACCCCCACTACTTGAATCAATCGTCCCGAAAGGGTTAAATTTGGGACTACTTCAGTTCTTACTGTGGAACGAGCAGCTCCTGTGTCTAATAAGAAAGTAACAGGATATCCATTCACGTCTGCATCTACAAACGTCCCACTCTGATCTACTTCTAGAATCGCATCTAAAGTGCATTCCTCGTACACCCCCCTCTGGCACTCCTGTGAATCTTGATGTTTATCAAATCGGTCTTGTATTTCAAAATAAGGCATCTGATGGTATAACTGATTATGCATGGGTATCCTAGGGGGTTGAGGTACTTGCACTTGCGGCTCATTCCTCCTCCATACATAGACCTTGGTCTTGTCACCGTATTGACAGCCTCGGTCAACTGTCCCTCTCCTTCCATCTGTATTTGATTTGCTGGATTCGATCTACACACGCGCTTCCAATGCCCGATTTTGTGACAATAATGACAGGCAGTGACTCTTTTCTGTTGAGCCACCCAGTCACTTGTACCTGAAGCCATTCCTCTTCCTCTACCCTGACCAGGTTGGGTCACCATCTGTTGTCCCATTCCTCTTCCACCTCCTCTGCCTCTACCTTGACCTCCTCCAAACCCTTGCGTTGTATCAGCGTTTCTCAACTGCACCAACATCAACTTGTCCTTCAATTTCTTCTGTGTCGATTCCACTTGATCACTACAATATTTAGCATAACGCAGAATCTCATCCACCGATTTATTCTGCCAACATATCAAGTGCTGCTGTATCATCAAACTAATATCCGATTTCAGTCCCAACACAAACTTCGAGACAAGCTGTCCCATATCTTTCTGTTCAATTGTATCTAATCCACTATGCTGCTTAAAAGCCAATAACAATCGTTCGTAATAATCATGTACTGATTCCTTAGAGTCTTGGGTGGTGCGATCAATCTTCAACCAATCAACAGTTTGAGGAGCTACCTTCGATTGCAACCATGTAATCACTTGCTCGGATTTTCTCATTACATCAGGTGAAGGACCATGAGTCAATGAATCTCTAGGTGGCTCTACAGTAGGCCACTCAATGGCAATCTTACATGCTGCCCACAAATCCGCCGGCACTACGATATCAAACAAGGTGTTCAAATCAATCCACAATACCTTCAAAATCTTTACAAACCTGTCTATTTGCTTGTACCACTCAGCAGGTTTTTCCTCAGCCGAGGAAAATCATTCGTAAATGCTGCTAAATCACCCCTGCTCCATGGCACATGTACATACCCTCCATTCTGTACCTCCCCGAGGGGGAAATTTCCTGCAGCTCCCGTCCCTCCACCCGGAGGCGGAGTATTCCCTATTCCAGTCTGGAAGCTTTTCTTTTTGGCCCATTTTTCTTTCCATCTGTCTAAATCTTTCCATGTCCGCATCCCCATCACTAGTTCTCTAATTTGTGCTTTCAATCCACTCGTTCGCTTCTCTTCCAAATCCTTATCTGTGTAATTTAATCTGCAAGACCCCTGTGTCAGCTTGGTCTTTGACACATCAACCTCATATCTTTGTGCCAAAAGCAACAAGGCATCATAAGCTCGTTTGGCCTTTCTTGTCATGTCCTTTGCTACGAACAATAGTTCGCTCGAGTCATACGTATCAATTTTGATCAGGGGTAGATTACCTTCAATCACCTCGTCTAGCTCTGCCTTTAATCGTACCACATCTAACATTGGCACCTTTATTGCGCTTTTTAACACTTTTTGAATCTTCTCGTTTCGTGTATCTTCCCTGTCACAACTTTGTGTTCTCCTAGGAACTGCACCCTCTTCTGTCTTCGAATCTGGGCGTCTCTCTCTTTCACAACTTTGACTTCTCCAATGGTCACCTGCACAAATCACCTGTGGCCCAAACAGTACTTTAGGCGCTTCTTGTCTCCTGCTTATCTCTTCCCTCGGCATCATTGATTCTCTCACTGGTTGAACCCACATTCGAAGGTCAGACCTAGAATTCGCTAGAGCACCTGTCCGTCCTCGTTCTACCCCACTATCTATTCTTGAGGGATCAGCTGTAGCTGGCAGTGGAGTACTAGATTC
The DNA here is from genome assembly GCA_963921515.1 of Calotriton arnoldi. Taxonomy (NCBI): domain Eukaryota; kingdom Metazoa; phylum Chordata; class Amphibia; order Caudata; family Salamandridae; genus Calotriton; species Calotriton arnoldi. The sequence continues at coordinate 1,036,821 of CAWUFW010002337.1, read as the reverse complement.
TACTGGTATTCGACAGAAATCTGTCCCACTCATTGCAAGGCTCCCTCCAGACATTGTCTCTTCCCCTTCACTTATGTGCTGAGGACTGTCCTCAGTTCTTTCTCTATGAGTATATATCGGAACCACTGGCCCTATTGTGACTGGTACCGACAAGGCATCTGGCAACTGCATGTTTCCTACAGGTGGTTCTGGATCAGTGTTTGAATACCTTCTTCCTCCTGACCCTCCCGAAATGCGTCCCATTGTAATCTTGCCTCTTACTCCTGCCGATTGTTCCCCTGAACTCAGTTGTTCCGCTCCTAACTGCTCTTCTGATTGGCGCACCTTATCTGTCTCTAATCTAGAATCACAAGGTGGAGGACGATCTGCTAGCAATCTGTCGAGAAAACTGTCATCTGTATCACTGTCCTCCTCTGTCTTCTTTTTCCCTTCAGCCCCCTCTCCTACTGTAATAAGTGGGTACAAGCGTTCTCCCTCTATAGTATCTACTCTCCATCTCTTCAACTGAGCATCCCATCTAGCATCATGATATGCCTTCATTGCTTTTCTCATCCTCCCATGTGAAGCCTCTCTCTTTTTACTAGAGCTGCTCTCATCCATGCATCTAATGCCTCAAATTGTGTGGGTCTAGGGGGAGGTTTCAATGCATTCATCACCCCCCTCAACTGGGTCAGCACCTCCATACGAAAAGACCCTTAACGAGGGAAAGCCAATTCACCCTCTTTCTCTGTAATTTTATGCCAATTCTGAAGCCACACGATAGTATGGAGTCCTACATTCGTTGCCATGTAATGTGCCGGTGTGTCCTCTGGCGGGGCTTCTTCCCCTACCCGAGTTACTACCCCTGTGTCACCTCTACACAAATCTCGCAATACCCTAAAACATCTCATTGTTAAATCAATCAATTGCAAGCTCCAACTTACACTGTTCCACCGCTAACGAACTTCCACCAATCCCAGCGCGGCGTTACCCCCACCAACCTATCACAGCGCGGCGCACCCTGACGTCACTTCTCACTCCTTGCAGCGGCTCACCCGCCTTTACAATTTCACCGCAGACTCTCATACACACATTCGTACCACAAGTAACTGTATAACAAAAAGTTATTCAACCAAGTAACTGTTCCTACACAATTACAATAACTTACAGTCACATAAACCAGTAATTGTCTGTCACTGAAGATCAATAGAACACTCTCACAAGAACATTCAACCGTAGTGACCCCCGACCTGCGTTGGTCACTCAATCGCTATAGTCCACCCCCGGTACCTGAGGCTTTCTACCGCAACCTATTCCTCATTCACACAAAGTTCCCTAACACAAGTGGATTGTTGATAGCGCTTCACAACACCCACATTTAATCAGAAAATTACAATACAAAACTATCCCGGGATCTTGGACTTCTCTTGAGTCCGCTCACCAAAACTTAAACCAAAAACCACATTCACTCAACATACATCCCAACTCCGCAAGACATCACCCACTTACTCATTACCGCAATCTAACACCACAATGCCTTTCATACTCAAGCCACCACTGTTTCCGCTGCACCATCAACGTCCGCCAGTCTCCGATCTCCTCCACTCCGCTTCAGGGCTCACCGACCTTCCGACCTTCGACCCTACTCCTAAGTACTCCCCTCACCTTAGAGGTAAACCACTTTAAAGGTAAACCATCCTCTGCTACCATTTGATAAGGCTAACTTGTACACCTACGTTCCCTACTGAGTATAGCGTAAGCGATCGATCTTTTATTGTTCTTTTATTTATAGTGGTTGAGGGGAAGAAAACAACTCAGACAGATATTAACAAAGTCAGCATGCCTGAAAAGATCACTGGCTCCAAAGTGCAGTTTGAATATTTATTATAAGGCCAAAAACAATTGGATGTAAATACATCTCAATAGCAAAGTATAGAGGTAAAGAAAAATTAATACAGAGACGATTTTTCGGATATAAGTAATTCAGCCCAAAAGACAAATGATTATAAATTCCAAAATTACAATGCAACACAAAATAGATGCAATATTCAGCTCTCGACTCATTGAAAGAAATCAAAATCTTTCCCTAAACTACTCTATATGAGGGCCCTTCCTGTCTCTCTCCTATCGTTCCCCAATGGTGTCAGCACGTGTGACTTCCTAAGAAGTACTCACGTCAAATGGGTCGTTTAGCTTAAGGCTATGGAGCTCGCTCTAAGTTGCTCCATCTTCTCCGAAAGCTAGCAGAAGTCTGGTCTCTCTGTCCCTGCGCATCATACAAAAAGATGGGATTCAACCAACTCTGTTTCTTAAAATTTTCCATTAGACCTCTATGCAGTAGCTGGTTCTCTTTTTAATTAATGATATCTTCTGCCAGTGGCCTTGGCTTCCGGACAGACCCGACATGCAAGGCATCCTCCCTTCTCGCTTCCAGCTATCTTCAAAGACATTCCGGATCTCTCCTTTACTCTGAAAATAACGATGTGTATTCTTGCACCTGCAACAGGGTGAGAACATTCGAACTTCAAACACAACAATCATTTAATTATTTATTTCTCGAGAGCAAGGAGAATCACACATTAACTTTGGGCCTATATTTCAGACAACTTAAACTAATCACCATTACGATATATATAAAAATAATATTGTCCTGCGCATTATGCATGGAGGAATCATAATACATACAAAATTCTACTTAAATGCGTTCACTAGTTTCAACATTAAACGATTCAAATAAACGTTTCTTAATAATCAAAAACACTGCAAACAATACAAATACATGAGAGTGCGTTTAACCCATGAGTATAGTGCACTCATACAAATAGAGTGCTATCAGCGCTCTATCAGAACTGTCAATGTTGCTATCTGGACTCTCAAGTTTTCATGAATGCGTTTAACTACTTGTCAGTGCCCTGTAAAGACAACTGGAAGATATTAAGGATCATCACACTACTACTCTGCATTAATTAGGTACAGATAGGTGGCTGGCATTCACTATGACTATACCAATATGTGTGACCTGAGCTGCCTGTACACTCATGCTATGGGATGTGACTGTGCACCAGTCTATTATTCCTGCAATGACAAAAAACACAAGTGAAACACCACTTTGGTGCACACGCACAGAACATTCAAATTACCTCATCGACCTTAACCCCACTTTCCTCATTGCAAAATTAGGCCATTCTGCCTGTACAAGCCGTCAATTGCCATGCCATATTCCCAAAATAAAAGCACCCTCCTCCCCTTCATTCTTGTCTCACGTGCCTTAACGCATCTGCCGCGTGCCGTCCTCCAGCTACGATCAGCATTCAACTATTCCTGAGGTTTTTCCCCGTTGTTGGAGGTTGGGCAATGCAGGTCTGGCCTGACTCTCCTTTCTCGGCCTGGGCGCGTGCATTAAGTCCGCGGTGCGGAGTGTTGTGGTGCTCTGTGGGCAGCGGCATGTACGGAGTACAACCGGCTCTTTGTGGCTGGGGCTGTGCGTTCGGGTCGGGAAGGCAGCATAAGAGGTAGCGGCTTTGGGCAGTGAGGAGCAGCACAGTGTTCTTACGGAGATGCAGCTACAAGACATAAATTATCAGTCGCGGCTCCTGGAGGGAGTGCTGCGGGGCGGTCGGGCGGGGCGGGGGAGGGGCAGGGTGGGGGTAGTAAACTCCGGCATACGGCTGAACGGAGGTAAGTACAGAAATAAATAAATAAAACGAATTACATTGCGCGCGCTGCAACGCCAAATGGCGATGCGGCGCGCGCAATGTAATTTGTTTTATTTATTTATTTCTGTACTTACCTCCGTTCAGCCGTATGCCGGAGTTTACTACCCCCCACTCTGCCCCTCCCCTTCCCCTCCCCCGCCCCGCCACACCATCCCACAGCACTCCCTCCAGGAGCCGCAACTGTAAATTAAGTGCTCTTTTGTGAATAGATGGCGCTTTCTTCATATTTAAACATAATTTGCACACTTGGCTTCTGTTCCCATTAATGGTTGTGGGGAATAAGGTGATTGTGGGCAAATATTTCCTTCATTTGGATTGGTTCCCTGGCAGTCGCGGCTCCTGGAGGGAGTGCTGAGGGGCGGTGGGGCGGGGCGGGGGAGGGTCAGGGTGGGGGGTAGTAAACTCTGGCATACGGGCGAACGGAGGTAAGTACAGAAATAAATAAATAAAACGAATTACATTGCGCGCGCTTCAACGCCAAATGGCGATGCGGCGCGCGCAATGTAATTCGTTTTATTTATTTATTTTTGTACTTACCTCCGTTCTGCCGTATGCCGGAGTTTACTACCCCCCACCCTGCCCCTCCCCCGCCCCGCCCTACCACCCCACAGCACTCCCTCCAGGAGCCGCGACTGTTCCCTGGTATAGTAACCTTGCCTTTATTTAAGGTAGTTTCTTTCCCACCTTTTCATTACTTGGCACCGATGGTGGGAAAAAGAACATCCAAGAGAAGGCATACGTTGTCTTCTTCCGAGGAGGAGGGTCCCATTTTTTTGTTAAGAGGGGGCAGTTCTGTGGCATCTCCTGCATCAGCTGAGAGTACCCCAGCTTTACTTTCACAGCAGAAATCCAGAATATCATTGATGCTACAGTATCTAGGGCTTTGGAAGAGAAATCCAACATAAAGGCTAAACAGACTGCAAAAACGACTGACACTTATTCACCATTGGATTCTTCTGTCTCTGATTCTAAGATGCCTTCTACATCATCAGACAAATGTGTGCGGAGGGAGGAAGTGACTGACATTCTGCAACATATTAGGCAACATTTGGGATTTTCTCCCTTTCCTTCTCAGGGTGTTTCAGGGAGCATTTTCTCACAATATGTTAAGCCTGCATTGTTTGCTATGCATTCCATGGAAGAATAAGGGACTTGATCACAGCGGAATGCCGAGAGACCGTGCATCGGTGCTGCGGTATTTACAGAAGCTGTATACTTTGGAACATGGAGAGGACTCTCTTCTCCACAGAATCAAAGTAGATGCCGTCCTAGGCACATTAACTGGCAGAACTTCTAATAAGCATGAAGACTGTGCCCCTTCGGTTGCTACAGGCAAAAAGGTTGAGTTTGTGGCAGAAGACTTAGCCCTCATAGCTGGAATTTACTCCACCTCTGCTGCCCAATCTTTGGTCTCAGATTTTGAGAAGTTGGCTACGGCTATCCAGGAAGAGACTGACTGTTCTGAACTGTTAGTAAACATGGAGCAGGAAGCAAAATTCGTGGCAGGCATATCCTCTGATGTCTTAAAAGCCCCTGCTATGACTACTGGGTCGGTGGTCCTAGCAAGAAGGAGTCTGTGGATGAGACTGGATGGCGGAACCTGCTGAGAAAGTGACACTTCTAAAGATTTCATGAGTTTCTTCAGGACATTACTGAAGACATTATTAGCAGTGACAAGGGCTGCTGTCAGCTTTAGCTGATGCTCATTCTGCACTCATGGGTAATTTTATGGAGTCCAGAGAGATGCAGATTTGTACCCTTCACCAATGTAATGACGTCAGGAATCAGATTCCTTTCTTCCAATGAGATTGATGCAAGGGTGCCAATGCATGAGGGTCAGTCGAAGGGCAGTAAAATAGGCTCCGATTCTCCAATTACTAGAATCCCAGTCTTAGCTCTATTCGTGGAGAAAAAAACTTCCATCATTCAGTGGTAAACATGTCCCAGTTAAAAGGTAATAGTTGATATCTTGTCTGTTATCCAGCCAGAAGTAGATTTGTGTGTCATCTGTGAAGAACTGTAACAGCTTAAGATGCCTTAATAGTTGTTAACCATTGATGATGAACAGTATACAGGAGAGAGACACAAACACTACAAGATATATTTTCATGTGGACAGCTCAACTTAGAAACATTAATGTGTGAAAGAATGTAACGCATGTAACTCATTGCTAAGTTTAAGATTTTAGAAACACAGCTGATGACACTCATGCTTGTGATACTAATTTATCACTGTGAATTGCCTGCTTCACTTTGGGCTATCTTGGGCCTGGTATACTAAAATGCCATGGAGTGATCCACACAAGCGTACCTTCACTAAATATACTTGTTTCTACTTCTCCTTCTCCATCTCTATACTGGCAAACATTCCCTTTCAATGCTGTTCAAATATATATGTTTTACCAGTAGCGGCTCGTGGAGGGAGTGCTGCGGGGCGGTGGGGCGGGGCGGGGTGGGGGAGGAGCAGGGTGGGGGGTACTAAACTATGGCATACGGCCGAACAGAGGTAAGTAAACAAATAAATAAATAAAACGAATTTCGTTGCGCGCGCCGCATCGCATTTGGCACCGATGGTGGAAAAAGAACATCCAAGAGAAGGCATACGTTGTCTTCTTCCGAGGAGGAGGGTCCCATTTTTTTGTTAAGAGGGGGCAGTTCTGTGGCATCTCCTGCATCAGCTGAGAGTACCCCAGCTTTACTTTCACAGCAGAAATCCAGAATATCATTGATGCTACAGTATCTAGGGCTTTGGAAGAGAAATCCAACATAAAGGCTAAACAGACTGCAAAAACGACTGACACTTATTCACCATTGGATTCTTCTGTCTCTGATTCTAAGATGCCTTCTACATCATCAGACAAATGTGTGCGGAGGGAGGAAGTGACTGACATTCTGCAACATATTAGGCAACATTTGGGATTTTCTCCCTTTCCTTCTCAGGGTGTTTCAGGGAGCATTTTCTCACAATATGTTAAGCCTGCATTGTTTGCTATGCATTCCATGGAAGAATAAGGGACTTGATCACAGCGGAATGCCGAGAGACCGCGCATCGGTGCTGCGGTATTTACAGAAGCTGTATACTTTGGAACATGGAGAGGACTCTCTTCTCCACAGAATCAAAGTAGATGCCGTCCTAGGCACATTAACTGGCAGAACTTCTAATAAGCATGAAGACTGTGCCCCTTCGGTTGCTACAGGCAAAAAAGGTTGAGTTTGTGGCAGAAGACTTAGCCCTCATAGCTGGAATTTACTCCACCTCTGCTGCCCAATCTTTGGTCTCAGATTTTGAGAAGTTGGCTACGGCTATCCAGGAAGAGGCTGACTGTTCTGAACTGTTAGTAAACATGGAGCAGGAAGCAAAATTCGTGGCAGGCATATCCTCTGATGTCTTAAAAGCCCCTGCTATGACTACTGGGTCGGTGGTCCTAGCAAGAAGGAGTCTGTGGATGAGACTGGATGGCGGAACCTGCTGAGAAAGTGACACTTCTAAAGATTTCATGAGTTTCTTCAGGACATTACTGAAGACATTATTAGCAGTGACAAGGGCTGCTGTCAGCTTTAGCTGATGCTCATTCTGCACTCATGGGTAATTTTATGGAGTCCAGAGAGATGCAGATTTGTACCCTTCACCAATGTAATGACGTCAGGAATCAGATTCCTTTCTTCCAATGAGATTGATGCAAGGGTGCCAATGCATGAGGGTCAGTCGAAGGGCAGTAAAATAGGCTCCGATTCTCCAATTACTAGAATCCCAGTCTTAGCTCTATTCGTGGAGAAAAAAACTTCCATCATTCAGTGGTAAACATGTCCCAGTTAAAAGGTAATAGTTGATATCTTGTCTGTTATCCAGCCAGAAGTAGATTTGTGTGTCATCTGTGAAGAACTGTAACAGCTTAAGATGCCTTAATAGTTGTTAACCATTGATGATGAACAGTATACAGGAGAGAGACACAAACACTACAAGATATATTTTCATGTGGACAGCTCAACTTAGAAACATTAATGTGTGAAAGAATGTAACGCATGTAACTCATTGCTAAGTTTAAGATTTTAGAAACACAGCTGATGACACTCATGCTTGTGATACTAATTTATCACTGTGAATTGCCTGCTTCACTTTGGGCTATCTTGGGCCTGGTATACTAAAATGCCATGGAGTGATCCACACAAGCGTACCTTCACTAAATATACTTGTTTCTACTTCTCCTTCTCCATCTCTATACTGGCAAACATTCCCTTTCAATGCTGTTCAAATATATATGTTTTACCAGTAGCGGCTCGTGGAGGGAGTGCTGCGGGGCGGTGGGGCGGGGCGGGGTGGGGGAGGAGCAGGGTGGGGGGTACTAAACTATGGCATACGGCCGAACAGAGGTAAGTAAACAAATAAATAAATAAAACGAATTTCGTTGCGCGCGCCGCATCGCATTTGGCAATGCAGCGTGCGCAATGAAATTAGTTTTATTTATTTATTTGTTTACTTACCTCTGTTCGGCCGTATGCCGTAGTTTACTACCCCCCACCCTGCTCCTCCCCCGCCCCGCCCCACCGCCCCGCAGCACTCCCTCCACGAGCCGCTACTGTGTTTTACTTTGATAAGCTTTATTCTGCCAATTCTATTATTAACCTATTACTAATTAAAAATAAAATTTCTGGGGCATGACTTGGTGCCCGATGAAAATGGCCGCCCACCAATAAGGCTCTGGAGCTGTCACAGAGGGAATTTGGCCCAATATCATCTTGCTGGCTGCCAGACCTCCTTACAACAGTGGAACATGCAGCAGAACATATTCTACACAAAATACAGCCGGCAGGTGAAATATTCTCTCCCCGCATGCATGCAGAATCTATAGCCAGGGCGGGTTACTCACTGAATGCCGGTCACACCCGCCATTGTGCTTCCTCACATGAAGCAGTTTTCAGCTCCCTATTCATCACACACTGCTTCTTTTTACAGAATGTGCGCATATATGCTACTAACTTTTGAAGTTGAGACCTCTTGAGCCTCATTCGGAGCACATATTCTTTATCAAGTTTATATCTTACCTTAGATGTTACTTTGCCTCATAATTCATTCCATTTTGCCTCAAAAAATTTCCTCACCAAGTATGGAAAATCACTGACGTTCTAATTACAATTTACATTTCTGACACCCTCACAGTGACCAGTCTTGCTAATGGGAAAGAATTGAAACTTGAAGTTGAATCCCCCAGTCTACTCCTCAGTATACAGTCGACACCAAAAAACTCTTTCTCAGCTCTAGGTTCTCATATGGAAAACCCTCCTGTTTCACCTCAGGAGGCTCTTCAATCATGTTCCTCCTTCACACATACAAATTTCTCTAAAGGCTTCACTAAAACGTAATCGACAACATCTCTACCAACCAATAAAAGGCCTAAGAAAGACCCTCCTTCTCCTGTCAAACCTATGACTTCTATTTGTACGGAAGTTAATCTGGATGAGATACGAGCCTTGAATCCGTATATGGAAGATACAAATAGAAAACTCCAACAACTTAAGGACAAGTGGTCACTGATAGAGAACATAGTTACCACCAGAGAACAACAGATAAGCAAGATACAAGACACAGCTCAAGATAGTAAGCAACTTCAAACTGAAGTCATCCATCTCCAAAAACTGACTGAAGAATTGGAAAATCCCAATTGACGTAACAACCTTCGCATTTATGGTCTTTCTGAGGATGTGGATGGTATCCAACCTACCTCATTTTTTTCAATAGTTTCTCCTAAAACTTCTTGATATGCCTGACTCCACTCACTTAAACACACAAAAAGCTCATAGACTTTGCCATCATCCTCAACATGCTTCACCATCGCAGAAACCTCAAGATGTTACAATCTTCTTTCTAGAATATCAAGATCTTATCATGGTGATTAAAGCAGCAAAATTCAAAGGACGTATTACTTGGTCTGGTAATTCTTTATTTTTTACTCAAAAGTTGGCCAAACCTACAGTGGATAGACAGAAGAAGTTTCTAGACATGCATGCTGCATTATGCTCCCTTGGTGCCCGATTTGGTCTCTTTCACCCATGCTTATATAAAGTGACAAAATCACGATCTATGAAGTTCCTTCTTTGTTGCAGAAATGTATAGACAACTATAGAATTGAAGCATTGGGTACCTTTGAATTCCCATATGTTTGATTGTCTTCTTTTACATATACTTCATGTTTTTCACGAACATCTATTTCAGCTTTACATTGATGTTTACTTATTACAACGTCTCATGTTTTTTGCATATATCTATACTGTACGTTCCCCATAAGACATAACGTATCACTCATGCTTCCCTCCATAGGTGACTCCCTTCTCCTGTGTCTCATGGTTTTGTATACATACCCATATCTGTGGTCAATATCTCATTCATCCTAATTACCTCTGGATCCAGGTCGTGTCATCTTTCCCTTTGTGGTCACACCATTCCCAACCATTTGCCTTGATACTCAGTATGTTACCTGTCTCTTTTTGTCTTTTTTACTGAAGTTCTATTTTTTATTTTACTTATTTTACTTTTATTCTTTACTCTTATTTTTACTTTAATGCATCTCTCATCTCATTTCTTTCTCTTAGGTTTCCTCAACTCATCTTTTGCCCTTTGGATGTTCTTAATTTTTCATCTCATTTTCTCTGTCTTCTTCATCCCTGCTAACTGCTTTCTTGATGCATATCTTTGTTACATAAGTACTGATATTTCTTACAATGATTTGTTTGTAGAGTATTCTAATCTCACTTTAATTTCTTATCTATGATTCTGCATGTAATTACATGGAATGTTAAAGGGTTAGGTTCACCTATTAAACGGAAAAGAGTACTAGCTCTTTTAGCTAATTTAAATGCTGGCATTGCTTTACAACAGAAATGTCATGTTGTTGAAACAGAAGCAAAAAAAACGTGTTCGTAATTGGGTAGGACACACATTTACTTATGGTAAATTTAATGGTGTTGTAATTCTTTGTGAAAAAACCTTAGGTGTTGTACTAATATCACAAGAACTAGACATGGATTGTCGCTGGCTACTATTGAAACTAACAGTAAATAAAATACCACTATCAATTTTTATTCTATATGCTCCCAGGCATTTTGATAAATCATTTCAGCCCATCATTTTGCACAAACTGATGTCTATCGCAGATGATTATTTAATATTTCGTGACGACTGTAATCTTGCAATGGATCCATTTTTAGATTGTTCTTCTAAATTTACTTTTGTTCCCTCCACCATTCACAAACAATTCGCTGCAGCCATCAAAGATCTCTTATAGATTCATGGAGACTATGTAATCCCTGCCTCAAGAATATACCTTCTTTTCCCCTGTCCATTTTTCTCAATCCAGGCTTGATCACCTTTTCGTTTCTAAAGCTCTATCTCAAAATATACATGCCGAAATTGGTTCCATTTTAATTTTAAATCATGCACTAGTTACACTAGACATTGATGTTCTACCTATTCCCCAAAGATGAGACGTTGGCGCTTCAATACCTCTCTTTAATTAGATAATCATTTTACACAATGTTTTGATGATTTTATAACTGAATTCTTTTCCTTGAATGAATTGCCAAATATATCTTTTCAGATTGTTTGTCATGCTTTTAAAGCTTCCTCCAGAGATTTCATTAATTTTTATGTCTCCGGGAAAAAGAATGCAAATTCAAAAAAAGCATTAGGTGTCATGAAACATATTAAATCATTAGAACATTCTTATTTTATGTCGAAATCTAAGTCATCTTTGGATGCCTTGATTAAAACCAAATTTGAATTTATCAAACTATCTACAGAAGACACTCCTCTTTTCTCCTCAAAACAAGTGCTAAATATTATGGTGGCCAAAATAAAGCTGGCAAACCACCTTTAAGTAAAAAAAGATTGCGTCAAAATAGAAACTATTTTACGTGATGGTACAGTCCTTATGTTTAAAGATTATGGGCCTGATTTAGATCTTGGCTGGGTAGGTCCTGCCGTTGCTTTTTCGGCGGTCTTCCTGCTCGTTGCCTTTGAGGTCTGCCTGCCCAATTTAGATGTTGGCGGGTTCGGGGAGAGACTGCCGAAGTCACGCCGCCTCGCCCAAGACTCCTGCTCCCCTGTCGACAGCGACAGAGCCAGAAGCAGCTCCTTCAGGCAGTCTCGGCCTCCTTCCCACCATCCAGATTACGATGTGCCTTTCCGTCTAGCCTTTTTTGGCTGGGTCACAGCCATGCACGAGTAGGCAGAATGGAAGGGAAAGAGGTAACAGCTCACTTTTTTGGGGGGTCCCACTTCGGAATCCGTCTTGTACGCCATTGTCCAGGTCCTTCCTGTGCTGTTATTCCCTGACCACAATGCTCAGCCCCCCGTTATTGCTGGAAATTAAGTTAGGTTTTTGTGGTGGGTGTGCGTGTACAGCCAATGTTGGGTGTATGTTGCTGGTGTGCAATGCTACATGTAAATGCAATGGCCAGTACACATTACCTACATGTACATATTGACATATACACATACATATACACATATACATGCAGGAAAATGCACTATTTGTTGACAGCGTTGCGTTCTGCAGGAAAACGCACTACAGCCCTTGAGGGAAACCCTCATTCTAAATGGGCTTAGTTTCCCTTGACAATAGTGTGATCAGCTGTGTGCTCAGTAAGGAAATACGCTACAGCTTATTTGACATAAACCATAATTTTTGAATGGGCATTGTGTATCTGTGACGGCTTGGAAAAGAGGATTATATAAAGACTATACAAAAGCTTTTACTTAGAAAATTGCCTAATTCTTGTGAAGAAACAAGGATGTTTAATAGCAAAGAATTCCAAGAACTTTAGCGCTGAACTAGCAAATAAGGTTATTTGAACAGCACAAAATACGTATATATATATATATATACAAAACAAAGGTTCCCAGTTCGGAAACGCACTCGAAACCGGATGAGTAAAGGCAGACAAGCATTCCTTAGTTCAGATAATTTTCTTTGCCTTACGCGTTTCGGGGTAATAAACTCCTTGTTCACAGGCTTTTCACAGTACCGGCACAGAGTAGAAAAGACACTTTCCCAGCCTGTTCGTTTAAGTAACATATTTAATTAGCAACAGGTGAATTCTGTATATATTGCATGCTGGGCATTGAAGTGCAAAATTAGTTTTACTCACAGTGAGTTTTACAGTGCCTTTTTAAAAAAATGTTATTATTCCCTTTGTAGGTTCTGTGCACTCATACTTAGTTTGTGTGCTGTCCCAGCCCTTCAGTGGGCCTCCGAAATGAGAAATGCTTGATAATTAAGCCATCCGATTTCCATTTGGAGACTCGACAGTTCTGTGTCTCCATGGCCCCTTCCTCTTGTTGGGTGGTGCAGTTTCCACGGTTGAATGACCGTAAAATTTGATGCAAAACAAAGATTCCCAGTTCGGAAACGCACTCGAAACCGGATGAGTAAAGGCAGACAAGCATTCCAAATGGAAATCGGATGGCTTAATTATCAAGCATTTCACATTTTGGAGGCCCACTGAAGGGCTGGGACAGCACACAAACTAAGTATGAGTGCACAGAACCTACAAAGGGAATAATAACATTTTTTTAAAAAGGCACTGTAAAACTCACTGTGAGTAAAACTAACTTTGCACTTCAATGCCCAGCATGCAATATATACAGAATTCACCTGTTGCTAATTAAATATGTTACTTAAACGAACAGGCTGGGAAAGTGTCTTTTCTACTCTGTGCCGGTACTGTGAAAAGCCTGTGAACAAGGAGTTTATTACCCCGAAACGCGTAAGGCAAAGAAAATTATCTGAACTAAGGAATGCTTGTCTGCCTTTACTCATCCGGTTTCGAGTGCGTTTCCGAACTGGGAATCTTTGTTTTGCATCAAATTTTACGGTCATTCAACCGTGGAAACTGCACTACCCAACGAGAGGAAGGGGCCATGGAGACACAGAACTGTTCGAGTCTCCAAATGGAAATCGGATGGCTTAATTATCAAGCATTTCTCATTTCGGAGGCCCACTGAAGGGCTGGGACAGCACACAAACTAAGTATGAGTGCACAGAACCTACAAAGGGAATAATAACATTTTTTTTAAAAGGCACTGTAAAACTCACTGTGAATAAAACTAACTTTGCACTTCAATGCCCAGCATGCAATATATACAGAATTCACCTGTTGCTAATTAAATATGTTACTTAAACGAACAGGCTGGGAAAGTGTCTTTTCTACTCTGTGCCGGTACTGTGAAAAGCCTGTGAACAAGGAGTTTATTACCCCGAAACGCGTAAGGCAAAGAAAATTATCTGAACTAAGGAATGCTTGTCTGCCTTTACTCATCCGGTTTCGAGTGCGTTTCCGAACTGGGAATCTTTGTTTTGCATCAAATTTTACGGTCATTCAACCGTGGAAACTGCACCACCCAACAAGAGGAAGGGGCCATGGAGACACAGAACTGTTCGAGTCTCCAAATGGAAATCGGATGGCTTAATTATCAAGCATTTCTCATTTCGGAGGCCCACTGAAGGGCTGTGACAGCACACAAACTAAGTATGAGTGCACAGAACCTACAAAGGGAATAATAAATTTTTTTTAAAAAGGCACTGTAAAACTCACTGTGAGTAAAACTAACTTTGCACTTCAATGCCCAGCATGCAATATATACAGAATTCACCTGTTGCTAATTAAATATGTTACTTAAATGAACAGGCTGGGAAAGTATCTTTTCTACTCTGTGACGGTACTGTGAAAAGCCTGTGAACAAGGAGTTTATTACCCCGAAACGCGTAAGGCAAAGAAAATTATCTGAACTAAGGAATGCTTGTCTGCCTTTAATCATCCGGTTTCGAGTGCGTTTCCGAACTGGAAATCTTTGTTTTGCATCAAATTTTACGGTCATTCAACCGTGGAAACTGCACCACCCAACAAGAGGAAGGGGCCATGGAGACACAGAACTGTTCGAGTCTCCAAATGGAAATCGGATGGCTTAATTATCAAGCATTTCTCATTTCGGAGGCCCACTGAAGGGCTGGGACAGCACACAAACTAAGTATGAGTGCACAGAACCTACAAAGGGAATAATAACATTTTTTTAAAAAGGCACTGTAAAACTCACTGTGAGTAAAACTAACTTTGCACTTCAATGCCCAGCATGCAATATATACAGAATTCACCTGTTGCTAATTAAATATGTTACTTAAACTAACAGGCTGGGAAAGTGTCTTTTCTACTCTGTGCCGGTACTGTGAAAAGCCTGTGAACAAGGAGTTTATTACCCCGAAACGCGTAAGGCAAAGAAAATTATCTGAACTAAGGAATGCTTGTCTGCCTTTACTCATCCGGTTTCGAGTGCGTTTCCGAACTGGGAATCTTTGTTTTGCATCAAATTTTACGGTCATTCAACCGTGGAAACTGCACCACCCAACAAGAGGAAGGGGCCATGGAGACACAGAACTGTTCGAGTCTCCAAATGGAAATCGGATGGCTTAATTATCAAGCATTTCTCATTTCGGAGGCCCACTGAAGGGCTGGGATAGCACACAAACTAAGTATGAGTGCACAGAACCTACAAAGGGAATAATAATTTTTTTTTAAAAAGGCACTGTAAAACTCACTGTGAGTAAAACTAACTTTGCACTTCAATGCCCAGCATGCAATATATACAGAATTCACCTGTTGCTAATTAAATATGTTACTTAAATGAACAGGCTGGGAAAGTGTCTTTTCTACTCTGTGCCGGTACTGTGAAAAGCCTGTGAACAAGGAGTTTATTACCCCGAAACGCGTAAGGCAAAGAAAATTATCTGAACTAAGGAATGCTTGATGCCTTTACTCATCCGGTTTCGAGTGCGTTTCCGAACTGGGAATCTTTGTTTTGCATCAAATTTTACGGTCATTCAACCGTGGAAACTGCACCACCCAACAAGAGGAAGGGGCCATGGAGACACAGAACTGTTCGAGTCTCCAAATGGAAATCGGATGGCTTAATTATCAAGCATTTCTCATTTCGGAGGCCCACTGAAGGGCTGGGACAGCACACAAACTAAGTATGAGTGCACAGAACCTACAAAGGGAATAATAACATTTTTTTTAAAAGGCACTGTAAAACTCACTGTGAGTAAAACTAACTTTGCACTTCAATGCCCAGCATGCAATATATACAGAATTCACCTGTTGCTAATTAAATATGTTACTTAAATGAACAGGCTGGGAAAGTGTCTTTTCTACTCTGTGCCGGTACTGTGAAAAGCCTGTGAACAAGGAGTTTATTACCCCGAAACGCGTAAGACAAAGAAAATTATCTGAACTAAGGAATGCTTGTCTGCCTTTACTCATCCGGTTTCGAGTGCGTTTCCGAACTGGGAATCTTTGTTTTGCATCAAATTTTACGGTCATTCAACCGTGGAAACTGCACCACCCAACAAGAGGAAGGGGCCATGGAGACACAGAACTGTTCGAGTCTCCAAATGGAAATCGGATGGCTTAATTATCAAGCATTTCTCATTTCGGAGGCCCACTGAAGGGCTGGGACAGCACACAAACTAAGTATGAGTGCACAGAACCTACAAAGGGAATAATAATTTTTTTTTAAAAAGGCACTGTAAAACTCACTGTGAGTAAAACTAACTTTGCACTTCAATGCCCAGCATGCAATATATACAGAATTCACCTGTTGCTAATTAAATATGTTACTTAAACGAACAGGCTGGGAAAGTGTCTTTTCTACTCTGTGCCGGTACTGTGAAAAGCCTGTGAACAAGGAGTTTATTACCCCGAAACACGTAAGGCAAAGAAAATTATCTGAACTAAGGAATGCTTGTCTGCCTTTACTCATCCGGTTTCGAGTGCGTTTCCGAACTGGGAATCTTTGTTTTGCATATATATATATATATATACAAATACCCTGTGCTCCTTCTGTCCCCCCCCCGCCCGAGGCAGGCTGATTGCTAGTTGCCGGCGGAGCGCGCCGCACCTCAAATTCTCCAAGATTCCAATGAAGCGATCACTCAAGGGTTTGTTCACCACCAGTTAGTTTATTTTCAGTTACGCGTTTTGCCTGTCACAGCAGGCTTGCACACACCATGAATTGTGGGACAAGCTGACATACATAGGGAAAATACAGAAAGTGAAGACGGACTCAATGTAAAAAGTCGAAAGTGACAGTCATAGTGGCATCCATGTAGGAATGGGAAAGTTAATATGTTAATCCAAGTGCATTTATATTGTTTGAAGTGAATTCCTTGATGATTGCATGAACAAGTATACGAATCCTGCCAGATATATGTAAACAATTGATTCATTGCTGACACATAGTGTTATATTCCCAGGTTGTGTATATCCCTATCCTAGTGTAAAGTACACAGGAGTGGCCTCCATCTTGGAGTGGGGGAAAGGTAACATCACCTTGTGCACGGAGGACCCGGTTGGCATCCCTGGTATACTAGTGGATGACAACACAAACTCAAGGTTTGTGATTCTTCAAAACCTATAACTGACAGTGTCATATATCTCCCGATTTCCCCTATGGTTATGTAGGGAATCAAGTGGAAAAATACAAAAATAACGTAACAGATTATTTGCACAGTACCTTTAGGATAATTCACATATAGGAATTTCACGGGAACAAATACCGTCAATGATGATGTCTGTAGTTTGTTTTTGTTTATATGAGCGCTATTGTTTTTAACCCTGACCACACTAATTCCATCGTGACTGCTGCGACTATGAAAGTGGCAGAATCCTGACATATAGTCATAAATATGACCATCTCTACGAGAAATTGGGACTAGGGGAACCCATAGAGGAAAGATCCGGAACCCCAAGTGACACAGAATCAATTACTAGCAGTGACACGGAGGGGGACCCTACATTAACAACAGGCACCTCGCTGGAAGGGAACACAGGAGGCAGACCAAAAGCTAATTTTTTAGACGAGAACATGGAGGCAGACCCCGAGAACCATACAACCTCCGAAGACACGAGGGAGAGGACGAGGTTATCAGAGAAGAGGAAGAGGAAGAAACTTGGAAGCAACTGGAGAAGACGACAGCGAATCAGACAGAGGAACCGGAAGAGGACGAGGAAAGGGACCAATGGGAACCAAAACAACTGGCCCGAAGAAACAACAATAATGGAGGACAACATGGTAAATAAAACAATTATTCATTTATCACATCGACCACTAACCATGGAGGAAAAAAGGACACTTTGTCTAGGCCTTTCATTCTGTCCCGTCAATAATTTCAACTACCCAGAAACCAGAATTGACCTCTACAAGTTCGTACGAAAGCTAAAACTAAAGAAATGGCATCAAAACAAAAGAACACAACCACCTGATCAGGAAAATACCAGGGATACAACAGCGATCGAGACAGATGCAGCTACCTTCCTCAATGTAGGGGGTATGGAGACTTTGAGAACCCTACAAGATCTGTACAGCAAAACAGACTCTCAAACGAATGGAGATAACCAAGAGATAATTACTGACCGACCAGCCAAGGCAGGCGAAACGCGTAACTGAAAATAAACGAACTGGTGGTGAACAAACCCTTGAGTGATCGCTTCATTGGAATCTTGGAGGCTATATATATATATATATACATACATAAATGCATATATACTGTATAAGTACTGCAATAACCTGATGAACACAATTGAATCAGAACCATAGTTATGCTGCGATTGTGCAACAGTAAAGCTATAACACTAATCACCATTTTCCTTTCAAATAATTAATTCCGAACTCGTTATTACTATATGTTATGAATGTGTAGAGATAAAGATCAAAATACAAGATTTATAACGGATTTTTATCATCTGTTTCAGATCTCCCTCCCTGCAGTACCCTCCCTAACACCCTTCCCCTCATCTGGCCACTCGGCTCCTCTGTTGATCTAATCTCAGAGTCGGAGCTGCCGGAAAGTGGGCCTCTTGAGGGTACTGCTCCTGAGGAACACACTGTTCCCTGACAGAAAAATCTGCCCACAAATTCACGTTCCGCCCGAGCAGTATCTGAAAGATGGCTACATTAGACGATTTATGCAAATTGATAGGAAATATGCAGAAGGAATTGTCATTTGCTAGGCAAGAAACTGTTACTTTAGCTAGTTAGGTGGCACAGATGCAAACCCAGCAACATACTGTGCATCACATGCCTCCAACAACAATAGTAGTAACACAACCAGTACCTACTGTGCCCGTAACTGTTCCACAGATAGTACCTGTAGCTTCTCCAGAGTGATTCTCCGGGGATCCTGCAAAATCCCAGATGTTTTTAACACAAATTCAGCTGCATTTTATGGTTAGACCAAATTATTTTCCTGATGCTAAGTCGAGAATAGAGTTTCTTATCTCTTATTGAAGCGGAAATGCTGCTATGTGGGTGGTGCCATTGGTCAGTACTGATGGCCCATTTTTGAACAACTGGGGGAATTTCAAAACCGAATTTGAAAGAGTGTTTTATCGGAGAATGATCACTGGTTCTGCAGACCGTGAACTCCTAGAACTCAGACAAGGTAACAAGGACTTGGTTCATTATTTGACCCAATTCAATCATCTCATTGCCAAGACCAATTGGCCTGAAGACAAAAGAGCCCTCATAGCTCTGATAGACCCTCAACCAAAAACCTCTGAGGAGTTAATTCCTTGTGCTTAGATCAAAGCCTAGCTGAGCGCAAGGGAGAAAGAAGGAAATCAGACTTTCGTACCTTCATCAAGCCCAAAGGCAAGACCAACCCAGTTAACCATGATACATTAGAACCCATGGATATTGTTGGAATTTGAAAGCCTTTGACCCATGAAGAAAAGGAACAATGGCGCAAAAATGGTCTATGCCTATACCGTGGAAGAAAGGCCATTTTCCCAAAGAGTGTTTGGCTCGACCAACAAGCTTAGGGGGTGTAACTCCATCTGAAACCTCCAAGAATCAGAGAAACAGATTGCTCAGGGAATAGGCAGGGGAATTCCTCTAGTATTAATCTAGACCCCCTGACTAATCCATTGCTAACACTCTACAAATCTCTGTCCCCATCTGTCACTCCATGTACACTTCACTTTGGGGAACATCAATGAACAGGTGGTCATCATGGTAGATTCTGGGACAACAGGAAACTTTATTGATCCCTAAACTCCTAAAGGAAAGACCAGAGACCGTCTGAGCGGTAGATGGAACCCTGTTAACCTCAGGATTGATCAGACACACAACAGTAACAGCGATCATAACTTGTCAAGACCAATTGAATAAACACACCGAGGCTCTTCAATTTGATATCATAGATGCCCCTCAATTCAGAGTCATATTGGGGACGCCCTGGTTAACAGAGCTCAATTCTACTATAGATTGGGCAAAAAGGAGTATCACCTTTAATTCAGATTTGTGTATACAAGAATGTGTGACTGGGGTTTACTCAAAGCAAAAAAGCCCATCCCGTCTCATAGCTTCAACTAAGGGAGTTCAAGATAACAAACAACAACTCAGGTCACAATGTAAAGCCACATCGACAGAACAAGACATTGAATTACCAGAGGTTTATGAATCTTACTGTGACATTTTCAATGAGAGTAATGGTGAAACCTTACCACCTCATCGCACTTAGAATTGTGAAATCGATCTGGTACCTGGAGCCAAAATACCATGTATCAGTATGTATGCACTGGCTGAAAAAGAGAACCATCTCTGTGAGTACTACTACTACTACTACTACTTAGATAAGTACCTTAAGAATGGCTTCATTTGCCCGTCTAAATCCCCTGCTGTATCACCTCTCTTCTTTGTGCCTTAAAGCAACGGTGAGTTGCATCCTTGTATCGATTATAGAGCAACGAATAATATCACAATAAAGAATCAATATCATCAACTGATTCCTATGCTTCTCGATCAGGTTAGATCAGCCACCGTTTACACAAAACTTGATCTTAGAGAGGCTTATCATCTCGTGTGTGTTCGTGCTGGTGATGAACGGAAGACTGCGTGTCATGGCATTTGGCTTATGTAATGCTCCTTCCAGCATTCCAATTTTTTTGTTAATAACGTGCTCCATGAATAATTGGACAGATTTGTTATTGTCTATATAGAAAATATCTTAATATATTCCAAGTCTATCCTCAAACATGAAGAACACATAAAAACTATACTCAACACCCTACAACAACATGGGCTATACTGTAAACTAACCAAGTATGAGTTCCACACTACTAAAGTAGAATTTCTGAGGTTTATCCTTTCTCCACAGGGAATAACAATGACAGACCGTAAAATACAGGCTATTCAAGATTGGCCTGAACTATCTTCAGTAAAAGACATTCAACGATTCCTGGGGTTCATCAATTTCTATTGGCGGTTCATTAGCCAGTTCTCTGCAAAAATAACTCCATTAACTTGCCTGTTACAAAAGGGAGCATTTTTTAAATCGACTCCAGAAGCTAACCAAGCTTTTCAAGTACTGAAAAGACCCTTTGTTACTGTACCAGATTTGCAACATCCCAACATCAATCAACCATTCATAGTGGAGGCAGACGCCTCCAATTGAGTTAGTGGAGCTATCCTTTCCCAAAAGACCCAAAGACAAACCAAATACACCCTGTTGCATTCTTCTCTAAAACTTTTTTAACAGCAGAATGTAACTATACAGTAGCGGAAAAGGAGTTGCTCGTTATACACCTAGCCTTTAAGGAGTGGTATCCCTACCTATCACTACCTATTGTTGTTTTTTAACATTGTAGAGTGCTTGAAAATCCCCAACATTAGTGTTCTATTTAAGGAGCAAAATATATAACACTGTCACTGACTACACTTCACTTCAGAGGAGCTGGAATCGTTGGGACAGGAGGTCCTCTCCCTGTATGTCCAGCTCTAAGGCTCACCAGAGGAACAGGTACATATCTGGAATGTATGTGGGAATTTGTCTGACTGTTTTTTTCCATTAACACATCTTACAATGTCCCTTTCAGTTCCAGAGTGAAGTATAGTTAGTGATGAGAAGTGTCATATATTTTGTTCCTTGCATAGGACAATGATGTTGGGGATTTCCAAGCACTTTACAATGTTAAAAAACAACAACATTATTATGTGTTGTGTGTTCAAAGCCCTAGATTCTAATTGGTGTGTATGTAGAGAAATATCTATGTATATGTTTGAATTACATGTGATACGTTGAAAACTCACATCATGGAAATTAAAAAACACATTATATACTCTTTACAACTGTACATAAAAAAAAAATTCCTGTACAAACCAAATGAAAATGGTGTTAGTTTATATATGGAACTACAAATCACTCAGCCTAGATTAGGGCTCGCCAAACAGTTGTATGGGAGCTGCTAGTAGCTGCCAGACCCCTTCAGAGTAGCACACAGCCTTGAGTTCAGTTATTAGATTATTACAAGGCCATTTTTTCATGTAAAAGTTAAGGGAAGAATGTGTTCATGTGACATCATGATCATCAGGCTTCAGCAAACAAGGCCTGACAATGTGCAGTGTTCAGTCAGAATGATGGGCTGGGCTGGGGACAAACAACGGAATCACGGAGGTATACATGTCATAAATATATATCCTTGCCAGGTCATATTTTAAGGTGAGCTTTAGAACATGCCATGGAATGCTTTTAAATGGACGACAGTTGAAAGAGAGAGGTACCTAACTTCTTGAGCTAAAACTTTATTTCATTTCACTCCCATTTCAAAGTGTGTCATGTCCAAACTGAAGGCCCTTTACTCACAGTGGCCAGCATTCACTGTGCCATAAGTATTTATGTTTAGCCTTTAGTAGTTCACAATCTTTTGTACTGATCAGAAGTAGGTCACATCACAGAATATTTAGAAGCCCCCTGGGCTAGATGATGTCACAGGCCTGGATTGGTGAGTTTAGGCCAAAACATGGGGTGAGGACAGTCAACAGGCCACTAGAAAAGTGTATATTGAGATTTTTGCTTTGTTCAGCATGTGATAATGCACATGTTGTATGCTAACTGAAGAGTCGTGCTAGTGATAATTTTGTTACTACAATACAGACAAACAAAAAGTCACAAAACCATTGTTTTTTCTTTAATTTCTTGTATCTATTCAGGTCAGCACCCATCAGAAGCGGACATTTGGATGGCCATTGCCAGGAAGGTGCGGCCCTGGGGGTCTATAAACTGCACAGCGTCCATTGCCATAAGAGGTGGGAGGACCAGAAAGTCAGACAAAGTCCATCTCGGGCAGTCCTCCCAACGTAGGAAGCTCAGGCGCTACACACTGGCCCCCCCAATGGCCCGCATTCTTGCATTGGCCAATCTGGAGATTGATGGGCAGTTGAGGGCCCAACAGCAGCAACAAAGTGGTGAGTTCTTATCAGAGTTTCACATGTTACATGACCAATTCTTTGTTGCAGCCAGGATTTTTCCCATCAACATTACAGGTGACCCATGTCCAACGCACTAGAAGAGTTCTTGAAGATGCACATTTTTCACAATGTGTATGATGATGTAGTTTGCCTAGGCTATTTGTTAGAAAGGATCCCACCTTATTTGTGCTCACAACCAAAGGACTGTTCTGAGCAGACACATGGCTGCCTAAACTCCACATTTACATCAGGTTCTTTGATGTCATAAGGGACAGTTGTACCAAACAGACCAATAGTCTTTGTTGTATTAGGTGTGATGCGCCTTCACTGTTGTAGATGATGTAACGGTAGCCCTACCACATATGACATAGCATACTAGGCACTTAAGATACAGTGGATGTACCAAACATCAGATTGGTAAGTTGGGATTCTACACAAACAAGAGTTAGCATGTGATCCAAAATGACTAGTGACATCAGAATTAATGGCTACATTTTGGAATCCAAACATATCCAAAATGTGTGTACCATCAGAAATGCTCTTTCATACATGTTAAAAGTGACAGATTAGAATGATGTCTTACTCTTTCACAAATGTGCGTGTAAGCCAGTCTGTTTTCGGGCAAATAATTGTGATAGGCGTACAATTGTTTTGAAATAAAGACAGGAATGTGTATACATTAGTGACAGAGTAACACATAGCTAAAACCATGTCTCAATGTCCTTTGTCATGTCCAAACAATAAACTAATGGTGGAGACAAATGGGAAACGTAAAGGGATTTTGGATGATGAAATGTTCCATCACATATATGTAGGAGTATCCCATTAGGAAAACTCAGAAATCAGGGCAAATCTATGACTCATTAGGCAAATGTTAAAATGCATCAAGGTGTAATATGTTGCATAATGTGCTTTACATTTGAATCTTGGAAGTAATTATTATATATGATTCAGTGTATGTAATGATTATTGTCATGTTCTACCACATTTTTGGCAACAGTGAAAGCCAGCATGTTTAGCGAAACAATTTCACAATGATACAACAAACTTCAAATTACTGGAGATATTTAAGAGTCAAAAGTGAAAATGTTTTGCTCTGTACTGAAGTGTATTAGAAATATTTAAATGGCTATTTATTTACTTATGCTGTAGAAGTCATTTGTCAGTCCACCCAAATATTTGTTTCTTACTGTCTTCAACAGCATAGGCATCTACATAGTATGTGATACTTCCATGGAGTTGAAAAAAAACTCTGTGGAAATATGCTACGCTCCCTCTCCCCTCCCTACCCCTCCCAAAGTCTTTAAAAATGTAAAGAAGCCACTTACCTGTTGTTTGCCACCTCCCCTGCTTGGCCGCTCTCCGTCCTGCCGTACAACGTAGACATACAACGTAGTGTTTTTTTAATTACAGAAGGACGCGAGGAGCAGGACGGAGAGCAGCCAGGCAGGGGAGGTGGCAAACAACAGGTAAGTGGCTTCTTTTACATTTTTAAAGACTTTGAGAGGGGGTAGGGAGCAGCTAACTCCGCTCCGCCACAGAGGCGGAGTTTTTGCCTACTCTCCGCGTTCGCCACGGAGCGCGGAGTAGGCAAATCTCTGCAAACTCCGCTGGCGGAGAGGAGTTACCCGCCCGGGGTTAATTTACTTTAGGGACTTGACGTAAGTGTCACCTTTGTGAAATGCCCAAACAAAGGTAACCTTCTTTCAGTTTATGCTAATATTGGTACAACATTGCAGTATTTGTTGACACACATTTATTTATATTTTACTTATTGAGAATTAAAAGTATGCAGATTTTAGGGCCTTGTGAACAACACTGTACAAAGTTATCCTAGGTTGATATCCTTTTTGGTGACATCAAGTCACTATTCTAAACTACAAAGTCCAACCATTCAGTGGCGGGAAACAGTTCCTGGAGAGATAAAAATGAATAAGAGACAAGATCATACATGATATCGGAGCTATCATGGGGAATGACATAACTATGACCAAATGTTTTCTGACAATGTTACATACATGCATGAGCTTATGCTACGGTAGAACCAAAGTTAGAGAGCCTTGAAGCAGGTAAAATCTGAAAACTTGAGAACTGTTTTGTGATCAAAGGTCATGACCAGTTCTATTTACACAGATTTGGTAAAACTACTGTATATGTCATTTCAGCATCATCCAGAGCAGGCGAAGGAGAAGTTGCCAACGTAGGTGGGGAAGGAGCTGGCCACTTTGGTTTGGGTGCAGACACCACCGACGCTGAGGGACCAAGTGGCACAGAGGGTGAGGGGGATGCAATGGAGGAGTCCAGCTCCTCAATATCTTTTTCGGAGGTCCCCTCCATCAAGCACTCCCTAGTGGTGGCGGACCGAACAGGAAGTCTTCCAACTGCAAACTTGTCTGCCACCCAGAGTACCATCTCCAACCTCCCTCTTGCTCTCACCCCAATTGGCTACACCCACCCCCTAATAGGGGTGACATCTCCTCTGCTGCAGGCACCTGACCCCCTGCCCCTGTCCCCCAGCTGCACTAAGTGAGGAGGCTATTGATCTCCTCTGGAACATCTCTGTGCCGACTGCGCTACTGAATGCCATCCTGGGGTACGGCTGCTAATTGCTACCTAGTAGGCTACCTGGAAGGCATTCACAGTGCTATGTCTGGCCCACAGAGGTCTTTTCAAGGTCTAGCCTCCTCACTGACCACAGCCTCCGAACCCTCCCAACCTTATGTCCCACCTCCCCATCCAAATTCCCTATTCCCAGACCTGTCCCAAGCACACTCACACCTTTGCATGCACCCATTCAAATAGATACCCACACAGATACACAAACACCACAAAAAAGTATAGGCGCATAACCAAACATACAGCCACTGCAGCCACCACCACACCAACATGCATAACCCTGACCACCAGCACAACTACAGATACCGCAGCCACCACCACACACACATGCACCACAACCAGCACCTCCGCAGACACCGCAGTCACCATCACACCCACAGACACCTAAGCCACCATCACACCCACATTCACCACAACCAGCACCTCCGCAGACACCGCAGTCACCATCACACCCACACGTACCACAATGACACCCAGCACCTTCACAACACACCCATACACACACACACATAAATTAGCTGTTGAACACCCTACCCATTTTCCCATTTTGTCCTTTCCCTAACCCTAGCCAAACTCCAACCACCCCTAGCAAAGGCAAATCTACACCTTTCACACTGCAACCCACCCCTTCCACATCCCAACCCACCCCTACCAAACACAAGAACACCACTCCCAAACCCACCCCCTCCCAAACTCAAGGGCATCACTCCCAAACCCAAGGGCACCCCTCCCACACCCAAACACCCTTCCCATGTAAGATCTTTGAGGTGAATACTCTGCCCACTAGATGCCCCTTCCCCTTGGCAGTGAATTGGAGGCAAGCTTTATGCCACTGCACAGCAGTGCACAATTTGGACAGTATGGACTGCCATTGGCTTTACTATTATTTTTGGAGCCTTATCTCATTTTGTGAAATAAACCCATACTTTTGTTTCACCGAATTAGTCCAGGCTTTAATTTTCATTAGCAATTGTTTGATTCCTAGCATTGTTTTTGAGTAAAATGTGAAGTACTTATTTTTCTTTACCATGATAATGTCTACTTTGGTATGTCCATACACTGGTGAACATAGTATGTGATGGGCACTTGAATTTAAGTGCAGGCATTCATCATAGCAATAGCCACGTGCACCAACTAATCGATGTTACAAATTTTCTTAGGATGTTTTACTACAGTTGTGTTTGTTTTACCTTGAATACTGATCAGTTTGAAAAATGTTGTGACTATTGAAATTATATACAGTACAGGACTTGCACTAGCAAGGTGAAATGTTACATGGATGTATATGTTGAATACTTCTAATTTGTGACTGATATTGATTTTATTGTTAATTTCTATGATAAAGGTTACACCTTGTCTAGTGCAAGTTCTACATCATATTACATTGCATTTATCCCTATGATGTGTGTAGCATATGTTTTTAATGTGGGAATTTTAGGAAATTCTTTAAAGGTGACTTTTTGATTTTGTTTTGGATATCCTTTTCAGTGCAAGTGTCCATTTATTTAAGGCAGCTTGCACCAAATGTATAATTACAATTTAATTATACTGGTGTGTTTCTTTAAATTTCTTAAATGTCAACATTACAGACATGTGCTTTGCACATTGACATGATATTGCTTGTAAGAGAGAATTTATAAATGCACAAGTCCTGTGCAAATGTTACCAGACAATTCAATAGGTAACAGGTAAAAATGGAGCTTGCTGCCGATTGCGTCCACGGCAGTGTTGATTTTCTTCGTCATCAAGCAGAAGCGGCAGGACTTGGAAGATCGAATCCATGGCGCAACAGGAAGTGTGCAAGTGAGAAAAGGTGAGTTTCTACCTTATATCCTTTCTATTTCACTAACTCAGGTGTGGTGAGTTTAACACCACAGGTCAGCGGTAAGGCACATCGTGACTGGCCTGACAGGGGAACTGGCAGCTCTCCCCCGTCAGCCACTTTTGCCTATCTAGCCATCGACGCAAATGAGATTCCCTGGTGGCGACGGCGGGACCGCACTGGTCTTTGCCTATAGACTTGCTAACATCTTAATACCACCAAGCCAGAAGGTGGGAAGTCTGCGGCAAAAGCCACAGTGGGATGCGATCCGCCAAGATCTAAATCAGGCCCAAATTCACAAAATGCATTTCTGTACTGTCATGTTTTCAATCCTACTTGTCCGTGGATGTCCCTATTTCCAGTCTTTTCACTTAGCACTTGCACAGGAATTTTGTACTCACTTCTATCTCTAATTTGGTTATTTTACAAAATTGTTTGACACATTGAGCATCCTAAGCTGTTATTGACTTTAGCCTCCTAGAGCAACCCAGGGAACGCACTGGAATGGTTCTTCTTCCACTGCAACATCTCATTGTCCTTTTAGTTCTCACTGGCACCACTGCCCCGAACAGATGACCTACATCTTGGCTCCGTTGTGGTGGTTTTTCTTTTCTCCCTTTAAACTACTGTCCCAATGGGGGGTATCTCTGGAGAGATATAAGACCGTTGAGAGGTCCTTGTGAAGAGCTGTATCTGCATTTGCTTTTGACAGAAAAGTAGGGAGGATCCATGTCAGGTCTAGACTAAGATCTAGTTCCATATTCTTATGGTCTAGGAGGAAAAGGTGTGCTATTGGCTTTTCTCCTTGAATCTACAGTGGCGGCTGCTCCTGGAAAGCAGCAGTGGGGCGTGGAGGGGGGAAGAGGGTTAAAAAAAAGAAAGAAAAACACTTATGTGCCGGCCAACTGACCGGCCACCGCCACCTCTCCCCCGTCCTCTCAGTCCTCTTCCTGGCTTCTTCTGTGGAAACAGGAAGCAGGAAGCACCCGGGCTCCCAGGCTCCCCATAGCCAGTCACAATGCTGCAATGCAGCGTTGTGATTGGCCTGAGCATCATGGTCCGGCGCACAGCTAAGGAATGGGGTCCTGGGCATGTTCTCCACACAGGCTGTAATGCAGCCTGCATGGAGAACATGCAAAGTGCGCATGAATGTTTGGCCGGCCCGAGAGGGACGGTCAAACATTCATGCACACTTATATAGTGCCCACTATTCCTTCCTCTGCTCTGAGAGCAAAGTAAATCTGCCCACCCGCCCCACCGAGACACCATAGCAGGGACAAATAAAATGATGATAACATAAAGGTATTATCATTTTATTTTTCCTTTTTTTCACTGCGAAAAGCAGTGGGGCGACGCTCCTCCGCCTTAGCGGAGGAGCCACCTCTTTGAATCTCATGGTTTTTATCCCATGCTGTTGCAGGAGCTTCTGGTTCTGCAAATGTTTCTGATCTTAGAATCCAGACAAGGTGAGTTCTTCATGTGGATTGTTTTATTAATGGTACAGCACATCATTATGGTAAGGCAAGCTAGGAGGGCGAGACAGTGGAATTCCCTAAGAGCAGGTGTGATCCTCTCAAACATCCTGATATTCACGGTCATGTGGTCTTTTGTGTGGGATGCTTTTCAGAGGGGAGAGGTGGGAACCCAGCACTCACCTTAGAAGTGCATTACCTCCATCAATGTGCGAGAGTGCAAAGCTTTTAGGGCTCTACTGAAGTTTGTTTCTGAAAAAAAAGAATTTACCTTCCAAAGCAGTGGTAGGTAATGTCATGCAAATTTCATCTTCTCTGCGATGTTGGTCCTGAAGCTGAGGGATGTACCACTGTGGAAGCTAAGCTACTAGCTACTATGGCGTTTGTAAATATTTTGTAGATTCATTATGTTATTTTAAGCATTCTCCCTCTGTCCATATCTGTGTTCTCATTATCATCCACTAACCATAACCACCCCATATGTATGTGGCTTATTCTACTTAGTTACTATGTATGTTGCCTGTGCTCCACTAGTCTAAATCTTAATACATTCCTACCCTCATCCTCTAGTACCCTGACCTTCCCTTTCTATTAGTTGCCCCCTGATTGGAGTGAATTTGAATTCTACCTGTACATCAATTATTAATACTGAGCTTTTGTAAATTATTGACAAGATTTTCAAAGCCCTTGGCAAAAATGGTGGTTTATAAATTGGGTGGTCCTATTCCAGTAGCAACAAGGCTAATTTATAGTCCTGCTATTGCAATCTGGTGCCCCTTGTGTCTCTCTGTAGTGGTGACTTTTTCATCTGTCTATAATAGCCTTACGATAGCACTCAACCTGAATCTGAAAACTATAAATACCACCAATAAAATAAGTTTCCAGTAAATTTTCTATCACCAACTTTTTTTGGCATACTGAGAAAATCTTGATGCTGCTTGGACATGCTCCATTTTACAACCAATAAAAGACTTCACAGGAGTTGGCCATTATTACCTAGGTTTGAAATAAAAAAGATAGGTGAGCTTGAATCTATGTCATCCTATGTAGCAAGAGAAAATTGACATTCTTAAGGCATTGCAAAAAGCACACTGTGCCAAAGAGGGAGTACAAGAATGTCTGATCATTGAAAGTACCCCCGCATCCAGTAAAGCATACCAGGTAGCCACCTGCTGTGAACGGTCGGAATTGTACTTGTCGACCTACCTCCATTGGTCAGTGCTCCATTGTTTCCTAGCTGGGTCTGCGCTATACAAATGCCACAGCATACATGCTACATGTTTATCTCCTGCATGCTAGTTGTGTTTCTCACTCTCAAAATGGATTCCTTTGACAGACTTTAAACTTTGTCCACAAAATACATCTCTGTCAAGATCAGAGGTACAGACAACCTCTTCCTTTGAGGGACAACAAGGGAAATGTGTTGCTTTATTTGCTGTTTATGTATTGCTTAATCTATTACAGGAATGAAGGAGAAGGAATGCCACGGTTGTTAGTCATAAAATTAAAAAAACAACATTGCTTTATATATGGTTAGGTACACTGTGTGTGTGTCAGTCAAACATAAGTACACTTTACTTGGAGTGTACTTGTCTGCTTTTTAGTCATACATACATGTCTCATATAATATGTTGTTTTTCTGCACTGGTATGCTTTACGGTACATTATTGTAATGTTCTAACAACTATTGGGAACTAACAGCCGCTGTAATGTGCTTTACAAAGAGGAACAGTAGCTACTTTGGTACTTTCCCTAATATTTGATCATCAACTTCCCTACTTGTGAGCCTGTTATCAAGGATTAATCCTGCCAGAATTAAATGAATACTTAGAATATATTATTGCTATCTTTAAATTACAAATGGTTTTGGATCGTGACTTCATTCTGAATTTTCTCTTGGAATGTATAACATAAGAATGTGGATATCCGCACCCATTGGGTGGACTTTTGCTTCGTCTTCTTTAACGCGTTTATCTGTTTTTTCATTTTCTAATCAATTTCATAGGGGTAGTATAAATAAAGAAGAAAAACTAATATGATAAGATCGTGCATTGCAAGAAAAATATCAATGACTGTAAACTAAAGCTAGGTTATCTAAGCACATATAAGAAAAGACTCAAAGGATCCTTTAGAGGTGGACAGACGTGGGTCATCTGCCAAGAAATCAGTGGATGCTCTGTCCTCCTCCCCTTCATGTAGTAAATGGGGAACTACTTGATTTCTAACGGAGGAGGCATGGCTGGCTTTGCCAACAGAAAACTCTTGCAGGGGTCTTATGCTATATATGGCCTGAAGCTAAACAGAGGCGAATGTCCATTCCTACTTAGGACAAGTCTTCTGATGCGGTTTATTCCTGTTCCCAACTGCTGGTAAATGCATGGTGAGTGACTGGAGGAAAACTCAACGGCCGCCAGTGTGCTCAGACAAACTACAAAGTGGCCTGCCTGATATTACTTATTCTTTGAAACTACTTCTGCTGGATCTACTGGAGCACTCTCGTCAAAATTTCTCACTGATGGCAGGGTACTTTAAATACGGTGGGCATACCACTATACAGCTAACAGTTGTCGGGCCTCTGTCGCCAGAGTGCCTACCAGGGACTAAATTGCCCTCTAAGCTAAAAACAATTCAATAAGTAGGGAGAACAATTAATTAATTAAATAAAGAATTAATTAACTAGCAAATTAGGATCTCACTTTTGAGAGAGAATACATGTGATACTGTTGAAAAAGCCATTCAAAACAAGCAGAGTAACAACTGATACAGTAAACATTACTTAGAACACATAATGCAATAGTAAACTTTATTTCAATCCTAGACACTGATGTGCCCTACATGTAACATTCTCATTCATTAAGAAACCTCATCCCTACACCACACAGGCCATTAAATGTTAAGGCAAGGGGCCAGAAGAAAACGTCCTCCCTAATCTACGGTGAGCACATTAAGCGGCAGAGGTGCTAAAGACCTCATTTCCCCCTGGAAGCAGCTCAAGGCCCGAAGTTCAGTTCAGGAGACTCCTGAAGAAGCGGAGGGAATACCCTAGGGGCCCCTGAGACTACAAAGGGTTAAAAAAAGGGGGGACCGGCCGAATAGAACACCAGGGGCAGAATCTCTTGCCTGACCCCAAGATGGCCGCCACAGTGGTCCTTTACCACAATGAGTTACAACTCCCACATTGGTGTGAAGAGCCACAGGCTTACTCCATATGGAACACCAGGGGCACCATTTGTTTGTGGACTGTTGCACTGTACTCGCCTTTCACAGCGTTCGATCCCGAGATGCTGCCTGTACCTGCCTTCTATTGAACTATGACGATGCCCCACGGGCTGAAACTAAAACTCTTTGTACTTTCCGCGGAGCCCGAGTACCCTTGGCCGCTGCCCGGTGGAGCTGTCCTATGCAGCTATAGCGGAGTCTGTCTCTGGGTCATCCCCTTGGCCGTCACCTACCCAGCCGGACATCGGACATTGTTTTTCACAGTTCTTCACGGTTTTATCTATCTCTCTCCTCGACTGCCTTGACTGCTTTGTTCCCCCAGGAGTACTTTCCCCCTTCAGATCTACCTGACTCTGTCTGCTTTCCTCTCCCCTGTCTACCTTTCCCCCACTTTCTTCCATTCCTCATATGACGTGTGTCTTGGATATGCTACGCGCTAATATCTTATATTTTTGTGTAAGCTCACGTTTTTCTCCTAAGCCTATACTGGTAATTGCAACTGTAACTGTAACTGATGTAACTATGTAACAATGTTACGAAACAATGTCCTATCTCATGTAAAGCGCTCTGATACCTCCGGGTCTAGCCAGTGCTATATAAAACTTTTCAAATAAAAAAAATTAATAAATAAAAAAAAAAAATAAGAATAAAATTCTGTAACCTTTAACCTAAGAAGTGCCACAGGCCGATCTAATCGGCCCTGTGTTAAAAGTGAAAGTGCTCAGGCCGATCTGATCGGCCCATGAGCTGACACTCATTTGGGAGGGGTTTATTTCCTGCTATGCCTCTTGAAAATCGAAACTAACCTCTAATTCCACTCAGGAACATCTCCCTCTTTCTTCACAGAGCTGTATTCCTCCATATTCTGTCAGACTTGCAGATATTTCGTCTTTAAAAGTTGCGGAGAAATCATGTTTACAGGATAGAAACCAGTCTGCTGAAAGCTGCACTGGTCCTTCTAGACCACTAGAGGGCGCAGATAGAGACGTTGTTCTAATCTGCCGTCAGCCCCAGAGACAGTGCGGCCAGTGTGAGCGCGTGACTTGACTGAATCGTTTTGGGTTTGAACTGCAGACATACAGAAACCAGCGCAGGTAGGGCTCATTTATTTCCCAAACAATACATTCACTTTACTTTTGAATCTTGGGTGACACGAGTATTCTCCTTTATTTTCATTCCTCCAAATACTCCCACCCTTTTTCCCATTTCTGTTACTATTATGGGGTCAGTCTGCATTTCCATGTGTGCAGCTGCCTGTTTCCCAATTGTTTCCGCCTTCCGGCTACGTAAGTAAAATGAAAACCATAGAGCCTTTTTCTGTGTATGGACTGTTAGAATCAATTTTGCAAAAGTTGTTCCAACTCACCTGCTGCCTTCCATGCCAGTACCACCGCGCCACGGTTATTTCAAAAGGCACAGGCCGGCTGCCCAGGCTTGCAGTCACGGTCTGAGCACGACTGTCTGCGCCACCCCTCTGATTTGATTCTAACAGCCCATACATAGAAAAAGGCTCTATGGTTTGCATTTTACTTATGAATGTTATGTTATTGAACACGTAGCACCGAAAGCTCCAGACGGAAGACAGAAGACGGAAACAATTGGGAAACAGGCAGCTGCACACATGGAGCAGCGGATTGACCCAATAATAGTGACACTGAGCCTGCTACCATTGCACGAGATGTCTACACAGTGAGTCCGACTACCGCACTACATGCAGCACTGAATAGGCAAGACTCGAGCACAGGTGACAGCAACAAGTCTGCTACTGAGACATTACAGCTGGGGTCCGTGTTTTTCATGCTGGGGCCTCACAGCCTTTGACTTGACTGATTGCTTGTGGCAAGGAGGATCCAGGGGGCAATGTGGGTGAAGACTGCTCTGAATAAATAACATTAATGCTTCAATTATTCTGAGCTGCCTGTAGTTCTAAGAACTGTGCAGTCACACAGTCTGACTCTGCTCTGCTCAGTTTTTAGCTGCCTGCCGTTGGCCCACTTTAGTTCTGTGACTTCTTAGTTTCTCATTGCTCAAACGGGTGTAATTTTTTATATTATTGATGTTTACCTCGTCTAAATTGCTTCATGATCTCGTGAGAACTCATAGTCGCTGAAATGTCACTCATAACCTGAAACCTTGACAGCTATGTATTATAGCTTCGTCCATTCCTTTCACACGTATTACAGCAGTGGCAGCAGGCCTTGTAAGCATGGCCCCAATGAAAATAGCGTGAGCAGGCAAGTTTTAGAGTTGTACTGAAGTGTTATAAATGTGTGGCAGGGGTGGAGGTAGCAATGTGCTTATGGGGCAGCACAAAATAGAGTAATCAGGGGTTGCAACATGAATGGAGCAGGGCACATCATACTTTCATTACCTTGAATCATGCAGGTCGATATTTTAAAAATATTTGTGATAAAATTCGACCATCAAAGTGTGCAGTGAATATATTATAAAATATGAAGGGATCAAGTAATAGCAGCGAAAATGAGGACGGTGATGCATGCATGTGACACAAGTATTTGTTCATGCACTAATAGGTACATTTCTATAGAACGTGCTTTTGCAATCTGACCTCTTCAAACTGAAGATATACTTGGCTATGATTTAATTTTAGTGGTTGTGCAATTATCTCGGCCTGTCTTACCTGACAAGCTTATCAGTAAGAACGATTTATGTGAGTAAAGATCTCTCTCATGAAATGAAAACACAATTTGCTGCTTCCACACCGGTATTTCCTATCAAGCAGCTTTACAAACGAAAGGCTCTGGGTTGAAAGCTGTGGTTTCACACTTTTCCAAGTTGTGCCATGTTCATGTTTTTGCAGCCTTCAACTGTATGCAACTTGAACACACGGGGAGGCAACTAGTTTAATTATTTCATGTAGGATCGATGGAAGGACGAAAGCATGTGTTTTCAATACTATGGCCGTGTTTGTTGATGGGCTTCAGACTACGTTTTTCGGAAAGACCTGTATGTTTTTTGTGAATTCAGGTGGTATGTAAGGAGCAGGCACAGTGACAAGATGGACGAAGTTTGGGTGAGGGAGGTGGGCTGAGTAATTACCAGCAGCAATGAAATATGCTCCAGACTGTATGGGGCAGATTTACAAGCCCCTTGCGCCTTTTTGCGCCGCCATTGCGTCACTTTTTTTGACGCAACGGCGGCGCAAAAAATGCGGCCTATTTACAATGTGACGCATCTAGGGAGATGCGTCACGTTGTAAAGCCCTGCGTCACATTATTCCTGCGTCAGGTATAATGTATGCAGGGTGGGCGTTCCCACGCAGGAAGGCTTCGTAAAAGTGACGCAGTGAAATCTACAAGATTTCACTGCGCCACTTTTAGGATGCTACTGCGTCAAAACCTTACGCCTGTGACGCAGTGTAGTGGGAATAGGCCTCAACACGCATTGCTGGAGTTGCGCCGTGCTTGCGACACGACTCCAGCAATGCGTGACTTTTGCCCCAACAGATGCGTCAGAATTTCTGACGCATCTGTCAATCATTGCGCCATGGTGCGCCGTATTGTAAATACGGCGCATCAATGGTGTGGCAAGGGTTTCCCAGGGTGGTGCAGGAAAAGTGACGCATCTCTACGGATGCGTCACTTTCTTGTAAATCTGTCCCTAAGAGTCTTGCACCGAGTCATACCAGCTGAGGGATGAAAAAGGCACAGAATGCTCAGCCAGTTTCTGAGATAGCACTTCATGTGTCTATCTCCCTGATGTCACAAGTTGTTATCATTTAGCAGCTCCAAGGAATCTGCTTGTACAAAACATCATGACGAGACCAGTGTGGCTACAGACACCTGGCTCCTATTACCTACTACCTATCATATGAATATGGGCATAGGTAGTTGTATGTGAGTTTTTTTTTACTGTGTTAGATGTTATTGTTTGATATCGCAATCATGCTACTTATTTTTTTGCTGACTAGACATCTAATGCATACAAAGACACACTAGTATTTGCAAACCGAGGCCCAACTGCAGACCACGAAAGCAACCGGCCTCTGTTTACTCTTGAGAAGCTTGGTTTCCTACCCATTTGCAAAAATAGATGCATGTAACATTTTAATGCACTATTACATATTTAAAATTTGCAAAAAGCAAAAGGGCAGCCGGATTTTCCTGCTGCATATTTTCAAGGTACACTTTGCTGTATTATGTTTTACTTGTAGGAAAAGTGTCAGGCTGGACCTGCACTTTCCCCAGGTTTCGAAAATAGATTATTGTGGCAGTCAAGCATTTTTACAAAAATGAAACATCCTCACAGACTAAAATTTGCAGACCTTGTTGGGTTGGAAGGAGCTATGTATTCACAAGGCTGTGTTGTGCGAGGAGAGTCTGGTGAAAAGGTAGGTGGTTTTATCACTCAGGTGAGTTTTTGTGATCTTGTGCCTCGCCCCATCAACCCCTTCCTTCCCTTATGCTGAAACAAGCAGAAAGAGGAAGGTGATTCCCATTACAAATAGCACGGTATATACATTGTGAGAGTATCTGAGTATTCATAAGTGTTGCTTTATATGTACTGGTTTGTGATATGTTAGACTGGGTGTTGCTCTCTGTGGATATGTATGTGGATGTCTGTGATGTTGGTCATGTCTGAGGTCTTGGTCTTTGTTCTTTTGGGTGTATGAGGGTATCTATCGGTGTATCGTAGTGTCTTCAGGGCGATTGGGGTGCTATTTAGCTGTTTAGGGTGTGTGGTGTGAATGTTTGTACCTGGCTGGTGAGTGTGATTGTAGGTGTTTGGGGGGATTTGTAAGAGTATCATGAATGTTGTGAGCTGGCGCAGATTGAATGTTTGGCGATGTTTTGTGGATGTTGTTTTTTTTTTTTTACTTTATTTATCCTTTTTGTTATTAATGCGCACAATGAAGAAATGACATTTTCATACACCATGACAGAGTAATTACAAGAAGTGTTTGTAAAAGAGTAATTCATCCTTGGTCCACACACCAGAGTGCAAGAGCACGTTCAATCAATTTGCATATCTTCTCCCACACCTTAAGACTTTCAAAAATACACATTTGGTTGGTTCCTGTCAGAGAACCCCGGTCTACACAGCTCATACATCGTAAAGAAACAGCAGCATGATAAAACAAACATCATCAAAATTAAACTTAACCCAGACCAGTGGGGACAATACCTGCAGGTTGTGCTGCTGGAAGGGTGGAGCTAATTCGAAGGAGGTGGGCCTTCAGGGGATGCCAAATGTCTTTTGGCCTGGAAGCAGAGGGATGCAAAGACGCAAACAGATCACAATTAGTGTTACAGTATGTGAGGCTTGCCAGCCAGGCATTAGTTGTGGGGGTGACCTTGTTTCCCCAGTGCATAGCAATTTCCCTCTTTGCAAGGAGTAAGGCAATTGCTGTGAATTTCTGCAATTTTTTCGGGAACCCAAGTACATAACCTAACAGCGCGACCTCCGGAAGGGGTACAATCTCCTGTCCTATCATGTGCGACAAGAGCGCATAAATGGACCTCCAATATTCTCCTATTTTTGCACAGTTCCATGACATATGTGCAAAGTCGGCATGAGGGCCCACACTTCGGGCAGTTATGTGACCTATCTGGGTCTATGGAGTTGATTTTCGCCGGCTACATGTATGTCCTCCACAGATATTTGAAATGAATCAACTTGTCTGCTGTTAAGTGAAACCTCCTTTGTCTGAGAACAACAATATGCCCACTGTGAGTCTTGTATTGTGTGATCTAAATCCCGCTCCCATGCTTCTCTAATTCCGGCACCTCTGCCGGGAACCAGAGCCATGGAAGCTCTGTAAAGTTCCAAAGGGAAGTTAGCAATCCTCTCTCTAAGTGCTCAACGAAGTCTGCATTAGACAAATTGATCCATAAAAGTGGCACCCCTGAACCGCTCATCCTCCGTAGTGTTGAACACATGTCCCCCCGGAAACAATTCCCCGAACTTCTCCAGGGAGTAGGAATCAAGAGTACACTGTACCAATTTCTCCTACGTGACGGGGAACCATGGGTTGTTGCTCAATGGTATCTCAGACGAGTAAACTACACACCCGCCCGTCACTCGTGCCAACTTATGCCAGGCCCAACTTGTCGTTGAGACTGTTTGAATGTTGCGGGGGTCCCGAGGGAAAACCCGCAGCAGGACTGTTCTCAACGGAGCTGGCAATACCAAGTCAGCTTCAGGTTTCGCATAGGGAATCCATGCATCAGGGTAATACAAGGAGTGTGCAAAGCTACATTGAGCTACCAAATAGTAGACCTGGAAGTTTGAGACTCCGAGCCCTCCCCTCTCATACGGCAGGGTCAATGTGTCCCAGCCAACTGTGGCCCTCTTCCCTCCCCAAACAAGTCTGGTAAGGTGGGATTGGATAGTTTAAAAAAAAAAAACTGTTGGGGATGGGGATATTGTGAAATAGATACAAGAATTTAGGGAGTACCACCATCTTTATGATTGCTACTCGGCCCGCCATTGATAAGGGAAGTTTTTGCCAGCGCTCTATCTGCTGCTCAAGCTTGTAAATAGCTGGGCCATAGTTTAGCATTACAAGCTGATGAGAGTCCCGGTGTATCTGAATTCCTAAATATCTTGTCGACTCCTCGCACCATTCAACGGAAACCCGCAATCCCATTTGATAGTGCTAGACATTAGGGGGAAAATCACTGATTTGCCCCAATTGATGCCAAGTCCAGAGAACCCCCTGTATCGAATGATTTCCCTAATTAGTGGCTCTAAATTCTCCTCTGGATGTCGGACATAAAGGATAACATCATCCGCATAAAGTGAAATTAATAGAGGACCTGTCTTGACTGGAGGCCTCTATGTAGATGCCTTTCCTGAAAGTGTCGAACTAATGGATCAAGCACTATTATGAATAGCAACGGAGAGAGCGGGCATCCCTGCCGCGTGCCATGGGAGAGGCAAAACTGCAAAGACAAAGTACCATTTAGTCAGAGTCTGGCAGTGGGGGAGGTATATGACGTGTGTCTTGGATATGCTACGCGCTAATATCTTATATTTTTGTGTAAGCTCACGTTTTTCTCCTAAGCCTATACTGGTAATTGCAACTGTAACTGTAACTGATGTAACTATGTAACAATGTTACGAAACAATGTCCTATCTCATGTAAAGCGCTCTGATACCTCCGGGTCTAGCCAGTGCTATATAAAACTTTTCAAATTAAAAAAATTAATAAATAAAAAAAAAAAATAAGAATAAAATTCTGTAACCTTTAAGGAAGTTAAGACCATTTTTTTAAAAAGGGTTATGGAGTTTTTTGCT
Organism: Calotriton arnoldi; assembly: GCA_963921515.1. NCBI lineage: Eukaryota > Metazoa > Chordata > Amphibia > Caudata > Salamandridae > Calotriton > Calotriton arnoldi. The sequence continues at coordinate 997,444 of CAWUFW010002337.1, read as the reverse complement.
ATTAACCTGGGTTGACACATTTTTAAAAGTAGAAGAGCGGCTGACACCTGAGCTGTTCAGACAGTCTTTTGTTTGAGAAATGAAACCTACAAAGATATCAACAGTTAATGCCAAATTGCCAAATGACCAGATGCATACTGTGGGTGATTTATCTTACCAGCACACAACTGTTTTCCTCACGTCTGCCAAAAACTAACTAGTCATGATGTTGTATAATGATCAGTGCTACTGTGACTAGAGCACTTATCACTCAGAAATAAGAGCCCTAAACATAAGGACGAGCAACACTGGATGGGTGGAAAACAGCTGCAAGCAGTCAAAATAAATTACACACCCACAAACGAAGGGACCTCCACACCCCCCATAGGATTGACACTTTTGTACTGAAAAGTTACAAAACATATATAAAACCTACTAATAATACCAATATTTACTGATTTACTTATTTATTTAGAGTGTTTTATAAAGCACGAACATGACCCAAGGGTATCAGATCACTGTACATATGACTGACTGAACAAAAATAAACATAGACAAGTACATCAAGAGTAAAAGACACAATGAAACGTTGAAACAGATATCAAAATAAACGTCCGTCATTCAATTATTAGGCACTGGTCTAGAATCTTCATGGTGGATTTTCTGATGCTGCTCTGAAATTATTCAGTTCCAGGTACCCAGGGGAGCAATGTTTGAGTGGGGTTCTACTGTGAAGGATGTGCTTCTGACCTGTATAGATATTGCTGACACTGTGATCACTGATCAAAGGACAGGAACTTCACAGACCATACTGATCTCACAATCACAGTGTATTGTGCGTAAACATATACAAACTGTAGAGATTTGATTTTATGCTAGAAACCCTTGGAATACAAACAAAAAAACACATAAACAAATAAATATATAAATAAATACATAGATCCTACAATGGTCCTGAAGGCTTGTGGTAAAATTTGATGTTTTCTTGTACAAACACCTTTTAAAATCAGGATAAAGTGATACATTTGTGATAATCACATGAAGTCTGTTCATGGTAGTTATTTGTTATGAATACTTAACTTAAAGTGAAGACGTAGCACAATCCAAAGAAAGACTGACATCCAGTTAAACACATTGAAATTAAAAGGTAAAATGTTTGAAAGGCCATGAAGAAGAGCATGGTTTGTTGTCTGGTAAAATGTTGGTTGATAAAATGTAAAGCACAATGCTAATACAGGTGTTAGAAAGTGATTTATTAATTTGGGAAGAGGGAATTCTCTTACCAACTAAATAAACACAGTCTGTTTAGTTTGTGATACAATTGTAAGTGAAATTTTGCTCGGCCCCTGGTAGCTGAGGTACAAGCAGCGTACATTAAATTCCAATTTATAAAAATAAAGAAACATTTAATAAGCAGAAAAAACACCAACATGATTAAAGTATGATAAGGAGGAGCAGAGTTATGAAGTTCTAAGGCAACAAAGCACATAGAAAAGTATTAGTTTCTGGTTGACTGAGATCGAGGTGCAATATCAGACAGTCCAAGAAGAAGCAGGGGTCGGCTACACCAAAAGTGAAGGGGGCCGATTCACAGAACTAATCTGAGATAAAATCCTAAACTTACTACTTTTGGTATTCACAGAAGGCATTTAATAGTAGTAAAGTTAGGAGTCCTAATTTTACTACTACTAAATGCCTTCTGTGAATACCCAAAGTAGTAAGTTTAGGATTTTATCTCAGATTAGTTCTGTGAATCGGCCCCAAGGATTTTACCTTGGGTATTGCATCTACTATGTGTACATTAAAACTTGGGAAACTTCAGAAGATCATGTGGGAAAGATGGTCCAATTCCTGAGCAACAGGGAACATGAGTATCCCCTGAGGCAATGTTTATGAGTGCAGACACTGATCTGATCCCGACTGATCATGCTCACTGGAGACGGGTACCAGGGAGAGGTCTGGAATTGGAAGCGATCCAACATGCCTCCCCTATGACGTTACCATTACCCGAATGGTCAGAGGACACGAAGACAGTCACCAGACAAAGTGCACATATACATACTATGGGAAAATGCCTCTTTTTGCATAATCAACATTATTATATTTTTGGATTGATGCTGCTGGGTTTTTGACTAACCAGGCTCCAGTAGATGTGCTCTGACTCCATAATCATGTTGAAATTGACTATACTCCTAATTGGCAGATTTAACTTACTATAAACACCTAGTAAATGGTACCACATGTACCCAGGGCCTGTAATTTAAATGTCACTAGTGGCCTGCAGCACATATTGGTCCAATGCAAAATATTATTGCAGGCCTGCCACCAGTAACCTAGCTGTGTAGGTTTAAACTGCAAATTCTACCTGTCAAAATAACCCCTTTTGGACAGGCCTAACCCCTTCTTTTATATATTAATAAGTCACCCCTAAGTTAGCCTTATGTGCCCATGAGGCAGTGTGCATGGTAATTAAGAGTAGGACATGTATAAGTTGAATGTAAAACATGTCCTTACAGTGAAAAGGCCTAAAAAGCTATTATCACTGTAGCAGGGTTAGCTGTTCCATAGGAAAGCATTGGGAGTTAATATTAGAATTAAATAATGTTGTGCTCCACCTATGGACCACATATAAAGTTCAGTCTTGAACATGTTAAAATATTTATCATGAAGTCCAATTTAGAGTGTACCTGACTACTGACTTGCCTCTTAGTTCACTAATGGCGATGTTGTGTGGGGGCAAGTCATGAATGTTTCTAAAAACTATCATGTTTAATAAAAGTCTGTTTATGCAGTGATGTAATCTGATGTACTAAAGTGACATGCTTCCACGTGTTAAAGAAATTAAAACATTTTTAATTTTAAAGAGATTGTATCATGTTTTCACATTATCTTTGTTGCATGATATACCAGGCAAACGCAAATGTTCTCGGCTCGTGCACGGACCCTTACAGCCAAGTCAGACCCATGGCTAGGCATTGGACTGGCTCATCCTATTAATTTGCCTGCACGCCCTCTTCTTTTTGCAACTGGGGTTTTGTACATGGGTCCGTCAGTCACTTGTTAAATTGATTTGTAAAAGGCAAGGGAGTGCCTCAGGGTTCTTGTCTTAGCCCCACATTGTTTAACATCAATATGGCCCCCCTTGCCAAAACCATCAGAGATTATGGATTCACCCCTCTCTCACATGCAGACGACACCCAACTCCTCATCTCATTTAATAACGATCTACATACTACAGAAGTATGTTTCTCTGAGGGTATGAAAGCCATCTCGGCTTCGATGACTGAGAACTTTCTCCAGCTGAATACTAGCGAGACGGAGATTATGCTCTTTGATAAAGCCCAACTGCTCTGGTCCCCGGATTGGTGGCCAATAGTCTTGGGCATAGCACCTACTGACAAAGTATTTGGTTAAAAATCTTGGCGTTTGCCTGGACCAGACTCTCTCTAAGAAAGATCAGGTAGTGGCTACCACTGGCACCTGCTTTTATATGATGGGTCTGCTGTGCAGAGTCTTTCCACTGCTCCCACTTTTGGTGCAGAAATCCCTAGTACAGCCACTAGTGATCAGCCGCCTGGACTATTGTAACGCTCTTTTAGCCGCCACTAGTGAGTCTCTACTTAACAAACTCCAAGTGGTCCAAAACACAGCGTCCAGCCTCATTCAGAATATGCCGGCCAGAACTGCCTTTCTCCCCTTCTTGCGCTCACTCCACTGGCTTCCCAGATGCAAGAGAATTACATTCAAGATCTGTTGCATAGTGCACAAATCACTGAGTGGCAGAGGACCCAGTTATCTGACAGAGAAACTTATTCCGTACCATCCGAGGAGATCTTTGCCATCCAGGGTGAAATCTCTTCTCACTATGCCCCGAATTTGGAAAACGCACTCCGGAAGTAAAGCTTTCTCTTATCTGGCCCCCCTATATTGGAATCAACTACCCTCCCACCTACGGAAGTGCATGGACCACCTTCACTTCAAAAAGTTTCTCAAAACTGAGCTTTTCAGATATTAATAATGCTGCTTGCCAATGGTTCACTACGGCGCTGAGATACCCCGTCCGGGTTGATTCATTCGCATTTTAAATTATATTAACAACATTAACAAGGGCTAGAGACATGGAGCCCTGTCCAAATGTACCGATTTTATGGCAAGGCCCGGAGGCCAATATTATGCATATCACCTTTATTGCTCCTCAAACACAGCAGCAACAAACACTTAGAATTAGAATACTCAAAAACTCTAGAACGCAGAACATGCATATAATCCTAGAACAGGCAGCCATCTTCCTCTTTTGTTGCTGCTCAAGCACAAGATAAGTACTTTCAAATCTATCGTTTGATTGAAAGTGGTATGTTTGATTATTAAATGAATTTTAATATATAAATTAAAGAAAATTAATTGGTATGTTAATAGAGAGAAAATGAGGAATATTAATGTTTAAGAGTAAGAGATTTATTTAAATTAAAAAGGATTAATTGTCTTTTTGGGAGGTAAATTGTTGAAATGAAAGTATATTTGGATGGTTGACGTGGGGGAAGCTTAGCGCTTTAGGCGAGATCATTTTGATATTTTAAGAGAAGGTATGTAGTATTGTTAAGATTAGGCGGTTGCCGTTTATTGTTTGAGCGGTTCGAACACCGTGTGCGTGGCAGTTCTTTGACGTAGGATATTCATAGTAGGCGCGAGATATTAGCGCTCGAGCGGTAGCGCTCGAGCGCGTCTTTCTCCTCTCGTGTTTCTAGCGTTATGGTGCGCGAGAAGGGGAACATCAAAGAAAAGAGTCCAGGAGGGGCCACCGTATTCACGTTGTGTGAGGCGGCCATTTTGGGAGATTGGGATAAGTCCCATGTTAGTGAATGGAGTGTTAGGCGGCCATATTTAGGGAAGAGTTGAAGCGTCTTTCGGTACGAAGTCAGTTTCTGTTAGACTTCGGTCGGAGGTTCAGTGTGAGGTCGAATTTTTTGTCAAGTGAGGAAAGGTTGATTTTGGTGCATTTAAATAATATTAATTAGAGAGTTAGTAAGGAGATTTGATTGTTGTGTACAATTTAGATTGAAGATTCAAAGATTTGTTAGTGAAGAAATTTGAGTGTAGAATATAGAGTTTTTGTGGTGTTTTATTAAATAAAACATACAATGGAGAGTGCAGAGGCAAGTTTGGAAGAGAGAATGAAAGTATATATGGAAAAAATGTTTGGGGAGATGTCAGCTTCTCTGGATAAAAAGATTGAAAATACTTTGGAAAAAAGTATGAGGAAAAAAGAGAGCAGACAAAGATCTGGTGAAGAAGATAGCTTCTGGACAACAGAAGAAGTAGATGTTGTTGCAGGAGTGTCTCGCCAGGGTTTGAAGAAGACCCAAAAAAGGAGACATGTTGAGAAGGGAAATCAGGCAAAAGGAAATGAATGTAAGGTTCAAAAGGGAGTTGCTATAAAGGCAAAAGGAGGCGCTATAAAGGCACGTAAAAGAAGACATAGTGTGGTGGCATGTGACTCTAGCTCTTTAAGTGGTGCTGTTGAGCTTACGTGTAGTTCGAGTTTGGAGGAGTCAGATGTGGAAGAGGTTCCTATTAAAAAAAGGAAGTTAGAAGGAAAAGAGATAAAGATTGAAGTATGTGACTTTGTGGATCCTCAAGGGGAGGAGATGTTCGACCCATTATTGATACAACATCCATTGTCTCCGCAGTGGACCCCGGTTGAACATGTGGCAAAGTACGTAAGGTACTTGATAAGGAGAGAGATCCCAAAGGATGTCAGAACTAGGCTAAGGTCTGAATGTCCTAGACCTAGTTTAAACAGTAAGGTGGCCTACACGCCCGAATTGGATCAAAAGATGATGGCATTCCTTAATAAGAGTGGAAAGGATCCTAGAAGGGGTCTAGACAAAGGGCTTAAAGGATGCCAAGACAGGCTGCTGGATGTTTTGGGGCCTTTAACTAAAAGTTTTGATATGTGCGAGGAGGCGCACACTAATAACACTGGTGTGGATGTAGGGGAGATGCGCAGGTGGGTGCAGAGAGCCATATGCCTTCTTGGTAATTTGAATGCGGCATTGTGTATGGAAAGAAGGAAGAATATTTTTTTCAAAATAGATCCGAAACTTGCTGACTTGGCTAGCAAGGAGCTAGGGGAGCAGAGTGAGGGCTTGCTTTTTGGCAACGATTTTGTCAAAGATATGACGAGATATGTAGGTACGTTTAACTCGCTGCAGAAGGCACAAAAAGATATCAGAAGGGTTTTTGGAATGGCAGGGCGAATGCAGGGTCGGTTCCCCGGCCGAGGACAAGGTTTTACCAGGAGTAACTTTGGTAGAGGAGTCAGACCCTATGGAGCAAGTTATGGTGGAGGATATGGTTATACCAGAACTGAACAGGGAAGTTTCTTCCCGCAAAGGCAGAGAGGCAGATCAAGAGGCATGCGATCTGAGAGGCGAACAAGGGGTGTCTCAGGTAAGTTGTTTACAAGACCCTATTTCTATCCATATAAAATTGGGCGGCAGACTAGCCCAGTTTGTTTCAAGATGGAGAGAGATAACTCAGGATCCATGGGTTTTGGAAACGGTAACAGGTTACAGAATAGATTTTATCAGGATGCCGGTGCAGGGGAGGATTCCCAAAATTTTGAGATTCTCAAAAGAAATGGAGGTTTTGGTGATGAAAGAAGTGGAGGCCTTGGAGGCGAAAGGGGCAATAGAACCTGCGAGAGCGGTGCCTGGTTGTTTCATAAGCAATCTGTTTCTAGTGGAGAAAAAGGAAAAAGGAATGAGGCCAGTAATAAACCTAAGGGAGTTAAACGATTGGGTTGGTTACAATCATTTCAAGATGGAAGGTATTCAAATGCTAAAGGATTTGTTGAGGATAGGGGATTGGTTGACCAGGTTAGATTTGAAGGATGCGTATCTGACCATTCCGATGTGTCAGGATCAAAGGGATTACCTGCAATTCAGGTGGAAGGGAAATCGTTGGAGGTTTAAGAGTCTACCTTTCGGGTTGACGTCAACCCCGTGGTGTTTCACCAAAGTGATGAGACCAGTGGCAGCATGGCTGAGGTCCAGGGGAATTTGTTTAATTGTTTACTTGGACGATATTTTGATAATGGCAGAAGAGGAGAGTTTAGCGAGAGAGCAGATGGAGTTTGCGGTGAGAGTCGTAGAGGATCTGGGATTTGTTGTAAACAAGGAGAAATCTTGTGTAGAGCCAATGCAGGTAATGAAGTTTTTAGGTTTCCAGATACAGACGTTGGAATGTGTATTGAAATTGCCAATGGAGAAAGTGAGGAAAATCAGAAAGGAAGTGAAAAGAGTGAGGAGTGCAGAGTGGATTACGTTGAGGCAGTTGGCTCGGTTGTTGGGTCTGTTGTCGGCATCGATTCAGGCAATATTTCCAGCACCCCTTCATTATCGAGCGTTGCAGAGATTGAAGGCTTTTCATTTGAGACAGGATGTGAGGTACTCTCAGAGGGTAAAGATGAATCAAGAGACTCGAGAGGAATTGGATTGGTGGTTAATAAGTTTGGAAGCATGGAACGGAAGGGCAATAGTTGGAGAAGTGCCGGAGATGGAGATAGAGTCGGATGCGATTCTGCACGGATGGGGTGCAAGATGTGGCACAGTGTCGACAGAGGGACAATGGTCGAAGAAAGAAGGAAAGATGCACATAAATTGTCTGGAACTTTTGGCAGGGTCTTTTGCAATAAAGAGCTTTTAAGGGATCAAGTGAAGTGTTGTGTACTGTTGAAAATGGACAACTTGTCGGCAGTTCTACATGTGAACAAGTTGGGGGGTCCTCGGTCGAAGGGATTAGCCAAGGAGTTTTGGAAGTTTTGTTTGGAGAAGGAAATTATGGTTCAAGCACAGTATATACCAGGGTTGAGCAACGTAGAAGCGGATTGGTATTCGAGATACCTCAAGGATGTGAGCAATTGGAGGTTGAACAGAGAGGTTTTTGTGAGGTTACAGCAGAAGTGGGGGCCTTTGCAGGTGGACCTGTTTGCGGACAGACTGAATACTCAGTTGAAAGATTTTTACAGCTGGAGACCGGATCCAGAGGCAAAGGGAATAGATGCATTCCTTCAGGTGTGGAAAGAGGGGAGGAATTATGCATTCCCTCCATTTTCAATGATTCAGAGGGTGTTGACGAAAGTCAGAAGGGAACGAGCAGAGTTAGTTTTGGTAACGCCATTTTGGAAAGCTCAGGTGTGGTTTCCAGATTTGATGAATCTTTTGATAGAAGATCCGGTCATTATGCCAAATTTCAGGGAAATTCTGTTGGATGCGAAGGGGAACGTTCACGATCTGGTGGTGTCGGGTCAGTTAAGGCTAGTAGCATGGTTAATTTCAGGAGAATATGGCAAGTGCATGGATTATCAAAGGAAGCTGAGGAGCTCATATCTAAATCATGGTCTAAGGGAACAACAAAGGCCTATGGGTCTGCATGGAGAAGATGGTGTGATTGGTGTATTGAAAGGGGTTTGCATCCCATATCAGCTCCTATAGTGGAAGTTGCAAATTATTTATCAGTTCAGTATAATAGTGGATTAGCGTATAATACAGTTAATTTGAGTAGGTCTGCGATTTCGGCAGGGCATGTTTTAGTCGATGGTGTACCGGTTGGACAGCATGCTTTAGTTAAAAGTTTGGTTAAGAGTGTTCGGGTGGTGCTTCCACCAAAAGCAAAGTATGGATCACTCTGGGATGTTTCAGTGGTTTTGAAAGAGCTGGAAAGCTGGGGAGAAAATTCAGGACTGGATTTGAAGTTTTTGTCTTGGAAGTTAGCTATGCTTTAGTGTTTAGTTTCCTTTAGAAGAGTTTCAGATATAAGAGCTTTAGAGGTTAATTCAAGATGTTATCAACCGGAGGGTGTATGTTTTGATATAAGGAAAAGGACAAAGACTATGTCTAGGTCCATTTTTTATCCTCTTTTGGAGGGTGACAGGGTTTTGTGTGTGGTTAGTTGTCTAAAGGAATATGAGAAGAGGACTTTAGGGTTAAGGCAGGATGATTGTTCACAGTTGTTAATTTCTTATATGAAGCCTTTTAAAGCAGTTTCAACACCTACTTTATCAAGGTGGGTAAGAGGAGTAATGCTTAAAGCTGGTGTGGATGTTAGTGTGTTTGGGGCACATTCTGTTAGGGGGGCTATGACTAGTAAGGCTTTTATGAAGGCTTTTAGTTTGAGTGGAATTTTGAAGGCTGCAGATTGGTCAAATGATTCAACTTTTAAAATATTTTATTTTAAACCTGTGGAAAATGTGTTGGATAGAGTTTTGGATGAACTTTGAACATGCATAATATTGGCCTCCGGGCCTTGCCATAAAATGCAGATTTTCCACAGTTTTAATGGGTAGAAAATCATGATTTTATTAAAGGCACGGAGGCTAATATTATCCCTCCGCTGTACCCGCCCTATTTACTATTTATTTGTTTTATTTTATAGGTTAAGAAGGAGGAAGCTGGTCGTCAATGTCAAGTTTGGAGAAGATCCAATGGTTCGGATTACAGATTCATCGAATGGATTTGTCATTTTGGACTTTGTTTATTTCGCAGCTACTAAAGAGGAAGATGGCTGCCTGTTCTAGGATTATATGCATGTTCTGCGTTCTAGAGTTTTTGAGTATTCTAATTCTAAGTGTTTGTTGCTGCTGTGTTTGAGGAGCAATAAAGGTGATATGCATAATATTAGCCTCCGTGCCTTTAATAAAATCATGATTTTCTACCCATTAAAACTGTGGAAAATCTGCATTTGACTACTTTGTCATCAAGGCTTCTTGTGGCAGAGACGAAGAAGAGTGAATAAAGTGAAAATATATTTAAAGTAAGTGATCCCAGGGCAGAGACGATGGGCCGTTGTGTTGTATGTGACCATGGTCATGCATTCCTAAGGAGAACTACCAGGCCCATATGGGACAGGCAATAACATAGTTTCATTGAGGGTGTTTGGGGTGTGACACCACTCAAATGCATTCTTGGCTAGGTAGTAGGGTCTAGGGTCATGAGTTGGGTCTGCTATGTGTGTGTCAATGTTACTGTTCTCATTTGGCTAAGAGGCTTAAAATTGTTCATTTTTTGGATCATATATATTTATATATATTGCCGAAAAGGAATCCTGCAGCAACGCTGGCCTCGTCCACACTAGCGGGGCTGGTGCGAGTGTACGGGTGGTTATATTTTTGTGCCCTAAATAGGGCGTCAGACCTGTCCACAACATGACCTTAAAGACACTTGGCTATGAAATGCATTTAATGACAATAGAATGACTTTGTGTGGTTGACCCCGATTTTGGGCACAAAAATGTAACCAAGATGCAATGAATGTTCCACTTGGCACGTTGGGCACTAGCCAGTAACTGCTTGTTGGTTCTTTATGTCTTTATTTGTTGTGGCCGGGGCGTCCCTTGATGTTATGGACTACCTAAGAATAATGTATTATATGCCCCAAATCATGTTTTGTGGTATTGGCTAAATTGTATTATCTTTTTATCCTTCATCTTTCAATTTGAATTTGACTTTTTAATACACATGGGCAATTGTGAAAAGGAATTCCTCTCATCTAAAAATATCTCTTATATATGGTCTGTTCTTTGATTACTGAAGCCTGTGAAAACTTTATTACCTCTGTTTTCTATGTCTATAACATACTGGCCATCCCCTTCCTTGTTTCATAAGGTGATGGGGCACAATGAATTGTGGAATGGCCGCTAATAAGCCCATGTCGGGTGAATCGCGTCGACATACTAAATCTTTTTGAAAATTCAGCTGTGGAGTGCGAGGTTTCCTTGGGGTTCATCGATAACTCTGTGGACCTTTCTTCACATATATATATATATATATATATATATGTATATACATATACGATGTTATAGTTAGGCTCAGGTTTCACTCGTACAAAACCAGAGAAACTTAGCAGTTATAGTTAGCTATAGACTGCCTGCATGGATGAGTGAGTGGGAGAGTCAGTGGCTGTATGGGTTTGTGAGTGCATCTGTGAGGGGCTGTATGGGTGACTGAGTGTGTGTATGGCTGTGTCGTTAAATTAATGGATGTGTCAGTGGTATATGGGTGAGTAACTGCATATGTGAAAGGCAATATGGGTGAGTGTCTGTATGTGTGAGTGAGCGATATGAGAGTCGCTGTATGGTGAGTGTGTGTTTGTAAGACAACAAGGAGGGACTAAGGGCCAATAGAAAAGGTCCAGCATACAGGCCCACGTAAGCACAACAAGAAAGGGTATGCTGTTCCTAAAAGATCCTACAGATCAAGGTTATACAAGAGGCATGTGGGTGCTAGTAGAAATCGGACAAATGCTTATCTCCTTTCAGAAAAAGACCCTCACACACCCAGCCAGCTAGATGTCTTGCTTCATCACTGGGTCTGCTCCTTATCGGGTCGGCGCTGCAATACCCGATCGGCACCCGTGATGGGGCCTTCTTGGCGGAGATCTTTTTTCTTAGCCGTAGGGTGTAGTGCGTGTAAGGGCCCTAGTGAGTGTAGATGTGAATTGTGTGAATTCTAAAACAGGAATAGTGAACCACCCAAAACTATTTTAATGACTGTGGTCACTAACCTGATTAAAAATAGAAAAGGCGCACACGCCTGCCCAAGGATTGCAGGATTGTGTGCTAAAGCTCAGGCCAACATGTTTCATGCCTAATGTTAATTTAACGGCAATTCTTCAGGACCTAATATCGACATTCTACACTTTACGGTTGGTGGTCTATAAATACAGTTCAGTGACAACTCATACAGCACCCTATAAAGTGGTACCTGTCGATCAATAACACTGCCCAAACTTGGGTCAGCTCAAACCACCAAGATGTCACGGCAGGTAAAAACACTGCAAGATTCAGTGTCGTTGTCAGTTCCGTCTGTTCACGGGCGACCTACCCCACACTCTGCCTGACTGTATAGGTCAGTGAGTATGTGTTAGTATCTGTATGAATAAGTGAGTGGGTGTGTGTATAACTGCATAGGTGAGTAAGTGGCTGTGCGATTGACACTATGGGTGAGTGAGTAGGTGTGTGAGTAGCTCTATGGGTGACTGGCAGTGTGTGAGTGGCTGTATGGGTGCATGAGTGGATATATCAGTGGAGGTATTTCAGAGTGGTGGCAGCCAGCAATCCCACTGTGAGGCTTACTGGATATAACAGGAGGTCTTGTTGGTCCCTAAAGGAGGCAAGGGGACCTCATCCCCCAACCAGGAGCATGGCAGGAGGCTCATTGTCAGAGTAGTGGAGGAAGCGGGCAGGGCCTCTGGTGATTTGCCAGGTTTTTTTTTTTTAGAAGGGGGTCCACATGGCCCCTTTACCTGGACCATTTTGGGCCCTGGGGGCCACATCTCCTGGGGCCGAACCTTTTTCCCATCTTTTAATAAAAAAATTGGGAGGGGGCTGCGCGGCCCCCCTCTCAGGCTGATTTTAGCCCCAGTAGCCCCATCCCGCCTTTATTTTTTTAGAATTGAAAAGGAGCAGGGCCCCCCTCTCGGGCCATTTTCAGCCTCAGAGAGCCCATCCCACGAGGGGCCTGCCCCATTTAAAAAAAAATATATTTTTTAAACTGGGACCATGTGGCCCCTTCCCGAGGCCGATTTTGGCCCCGGGGATCCCATTACCCAGGCCCAGGCTTTTATATATATATTTTTTTAAAAGGGGAGTGGACCCACGCGGCCCCCCTCCGCGGGCCGATTTTAGCACAGGGGACCTCATCCCCAGAGGCCTGGTCACTTCGTTGGGGACCACGGGGGTAACCTGAAGGCCCCCGCAGTCCCTGCCGGCTTCCCACCTCCTCCGCTAAACATGCAGCTCTGTGGATCTCAAAGCAATGTCTGTTTCCCTGCTCACTTGACGCAGCATTAAGCCAAAAAAAGTGGCTTAATACTGCCTGGTAAATATGGAGCAGGCTCCTGCGCCATCGGAGCATCACACAAAGTGATGCACCGGTGGCGCAAGGGGCTTATAATGAAGCCCCTATGACTCAAAATGGGCGTCTAAGGATTTAAAATACCGAAGGGTGCTTCTTAACAGAGTCATTAAAGAGATTCAACCTTTTATGATTAAACAACTTTATCTGATGGTCTCATCTCAGCCTCTCTATGCGTGGTATAATACATGTAGTAAAGCTGTCAATAGCCCAAAGATACAATTACATTTTTGTATGACTCGACCATTTACACTGGTGCACAAAAAATCTCTAGAGGGCCTCACACCTGGAAAATCCCCATTGGTTTGTACGATGCAATGGATGGCGAGAGAGAGTAAGAGTGGTCGGGTAATCACAGAGTAGATCACTGGTTGAAAAAAATTTATTTAAGAAAAACATGCAGTAAAACAAGATACATCTTGCATTATGTGGTATTTGATTTGTTTATGTCGCGTTGCCTGGTACTGTGTCTGCAGACCTGACGTTAGTGGAGTTGTCACGATAGATGAGAAAGACCAGCAAGACTTTGGAACTCAGGTGAGATATCACATCAAGATGTGGGTAGTCTCACGCATTTGAAGATCTTGATGGGAATGAAAGAGCACCAAGGCTGGTTGTGTCATGCTATTGCATTGCACTGCTTTGCAGCATTTCTACAGCTCTTTATGTAGGTATTGTCAAAGTCTTAAAGTACTTTCTGATAAGCGATTGTGAGGGATCCACATAAATGTTCAAAAATTGTTTAAGCATGTGTAGATTGCACAATACAATTAACCATTGCGAATTGTAGGTATAATATATTACAAAATTTACCAATTGGGTGAACATCTTTTCTTCATTTGCCTAACAAAGCAGCACCTATGACAGAAAGAAACACCATACGCTTCATCTGAACTTCATTGCGACTCTTCGATGTAGTGCTTCATAATACTGCTATATAGCGTCACAGTCAAACATTAATTCCATACATCAGAAAAAGAGCATATATATTCTTCATCACACTATCTGCCTATCATTTATGAATCAAAAATATCAAAGCAAACAATGGCAGTTTGTAATTGCAAGGACAAAACACAATTGTTTCAATCCTCACATTGGATAAAAATAACTCTGTAGTCATTTCAACTCCAAATAACTTCCCACTGTGGATGAATTTCTTACACTTTCACATCCTCTTTAGTCTCTCATAACCCTGAGGGTAAACACATACTGCTCCAGAAAATCCACAGCACTGACACTGTAAGGCCATATAAATGGCAGAAGTGTGTTATGCAGAAAAATAGCACCAAGTTACATAAGTTACAGCACCTCCACTTGATGCCAATTGGTGGCCACACTGCCACCGTCTGAGGCTGCAGGATATCCGGCGGAGAGGTAATGAGCTTCATCCACAGTTGGGTTGCCTGCTCAAAGCGTCAATCACTGCCTGCAGAGCAGAGATTTAGTCTAAAACGTATGTCTCTGTTGGACAGAAGACTCTCCACTTGCCATTTCTCTTGTTTACAGCACTATAGACAGAAACATTTTGCCTATAGAAAAGGAGGCAGGTAAACTTCATCATGACGTGAAACTTGTTGGTGGTTGCCTTGCATGCATAAATACAGGAAATCCCCAAAATGGATCAAATAAAAGTAAAAATGTGCTAGAAGGGACAAAACAGGCTATGGCATACAAGGATATGAGTAACAGAAAAGTAAGGATTACAAATCCTAGCCATTCGAATTCACAAAATCACAAGCATGAGTTGCAGAGTGAATCATGGCTGGCTCTGCTTTGGGTTATAATTCAGCAGTAATAACATATATCAAAAAATTCCAACAAAAAATGTACATTTTGTGAAGACTGTCTACAATATTGGGCTGAATAAGTAGAATTCTGTTTCATGCTGAGATTATCTTCCACAGAGCACGTTTTATAGTGGTAAATACTGAATACATGCAAAAATTAAATCACATGGACATACCTTTGCAAATTGTGACAAACCATCACATTTGCAGAGCTCTAAATTGAACTGCAGAAGAGATTGAATCACACACCTATTAATGCCAAACACCATAGCGCTGACCAATAACTTCACTCTTATTATTTCCTGTAAAACTAGAGGCATTTGCGTAAGTGATCAACCTTTAATTCAAATTAATTCCCTATTGCAATAATACTGCAAGACTAACCAGTTACACTTTTTTCTCATCTTCCCACATTTAATTGGCCCTCTAAAGAAGTCCTCAAGACTAGGAAATAGGTATAAGGACAAAATTGATCCTGCCCAGGGAATCAGCATCTTAAACTTGCAAACAGTTGGAGCCACATTAGCAAATGTTTGAACTAATGTGATCGCACTGATCCCCAGAAAAGGAGATTCAAATATTGCTTCTGAATCATCAGACATCTTAATTGTTAACTTCATGCTCAATAGTTTCTGTCTTAATAATAACAATAAACTTCAGCGCATCATCCGTAGGGTGTAAAAAAGACACGATGGGCCTAATGCAAGCAAGGAAAATACTACTCTGTGACCTCAACTTCCACCTGGCCATCCCCAATGACCAGAACACCGCATCCCTCCTGAAGAACCTCACCAACATCGGACTCAAGCAGCTAGTCACCTCTCCGACCCAGGCAGCAGGACACATGCTCGACCCCGTCTTCTCTGCCAGCAAAAACATCAACTACAGCCACATCTCTGAACTCCTCTGGACCGACCACCACTGCATTCATTTCGCTTTCACCAAACCCACCGTACTCCACTGCACCAACCGCCCCCTTGCCATTACTGGAACAAGATCCCTGAAGAACGGCTCACCACCTCCTTCGGCACAACCACACCGCCAACATCTACAGACGCCAATACTGCGCACGCAACCTACACAAATGGATCTCCAACTGTTCTGTCGCGCTGGTGCCCCTCAAGAAAGCATCCCCATAAGCAACCCTCCAAGAAAGCCAGTTGGTTCACTGCCACTCTCCACGAGTCCAGATGCTCCTGTAGACGGTTCGAGAAGAGATGGAGGAACAACAAAACTCTGGAAGGCCACGCAGTCTTGAAAGCTGCTGTCAGCGCACACCAGCTCCTCCTCACAACTACAAAGAAAACGGCCCTCCAAGACAGAATCAATGCCAACGCACACAACAGCAAAGAACTCTTCACCATCCTCAAGGTGTTTGCCAGACCCAACAGCGAGACGACAGACGTCCCACCCTCCCACGACCTCTGCAGCAAAATCAGCACCTACTTCCACCACAAGATCAAACAGATCTACCTCAGTTTCGACACCCAAGATCTGCCCATCACTCCTGCCCCCATACATGCTATGACGACGCCCCCAACTGATCTCCTACTCAACTGGACCCTGCTCACAACAGACAACAGTCTCAGGACCATGAAGAGCATTCACTCCGAACCCTTGCCCGCTCCACATCTTCCACAGAGCCGCCACCCCCATTACCCCCGAATTATTCCCCACCATCAACTGCTCCATCAAGACTGCCACCTTCCCCGATGACTGGAAACACGCCGAGATTAACCCCCTGCAGAAGAAACTGTCCGCCGACCCAACAGAGCTCAAGAATTTCAGACCCATCTCCCTGCTCCCCTTCCCAGCATCATCAAGAAGGCTATTAAAGCCCAACTCTCTGAGTTTATCAAAGCCAACCATGTCCTGGACTCCTCTCGATCCCTCTTCCGAAGCAGCCACAGCACTGACACCACCCTCCTTGCCGCCACCGATGACATCCGCTCACATCTCCAACATTTCTACTTCCTCCACTCCACCAGCCTCACATCTCCAACAAAACGTCTCTCATACACCTATTATTATTCACTCTTCATACTCCGTTATTCCCATACAAGCTCCACAATGAGTCTCATCATTTGCTGACCCACCCAAACCCGTTTATAGCCTACTCCCTCAATATCTTCACTCAGGTTGCTCCCCTCCTTCCCAATGTGCTCCCTTTCAGCTCCTAGTCACTCCGTCTCCTTACCCCACCACATCTCTTGCTAATACTTTTGCTCCCATTTACTCTTTCCCCTCACATCCCTCTCTCTCACCTACTTTAACACCTTCCACTTTCACTCGCATCCTAACTACTCCCTAATTTTAACCAGGCAGCCCATCCATCTAAATCACCTATACCTTTGACTGCACTCCCTATCCATTGCCTCTCCTTCACACATACACTTTCAACCCATTCTGCCCACTCAGATGTACACTCACCCACATTTGATTGCTTTGTTGTACCTTCCAAACTCTACTACTGTTTTCACGCAAGTAGCTTCCCAACTTTTACAGTACTCTTCTCTACAACCAACCTGATCTCTGTCCCCACAAAGAAGCCTCCCTTACACCGCTCCCCTTTAACTCGATCAGCTCATCACACATTCTCAGTCTCTGCCACCTCACAGCGAGTAATGCTTACAACAGCCAGTTGATGAAGGAGGCTGTACCTATTGTCCCTTTAAACTGAAGCTGTTGACAAGCTTGCCAAAGAAATAAAAGACAAGGAGGAGTACATTGGAAATCTGGGTTGGAGTGCCTCAAAATAAGTAGAAGCAGAATAGTCAGTGCCAGTTCTCTGCCCACCAAATAGCAAAACCAACTGAAGATGCACTCTCGAAGCACCACCATCTGCAGTAAACATCTGTGATGTAGTGTCAAATGTGGCACAGAAGCTCAATAAAATCAGAGCCCCCATAGCTTTGTGATCCAGGTTCAGCTCTAGAGTCATATTAGACTAATACTATTGGCAGCTTTGTACCTTGTAATGAGTAAAACCTTTCTTGCATCGCATGCAGAATGGTATGTGACTCAACAAATGTATAATATTTTGCTATCAACATCTGCTTCAGAAGGTTAGGAGAGCATTCCAGACACAAGATGTGGCACCAATTAAAGAAATCTGATCGGTTTGTGTGAGGCCTATTCAGCACAGGAGCTAGAAATAATTTCTGTAAGGTTATATGGGTTTTGCCGATAATTATTAGTGCCCCAAGTAGCTCTATTTGAGATTTTAAATTGCGATATCAACCTCAAAAATATTGTGTTTAGAAAATACCATTGTCAAAAAAGTCGACTCCACAAATATCGACTTTACTTACATTTATTATAGAGTATAAAATATTGATTAAAATATATATAACTAAATTATTGTAACTAAAATGTGTTAAACTTAAAATATGTGTAAATAATTTTATAAAAATCAAAAATGTTGAAAGTTTTCAAATAGTATCTTTAAAAATGTTATACATGTTTAACTGTTTAAATAAAATATAAAATGTTTCAAATATTTAATGGAAAACTATCTTTTGGCACAACTTTATATAACTCTAGAAATTAAATGTAATTATTGTATCAAAATAAATATTTAAAGACAACACAGATTTGACTGATTTTAATAATTGAAAAATCACCAACAGTATGAACACATGTAGTTGATTAAAAAATTACCTTAAAAAAGTAGCTATATACAAATATACTAATATTTTGCTGTGCTAATAAACTATTTCAAATAATTATTTATTGAAGATTATTGTTTTAATTCATGCATCAGTAATCTAAACAATAGATTATATACTTTAAAAAAATCAAAATATACTGAAAAATCAAACTAGATAAAATAGTGAAATATGCAATAATATTTACAATCCTCATACCATTAAACTATTTAAAAAGTGTAGCAGGCGGACGTCGGATGTACAATTTCAACTCCTGTCTAACATAAATGAGGGAAGGGCATAAAATAAAAGGGGCTCAGATTTACTATTCTAACTCCAATCAAAATTACATTGGGGAAAGTGCACATTTTAAAGGGGAGGTGAGATTTACTACTCTGACTGCAGTTGAAAAAATATTGTGGAAAGCACATGTATTTGAAGGGAAGTCCCACTTACATTAAGGGGAGTGCTTACATTTGGGGAATTATGAATTACTGTTCCAACTCCATGCCCACACACATAAGGGAGAGTGCATATTTTTATAGGGCTCTGTCATTTACAAGTAACAGGTTCAGGCTGAGAAACAAAAGCACTCCTAGGAAAAATGTTTAAGGGAGCCCTGCTCCACTTACTCGCTTTTCTCTCTCTTTGCCTCCATCCAGTAGTGCTGGTGGACCTTCAAAACCAGGCCTCCAACTGCTTTAACGCCCCCCAGCATTCTCCCCCCAGGAAATGCCCGATGACATGTATGGCAGGGAGTATCAAAGGAACCCCTGCCTCATAAATATTACTGCAGTATGAGTTTTTGTGGCTCCCTGCGAATGGGCATTTTGCACTGCCACTGATAGTTACCGCATTTAGAGCGAGATGTCCAAAAATTAGGAATTACGATTTCCATGTTGCAGTTCTAACTGAATCGCAATTAGGAAATCACAATTCCTAATGTAGGAAACTTTAGAAATTTTAATTAGGGTCTTCTAGTGCATCGCAAATCGGCCTCCCTCATGAAGATTAAGGAGGTAGGTCGCAGCTTGCAACCCATCATATCTGTGGTTGCTTTTAAATAAAGCATTTTTGGGGGAAACGCAGCTCATAAACAAAAAAAAATAATTGTTTAAGTTTCATTTTTTAAACGGTGGTCCATAGGACCTCTTCCTGTTCTTAAAAAATATTTTGTTACAATCTCAAAGAGGAAGGGGGTCCCGTAATTCGGCCGCTAAACATTAATACATGCCATTGCAAATCGGTGTTTAAAAGTGACGTCCTAAACACACCAATTCCAAATACCGAATCACAAAACAAAATTGGAATTCAGTAACTAGTTACCGGATCACTAGTTACCAAGGGGCATATTAACAAGGGCCAGCGATAATTATCGCTGGCCCCACATAGCGATAGAAATATTATCGCCAGCTATCGCTGAAAATTATCGCCATGATAACGCTATATTAACAATGCATAGCGCTATGGCGATAATATTTCAGCGATAGCGGTGTTTGCCATGGAACATCGCTGGTTTTCCAGCGATGTTCCATGGAAAACAGCGTTAACATTGCTGATACGACCCTGTGGTCGTATCAGCATAATCCACCTACCATTATTAGTATGCCTTAGTCTGGAATTTAACAGACGTCAAATTCCAGCGTTAAGGCCGAGGTAGCGCGATTTTTTTTATCGCTGCACCTCCTTGTTAATATCGCGAAGCTGCCTTCGCGATATTTTCATGTGTTGTTTTCACAGCCACGCCTTCTTTGCATCTCATTAGCGATGCGAGCCGAGGCTGTGAAAAAACGGGCTCTACATCAAAGTAACACGCGCTAGCGTGTCCTTGATGATATTGCGATATAATTATCGCCGCTTTTCGCCCGAAAACGGACGCTAAAGCGGCGATAATTATATCGCCAGCCCTTGCTAATATGCCCCCAAATCTTAATTTGGCTTTTGTGCATTTCAAAATGCTTTTTTTTGGGGGTCGTAAACGACCCGATTCTGTGAATCGGCCCATTTGCAACCTTCAAAAAAGATTTGTACATACGGCCTTACACTATTCTTTAAAGAGTTCTGCCGATGTAATTGGTGTCAGCAGCAAGTTTTAGACGCTGGTCATTGGAATTACAAGAGGCTTGTACGTCTCGAGTCTGTTGTGTAGCATTCTGTCATGTATTTCCATTGGAACAAACTGCACCTCAGCTTGTTCTTAGTTGAAAGGTCAGCTTGCGGTATCCGTCTGGCCAGCGTCGTCTCCGCGGTAGTTCACAGAGTAAGCCATTTGTATCGGAATCTGCTATTTTGGGGACGTTATCAGGTCCCTGTGACACAATCCGTTCCAACCTCCATGGAAAAGGAAGACCAGCTGATAAGAGGAAGTGTCTGTATCTCGCGGGCAGGGCGCGGACAGAAGCCCTGTGCCCGAGATGCTGGTGAACAAAAGGATGACTACAGAAACAGCTTTCCATGTGCCAGCATATTGTCACCCTTTGGCGCGGAATCCGACACTTTTTGTATCACAAAAACTACACCCATAATTACGGCCTCATTCAGTCTGACCGCAGACCATGGAGAGCTGCCCAGACTGAACAAGAACAAGGCCTTGCTGTTTACTTCACTTTTCAAAAATGTGGCCTTTCCCTCCTTGTGCACAAAGGGCCTGTTCTGTACAAGGCAAGTGATAAGGTGGAAAGAGTGGGACAGCTCAGGCAGGATGAAACATCTCTCTCATGCCCTGCGCTGCAGCGCCTCTAGTGGGCGTGGTGCAACGGTGCATAACAAACACCAGGCGACAGCCGTCAGCAGTCAGGCGTCTCGTGCCTCACACCTACTCTCTCCCACAGAAACCCCGATAGCATCTGGCACTACCTGACACCGCTTCCTTTCCGGAGATTTGACCTGCCACGCCTCATCAAGAGCTGACAGCGAGATCAGAAGCAGCAGCCCCTTTAGAAAGGTAAACGTCCAGAGGGCTTTGGGAAGATAATCTAATGGCAGATAGTGGCAGTCTTAATCCAGTCTTCAGCTTCTGCGTTTCCAGGATGCAATATTTGTTTGCTTGGGAAAGTACACTCTTCAGATGTCCTTATGGATGCATATTCGTTCCTGTATTTTAATTAGCATTTTGTAAATTGTTCCTATGACAACAAGAAGACCTCGAGTGTCTTCTTGTAACTACTAAAATAAACTCAGGCCCACAAAGATCGTTTTTTTTTTTTTAAATTATGAAAGTAAAAACCCTTTTTAAAGGCCTCGTGACTTTCAATGCACTCCAGGAACTTTTTTCACATATACTCAGCCATAAAATTGTACTGGTATGGCAAAAAATGTGCAGAGATGTGGATTTGAAGTGTACTGGCAAACATATTGGGCCTATGAACAAACTTCATTTAGCAGTTCCTACAGTAATACATCTTTAGTACTACTCAAGTACTACAAAACACAGTCACAAACCTACGAGTAATCTGCCAGTGCCTCTCCTATCTTTTCTGTGCAGAGCTCTCCGCCAAGGTGGTGGACATATCCTCCTACATAGGTATACATTTTTGTTGTAAATGTTGGAGAGACAAGCGGGGGGAGGGCTGAAAAATGAGAAATATTTACTGCTAAATGGGAGGGGTTTAGGGAAATGTAAGGAGGGCTTTAGGGAGAGACATGCTCCTACAGACACAAACCCACATTAGAGCGAAGCTGTTGCTATTCACAAATGAAATTTATAAAGATACCACAGTCCTAAATGTATCAAAATAGGTTTAAATGTACTCCAGATAAGCCACGGGGTAAATCTATACCCACAAATGGCTGTTCACAAATACGGCAACATAGTCCTATAGAAAAAAATAAGGTATTTAAATTACACACACACATACACACAAACACACATACACATAGAAACACACATGCACACGTTATCCAATTTTATATATGTATGTATGTACGTATATAGGGCGCACAGTCAAAATATCGATTTTTAAATATCGACCTACCTTAATATCGAGTTTTTAATATCGTAGGGACAGAATATCAAAGTCAAGAATATCGTTGACCAGAATATCGACCCCAAGGTAAGTAATATCGTTTTTTTTATATCGAAGTAAGTAATATCGAAGTAAGTAATATCGTTATCAAAAATATCGTTGTCAATAATATCGAAAACATTTTTAGTGTTATGTATTTTAGTATGTATTTTATATGTAGTTCAATATCTTTTTAAATGTATTTTCATATATTTTTAATTAAATGTTTAGAAATTAGTAATTTTGTTAAAGTAAATTTTGCGTTTTAGTATCAGAGCGGGTTGTGGGTTTATAGGGGAATAGGGTGGGAAGTAATTTAATTTAATTAATTAATTAATATGTTTTTATGTATTGCTATTCATTATTAATTAATTGTTAATCAATTATTAATTGGTAATTAATTTTTATTAATTGGATAATTTATAATTATATTAATTATAATTAATTTATTATGAATTTTTATGTGTTGTTATTGTTAATTAATTTATTGTTAATTAATTATTAATTGGTAATTAATTTTTATTAAGTGATTAATTGATAATTAAATTAATTATGTGATTTTTTAGGTGTAGTGGGTTGTGGGTTTATAGGGTAATAGGGTGGGAAGTAATTAAATTAAATTAATTAATGAATATGTTTTTATTTATTGTTATTGATTATTAATGTATTGTTAATTAATTATTAATTGGTAATTCATTTTTATTAATTGGTTAATTTATAATTATATTAATTATAATTAATGTATTATTAATTGTTATTAATTGATTAATTGATAATTACATTAATTGTGTTTTTTTATGTGTAGTGTGTTGTGTGTTACAGGAGGAATAGTGTGGGAAGTAATTTAATGTTATTTAAGTAAATATTAATTTAAATTTATTGGTATTTATTAATATTTTTTTGTTAATTAATTATTAATATGTTATTTATTTATTTTTAAAAATTTAATTGATAAGTATGTTAATTTAACCCCTACGCTATCCTACATTTTCCACACTGTTACACTCACTGGAGTTGGAATAGTAATTTTAACCCTACGCTTTCCAACGCTTTCCCTACTGTTGCACTCACTGGAGTGGGAATAGTAATTTTTACCCCTACGCTATCCAACGCTTTCCCTACTGTTGCACTCACTGGAGTGGGAATAGTAATTTTTACCCCTACGCTATCCAGCGCTTTCCCTACTGTTGCACTCACTGGAGTGGGAATAGTAATTTTTACCCCTACGCTATCCAGCGCTTTCCCTACTGTTGCACTCACTGGAGTGGGAATAGTAATTTTTACCCCTACGCTATCCAGCGCTTTCCCTACTGTTGCACTCTCTGGAGTGGGAATGGTAATTTTTACCCCTACGCTATCCAACGCTTTCCCTACTGTTGCACTCACTGGAGTGGGAATAGTAATTTTTACCCTTACGCTATCCAACGCTTTCCCTACTGTTGCACTCACTGGAGTGGGAATAGTAATTTTTACCCCTACGCTATCCTGCGCTTTCCCTACTGCTGCACTCTCTGGAGTGGTAATAGTAATTTTTACCCTGACGCTATCCAACGCTTTCCCTAATGTTGCAATATGTGGAGTAAGTATATATATTAATTTATATGTATTTGTTTAATTAATTTTAACAATATCTATTAGTTATCATTTTTAAATATGTTTTAATATTTTTAACTATATTTCTTTTAATTATATGTATTATTTACTTAATTTTACATTATTATTAAAACATTAAAAAAAACAATATTTTTAACATCGATATTTTTGACAACAATATTTTTTTTCTCAATATTTTTGTACTTACCTTTATGTAGATAGGACTTCGATATTTTTGACTTCGATATTTCTGTGTCGATATTTTTGTAGGTCGATTTTCTGTCCGTCGATATTTTGTCAGACATTCCGTATATAGAGTTCCATGTAACCATATGACTGCAGCGGCACAATCGGACACACCAGACTTGCTGCAATATCCATTTATTTACAGATACATCGTAGGGAGCCGCAACACATTTCGACCTAGAAGGGGTCTTGATCACATGATCATACTCTATGTTTACATACTGTTTACACTTTCTTTCTATCATGGAAATAAAAATTAACTTAAATATACCATTCACCGTCAACAATTTTGATAATAAACAACATAAAGTAAAGGCTATACATAGTATAGGACAATCATTCATTTTGAAAGATCTATTATAGCCTTATAGCCCGCCGTAGCGGGCTATACCGGCTATTAAAGGCACGCTCCAGCGTTAAAGGCCCGTGCCGAAGGCGAGGGCCTTTAACAAGGGAGCGGGACTTTAATAGCCCAGCTACGAAGGGCTATAAGGCTATTAGAACATTCTGCCACTAGAGGGCAGAATGTTCTAACAAATAAAACGAAGGCTTAAGGGAGCGCAAGGGGATTGAAATCCCCTCAGGCTCCCTGAAGCCTTTGTTCCATTGGAATGTTGGAGCTCCGGGCTTATACCAGCCATTATAAGCCTGGAGCTACTCCATTGTTTTCAATGGAGCTCCCAACATTCCAATGTTCTAATATTACATATAATCTTATACACTTCCCTCTAGAGCATAAATCATTACTTCGCTCCTTTTCTGATGGAACGTGTGATTGGAATTCATCAGTTCTTGTTGCACACAGAGGAAGAGGGCAGTGGTGAATCTCAGTTCAAAGTCTGAGATTGACCGAAACGCAGATAAGTAGTTTCAAAGGCTTTCAAACAACCTTGGGGGGCGGGAGGAGGACATGGGCAGTAGGAAGTTCTCACATCACAGTCACAGCATCTTTGACTAGGCTGGACGAGACATCTGACTAAAATCAGTGGAAGGAAGACTGAATGTCTTCTGCAATGATTCCAACTGTCCGCTGGGTATAGGATATAGTCTGTCCAGGATATTCTACAGAGATCATCTCATTCCAGATTCCAGCAAAGTGGTAACTTCGTGGCTAAACTCTATCCTTGTATCAATCAATCAATCAAATCAACTTTATTTTACATTTAGATAAATGCATAAAAGTACATAAAAAACATACAGTAATGTACATTCACTAAAAAAAACATAATTACATACAAAACATGTTGTCTACAATGGCTCAATTGGTTTAAAATTAATTTATAACACAAGGAAAATACGTTGTTAAAAAGTAAAAGCTTTCCATGAGTATAAAAACAGCCTTGACAAATACAGTTATGCTAGTTTAATGTCAATAAATAATAGGCGGATCACTGGAATGGGAATACCAGTATAAAATTCAATCAAGCTACAAGTGTACTTAAGCATTTGCATTCATCGAAGATGCAAACTCTTAGAATAATAGCCCTTAAGGAGTAATATTCACCTTTCTAATCTTTAAAACAGACACGATCGTAAAACATACATATGGAGTTTCTAGTGATCGTAATGCTACCAGAGTCTGATTATGTGAACTCGTGTTAAATTTTCTCAGTAGAGGTATAATAAATCTTTTCCTCTCCGCCTTATAGAATGAGCAGAAAAATAAGAGATGCGAGATAAATTGGTTAGAAATACCATCACAAGGACATAAAGACAGCAGGTTTACCGAGTAGGCTTGTGCAGGATACCCAGCCATCAATGGGATTTAATTCAATCTGAATCTCGTCAGAACAAATCGGTGTTGGGTGTTTGTAACAAATGAAAGATATGATAAATGCCCAGTTACCACAGTTGGTGAAGCTTGGTAGATGATAACTGAGGTTTTGGTCTGATTTTTATGCCATCTATCTTGGGTGCGTTTAGCAATAAAAAGTTCTTTTAGCTTGATTTTAGGGAAAGATATACATTGAGACGGTGAGTCAAACAGGATCTCTAGATCCAGCTCATAAAAAGATTGTTTTACATAGGCCAGCCAATTAATTGATAAGGCGCGGTCCAAGGATAAAATATCCTTTAACACAGTTTGACTTAAAAGGACCGTTTCCCTTTTCCAGATCGATTGCCACACCGTAAGCGGTGCCAATTTTATAGTATCAATTAATAATGGGAAGCCTAATTCCTTGTGGACTAAAATGTTTGGGCATGAACTAGGGATAGCCAATAATCTCTTCAAAAATGTATCCTCTATAACTTGGAGAGAGTCAACTTGTGCTATGCCCCAAATTGTGGCACCATAAATCGATATAGATAGCGTTTTCACAGAGTATATTTCTAGCATTTCTTTAGGCGGTTTATTCCTTAACTTCAAGGCAAATTTCCAAAGGCCAGCTATACTTTTAGTCATCTGATTCGCTCTGTTTCTGACCATTATGGACCAATTTAATTTCTCATCAAAGAAGATGCCCAAGTACATAAAATTCTCCACTCTCTCCAACTTTCTGCCATCTATATGAAAATGCATTCCTTTTTAGGTCTCGCCTAGCATTGCAGCGCATGCGCTGCTCGCTTTGCGAGGCATATGGTATATACTTTAGCGGGGAAGCTTTGTGTAAGCTCCGCCCACTCCGCGCCCATATTTTTGTTTGGCTTCCATCCTAAATGCTGGCTTCTGATTGGTTTTTCCCTTGTTAGTCCCTCCTCCTAATGTCCATGGCGTAATTTGTACACATCCGAGGCTATTGGCCCCTTTACTCAACATTATTTTTTTCCCTGTGTCCCCCCCGCCCCCTTACGCAGTCCGTGGTTTTTCGCCAACCCCTCACCCCCCCACTCCCGTTTGTGCCTTCTTTCATGCCCGCACTCCCATTTTTAATGCAATACGCCTCGCGTAAATGCGAGTTGTATTGCATTGCAAATGCTTGTTTTTAAATAGTGCGCAGTCATCCCGGAAGTGACGTCCCTGGGGTGCACCGGAAAAAAAAAACCTCAGTTGCTCCGGAAGTCTTGTTACTTTAGGCAGGTGACTTCCACTCCTCAGCTGTTACCAATGGCGCTCGCCTTCCCTGCCGTCGGCAATCCGCCTTCCTTGCCTGTCATGTGTGAACACGAAGAGGCTTCTAATCTCACCGCACAATTAGTCTTGCCACCATGGCCTCCCCTGGCTGCCTCTCATGCGACCAGCTCGGGGGTGACTGACAGGCTTCTCTACCCGGATCACTGGGACTGCTGCATGCAAATTCCCGGCATTACTGCCGGCCACATTCCTGCCCTGGGGCGACAAGGGAGCTCGGGCTGGGATGAGCTGTCAGAGGCGGGATAGGCCTGGACGAGCGAGTGCACAGAAGAGCTGGCCAACAGTCCTAACAGGGCCATAGAGGGCAAGCTGGGCTCGAAGTACCAACTCCATGTCATGTCCGTGTCAACGTAAGGTGAGTATCAGCGCATGCCACTGGGTGGGTGGAGGTAACACAGGCGTCCCATGTCTGCATCAGTACTGGCTTTAAGTAGAGAAGTGAGACGTCCTTTTGTCTGACGGACGATCACAGGCACAAAGAGTATAGAGAGAACGGGGGCATCCATCTTTCATTCCGACCTTCAATGCTACCTGGGTACACATAGGGTCCCTCGCCAGCCTTCACCGCCACCAGCGTTGCAAAGAGAGGTGGGGGTATTCTGCAGCTTCCACTGTGTATGCAGTGGCACAAGTTCACCCAACAGGAAGTGAGGCAGATTTAACCGCAAACAGACGCACGCTTCTGAGTTCTCACTAGAACGAGGGCTTTTAACATCATATGGGTTTCCCAGCAGTATTTATTTTCTTTGCGTTTGCAGCCAGGCTGTTTTCAGAACTTCCGAAAAATGGCACAGTGAAGTATCTCTGAATGCTGTAGGACCTCTCAAGTTAAGCAGGCGAGATAATAAAGCAGACGGCGTGATGCGGGTTGCAGCAGGCATAATGCAGATACTCGGGGTTGCAGTAGACGTGATGATAAGGCAGACACTCGGGGTTGCAGCAGGCGTGATTCAGATACTCGGGGTTGCAGTAGGCGTTATGATGAAGCAGACGCTCGGGGTTGCTGCAGGTAATCAAGCGAAGCCTACACTAACTTATTCAGATGCATTTACCGCGTGAGTGGTGGCCGGGGAAGTCAGTATTATAATATGAATCTGGCCTTCAAGAAACACTGACTGCGCACCACTGAAGTCAATGGGGCCCGTGGCCGCCGCGGAGTGGTGCCAGGCCGCTCTTCCACAGTCCAGTGCAGCCAGGTGAGAGTGCAGCCAGGCAAGTCACTCGAGTCCTCTCCTCTTGGACCGCGCTACTGCTGCACGTCGCGGCTGGGCCCGTCCTCCATGCTCTTTGACCATCAACGGTGCTCGCTGACAACAGTGAGCACTGACACACCACAGCCCTGGCAAGCATGTGTGGCGTTTGTGGAGGACAGCTGGGGGGCATCGCATCCACCAGAAGTGGACCCCTGAGCCAGCAATGTGGTGCCAGCATGAGTGAATAAACTGAAACGTGTGACTAGGAGGGCAGTGACATCCACTATGCATTGTTTGGGTAAGTGTCACTGAGCACAAGTTACATTACACAAGATCACAATATATTCATTTTTTAAGCCTTTTACCCCATTTTTGGTTTCTCTAAGTTTTAGTTTCTGTCTTTTTGCCCTGTGTTTCTAATGGTCAGTGCCAATCCACCTATACCTTTATGCCCCATTTATGTGTCCATACGTTTTGCTTTCAGTTCCCTGTGCCTTTCTACCCTGCGTCTGCATTAAGTTGTAGTAGAGTTTGTTGTTCTGCAAATGGTTGTAATTTGTGATATTTATATATTTCCCTTGACTTCATTGCTTCATTTTGCTCCCAAGAAAGTGTCACTAATATTCGTTGAAATGTCACTCATAATAACACTGAAATTATGAAAGTGTCACACATGGCTATATGAACCCTTGGCAGCTATGATGCACTATGTAGAGCATCTGTCCAGCCAGTGGCGTAGCTAGGGGGGGCGGTCCGCCCCAGGCGGCACTATGTTGGGGGTGGCCGGCGGCGGCTGCGCGGCACTGGTGGTCCGCCACCCATGGCCAACCCAGGATTTATTGGGGGGGACAGGACAGTGATGACAGTACACCCGGCCACCACACCCACACGTGCGGCGGCCGGCGGCTGTCGCTGAGTAGCACCACGCGTGTACGTAAGTGCAAGCGCACCTGCTTGCAAATGCTTGCTGCACCACATAGCATAGTGGTGGTGCGGTGCACCGTGTATGTGGGGCCCAGGGCCGTCAATCTTGTAGCGTGCGAAAGCGCTACCAATGACGGCCCTGGGCATTATTTTTGGCCAGCCCCAGTGCTCCAGCAGTGACGCGCACTATCAGGCACACCACCACCACGCGCGTGAGTGGAGGAGTCTCGCGCTAGCCTTGACATTTCAAATTTGCTGCAGACAGTCTGACCAGAACTGGACTTCTGACTTACTCCGAGCCGAGTCAGTCACACACTGTCTGGACTGTCTTAGTGTCTCTACCAGTGGAAACCGGCCTGCTGGTGGTGGTGCGTGCATGCACTGGGCCTGGCCAGTACTGCTGTGGCCCCGGCCCCCGCCTTCGCTTCGAGAGAGAGAGACACTGACAGACTCATTCACTCGTGACAGGTGTGCGCCCCCCCCTGCAGCAAGTTAGAAGCACGCCCCTCCCCCGCCTAATCAAGGTAAGTGAAAATGAATAAAATTTGTATTTTTTTACGCTACTAAGGAATGTTTTAGAAAAGGAATGGAGAAATATATTAAATGATGAGCATAGAAAGCTTGTCAAGTCTAGATTTATTGCGTTAAGTGTTGTGGCACGCAATTTTTAAACCTGACTCAGGAAGGGTTTATGTGAAAGACTCTGTGCACATTTCATAACGCTGTGACTAGAACTTCTATAGTTCTTGAATCTACTGAGTGGTAAATGCCGATTCCTCTCTAGAATACAAAGTAAGCGCTTCTTCAGTAACTGGCAACTTTCCCAAAAGCACCTGTCATGTCCGGCCAAACAGGCCTCGTACAACGAAAATGTCTGTTCACCATTGATGATGACGGTGGTTGTGAATACTAACGCTTAGAAGTCATAAAAGTAACTCTCAGACATGCGCTAAATAAAAAGAAAACACCCAGACACAGAACTGTCATAGTTTCTCTTTTTCTTCCTCCCCTTTCAAAGCAGAGAGAAACGTCATTATTTTAAAAGGCCATTCAAACATCCCCACCATTACAGTTCCCCTTAGACTTTTTCACTCCTGTATTTCAGAGATATGATTGTCCTGTGCAGTATATTCGTGCATGGGAACATGTAGGTATAATGACAATACCCTCCCCATTTCCAAGGAAAGTCATTTTAACACAGGCACAGAACTAAATGTTCAGGATGTGAAATTGATTTGCAGGATGCAGATTTTAATAAAGTGAACACACCTCAAATAAACTTCCAGTTGCATTTCTCTTGGAAGTTTGTTTAGTGTGCGTTTAATTCTTGCAGCTCCAGCACGTGGGGGGGGGGGCAGGGGACTAACCTAGTTAGTCAGTATGAAAGTGACATCATGGTGTGTGCCATCACAGCCTGCGATGTCACAATGCATGACATCACACGTGGCATCACAGTACGTGACATCACATATCATGAGTGCATTTAAGCGCATTATGAGATTTATCAAATTAGATTTTGCTTTGGGGTTGTGCTAAAAAAGTGGCGCAATCCCGATGCAAAATCTGGGCCTCAACTAATTTTACACATTTTTTAAAACCCTGCCACAAAAAAATTGGCAACATGGAGGAGCATGTTGGTAGATCTTTTATGCTTAATTGGTTACAAGGTCTGTGTTTTCTAATATTTTTATGGGGTTAAGACATCTGCTGCGGAGGTGCCCAGTAAATATCAGGGAATAATAATCGGTGAGATAGCCCAGGAGGTTAAAGTATTTGTTGGAGAGATTTCTTTTTTGTGTAGTCCCAGATCTGACTCAAAGTAGTATAGAGGGTTAATGTGCCTGCAAAGCATGTAATATGCAGGTGACAGAATTTTTTTATTTTTTTTAATGTAGCTAGGTAAGTGGGTTACTGCTTTGAACACAGATCCTTTCGTTACTTGCAGTTCATAAATAGTAAGCCTTTTAATAAAGCACAGTGAGCTATGTAGGATATGTGACTGCTACACCTTTTAACCTTCACTGACTCATGCAACTCATCTTGTACACTGATTTACACACTTGCATGATTTATTGTCTATCTGTATGTTATGTAAATCGGTCTGACACATGCATTGGGATGCGTAGCGCTATAAAAGAAATAAAATAGTGCTATTTAAATTGTGTGTAAATACTGGGACAGACCAACACATCTGACATTCTTACAGTTCATGCACTTACATAAAGGGACCTAACAACGTCAAAAGCATGTCGCTCTTAAGTACCTGTGAAGAGAATACAAGCTGTGTGCTTTTGTCTCCCTCCATTGCATTTACATTTATGTGTGAGGTTCCAGGCCACTCGATCAAAAGGGTCGTTACTCAGTTGCGTACGTGCGCCTTGGCAGCGCGTGTTCTCTGGGAGCTGGGAGAGGTTAGTGTTGGGCACGCAGCACCTCTGCTCCGACCTTTGCTTTCACCTGCATTGGAGTAGAGAGTGGCGTCGTAACTTAAACCCTGCCAATCCACCCGCGCTGCTCGCCGTCCTTTTTCCCCAGAACCCCCCTCCCCCGCTACCGGCCATGGACGGCAATCTGAGGGATAGCCCCGGGCACCAGAAGCTCTAGCTACGCAACTGTGTCCAGCCGTCACAACAGACATTAGGACATGCACAAAGACGCTCAGCAGAGGGCCAGTGTCACTCTTGAGGTGGGTGGGATAGCAGTCTCCCTCTTTCGCAGCACCCGTTCTTCTCTCACCATTTCTCTGCTTCTTTCCGGCCCCTCTTGTTCCTTGTCTCCACTAAGTCTTTTTTAGCACTTCCATAGATCTGCTGTCCTCTGCCCACCTTCATCTAATTTCTGTTGCCTCTTTGGGACCCCTGGCCTCTGTTCCTTTTCTCTTCGTCTCTCTAATGCTCTCTACCCTCTGCTAATCTCACTACCCACTGCTGCCTTTCCTCTCCCACCTGTCTCCCTTCATCGTGGAATTGGCTCCTCTTTTTCTACGTCTTGCCATCACACTCTTCCTCCTCAATACTACTCAGTTACCTCCAGGGCTTTAAGTGGGCCAGATCCTGCCGGTGCTCAGCACTGGCAGTTCTAAAAAGCAGGTGCTGAGACGGGTCCCTATCGGGCTCTCCATTTTTGCCCTCACCCTCAGGATGAAAAATAATATTAACTCTGCAGCAGTGCCACCCTTCCCTGCCTTTGAGGTAACTTCGGAGACTCCTTATTGTTCTTGCAGACTCATTATTACAGCACCAAAGCATTTTCAATATTGTATACAACGAATCCATAGTTAATGCTTATTTATCTTACGCAACTAACACCCATTGGCAAAGCCAATAGTGCTGGCTTGTTGTAGGTGTAATGTTACTTGCTGTATTATATATCTGGATGCAATGACAGAAACAGCAAAATACAAGTCGGCCGCTCACTATGCTAAGCACAGATTTTTAGCTTAGGTGTTTTTAAGCCACGACCTTAATTAGATCTACCGTACCAACCCCCTTTGAGAACCCCCCCACCGCCCAGTTTTTTCATCCCACTTAAAGTCCTGTTACCTCTTTCTGCCATCCTCTGAGCCTTTCTACATTTCTGTCACCACTTGCTGTCCACTTACTCTGCCTCCCATCCTCTGCCGCAGTTTTTGGTCCCCTTTTGTCATCGGCCCTCATCTCTATCTGCCCCCACCCACTGCCTCTCCATGGTCTTCTCTGGGTCAAGCTCAGCTCTCGCTTTGAAGTTGTCTTATGCAGTCCATGCTTCCATTCAGCACAAGAGACCCACAGCTGCATGATGGGAGCCAGATGTCTGTCCGGGGGGGGGGGACCCAGCCCAAAAGCTGGAGAAGCTCATGTTGTCCTGGTTTGTTTATCAACGCATCTTTTAGCAGGGACATATTTTATCCATGTTCCCATATACCCACCTCCCTGACACCCCCACCTCCCCCCACTCCCGAGAGCTTTCCAATAAACTGTGCCTTGCCATGTGCTAACTAGGGCAGGGGCGCCTGAGTTGCTGATAATCTAAGAAGGCTTCTTCCCCTCTGCTTAGGAGGAAATGATAATGCCTTCCTGACACTGCTCTAAAGTAGGGAATGGACAGCTTTTGTATATTAGAGACTAGGAGACAAGGTCAATGTGGACACAATACAGACATCACTGAAAAGATGGGCAAGCATGGCCCAGTTTGGATACAGCAGAGTCTGGGTGGTGAAGGGCAGACAAAAGGATAATTTTCTCTTTCATGTTGGATCAATCCCTAAAGGCAGTGTCGAACAGGCCTATATGGCAATCATGCAGTGCCCGATGGGCTGGTCTGACGCGTCAGTGTGTGGGCTGGGTTAATTTCCAGTTGGGACAGTTTTTACAGTTGATTTCCCTGATATTACCACTTTTTTTTTTTTTTACTCTTCTGCTTCGCTAACGGGGGTCGCTTTTATTTTGGTGTCCAGGCCTATTTTCTTGTCCCAGTCCGACCCTGCGCAAAGGGCGTTGACCAGCTCTCTCAACTATCCCATGTTTATCTGTTTTGCCATAGAAAGTGGGTGGTGAAAGAAAGGTTGGCCTACTTCTTATGTAGGAGTTATATGCCAAGGAGCACATTGTGCATGAGGGTGAGCCGGGGTTTCATGTGTGATTTTTCACTTGACTAATAGTGTTTCAGAAAGGCTTCATCTTCAGACAAGTGCGGCTTGAACGGGTGATTCTTAGGACACACACGAGGGATAAAATGAAGCTCCTTTGCAGGTACATGCTATGGCATGATGCTAGTGTCTCGTTCGGTAAATCTCACAGGAATTTTAAATTTGTTTGTAAAGAATGCATGCAAAATTAGTTACCCGTGGCTGGCTCCTTTTGGAAGCCACTGAAAGTTCGCAAGTTCGAACCGCAAACTTTACATGACAATTTGTGTGTTTTATGTATGACATTCTCATGCACTGTAATTCATTGTCATCAGTCTGCATGTATCTTGGCCCATAGAAGCGATGAGTGACATGTAGCAGGAGAGAAGCACATTGAGCAAACAGAATGAAGTCACCTTGCCACTGACTATTGGCTGCAGTATTTACCATAAGCGGAAGTGAGGCAGGATACTGGCATACTTACGGTTCATTCAGTTAAGCGCTGCCGCCCACGTTCGGTGTAACCATCTGTTCCCATACATGGCATGTCACGCAGTTTGGTGCTTACTTTCCCTCCATGTTAAAGAACAGTATATGTTTCAGCACCCACGCTAATGTGCTGCATAGCTAAATACATATAAGATCCCAATGGCGAGACCGATTTGCATTGCCAATGCTTGTTTCTTCTTATCCCTGCCCTGAGTCATCACATATGACTTCGTTTTATTTACGTATAAGCCTAGTTCTGCCATATAAGCCGAGTATGACTCAATACAACGCTGTTGGGCTAATGGGGTTCTACCCAGTAAAACTGCGTCATCTGCGCAAAGCATGACGGGCAAGGAAGCGGGCCTGCCGCTGGGATATACTTACAATTTGCACTCAACACCTCAGATAACTTATTCGTGTATAAGGAGAAGAGGAAGGGAGCAAGAACGAAACCCTGTCTCACCCCCTTTTCGATCCTAAAGGGTTTCGAGCATTCTCCTTGTTTCCCATACCGGATCACGGCCTCTGCTTGCCTATAAAGACTTCTGATGAAAGAAGTTATGGAAGGATCCACGCCCATTGAATTCATAATGTCCCACAGTTTACTGTGGGACACGCAGTCAAAGGCCGCAGACAAATCCATAGACGCCATATGTAGCTGTCCTTTCTTAGCGCTGACATATTTGGCTGTGATTAAGGCAAGATTGAGACATTGGTCTATTATCCCCCTCCCCTCCCTGAAACCATATTGAGCTTCCGTGAGTATGTTGTTCTCCCTTGCCCACTCCTCCAGCCTAATTAATAACAGTCTGCCCATTAATTTGGCTGTGCTGTCCAATAGGGAGATTGGGCGATAATTAGCGGGATCTGCGCTGTTCCCCTTCTTATAGATTGGAATTATCACAGACTTTCTCCATGACGAAAGAGGACCGGTTTTAGCTATGGCGTTGAAAGCTGTGGTCAAGACCGGGGCCCACAGGGCCTTATTGGTGAGAAAAACATCCAGTGGGACCCCGTCTGGTCCTGCAGCCTTCAGCGCAGGTGATTGGGACAGCGCAAGGTTTACTTCGTCTATAGAGAACTCCAATCCCGTGAGAGCACTAGAACATGGTGCCGAAACACCCACGGTAATAACTGTCTGGTTTTGAAAAATATTCTGAAAATGGGTCAGCCAAGTATCCTCGTCTCTATGGAGGTCTAAAGAGCACCCGCTTTCCTCCTGGAACAACGGGGAGTTGACCACTTTTTAGAAAGCCTTACTATCCCTAGATAATGAGGCTGATCTGAGATTCTCCCAAGCTTCCACAGAGAGCACCATTTCTCTCTCTTACCTTGCAGATTTGTATATAATTCTAAGGTTTCTAATAAGATTTTGATCTTTAGGACACAATTTAAGCGCTTTGTGTTTTGGGGGGTTTGGCGGGTTAATAGATCTCTTATAGTAGTAAGGATACTGCTTAGGGCTTCCACCACTAGATTACCACTGGTTGGTAGGTCTAGGCATAAACAAATCTCCTGGTAAGACAGAGAGACAATTCTGGACATCATTAGGTCAGGTTCTATGTTCTCCCATTTTAAAATATTACCATTTTTAGTAGCTAAGGATGGTTTGGGTACAAATTTTACTCCCACTTTTATAGGGAGACCCTAATTAAATGAGTGATATAATAAAGCATAATCACTAAATTCAGTCATCACGACCTCAAAGTTCTTGGGCAAGGTGCTCGAGGATAAAGAAAACAATATAAAATCGATACAGGAGGTAGAGCCAGAGCAGTAAAAGGTTGGGGTAATTTGACCTGTATTAGTATAGATTGGATTAACAATTTCCAGGTCCCAAGCCATCAGCAAACTATTTAGGGCATTACCGTAATTATGATGGTTAAAATGTTTGAGCGAGTTCCCCTTTAATCAGTTACCCCACATCTACTTGAGTCAGTATGCTTACAAGTGTGTGTGTTGAAATCAACAGCCGAAACAATAACTAGTGGTTTAGGATGGTGGAGAGCAATGCCTCCATTGTGCACCCCAATTCCTCGATCACTTCTATAGGGTTTGTAAAGTTATTATTATAGAAGTTTATTAACAATAGATCTGACCCAGTTCGGCCTCTCACCACAACAATATGGAAGTAAACAGAACTGTTCAATAAATCCATCTTTTTAAGAAAGATGGTATTAGCAATGAGTGTTAATAAGCCCCCCTTTGCTCTACCATGATTCGAAGGGACTGCTGGGGTAAAAAAGGAACGATAGCCGTTTAAGAAAACCAGGTTCTGTTCCCACGTTTCCTGCAAGCAGATAATTCCTGCGTTCCGCAATTCACTTTCCCATGCCAGACTATCTTTTTCACTACTAAAGCCAGCTATGTTCCAGGAGAGGAGAAAAAGTCCCCTTGCTCGGGCTGGGGCAGAGATTTTTGGCTATTCGCTTCCACACCAGAGGGATCAGGTATGCCAAGACTCGTATAAGCCGAGCCACAAGTACTATCAAGACCCCCGTGGCCCGCTTGCACTCTCTGGTTTCCAGACTCCACTATACTACGAAGGCCCAAACCAGGAACTTGGTCACGCCGCCAATATGGCGGTTGTGCCGGTCCCCGGCGCACTTTCACGGCGGGGAGGGGCGGGGCCAGCGCTGGTGACACGCTGAGACCCCAGCCTCCTCCCCGCTCTCACCACTCATTGGCTAATGTAGGCGTGCCCCGGAAGTAGTTACAAGTGTTTCCAGGGCAACGCAATTGAAACGGGTCCCGGATATGCCGGGACCTGTTTAAACCTGTTTACGCGGGAAAAGGCTCTTTAAAAAGAGCAGCAGAGCGGCGGGAGAGTCTCTTTTTCGCCGCTCTGCCCCCGGATAGCAGCACCTCGCCTGACAAACGCGGAGGGCTTCTGGAAGCCTCAGTTTTGATTTCTCTTCTCTCTTTCACCTGTTTGCTTTGCAGCTCTCGGCGGGACAAGAGGAGGAACTCGGCATGGAGCCGTTGTGTGATTTGAGGCGGAGGCTGTGGCAACGCCGGAGGAAGCGTGTCGACTACGACTCGACGGGAACAGCTGGTGCCCAGTTGGGGAAAGCGGAGCAAGCAGGCGATCCCCGATCAGCGTGAGGAGGCGGGAGGAGGCGGGAGTGGCTTTCTTGGCTCAGGGGCTGCATTGTTCTAAGGTACTGGGGTGTAGCGAGCATGCGTCGTATTAAAAGTGGCACGGAGTGCGGATCACCCGGGGAAGTTTTTTAAGAAGGGTAGTGCGCAGTAGTTGGTGCCACCTCATGTGGGCTTCCGCATGGCCTCGGGTGGGTTGGCCACGGGTGGGGCTCCCATCGCTATTGGTAAAATGCCAGAAAGAGAGGAGACTTCACCACCCTACTGTGGGTGCCTCAGAGGGTGCGCAGCGGCCCCCTGCTGTTTTTTCCAGGGTTTGCAGAGGGATAATTTACTGCATATTCCCCAGGAAAATCGCTGCGGGATTGGCATATTGTAACCATCGCTTTGAGTTAGGAAGCGGGGGAAGTGTTCTATGGCAGATTGGGCACTACAGGCGACCGATAGCTGCAAATCGTCAGGTCTGCACAAACTCTCATCGTGTTTGCAATTTTGCAAAAGGGCTGCTCGAGACACCTGCGAACCAGGACGGCACTGCAAATAAGCAGAGGGTTAGCAGGGTGTATTGCTGGGGGCGGGCGTGCTGATAACTTTAGTGGGACAGCCTAGAGCAATGGGCTCACCCACAGCTGCTTGGATTTAGGCTTACTACGTAGATTGCTCCAGTTGTCGAATAGGAGTTAAGGGAGTGTCGTCAAAGGACTCCTAGCGTACAGCTTAATGGGTATGTTAGGGCACCGGGAGGTTGGCGATAAACCAGCTGTGTTCGGGTTGCCCTGCTGAAAGGAAGTCGTCAACACCTCCCCATAGGCGTTGCAGATTTTTGCCTTAAACCGTGTGAACTCAGGTGTTTGGTGCTGGGTGGGGGTTTCGAATCCTCACAGGAACAAGATTATCGCATTCCCACGCAAATAACGCCAGTACCTTGGGAATCCGTTTAGGGGAGCATTGGTTAAGAAAAACGTAACAGTCCTCGCGGGGACGCAGTGTCGTGCCCTGGAAGGGAGGGCTGTCCTCCTCATCCGACATAATGAATCCATTTCATTTGATCGTGTAGCCATTGAGAGGCGACACAAAACAAGCTAAGGGGTTAAAAATGTTATGTAATTAAGTAAATTAAACATCTTTCTGCATGTCTAAGGGTGAGTATGCTAGTAACTCTTTTGGCTGTGGCAACCATGTCTGTGTTCCTCGTTTGGGCATGTTGATGTTGTTGCTCTGGGAAGTCCTATGTTGCAGTGTCTTGCCCAAGGTGCAATTACACTACCTACCTTCAGTGTGCTTTTGCACTCTTTTCTTGAGTTGGTGTGCTTGCA
The DNA here is from genome assembly GCA_963921515.1 of Calotriton arnoldi. NCBI lineage: Eukaryota > Metazoa > Chordata > Amphibia > Caudata > Salamandridae > Calotriton > Calotriton arnoldi. The sequence continues at coordinate 958,575 of CAWUFW010002337.1, read as the reverse complement.
TTCCTGAATTCAATTTTGTTGTTATTGGTTATTAAGGTGTGGGTATCCTCACTTTTGATGCTTCCTTGGGGGCTGCATGTTTCTGCGCCATATGAAATCTGGCATTGCGAAAAGGGGGTTTTGTGGTGTCATTTCCCACTGCGTGCGTTCTTGTGTTCTGGCTTCTGACGGGTACGACATTAGTAGCGGGTGATGTTTTTTGTGGTTGCGCTGCCCAACAAACCAGGTTATGTCAGGGCAGTCATCGGCGCCATACTGGCGGGGTGGATGGTCATCGGCGCATGCCTAGCTTTAAGATGTCTTACAAAAGCTTGTTTGATGATTTGTTTGGACCATCATTGGCGCCATATTGGCGAATGGATGGATGTCGACACTTGCCGAGTTTTTAAGGGGTTTTACAAATGCTTGTTTTGGTACATGCGTTAGTGGTATGTGCCCTCATCATGCCACCGAACCGGGGGGCTCCATCTCGGAGTCTCGGGCCCCTTGAAGGCGAGGTTTCTAGCTCCAGCAGTGTTGGCATAGGTCAACTTTAAAAAAAAACAAAAAACTTTTCATGCGTGGCCTTGCCGAGGGATTGCGTGTTGAGGGGAGGGAGGCCAAGAAGATCTGCTTGGCTGGATGGGAACTGTTCGGATTGGGCAGTGTACTGTTGGACATTTGCCTCTCAGAGTGCATCTGCTGTGATATCATATTTATCGATGCCATATGTCTGCCTTCTTCAGTGGGGCCCGCTACCACCTCAGATCTAGAGGCACAGTAGAATGTGCGTGTTAGGGTGAGGTGGGAATCGAGTGGGTTTTGCTTCAAGGCAATAAATTCCACTGCTTTTCTGAAGGAGTTGGGGGATTGGTGCGGAAGCTCTTCAAGGTCACCTGTGCGCGCTGTGAAGCCCTGGTGCGACCCAGGCATGTTCCAAGAACAGATCTTTCCTTTAACAGGAAATGAGAATATTTTATGGAATCATCAGACTCTTGTATGCTCCTAGTAAAACTGCGGTGTGCACACACTACTGGTAGGGGAAATTAGGCCCGCTCCTCGTGCGAACAGCACACAACTCCTGTAGGAATTGGAGACATATCCCCTGGGTGCAGAGTGTGTACACACTAATCCTTGTGGATGGGGGCAGACCTTTCTATTTAGAAGCAGGGTGCACACACTTCTCCCAAGGGAGCTGAGGCTAGCTCTTTTTTCAAGTATGCAGTGTATAAGTCTTGCACATGGGGAGTTGAGGCCTATCTGTTTATACCTATGGGGTGCACACACTGCTCCTTTGGAGGGCCTTTTTTAGGCTCGGGTATACGGTGTGCATGCACCACTCGCATGAGCAGTTGGTTTTATTCTTGTCCTCTCATAGGTATACGGGCCACACACCACTCGGTTGGGGAAATGCCCTCACTGCTTCGGCCTGGGGGCCTGCAATCATGTGGGCCTGGTCCATTGAACGAACGCCACAAGAGTGGGGTGCTCTGTATGCTAAGCGCTTCCGCAACATAGGCCCAGTGTTTCTCGAAATCTATGCCTTCCTGTTCGGCTCCGCTTCATTGAGGGCCAGTGGTATAGCCCGTCCAATCCAGGTGGCCAATTATTTAGAAAGGGCTCCTCGCAGTTGCAATTGGTTTAACATTAGGCATGGCATTTTGCATTGGTTGGATACTTAAGAGTGACATACAGCACCGAAATGGGCGATGGGTGGCAAAAATTTATGTTTTTGCGAGGATGTCGACCAATGACGTTCAGGGGAATTAGAATATCAGAATTTAAAACTGGTGGTGAATACGGCCGGGGGTCAGTCCAGAATGGCTCCTCAGTCACCAATGATTCACCCCTGTATAGCTTGAGTTCAATACTACATTCAACGACTGAAATATGCATCTCTTGGCATAGTATTGACTTTCCGCTAATTACCTCTGCCACTCGGGTCTGTAGGTGAGGTAACCGTGGCTTGGATGTAGGTGCAATGCAACAAGCCCAGAGTCCCTTTCCATAAGCATGGTTCGATCGCTTAAAGCAATTCACTGGGCCGGTTCTATGGCATTTAAAGCAAGGATTTGGGTCAAAGTTTCTGTATTACGTCTTGTGAACGTTTTGCTGTTTTGTACTCTTCCGGCCATATCTAGGCAAGGTGGTTTATTCCATTCCATACTGGTTATGAACAATTGTTACAGCATTTCACTGGGCCAGCTGTAGGTCATTTTGAAAAGCAAAGGCTGGAGTCATAAATTGTCTGCGGTACGTCTGGGGAATGTACTGGGGAAAGTTGTCTGCGGTACGTTGGGGGAATGTTTTTTCCTGGATTGGACTCTGGTGGGCATATCTAGGCTAGGTGGTTTTATTCCCAACCATTGGAGACTGCCTGGCATCCAGGAGGGCGACTCGTCAGCAAAGCGTAGGTGGGGCTATTAATTTTGGCCATCCGTACCGGTTACTACAAGTTGACCATTATCCAGGTTAGTTGCGCAGGCCAGTTTGGGGCGGAAGCCGAGGCCCCACTATACTAGGGCTCACACTCATGTGAATTGGGGCTGCCACTACAGGCGGCAGGGGGGGTTTGCTGTGCCAAAACGGGTGCAAAGTTCTGGCCGGTTGGGACCCTATTGTTACGAGTGCCAGGTGAGATTATGCTTGTTATAAGAGCCTGCTTTTAACTCCTGTTCTCTCTTTTGTAGTCTCCGTTTGACACAGGTGGAAGGTGTGAGGAGTTGAATCAGCAGGTGTGGACCTCGTCACCTTCTGTGGATGTGGAAGGGGTTTCAGAGGTGCTGGTATATGGCCACTCATACATGAGGCATGCCTGAGGTTTGTCTATTCCACAGGTGGATACGCAGCCGGACTGAATAAGCAGAATGCCGGCTGACCTGTCTTGGTGTTCACGGTAGGGGCTGCGTTTGGCCCAGTTGAGGACTGCATTGGGCAGACTCTGGCCCTGGGGGTTCCGCCCCTAGGGAGTACTATGGTACACCCGGTCAGCAATGATTTGATGGTGATGCGATAGTATCTGGTGTCTCCGAGCTGGCTCGCAAAGACTTTCCCTTAAGGCCATGATGACATGGTCAAACTTTGTTCCCAGGTTGCGTTGGGGAAGGTGGTGAGTTGGCCAAAGCCTGCAACGACCCTGTGCAGCTGGTAAACAATAAGAGTGGTAAGTGGTTCGGTTGGCTTGGTTGTCAGCTATTTCTCAAGGTGCATCAGGAGCAAGCGGTCTCCTTAAAGGAGGGCCTATGGATAGTTGGTCATTCACATATGTGCGGATCGAAACGATTTCTCTTTACAGGCAACTATGCACACCAGGCACAGCTATGAAATGAGGTTGCTATGTATTACTGATGGTGTCATTTATATTTGGTTTGGATTAACAGACTTCTCAGGACTCCCACACTGCGGACAATTCCACAGGGTTGCATCCGGGGGGGAGCGGTTTCCTTTTTAACAGGACGGGGTTCACCTATCTAAACTGGGTAATGACTTATTCCTGGAGAATGTGCTAGCCTGGATGGTAGGGGCAGCACACAGGGCATGACCTTTGTGTCAGTAGCGGATGGGGGGGGCCAGATAGTCGGTCAACTATACTGGCCTGTGGCGGTAAGGTCATGATTGCTAGGTCAAATTTTACATCTCTTAGTAGGCATCCCATTGGTTAATGGGGACGCCTGGGGGGGGGGACAGTGGTCCCTCATCACACTCCAGGGGGTGCTGGCAGCCAGTAGGCTGAAGGGTGCAGGGGGTAGGGAGTCCCGCTTCCGGTAGGCTGCTTGGGCCAACCCCTGAGCAGGCGCATTGGGCGCAACGTCCATAACATCAGCCCCTGGGAGGTAGGATGGAAGGGCGTAGGGGGTGGTGCCCGCGAAAAGAATCTGCTGGGCACACGGGCCTCCTGCGCAAGGTCACTCCGGTAAAGGGGGACCAGGTAATTATTGGGGAACAGTCATGACCTTGCACGTAGGCTCATCCAGGATACGCAGAAAACAAATGTACATATTCCAGTTTTAAGTTAGTTATGGCTATGTATTAGATTCATGTTAAGGTTAACCATGAATTGTGTCCAAAAACTGTATTTCAAAATGTGATTGAATATGTTGTGGTTTTCTGCGTATATTTTAAATTTTATTGTGCTATAAAAAAATTTATTATGTTTTATTAATTTGTAATAAAATACGGCCGGGGTTATCCGACCCCTAATCCAAAAGAATTGTGTTGGATGTTTTACTATCGATACCTTGGGGAGAGAGGGTCCGGGGGTAGGGTCTAAACTGATCATTTCCTGGGAGGGGACTCGGCAATACCAGGCCATATACGAAGGCGCAAACCGGGAACTCGGTCACGCGGCCAATATGGCGGTTGTGCCGGTCCCCGGCGTCCTTTCACGGCGGGGAGGGGCGGGGCCAGTGCTGGTGACGCGCTGAGAGCCCAGCCTCCTCCCCGCTCTCACCACTCATTGGCTAATGTAGGCGTGCCCCGGAAGCAGTTACAAGCGCTTCCGGGGCAACGCAATTGAAACGGGTCCCGGATCTCGCTGGGACCTGTTTAAACCTGTTTACGCGGGAAAAGGCTCTTTAAAAAGAGCAGCAGAGCGGCGGGAGAGTCTCTTCTTCGCCGCTCTGCCCCCGGATAGCAGCACCTCGCCTGAAGAACGCGGAGGGCTTCTGGAAGCCTCCGTTTTGATTTCCCCACCCACCATCCCCTGAGGTAGCGAGGTTTAGGAAGTAATACTGTAAGGCTTGTGTTAATTGGTTGTTTGCTTATAAGGTTGTAGGTCTGTAAGTTGGTTGTCAATTTTGTCAAAAATACCATTTCATTATGTTTTGCTTTACAGGTTAAGGTCAATTTCAGTTATCGTATTTTATGTCTGAGTATCCTTGGTCTGTGGTAAGGTCATGATTGCTAGGTCAAATTTTACATCTCTTAGTAGGCATCCCATTTGTTAACAGGGACGCTGGGGTGGGGGACAGTGGTCCCTCATCACACTCCAGGGGGTGCTGGCGGCTGGTAGGCTGAAGGGTGTAGGGGATAGGGAGTCCCGCTTCCAGTAGGCCACTTGGGCCAACCCCTGCGCAGGCGCATTGGGCGCAACGTCCATAACATTAGCCCCTGGGAGGTAGGATGGAAGGGCGTAGGGGGTGGTGCCCGCGAAAAGAATCTGCTGGGCATACGGGCCTCCTGCGCAAGGTCACTCCGGTAAAGGGGGACCAGGCAATTAGTGGGCAACAGTCATGACCTTGCACCTAGGCTCATCCAGGATACACAGAAAACAAATGTACATATTCCAGTTTTAAGTTAGTTATGGCTATGAATTAGAGTCATGTTAAGGTTAGCCATGAATTGTGTCCAAAAACTGTATTTCAAAATGTGATTGAATATGTTGTGGTTTTCTGCGTATATTTTAAATTTTATTGTGCTATAAAAATTTGTATTATGTTTTATTAATTTGTAATAAAATACGGCCGGGGTTATCCGACCCCTAATCCAAAAGAATTGTGTTGGATGTTTTACTATCGATACCTCGGGGAGAGAGGGTCCAGGGGTAGGGTCTAAACTGATCATTTCCTGGGAGGGGACTCGGCAATACCAGGCCATATGGACATATGTAATATATTAAAGTGGGGAGTAAGTCAATCACAACTATCCATATCCCCCAGCAGGGAAAATCTATTTGCTAAAGGTATATTATTAATAGCCGGCTGTGAGGTGGAAAATGAACAATTTTGTGCAGAAGGTCTCAAATTATTTATATTATTTTTGTGCGTGAAAAGGGGCTTATAAAAAAAGCCCAATGGAACAGTAAAAATCTGAGATTTTAGAGAGGGTGCAGTCGGCAATTGCCATGACAAATCCTCCTCCAAGTGACAATTATCAAAATTGAGAACGATAGAATCATTTTCTATTGATTTTGGGTCTGGCCCTACCCAAGGGATTCTTCAGGCCATAATCAGGTGCTCTTGTATTAAATGACCTATATTGGTGGCTTGTGACAACCAATAACGGGCCTTGGCCAGCAGTTGAACCATTGTTTCAATCTGATGTGGCCTAAGCAATGGAACATTAACCAGAATTAGCACAAAAGAACATCCCACGGGGGGTAAATGCAGGGTCAGTGGTTTGTTACCCTTCTTACTATTGGAGTGAGGCTCATTAAAGATATTATTTTTAGGGACTAAGCGTTCTCTAAGTGCATTTTCTGCTTAACCCGCCTGTTGCGTGCTGCTATTGAAGCTGGCGCGGACTGGGGTTGGGAGGGTCGTGTTACATGGTTTCCCTGTTTTCTTTGAATGCTTCTCATCGGTGCCTCAGGGGTTTGCAGCCGGAATCTTGTGTTGCCCCTGACATAATTTGTGGGTAATAATTCCTGCACACGCATTTACATTGGCTGGTGCTACCAAATTACCCGCCCGACTGTATCACAGATTGTAACAATGAATTATTAGCTACTAAGTTGGTAAGAGTACGATTGATAGTGTCCAATCGGGAAATGATCGGGTCTAATAACGTTTTAAAGTTTGCTTCGACTTCTTGCCAGTTCACAGTCAGAGTAGCATCATTCTGTTGCATAGGGAGAGTGGATACTGTACCCTGGGCAGGGTTGCCCTTTCTTCCTTTCTTAGCGACATTAGCAGGAGGTGGTTTAGACGAGCCTCTTTTCCTTTTAGTATTGAGAACAGTTACCTTAGGTGGTAACTGGGCCGGATTTGAACACAACGCTAAGGGTAGAAATACTTGAGGAGTCTCACAAAGAATGGGCTCATCGACTGGTGATGGTGTAATAACCCTGCTAGGTGACAATAAAAAGTCAGAACGGCAGCCCCCAGTTCCCATAGACAAACTACTTTCAGTTATGGCAATTTCTTTGTCCAAGGCAGTTGTAACTTTAGCCAAGAAAGTATCCAAAGATGTAATCGTTACCTCCTCCATCTCTGCCTGGGTCGCCTTTCTCCTTCCCATTCTGGTGATTAGTATTTATTTATTTATAAAGTGCAACATTCATCCGTACAAGATATCACGGCGCTAAGGAAAGCACAACCAAGTGAGGAGTTCCGGGAAAAGGGGGGGAGGGGAAGTTTCCAGGTAACCGGTCAGGCCTTAGGGAACAGGTGCGTTTTTAATTTTTTCCTAAATACCATGTGGTTGTCGATGAGCCGCAGTTCGAGTGGAAGCTGGTTCCAGAGTGTTGCTGCCAAATGGGAAAAGGAACGACCCCCCATTCTAGACTTCCTGATACGTTTGGTAATAGCCCGTGCCTGAAGGCGTGACCTCAGGTTCCGAGTGGGTAAATAGAATTTGACTCTGTCTTGGAGGAGTTTGGGTCCTAGATGATGTAAGACTTTATGTGCATGACTTAGCAGCTTGAATTTGGCCCTTTGTCTCACTGGGAGCCAATGGAGTGTCCTCATACACTCCGATGCTGAGCTATACTTGCTATTATTGCATACCAATTTGGCAGCCGCATTCTGCTGTAGTCGGGAGAAGAGATAGTCCGCCATGCCTACAAAAAGGGCATTCCCATAATCCATCCTACTAATAAGCAGGGCTTGGACAAGGGTTTTTCAACACTCTATGGGGATCCATTGAAAAAGTCTCTTTAGCAACTTTAGGGCAGCAAAGCTTTTTCCGCAGAGTGCACGTACGTGGTCCTGCATGGTGAGTGCACTGTCGACAAGAATGCCCACATTTTTTGCCACTTGTTTGGGGGCAGGGGCCTCACCCAATGTAGAGAGCCACCAAGTTGCATTCCAAACTCGATGTACTCCCCCAAACAGCAGAATCTCCGACTTGTCTGCATTCAACTTCAGACAGTGGTCGGACATCCAACCTGCCATTTCTGAAAGACAACTTGTAAGTCTGATCCTAGTGTCTTCGTGCCCATCCAGAGCAATCATCAATTGGGTATCGTCTGCGAAAGAACAAATACTGATGCCCCATTTTTCACAGATTTTTGCTAGTGAGGATACGTAGACATTAAAGAGGGTAGGGCTCAATGAAGCTCCCTGTGACACACCGTGCTTAATAGAGAGTAGAGTAGAGACGTTAGATGGGGGGCCCATCCTCCTCTGGGCTCCAACGGGCATGGGCAGGCCTGCCCTTGGCCCGGGCTTCACCCAGGCATGGCCCGGGCACGTCCCCGTGTGCGTCCCGCTTCTAAGTGTGAGTCCTCAGCAGGGGATGATGGGAGTTGGAGTCTCCCCAGCAGTGGCAATATCGGCACGGCTCTCCCCAGAGTCAAGTTGCAGGCGGCTTACACGGCCGTGGGAGCGTGGCGCGCTTTTAAGCGTGAGTCCTCAGCAGGGGATGGCGGGAGTTGGAGTCTCCCCAGCGGTGGCAATATCGGCACGGTTGTCCCCAAAGTCAGGTTGCAGGCGGCTTACACGGCCGCGGGAGCGTTGCGCGCTTTTAAGCGCAAGTCCTCAGCAGGGGATGATGGAGTTGGAGTCTCCCCAGCGGTGGCAATATCGGCACGGCTCTCCCCAGAGTCAGGTTGCAGGCGGCTTACCCTTGTATACAAAATGGCATGCAGTATGGTATGGAAAATGAGTAAGAACCTAAAGATAAGCAGCTGTCTCCAACGTCACAGATGAATTCCACGATGTTGGAATAATAGTACATTTGTTTAACTTTATACTAAATGACTCCTAAATATCATTCTTTATTTGCTTTACAATTAATATTTCACTTGAATACCAAAAATCAATGTGCATGTTTATCATGCATAGAACTCACACTATTTCGTTGTTGTCATGACAGAGAGTGACAATAAATAACAGTTAATGATAAGTTCTCTTATACTTAGCATGTAAGAACAGTATCTCCAGAGTACATATTTAAAATGAACACGGGCTAGGACTAGGACTATAAGACTATGAACCATTAGCTACTTCCACCCAGGAGTTGTAATTGCATTCAGCACTTTGAATAATGTTGGGGACAACACCAACACAATGTAATTGTTAGCAAAATGGTTGGCTAATTATTTTACTAATGCGCTGTAAATCCAAGGGGACTGTTAAGAAAGTTAAACAGCTGAAGAAGAACGATAAAGTATGGAATAATTTTGCGCAGTCTCTGAATGTAACCCAACACTTCCACTGCTAAAAGTTGCCAAAATGTCCGGGTAAAATTCCACAGAAAGATTAACAATTTCAAGAATTACTTGGGGGATTTCGTGCAGTATTGCCATTCAATCAATCAATCAGTTTTTATGAAGCGCGGCTAATCACCCGAAAGGGCATTCAGGCGCTTTCCCCCAATAATGTTTATTTCCTCTGGAAACCCTCTGGGTAAACCTCGCATATATTACCTCTCCCGCTGAGAATTGCTGACACATCTGGTATTAGTAAATTGTTGTGTTATTGTGCAAAGATGATTCTCCAACTCCAGTCCTTTTCTAGCGGTTTTATTTATAACCCTGTACACCATCAGAAAGGTACCGGATACCCCAAACCGAAACATCTCCTCCTCGTAGGGAGTCCTCCAGCAAATGAGTCCCTGTAAATTCTATGCCATTGAGGAGGAGTTCTGGGCCTGCTAGTGGGGCATTTGTAATTAAACCACATTAGAGAGAAAAAAGCGCTCAGAAGAGAAGTCTTCTATACGTTTTACCCAGATTCCCAACCACATAAAAGGGCACTAAAAGAGTATTTCAGGAAGTTGACAGAGGCAACCTAACATCTCCAGCAAAGACCACTCTATATAATGCCAGTCCTAGGTAAAATAATTGTAATAATAAAAGTGCTTTGCATCATAAAAAAAGATCTGACAACAAGGTTTAATTTAATTATGTTTGCAGTTATATTTGTTTTATGTAGTGCATACCTAACCGTAGCAAGCTTTGGAGAACTGTACATGGTGAAATATACAAGACAAGGCATATCAGGAATACAATATATTGATTGAAGTGTAGGATCCAAGCTCGCCGGGTCGGTCGCAAACGTATTTCATTCTGCACACAGACAAGGTGGGGGACACATCGCATGTACTATTTATTGGCTTCTGGCTGGAAATCGTTTTTGCTTTGCAGAGAGGAATATTGGCAAATGCATTCATGCTCAGCAGCAACGTTCTTTGCATAACTTTGAGGTATGAATTTTGAGAGAAATTGACACAAATTAGTTTTTACAATGGGGACCAACACTGGCACAAGGCAAGTACTTTGAGCATGTTTTCCGTCGTACGTTTGAAATGTGTAGTCGATATTGGAAAAGAAAGCATCGTTCATTTCCTTCACTTTTCAGTTTAGACAGTAGGTTTTGTTAGTTGGTAAGCTTTAAGTGTGTTTTCATTCCACAAATGGTGCATGCTGGGACACGTAGTTACCTGTTGCACGTACGGGCGCCATTGTGGATGTTTTTAGGAGCAGGAGGTCGTCTCCATATAAGAAACTCTGAGACACACATTACATAATAGCATGTACTTCACCATTGAGCACAGTGCACGGGTGATTTGACACCACAAAGTTAAAGTGCAGTTTAGGTGCACTCAGCTTCATGATGTGCTCTGGAATCAGCTGGCTCTCTTGCAATCACACATGACTTTTCTTATTTCCTGAATGTCTGTTTGTCATATACAACCATTAGTACTGATGGTGTTTCTTTTCAATTACCTTTGTTTTGTAGTTACCCCCGATGAAGAGTCTTGGCTCCTGAAATGCAGTGGGTATATCAACATATGCACATATCTTTTAAGATTAAGGAAGACTCCTGCATGAATATAGGCCTTTACATCGCATGCGTTTACAACGCATGTGATTACTACGCGGTCGCTACGACGACTGCGTTGTTATATTGCAGTACCATTACAACGCAAGTCGTTACATCGACTTGCTGTAGGGGGCACGCTGGACTTAGGAATAGTATGATTTACTATTCCAACTCCAGTGTGCGCAACAGTAGGGAAGGTGTTGGAATAGTAAATTATACTATTCCTTAGGTTAGCGCGTCCCCTACAGCAAGTCGATGTAACGACTTGCGTTGTAATGGTACTGCGATGTAACAACGCGGTCGTTGTAACGACCGCGTTGTAATCGCATGCGTTGTAACGCATGCAATGTGATGGCTGTTTCCCCTCCTGCATTGTTTTCAGCAAATGTGAAGTAACAATTTGCAATATCTAAAGAATATTGGAAATGAATTGAATACAAATTTCATGAAATCTAGGTTTATGTATCTATTGAACTGTGTCAGTGTCAAATTTTGAATGAATATTGTTCACTAGCAGCCCTAGGGCGGATAGTAGTGCAGGCCGGGACTATTTCACCTAGGTGAGCTAGCTATCTTGAAGACATTTTGTGGGTTTTGGGTGGGACCCGGTCTGGACTTGCACGCTCAGTTTCTGAATCTATATCTGCTTGTTTATCAGTGTATGGTGATTGGATCAATTTTGAAGGCATAATAACCATTTCTTGCATATGTAATACATCCACATTAGAGAGAAAAAAAGCACTCAGAGGAGAGAAGTCTTCGATAATTTTACATCTTAAAGGTTTGCATAGCAGAGATATATGAATGGGTTCAGTGGCAGTGTTTACAGGAGTATACAAAAGAGTTCACCGTCTATACAAAACTTGCAATTGACGGCATCACTTACAGATTGGTGGCAGAGGAGCCCTGACATAAATCGAAGTGCATCGACCACACCAGGCTTGTATTTCATTAGCCTCATCTAGAGGTGGGTGAAGCACTAGGATTCCACCGGCAGAGCCTCTGCCGCCTCAGGTGTCAGACACGTTTGGCCACTGCCTCATCCACCACAAGTCCATGAGTTAAAAAATATCAAACGGTCCATCCTATTTAGGGTGGTACTTTTGGCATACATTTCCAAGTTCACGAACATTAAGAAAAATCTGGTGGTTGTGAACTGAAACTGAAAAAAACATCCACACACTGGCAAAATTCCCAACTCATCAAGGTCATTTATTTTTATTTTTCAATACAAACTCCAGCTTTGGAAGTTTATTATTGAGAAACTGAATAATTTGGCAAGTCTTGCAAAACAAACATTGTGCCCTTTCATCAAAATGTATTTGCCTTCAATGCACTGACGCATTCACTGAAGGCTTTAGAGATTCCCAGTAGGCTGGTGAGGATATCCCACTGTGGCAGATGGTCCTCGACCATGGGAGCGGAGGCCATTGTCTCTGTTGACCTGGAAGGCCTCAGGACTCCTGCCTAGCTTTAAATGAGTCTCTGAGTCTTTTTTCCAAAACAACTATACAATTAGTTAGCCTGTCCATACACTAATATTAATCAGATGGCACACAACTTATCATGAGTGACCATAGGAATTTCAGTTCCACCATATGAGATAAGTGATTGTTCTTATGTTATGTTATGTTAATGAATATTTCTAGAGCGCACGTTCACCAGACGGTCTCTTGGTGCTGGGTAGCTTGTTCGGTTTTGATCAACAGTTATTGGTAGGCCTGTTTAAAGAGCCATGTTTTCAGAAGTTGTCTAAATCTAACATAGTTAGTAGAAATCTTGAGTTCCAGTGACAATGAATTCCATGCTCGAGGGGTGATGACGGAGAACCTACACTCTCCTGTCCTTTTTTTTTGCATGGGGGAATATCCAGATAGTGTTGGTGGCTGGATCTCAGTTCTCTGGTAGGGCAGTATTTATTAACTCGGGATTTAACAACAGTGGGGCAGTCCATATGTAAGGCCTTAAAGACTGTACAGCACAACTTGAACATGGTTCTCTGTGCAACTAGCAACCAGTGGAGGTCCTTAGTCACCTGGGAGCGTGGCCATATTTGGGCAGATGATATATTAGCCAGGCAGCCTGGTTTTGAATTAGCTGGAGCCTACGCAGAAGGAATTTGGGGCGTCCCAAATAATAAGAATTCGCGTAGTCAATTTTTGACATGACTAGAGCTATTATAAATTGAGTCAAGGCCTCCCTAGTAACGAATTTCTTTATCTTTTTTATTCGTAGGAGTTGACAAAAGCTTGCTGATGTCACTGTGCCAACCTGCTGCTTAAATGATAACTCCTCATCAATGATGACACTGAGGCTTTTTACCACCTTTTCGGGCAAGGAGGACAGGCCCATCTCGCTGGGACAGAAGGAAGGATTCCAGAGATCCACCTTGTTTTTTGTGATAATCTCTGTTTTATCAGAGTTTAGCTTCAGGTGGTTACTGTTCATCCAGTCGCGGATGAACAGCATAGTGTCTTAAAACTGCTGTCTAGACATGGGGCTATCGTTAACCGTAAATAGCAGATGCATGTTGTCAGCATAGTTGAAGATATTGACTTTCTTCTTTTTAAGAGAGCTGACCAATGGGGCGAATGTAAATATTGAAAAGGTGGGGAGAAAGAGAGGAGCCCTGTGGCACCCCACAATTTAGTTGTACCTCTGCCGAATTGAACAGGGGTAGCCTAACCGATTAAGTTCTATCTCTCAAAAACGAAACAATCCAGTTGAAGGCTGAATCCCGTAGCCCTGGGGCCCTGACCCAGTCAGCCAAAAGGGTATGGTCGACCGTGTCAAATGCAGCAAACAGATCAAGTAGCACCAAAGATTGAGTATTGCCACAGTCTACCTCCTTCCGCTTATCATCTACTACTGACATGATTACTGCTTCTGTAGAATGTGCCGGCCGGAATCCCGCTTTACACGGGTCCAGGAAGTCTGACTCCTCTTATAATGAGCAGAGATGGCGGGCTACATGAGCCTCAAGTAATTTTGCCAAGTATGGCAGGAGGGAAACAGGGCGATAGTTTTTCATATCCAAGGGATCTGCTCCTGCTTTCTTTAGAATTGGTGCAATGATTGCCCTTTTGAAGGAACTGGGGACAGACCCATTATTGATTGATTGATTGATTGATTGATTGAGAAGTGACAGTGTTAGGTCAGCGAAGAAGGTAAATACTACTCTTAGGACCTTCGGGGGGCAGATGCCATTTGGTGATCCTGACTTCACTTTTGTCAATAGATTAGCTAGGTCCTCTAGCTTTATATTGGGGAAGCAGGAGAGCATGTAACTGTTTGTATTGCCTAGGGATTGATTATTGTGTGTTGGGCAGGGAGGGATGTTGTGGAAGCAAAACCTCACTAGTCGCTATAAGTACATAGAGTAGATGACATTGCAATTAGATGGTGATCCTGTAAATGGGCTCAGAGTGCAAAATGGGTAAATGTTACATATCCAAATAGCTAATACAAGTTCAACACAAAGAACAGGTAGAATACTTGATTAGGTATTAACTACTTAATTTATTAAGAATTTTTGTATGAGTATCATTAACATGTATTATAATTGCTAAATGTTAGTGCTTTCCTGGTGTTGTGTGTAGGGTATTTGTTAGACCTGGCTTTTTCAGCGGGTTTATCCCTAGACTTTTTGCTTTTTGACCTCCTGTTTCTGACCTGTTTTTGTTGGTTTTATGACTCTGGCCACTTTACCACTGCTGATCAGTGCTAAGGTGCATATGCTCTCCCTGTAAATTGTTGTTATGGATTAGTGATCCCATGTTTGGCATATTTGATTTACCAGTCAGACCCTAGTACAGTGCACTGTATGTGCCCAGGGCCTGTAAATCAAATGCTGCTAGTGGACTGCAGCACTGATTGTGCCACCCACAGAAGCGGCCTGTAAAATGTAACTCTGGCCTGCCATTGCAGAACCTGTGTGCAGTCTAGTACTGCCATGTCGACTTGGCAAGTGAACCCACTTGCCAGGCCCTAACCTTCCCTTTTCTTACATATTAGTCACCCCTATGGTAGGCCCAAGGTACCCCTGTGGGCACGGCGCATTGTATGTGAAAGGTAGGACATGCCCTGATGTGTGTGGCATGTCCTGATAGTGAAATACTACCAATTTTGTTCTTCACTATAGCAAGGCTACCTTCTCCCATAGGATAGAATGGGGAGTTTGTTTATGACATCTTATAAACATAACTACCACTGGGAACAAGGTAGGAAAATAAAATGTGATATGCTTGAACTCAGAATGTTACAATGCATCTTTTAGTGAGGGTGATTTTTACATTCTGTGTTTGAAAATACCACTTTTAGAAAGTAGGTATTTTCTTGCTTAGCCATCCAGTATGCCTCTACTAGGTTGCTGTATTGCATGTCTGGCTTTGGAGTGTCAGGGGCTGGGGAGAAACAGTGGCTCCAGAGAGCCTGATGAGTCAGGGCTGGGCTGAATAGGCCTGGTCTGCATTTGGAGTGGTGGGAGGAGTAGCACCTGCACCTGAATAGGGCTGTGCCTGCCTTCCACAATGACGGCTCCGCCCCCTGTGGTGTGTCTGGAGCCAGGGCTCACACTGACAATGGAGGTTGTTGTGCACTTGCAAAGTGCCCCACCGAACTGGTTTTGGCTGGGTACAGACACTCTCTGCCTTCAGAGAACAAAGGAATTTTGACTATAAAAAGAGGGGCCCAGACCCCAGACTTTTAGATCACTTCTGGGAAATCAAGAGGAACCGTTGCCAAGGAGAAGAGCCGGAGAAGCTGAGGAGGAATACTGTCCCTGTGCTGTTTGCTGTCTGGGGTTGGCCTGCAGTGGCTACTTGCTGCCAAGGAAAGGAGAAAAGGACTTTGCTGCTTGCTTTGTCCCCCTGCTTAAAGAAAAGATCTCCAAGGGCTTGAACTGAGCTTGCCCCCTGTTCTAGAGGTCTCAGGAACAGCAAAGACCTCACTGTGTCTGTGGGCACCGTCTCTGATCATCTCCGCAGAAGAAAAGGGTAACCGACTCTGTCATCGAGTACGTCCCAGGATTCCATGTCCTGAAAGCACCGCCGAGAGCAACGCCTTGCTTCGCAATGCAACCCTGGTCTCACCGATCCCATCAACGAGCCGCTGCTTGCACCGCGTCCTGAAGGCACCGCACTCTGCAACGCTTCGCTACATGCTGCAGGGACGTCACCGACTCTGTCGCTGCCCGAGCCGAACATCGACCAGCTCCGTCGCCGCACCGTGACCTGCCAGCACCGCAGCGAGCACCGTTTCACCCTTTAACGCAAGCCCTGGTCTCACCGACTCCGTCAACGAGTCGCTGCCTGCACCGAATCGTGAGGACATCGTCAGCCGTAACGTTCCGTTTCACAACGCAACCGCGATGTTTGCCCCGACCGACTCGCACCGACGTGTTGCTCGCAACAAGAAAGGTACTGTGTCCGAGTCTGTTGACGCTTTAGCTGGCCCGTATCGACGCGGTCGGCTGGAATTGTGAGATCCTGTCGTTTCCAGTATCGCGGTATCCCCAGGAGGAGCTACCGAGTCGGAAGAACTGTGTTTTATTGATTTTCCTGCAATTTTAAGGTTATTTTGCAGATTGTAGTGTATGTTGGATTTTTGTCGTATTTGGTCTTGTTGGTTTAGATAAAGATTTTCTATTTTTCTAAACTGGTGTGGTGTCCATTTGTAGTGTTTTCACTGTATTACTGTATGTGTTCACAAATGCTTTACACACTGCCTCTGAGATAAGCCTGTCTGCTCATGCCAAGCTACCAAGGGGGTGAGCAGGGGTTATTTTAGGAGTGTATCCCCCATACCCTGACTAGAAACAAGGGCCCCTATTTGGACAAAGGTACCTACCTCTGCCAACTAGAGGCCCCCATTTCTAACAGTATTTAAAACCCTTTGTGTATTTTCTGAGAAAGATCTAATTAGTGTGACAAAGTTTTAAGAGAGTGGTCTCAAGCAGTTTGTTTTTGCCTCAGAGGAACCTCAAATTTCCTGTGATTCTCAGTTTCGGTGTCAGATCTTATGAAGTGTTTAGATGTAGATAAGGCAGATTATTCATAAGACTTCAATAAGCAGCCTATAGAGTGAGGCAATATAGTGATCTGTTGAGATTTGTTTGTTTTGGACAAGAAACTGGTTGCTTCATGCAGATTCTCATTCAGTGGTTCCTAGGGATAGTACATCCATATTCCAAGAGGAAACTATCAATGCCTGTACCGCTGATTTTATGTCTTGAAAGGAGATACTGTACTTTAGGTTTTGATTTTATGCTGGGATCTTGCAGACTTAGTCATGGCATGAACGTGGTTATTGAGATGAAGGTCTTTATTGGGAAAATATCCAAGAGATTAGGCTGATGAGGCTGTACTATGGTTAATGTCTGCATCACTGAACACTCGCATACTATTAAATTTACTAGTCATAATTAGATTAGTTGTCTTTAGAAAGTTGAATGTTGAAGGATATATTCTATCCGTTCTTCAACAGGGTTCAGATAGGATTTTAAAATATTGACTGCTTTGGGTGACTTCAATTTTGGATCCACATGTGTATCATCTAAACACTGATAGAATGAGATGCCTAAATCATGGAGTAAGTCACTAAGGGGCATATCAACAAGAGACATAACGCCGCTTTTCCGGCACATAGCGCCGGAAAAGCGGCAATTATTTTAACTCATTATCATCAAAGCGCCGCTAACATGCATTAGCGCATGTTAGCAGCCGTTACATTAACGCCTCGGCCCGCATCACTAATGAGATGCGAAGTAGGCGTTGCTTCCCAGAAACAACAGGGAAAAACTCGCTAACCAGACATCGCAGTATTTGCAAGCCGGCCCCGGACAAGCGAAGCGATAATAAAAGCCACACTAACCGTGGTTATCGCTGGTATCTAACGTCTCCTTTTTTTCCGACTTAACTATCTGTATAATGGGAGGTGGATCGCAAGGTTAAGTCCACATCTCCCTATTATCTACATTTACATTAGCGCAGTTCCCTTATTGTGGGATTTTGCACGCTAATGCTCATTCTCACCGTCTATCACCGGATTTCACATCGCCTGTTACCAAAGCGTTGCAAATACGCCGCTAACACGGCGATGTGATCCGGCGATAGAAGGCGGTAATGACAAACGCGCTAAACGCGTTTAGCGATACTTATCGCGTGTTGTTTTGATATGCCCCTTAGAGGTTGTCATGCAAGTGAGATGGGTGAGAATGTGGAGTCTTGGGAGACAGAGTATTGGCATTTTAATATCTTTAGAATAAGAATTGCCAGTTTTTAAGATGATTGAATTTGGATTAATGTGATCTGAGCAACATTAAAACTATGCTAGCAATGCTTTGTCTGTTTCCAATAAAATATTGTGGTTAGCAGTATCCAACATCACTGTCAAGAACAGTAAAATAAAAAAAAGTGATGGTCTTCATTAAGGTTTTGGATTAGGTGTTGTACCATGGTCTGAACCCTGACTGGTATGTACCAGTAAGTGTTCACTTAATTTTCAACAATTTTTGCCACAAAGGGGAGACTTGAGATAGGGTAGTAATTTAATGATTATCTGTCTGGATGCAGTGCGAAAAATGATTACCTCTAAGCACCAGTCCAATGCAATGTGCTTCTTTGTTGCTCCGGAACCTACATGTCTTCAGAAGTAGAAGAGGACAAAGCTATGTGTCTCAGAGTGAAACTTTATGTTAAACACCTGATTAAAGGCAAAAAGAACTACTTGCCACTTAAAGTCTTAGACTTTTACAAGACTTACCAAATGTAGTGAACATCTTGAATGCCTAGATATTCGGTTCCTCATGGGCAAGTTGTCCTTGCTATGCAATCAAAATACATAGTTGCTGAAGCCAAAACTTGCTGCTGGAAGTTAGAATTCCTTGTAAACCTATTATTCTGAGAAGCTTACAGCAATCACCCTTCATTTCAGAGGCAAATTCTCACAACACACTTACAAAGGATAAGAATTGGAATTGCTGTTTTCCACAAGAGTCATCCATTAGAATATCAAACTCTATTTGCGCTTTGTTTATTTTCCTCAAGAGCCATCGAAAAGACTACCAGTTATAATGTTTTTGCCATTGTATCAGGTATTGTTTTAAGAACTATTTGTACATTGTATTAATTTTACCATAGGTTTCCACTTAATTAACAGCACAATTTTAATGGAATGCTTTCATTGAGAAATGAGTGGAAACATGGTGGCACAGAAATGTTGTTAGAAAAGTAGGGCATGAATATATTGATTATAGTGAATATATGATTATCCAGACAATAGGCAAACTATTAATATTCACAAATGTATTTTATCTTACGCTTGCCAACCAGTTATATTGAATGCAATCAAAACTAGAGAAAGTTATTGCACAACAGTGAAGATAGCTCCATTAGCACCTAACTTATGGTAATTCAAAGAATTGGTCCCGAAAATAAAATATCATACCAACTTCCGTTTCCTTAAGCTTAGAAAAAAGTGTGAAGTTTCACTTCTAAATGGAGAGTGGGAAATATAGAGATTGTTGGCAGGTCTATCCCATAAAGTGTAGCGAGAAGAAGGGGCCTTTGGACCTGCAGCCCTTCTATGCCCTGGCAATTAGGGCTTCTGTTCTTACATTTCCATAGTATGTTAAGTCCCGATGGACAACAAAAACAAGATATAATGTTGATGGAAATGCTTGCAGACAATATGCATAAACACAAGAAATACTAGTAATCTGAATATGTATAAGCAAAGAGACAATGTTTCCAGATGGAAAAATGTTTTTTTTATTTTCTTGCTTTTTTTGTTTCCGTCAAAGTTTTATGTTGTGCAGCCAGTCCTAGGGTACAGGTCATAATGTTTAGCAGAGAGGGCCTTCATACTAGAGCAAACAGTTTAAATACACAAATACAGGTCTTATACAAGGTGAGATACAAGGTCTTACTTGAATAAATTATTGGTGCGTTCAGTTGAGGACTACAACTGTAAGCGTCAGAGTATGGCATCACGCCAGAGCCACAAGGTACACTTCACAGAGGTGCTTGGATTCAATAATGGATGGGCTTACTTATTTAGGAAGGTGATAAACAGCTTAATGCAAAAACCTAAACTAAAAAAAACATACATCTTGTCAGTAAAGTTTGAGATTTCATTGGTAGTTTGACACGAGAAAGCAGAGAGGTAGCCCTAGATTTTTGGCTTTGCATGCTAAACATGTATTGGGCCTCTTGAGGGGGGTGGGATTTCTTGCAAGTTGAGCAAATGGAGTGTATGGCAAACATCTCTAACCTGACCTTTCAATGGCTGCCACTCTGAAAACCTGATCTTCCCTCTATGTGTCTTTGCTGGAAGGATGTCCTAATCCTGTCTCAGATGCCCTTTTCCTTAGTACTGCTCCTTTTCCACCCCTTTCCAATTTTTATTTCACTGTCTATTTAATCAAAATGGTCTCCTCTAAATTTGTACCGTTCAGGAGGTGGGAACTATAATTTTTTCTATGGCTCCTTCGCAACAATTGACATACTGGTTTTCCTCCAGTAAGACTCCTGAATTACTTCCATCAGCTGCAATTGCCCTATTTAAATAAATATCAGCACTCTCAATGTTAAAAAACTCATTCATGGGTCCTCAGGTTATTTGATGATCATAAACTGACCAGAACCCAGCAAGACAACATGCAAGCAGTCTCACTCAGTGATAATGGAACAATTTATGGTGATTCTAATCCTGTCTCTAGTTCGTCTTTGGAGAAAAGTGTAATTTTTTTCAAAAGGGTGGGAGAGGGTTGATAACTGAAGTAGTTATGAAGAGTACCCTTCTTTAAATTTAGACCCCCATAAACTTACCTTTCTTGGCTGGTTGTATTCTGTGCTTTTTAGTAACACAGAGCTTTTTTGAGGTAAAGTGTAATGTTTTTGAAAAGGGAGATAGGGATTCAAATGCACCCCAACATGACAAATTGAGAGAAGATTTGGTACTATACTCTTTGACTATTGTAAGAACAGCATCAGTAGGGCATTTCAAAATCATTGAAAATAACTTTGAAAATTAAATATCTGTATACCCAATTTTTCCCGCTGTCAGTTCTGACCTATGCACGCTATGCCTTCTTTGTTACAAGTAATTGTTAAATGCAAAAAGAACAATTGATGGACAGAATGCAGAACAATGTCATACATTCACCCCAGTGCAGAGATCTGGGCCTAAATTCATTGTTTTTTTGCTCACCATGCCATTCCAATTTGGACCCAGCCATATGCAAATCAGTCTTGACCCTGCACCCAATGGGAACAGTCCAGCCCGAACTGCCAGGCCAGGTCCTCCCTGAACTGGAAACAAGCATCTTAGGACCGGTTTCGGGGTTTCACCCCTCATCAGCCAGGATAGCTTGACTCCAGTGGCATGGAGAGCATGGCACCCACGTCTGGTCATACCCGTCCCACTCGTGGTGACAGATGCAAAAAGAACAATTGATGGGCAGAATGCAGAACAATGTTCTACATTCACCCCAGTACAGAGATCTGGGCCTAAATCAATCGTTTTTTTGCTCACCATGCCATTCCAGTTTGGACCCAACCATATGCAAATCATTCTTGACCCTGCACTCAATGGGAACAATCCAGCCCAACCTGCCAGGCCAGGTCCTCGCTGGACTGGAAACAAGCATCCTTGGACCGGTTTTGGGGTTTCACCTCTCATCAGCCAGGATAGCTTGACTCTAGTGGCATGGAGAGCACGGGACCCACGTCTGGGCATACCCGTCCCACTCAGGGTGACAAATGCAAAAAGAACAATTGATGGACAGAATGCAGAACAATGTCATACACTCCCCCTGTACAGAGATCTGGGCCTAAATCCATCGGGTTTTTTTGCTCACCATGCCATTCCAGTTTGGACCCAGCCATATGCAAATCAGTCTTAACCCTGTACCCAATGGGAACAGTCCAACCCGAACTGCCAGGGCAGGTCCTCCCTGGACTGAAAACAAGTATCCTAGGACCGGTTTCGGGGTTTCACCCCTCATCAGCCAGGGTAGTTTGACTCCAGTGGCATGGAGAGCACGGGACCCACGTCTGGGCATACCCGTCAAACTCGGGGTGACAAAGGCAAAAAGAACAATTGATGGACAGAATGCAGAACAATGTCATACATTCACCCCAGTACAGAGATCTGGGCCTAAATCCATCGTTTTTTTGCTCTACATATGCCTTTCCAGTTTGGACCCAGCCATATGCAAATCAGTCTTGTCCCTGCACCCAATGGGAACAGTCCAGCCCGAACTGCCAGGCCAGGTCCTCCCTGGACTGGAAACAAGCATCCTAGGACCGGTTTCGGGGTTTCACCCCTCATAAATCGGAAGGGTATGCCCAGACGTGTGTCCCGTGCTCACTGCTCCACTGGATTCAAGCTAGCCTGGCTGATGAGGGGTGATGCCCCGAAACCGGTCCCAGGATGCTTCTTTCCGGTCCAGGGAGGACCTGGCTTGGCAGTTCGGGCTGGACTGGTCCCATAAGGAACAGGGTAAAGACTGATTTGCATATGGCTGGGTCCAAACTGGGGTGGTCTGGTGAGCAACAGAATGATGGATTTAACACAGATCCTTGTGACTGGAGGTGAATGTTTGCATTGTTCAGCATTCTGTCCATCAATTATTTTTTTTGCATTTGTCGCCCTAAGTGGGAAGGGTATGCCCAGACGTGGGTCCCGTTCTCACTGCCCCACTGGATTTACTGTTCCCATAAGGAACAGGGTCAAGACTGATTTGTATATGGCTGGGTCCAAACTGGGATGGCATGGTGAGCAAAAGAAAGATGGATTAAAGCCAGATCCTTGTGACTAGGGGTGAATGTTTGCATTGTTCAGCATTCCGTCCATTAATTGTTTCTTTTGCATTTGTCGCCCTAAGTGGGAAGGGTATGCCCAGACGTGGGTCCCGTGCTCACTGAGCCACTGGATTCAAGCCAGCCTGGCTGATGAGGGGTGATGCCCTCAAACTGGTCCCAGGATGCTTGTTTCCGGTCCGGGGAGGACCTGGCTTGGCAGTTCGGGCTGGACTGTTCCCATAAGGAACAGGGTCAAGACTGATTTGCATATGGCTGGGTCCACACTGGGGTGGCGTGGTGAGCAAAAGGATGATGGATTAAACCCATATCCTTGTGACTGCGGGTGGATGTTTGCACAGTTCAGCATTCCGTACATCAATTGTTTCCTTTTGCACAAGTAATTGGTAAGCACGTTGTTCAGGCACATCTTTGTGTTAGAATACAATTTCATGGAATTTTCAATTGTCAATTTTTAGATAGCTAAGTTCCACTGGGAGGGTGGCTGTCACTTTTATACATATGGGGATTTATTTTGTTTGTGTTTTCTACCCACCCTAATATAATTGCCC
The DNA here is from genome assembly GCA_963921515.1 of Calotriton arnoldi. Lineage (NCBI taxonomy): Eukaryota > Metazoa > Chordata > Amphibia > Caudata > Salamandridae > Calotriton > Calotriton arnoldi. The sequence continues at coordinate 935,517 of CAWUFW010002337.1, read as the reverse complement.
CTTCTATATCAGTGATTGATACCATCCCATGTGCTAACTTCTATGACTCTTAAATCATTTAAATGAACAAATTCAAATTCCACACATGTAATTAATATGCAAATAAATATATACACACTTGCAAACACATATACATAAATAAATCAATAGATAAACCCACATCCCCTTATTTTCTATTGATGTGACAAATATAAATGATCTTTAACTCTACCTGAATGCTTCGAAGGTATAGTAAACATGTATTACATATATGTGGTTAATGCTTAATTCAAGTTGCCAATCAGTTACATATGTATGGCAGACCATATCCTGAATGTCAAGCTCAATGAGTCCTCTTTCCACCCTGAGTGATGACTGTGGAAATCATGGGTTGACTCCACAAGTATAAGGTAGATTTCTGTATCGAAAAAGGAATAGTGCGGTGGGGAAACATTGCCTTTAGCAGATGAGGGGCAGCATGAAATTTCTTGGGCAAATACGAGTCTACATCAAATCAGGATTAATCATGTAATGTAACTTCTTAAACATGGTAGATGGGGCCAAATACAATACATAACTAGTACACACCGTTTCTGTGTTTTTGTACTACTGATGCCAGTTTGGTGTTGCTGGTTATCCGTTGCACCCTTGATTGTATTCCTTGCCTGAGATTGCAAAGTATATAGGCTTTCTTGTATAGTATACCATCATGGAGTGATGTCACCATGTTCCTGCTTTACTCTTCAGCTGTAGGGAGTCACACTATTTAGATGGATTTGCAAATAATACTCTCCTCCACTGTCTTTAACCCCTTCGGTGCTCACGACGGCCCCTGGCCGTCACGCGTCACGGTGGGCGTGTGCGCACGACGGCCGGGGGCCGTCCGAATCCCGCCCACTCGTTAATTCTCCCGCACAGCGGGAGAATTAACACCGCACGCAAGGGGTTAATACAATCTTATATTTGATCTATGGTAAAGCTAGTGAAAGTCCTATTATAAAGTAAGTCTAGTGAACACCTAATTCTTTTAGTGTGCAGGCCCCTCATGCTATTCAACTGCAGCACCCTGCACAAAGGACTCTTGATTTGAGGTATTCCTACTGGAAATCACCAACCTAGATAGCCACCCCAGCCTAAATATTATGCCTTTCATATATTATATGCCTAGGTATTGCCCTTTATCCATTATAGCCCCTTCTCTGCTGTCCCCCAGTAGAGGCACCAGGTTCCAAAATAATTATATTAGCTCGTACTTAAGTAAGGCGTCATATTTCTAAGATTCCTACTACTATTCAAGCTCAGTGCACAGTATCTGGAAGCAGCTGTGGTATCTATGTGTTGGATATTCTTCTGAACAGTGTGTGTATTTCAGCTTCATTTAGTTTTGCTACTATGCACATTTCTTTAATCACATTTGTTTCAGGCCTTCGCCCTTTAAAAAATGTTGTGCCAGTATAATTTGTTTTCCATCATCCTGGGCTTTTTCCTTTTGTGTTATCCTTCTCCTGGACACTTCTTAAGCTTCAATGGTTTTTAGCAGACAAGAGAAGGCATCTGTTTCAAGCAAGGGCCATGAAGGAGGTTTCAAAGAATCGAATGAGCCGAATCCGGCAAAGCATGTAGATGCCCCTGAATTGAGCATCCTTATTGGGTTAAGTTTCTCTCCTTTACTTCCTTCCTTTCTTCTATCCTTCCTTCCTTCTTCTCTTTCTTTCTTTCTTTCTTTCTTTCTTCTTTCTACCTGCTTAGGGCTTTCTCTTCTCGTCTCCATTTGTGTACTTAGTACCCATTGCCTACACTTAGTTCTCTCTCCAGATTCATCTCAACTTCTAGGATGTAAGGTGGCATACTTAGTTTTTTTAATAAATCTTTTTATTGAAAAAATTCACATAAATACATCATATAACCATAAAAAGAATAGAAAATCCATTACAGTACAATGAATAAGCAAAATGAGCCACCATCTCCTCCCAATTTGTCCGGAAAAAATCAAAAAGACATTTTTTGATAACAGCAAAGTTAATATGCTTATAACCTGTCCCAGAGCTTAAGACATTCCTTATACAATCCTGATCGCAGTGCATAACAACGTTCTAAACCTTTTATCTTGGACATTTTGGCCCACCAGTGTTCAAAGGCAGGAGTTACCTCAGACTTCCAGTTTTGTAGAAATAGAGATCTGCTTATTAAAGTGACCAATAACATATTTTTCTATCTACAAGCCGAATGCTATGGCTTGCATATCCTGGGCAAAATCAATATTGGGTTTGCATGTACAATATTCATTGATTGAGGCCTAGTATCCCGCAATTTTCGGGCAATCACATATAATATGCTGCCAGCTCCCCCTTTCCCTCATTAAACATTTGAAACATTTCGCCTGTATTTGGGTATCAATCCTATGCAGAAAATCTGGTGTTCTATAAAGGAGCCACCTTGTACAGAATTGCATCCAGTGGATGTTAGTGCCTTTTAATAAAGAGAAATTAAACATATTGATCTTGTTCCATACTTCAGCCAAAATTAACACTCTCTCCCTTGACTGCCATTTTGATCTAGATTTATGAAACAAATCCTCTTCCTTATACTTTCGAAATGAAGCTATCCAGTATCCAAAGTGTCTGCGAGTGCTGGATTCAGTCAGATCTTCTATTAATTACGAGCCAGATTTAATTTTTATTGTCTTACTCTTTTAACAAATGTCTAATACGAATAAAGGACCAACGAAGGGCTGTCTTCCCATATCTAATATCTGGTTTTATACCTGGCCACTCTTTTCAGGTATCTATTCTTACAAAACCACCGATTTTCTCATAGCCATTTATTTCCCATTTCTAAGCGATACTCCTGTTAAAAAGTGCATGTGGCTTTGTTTTAAAAACCCGACGTTGCCACTCAATAGAGGGTTTTGGACATTTTACAGGAATTTCACTGGTTCTAAAATAAATAGGCTAAAAACGAAGATTCTCCTCTGTAACTGCATGACTGATTCCCTACCCCTAGAGCTTCGCCCGTTGGTAAATCCGAAGCCCAAGAAATATTTAGGCATCTATATTACAGAAGATGTCGATCATGTATTCATATTCAATTATTTACCACTTATCAAGAAAGTCAAGGAACTCTTCTCTGGGTGGTCAGGTCTGCTGATATCTTTAATGGGTCGGGTCGCGCTAATTTGTATGTCAATATTGACTTTGTTTAACTTTTTATTTGCCGCACTGCCCTGCGCTTTGCAGATAAAGTTTTTTTTTAAGGACATAGAGGGATTGTTTCCTAATTTTACTTGGGCTAGCAAAATATCATGGATTTCACTGAGCACTTTATATAGGCCAATATCAGAAGGTGGCCTGGCACTGCCAAATATAAAAGAATACTATTTTGTCAATTTTGCAAATTTTTCATTTAGATTTTTTCTACCCCTAGGTCCTAGTAAATCAATTGATAATTTCTTCTCAGATTTAATCATGCAGTAATACAAAATTAAGGATTTTTAGCGTCTGACAAAATCACAGAAAAAAAGTTTGTTATAAACATATGTAATGGCTTTTAAAACGTTTAGAACAACTATTCAAATATTTTCATATACCAGTTATTCACAGTTCCACTCGATTCACTGTAGTTTTAAAGGCTCCTACGGCATACCGAGTTTGCTTGAGCATCGCTGCATTCACTAAATCTTACATTTCTTGTTTTGCATCTGTCTTTCCTTTTATTCTTAACTCTAATGATTGGCCTGAGTCTTTCTGATGTTTTTTGTTTTTACTGCCGTAGGTTTTTCCATCAACTTACGGAGCTCCTCTTGCTCAATGTCTATTGGTAAATTGGCCAAAATAATCTAAAATGCATGTGCTTTTGGCTGAAAGCCAGGTTTAGCTTGCACTTGTCTTCTGGGGTTTGCAGTCCTCCAACATCACCCTTTCCCAGAATCTCCTATGCTGGGATAAGCTGGGATAGCAGTCATTTTCTACTTTAACTTTTCCTTTCAGACTTCATCCCTCTTCTATCCTTACTTCGTTTTTCTAGGGAAGGCCTCTTGATCAGTCCTCTATCTGGTTCATGGGTGTAGGATCCTGGTGCAATCCCTTTGCTCTTGATTTCAACTTCATTTGTTCAGGTGTGTAGTCTTCAGGGGAACCAATACTCCACTCTTTGGTGGTGCTGTTTGTGCACCTTTTGCCTTGAAAGGCCTGGTTGACAGGAGACCCTCTGTTATCCTCCTGAACCTGAAGCACTTGCCAACAGTGAGGTTGTCGGTTTGTCTGGGTATGTCTAGAAGTCTTTGTCAGTTGATCAGAGACCTCTCAGCAGGAGGGCTTTAGTGGTTGCAGACCTTCCCTATTCGAGAGAGGATTGAACAGTCGTGTCCCCCCTACTTCATTAGTGAAATGGGTCGGCTAGAGCGACTCCTGCAGAATACCTTCCAGGTCTTCCTAAATCATATTGGTCCCTTTCTAGTACCTTCAGGACCCTCTTCCTGGTGCCTGTGGTTTATATGGAAGATAGAGGTCTTGGTGGCCTTTGAAGTTGCAAATTCTGCTGCCTCCATGTCTTGCCTTCAAAATGGGGATTAAACTATCTTTACCACAAAGGAAAACTAAGATTCCTCATCCCAATGACAGACTTTGATTTCTCTAACATGTTATATTATCACTGTATTCATAGTTGCCTAGTGTCTAGCACTTAATAATACTCTAGAGCTGAGGTTTCTTCACACTATCTGGAGTTAAACAATGTTAGCCTGTTAGCATCCTTTGCCTTAGGGATTTATTCTTACCACCTCTTAATCTTTCTTCTCATGCTTCACACACAGTTTTGTTTACCTCTCACCAATTGTTCATATTTCTTGTAAGCTTTTGCCTGCATTCTGTTCGTGGTGACCTCTGCCCTTCACGTTTTTTGTTTACTCAGTCCTCCCCCACAGTTGTTGGTTAATGTTACCTTATACTTATGATTTGCTTATTGTCTCTTACTTTGCTCCTGATGTTGATCTTTTCTTCTTGCCTCCTTTCAGATCTTCTTCTGTTGTTGGTTTCTCAAGACCTTCTATTGTGCTCTTGCAGTTAGTTTCTATTTTGCTGATGTGTCCTGTTTGGTGGATGTGTACTATAGACTGGTTGCCCTTCACACAACATCAGTAGTGCTCCTTTGATTGTATACATTTGCATGCTATGCTCTGGTGGATGCCCATTTGTGTGGCTGGTTACCATTTCCAGTCAAATTTGGATGCCTTACTTAGTTATCAGAATATAGAGGCTATCACCAAGGAGTTGCTTCCACACATACCATGATGCAGTGATGTCTTATATTTTTTATGTATAACTGCTATGAGTCAAAATAAAGAGATATTATACTTCTCTTCTTGCCTTTAATAAAATCTCAGATATCCTCTGTGGTAAAGTTAGGAAAATGTAGAGTGTGCAGGCGTGTGATTCCATTGAGCTGCCACCCCGTTTGATTGTATTGTGCACTTGAGGTATTTCCCTTGTAAATCTGGTGGTCATTCTGATTAATTAGATTCATGAACAATTTTCTTTGAGAGCCATGCTATGTTTGTTTTGAAAATACATGGCTGATTATTTATTAAAACGGCTCATATGTTTTAGTTTGTGTGTAATGTCTGTTGAGGATCTAAATGCAGAGAGCACCTGGTGTGTAAAGCTAACAAGCCACACATCAGCGGAAAAAGGAATTCATAAATAAGAAATATTAGTAAGAGGGAACTAATATATTTTATCATGTTTTCTTGCCTAGTAGAAGCTAATGAACTCTATTTCAATATCCCCACCTCCAAGAAGCGTCTGTAAGCTTAAAATACATTTGTGAATCTGCTACTGAAAACTACAAAAAAATGAAAATACAGATGAGGACACAGTCGAATATAAATAATGCAATATGCTGATTAAAAGAAAAAAATAGCTAAAATAAAATTCAAGAGTCACACATTCATGAGTGGCTACAAATTGAGATTGAGGAATTAAAGAAAATTAGCAATATCCCTCTATGAAGTACTTCTGTGACCCATCAAGTTACCCATCCCCTTAGCATCTTCAAGACCAGGAAGTCCTCCTGAATGTTATAAATGGAGACTAAATAGGTTAGCATGGTCATGCAAGATATTCTGGTTGGTTGAGTAGCTGTACAGTATTTGAATAATGAAGTCTATTTGTCTTTTCAAGGCTTTTCATAATAAGTGACAGAATAAGGAATCGGAGAACACAAACCAAATGTTCAGGTTCCATCAAGCCACCATGCCTCGTGACCAAGGATGACCTGGACATGGTTTGCAGTCCCTGTACCACTGAGGCATTTTGAACTATGGGAGGAATCTTTTTTAATTAAAGCAGTGGTTGTTTTCTTGAGTAAAGTTAAGTGGGCAGTTAATATGCAATAAAGTGGTCAGTTATGATGAAATCAATTGAGCACCGCATTCTTGAACAGCTTACCTATCACAGCTTACCTTTCACACTGAATAATGTCACTATGCACACAGAGGAAGAATGTTCTGACACAGGGATTCTTCATGAAAGTCACCACACTGTGGTTACTGGAACTTAAATGGTCTAGTAAGGTGCGACACATTTATTTGTGGGTAGTGTGAGACAGGAGTAGATGACATGTCAGTGCCTTTTCAAATCATGCATGCAACTGGTTAAATGAGAACCCAGCTGCAGTACACACACCCTCATGGGGCTGTAAGGCCAAACTACTCCACCAGGCCTTTATATCTCTGAAATACATGTCTGGGTTGGCTGACAGCTGGGCTCTGTGTATTCCCTCTAGACAGTGACACACAAAGGGAGCCGAGGTCTACCACTTACATCCTGATGGCCCATCACCAGGCACCTGGGCTCCTCTGCTGTGAGTCATGCTCTGCCAAGTGGTGCCAATTCCAGTCCTGGGCCCTTGGAAGTGAGTGTTTGGTGCTGCAACCCAAGAAACCAATGCATCAACCCCAACACGTCTTTCGGAACCATCACATTTGTCTGCGATATCGCCACATCACCACTGCCTGCACCGTGGTCGTGGACACAGCTCACCGACTGCGCGATGCAACGACCACGACTTACAATGCAGCCCAACTTTGCTGAAGCAGCCCATCAGCATCACCGCTGCTGCACGAGTCTCTGACACCGCATCTCCGACATCTGAGACGCCCATCCCTAGACTCCGAGGCATCCCCGGTCCTGTGCGGTTTCGCGCCAACCCATCATTTGTGTGCTGCTCGCATTGCCTACAGCCCAGGGGTTCGAAATTGATGCATCAGCTCAACGCACATTTCTTCTTAACATCAACGCATCAACAACATTGCATGACTTTGGAAATGAAGCATCACCTTCGACAGTGACACATCCCCTCCTCTGCTCAACACATTGTGCCCGAGCTTCGACGCATCCAAGGCACTGTCAGTGGGTCTGCGAGACTCCTGTATCCAGCTGTATGAAACTTTTGGATTTTCCCAGATCAAGCGTGACCAGATAGCCCCCAGTTGGAGCTATTAATTTCTAAGCACTGTATTTTTATTTAATCTTGCAAAATGTATTACTTGACTTGTGTATGTTGGATCTTTATTGTTTTGATCTTGTTTTACTCAGATAAATATTGGCTATTTTTCTAAACTGGTGTGGAGTACTGTTGAGATTTGTTTTACTGTGTTACTGTGTGTGTGTGCACAAATACTTTACACATTGCCTCTTTAGTTTAGCCTGACTTCTCTGTGCTAAGCTACCAGAGGGTGAGCACAGGTAAACCTTTAGTGTGTACCACACTTACCCAGCTAAGATTTGGTTCCTGCTTGGACAGGGTACATACCTCTGCCAACCAAAAACCCAATTTCTAACATGGGGTAAATAGGTTTCTACTTCTAATCAGCACTTCTCTGGCAACTCAATAGGCTACTCATGCTACCAATCAGTAGTTAGATTGATTATACACCACCTGGCAATGTGCTGGTGTTTAGTTTGTAAAGCAGCCATACCCCTGAGCAACGGCCAGTTATACCACTGATTGTTGCCGGAAGCCAAAGTTACAGGTCTTTAAGTTCAAATGAGATAATGTAGTGGAGAAAAATTCTGGTTGTTTGCCGAAGTTTGCTCTCGAACTCTTGCCCAATCTATCATTAATCCTTGCATACTTACTATTGCCCACCAAATCAGTAATCATACTTGCAAGTAACTGGAGAAGGTCTTGAAGATCAAATTGGCATACTATACTAGGAGAAACAGAAAACAATTTCTGGTCAAAGTATTGTGGTAAGGTTTTTGATCAATGAATAATCTACATCTATTCAAAACTGCTCACATGGGTTGACTGATTACATGCAGTATGTGGACAGTCAGGATATGTATAGAGTTCATGCCCACTCTCTCTCGAGCTTAGGCATCCTTGATCTTCAGGTCAGCAAGCCCTTTGAGAAATCCGTCCTATAACTCACATGTTGGTTTTCCGATGTTTAGAAAATGTAGTTGGATTAAAACAGCTGGTCAAGGAGAGATAGTAGGGGTCTAATCAAAATTGCTTGATTGCTTGTACAGATAGATATGTGTGCTGAGTGGCAAATCTGGACATGAAGTAAATACAGAAACAACCCCCTCTGTCAAGTCCGCATGTATTCTGAAGAAGTATTACCTGAACCAGAAATGACTTCTGAAAGTTGCCAGGTCATTTCCTGGACTTCAAATGAAATAGTTAGTTGGAGGAATGTTTACTGGTAACAAGAGCAGAAATTAAGATCTTTGGAAAGTAAATACACGAGTCGATTCAAGATCGCAGTGGACCATATGTAAGAGTCTGGTCAATCATGATGCAGCTAGAGTGCACGCTCATTGCAACAACTGCATACATGATTCATTCATTTAATCCAGCATAGTACCTGAGCTTCAATTACCTGAACCAGAGATTTCTTTGTGAGTCATTGGTAAAGTTCCTGCTTTCAAAGGAAGGTAAGGAAGCTGATTCTGGTCTGGGCTGCTAAAAAGTGGTGGATAAAAAAGTGCCTGTGCATGTTCAGGTATGTTAACTGTGTAGACATGAGTATATTTAGTGAGTAGCCAATGAGGGTGCGAACGGAATGCTTGTACACCGATGGAGTCTGCAATCAAGACACAGAAGGATTGCAGTATCCTGCTGGTGCACAGAGCATGCATTGCATCGACTTACAATTGCCTCTAAAAACATCAGATTTTATGATGAATGTGGGAGTGGAGATACTGTCTACTGGGTGTGCATCGGTGTCCTACTACATTAAGCAGCTACAACCCCTGAGCAAAGACCACAAAGGGGTGGGAGTTCTCATGTAAGATACTAAGCTAGATTACAGAATTGAAATAATTCAGATATGAGAGGAAATCTGTTCTAGTCAGAGGTGAATGGGAGAGGCCTTACCTCTAACGTGACTCGGTTGGTTCAGTGGCGTAGGAAGGGGGGTGCAGTGGGTGCGGGCCGCACCGGGAGTCATCACTGAGGGGGGTGACAAAATGGCAAAAATATGTGTTTTAAACATATTTTTGCCATTTTGTCAAGCCGGGGGTGACAAGAAATCACTGAGGGGGGTGACAAAATGGCAAAAATATGTGTTTTAAACACATATTTTTGCCATTTTGTCAAGCCGGAGGTGACAAGAAATTTTCCGCACCGGGTACCACCTGACCTTGCTACGCCACTGGGTTGGTTATACTCGACAAGTCATCAATCTGAATGTATACATGGTCAGAACCAACTCCAGGGGATGTGCATGTGTACCGCATGTACAAGATACCACGCACCCAGTAGTGAGAGCCGCCCCAGCCCAGAATTTCTCCTGCAGGTCACCAGCAGGATGCAGGAGTTCAAATGCCACATTAATTTTCGGGAGGCACCTCCTATCAGTGGTGGTAGAACTCCTGGACGAAAAATGTCCACTATATTTCGATTGTCTTTTTAAAGCCATAGGATAAGAGAAATCCCCATTCTCAATATCTGTGAAACCCTCACATTGACACAATTCTTGTTTAAAAAGTATGGCATGTTTTATAATGTTAGGAAGACATAGCGTATGCACTGTCTTTATTCTTTAGCTTCTCGTTTCGGTATAAATGTCAACAACTTAAAAAGCATAACAAACTTCACTGAATAAGAAGAATGATGTTAAATATATTTTCAATAGCCATTTTGTCGTTATAAATGTAATCCATATTTAGCCCTGCAGTGGGTAGTTCTGTCCAGTGCAATTAGTTTTAGAAATGCTTTCGATTCTATCCCAGCGATTTGTTCCCAGACGTAGAATATTTTTGAATAATATTAATCTAAAAATACAAAAATTTAAAAAAGTCTTACAAGCAAAGACGCACACTTCGTGAAAACGAGGACACATGACCGAGTTCTTGTAGACTAAAGGAAATTTTGACATCACTCCTGTTCTGTCAATTACGGGGTATTGAAAATGTGCGCAGCCTGCTAGACTGTCAAGAGTTCAAGTGTGTAATACAACTTCCTGATCAAAGCACGCTGTTTACGTTCTGACACTGCTAGTTACTGATCACCAACAAAGAGACCTTATTGAAAACATGCAGTAATGTCACCAACAGTTATGTCACCGACGTTTCATCTGTTGGCCTTTCCCTTCACGCCCGTAAAAACGAGCAAAATTGCAGCCAGGCCTCATTAGATAGAATTTCCACTGGGCTGTCACACTGTGTGACAGCTAAGCCGCCTCTGACGGCCGTGGCCCTCAGAGGAGGGTAATGATGGGTGTTACTGATGACGATGTAATTATGTGTTCATCTGCCTGTGTTTAGCATGAATGGATGCGTCAGGCCGTGAAAAAAAAAAACATGAGTTTTCCCGCACGTCAGATCGTCATAGCTATGTTTTGCAACTGGTGGTAACCCTCAATTAATGACTTTCAAGGCGGCAGCGAGCATAAGCCATACTCACCGTTGGGCCTATCTGTGGTAGCAGGGTTCCATGTAATGACGTTCGACGTCATATCTCCTGGGGTTTCTTTGTGTGTTTGGGGGGGGGGGAGGGGGGGCGGGGTAGTGTTTCCTGTGTGAACTGAAAATGGATAGCCTCTCTACTGAACCTGGAATTATTGGGCATTCAGAGGTAGATGACGTGTTATGTCTCCTGCTAAATGTTGTGACAATTTGAGAGGCTGACTCAGGCCTGTTCTCATAAAACTAAACAAGCACTGGCCAATAGGTCTCGCCTATGCAAGAGTTAATGGCTTTGCCAATGTATTTTAGCCATGTTGTACATAAACTTGGCTGTGCAGCGTGGCTAAAAGTAAAGTTATAAAGAAAGTGCTATGATGTGGCCAGAGCTTGCGCCACCTCATAGTGCTTTTTTTTTTTAGCAGGACGGGGCAGGATGGACCAGCAAGCAAGGACAGGGGAAAGGTGTAGCGGTACGGGCAAGCAAGGACGGCTGGGAGAGGTCTGGGATGGAGGGCAGCAACACAGAAAAGGGGTGGGTGGGTGGGGAAGAAGCAACTCAGAGAAGAAAAGGGGTAGATGGGAGGGGAAGAAGCAATGCAGAGAAGGGATGGGTGGAAAGGGAAGAAGTAACACGGAGAATGGGTGGCTGGGAGGGGGAAGAATACATAGTACGTCAATTACAACACAAGCAGCAGACAGACACTAATCAAGAGGAAGCAATCTTGCTTGTTCCATGCTCCACAGAAAGAAAAGCAAGTGACGCCTGGCATGCGCTGGCCAATTAGGAGGCAGCAAAGAACAGTAACAATGAAGCCAACAATGGGCGGGCTACTCGCCTCTTATTGTAAACAATACCTCTTGCAGCGACAGCGTATGTGCTGTCAGCAGGCAAGACTCAAAAAGGGGACAGAGCATTGTGTAGGCCAGCTATCTGTTTTATTTGCCGAGCCTCATTTTAGGCAGCAACACATGTCTCTTACAAGGCGCTTAACTTTGTTTTTTTATTTATGATGTCTTGTGTTGCTGTCATATCGCTTTCATGTCACTTCTGAGTTGAAGGTTGCAATTGCACATTCCCCTCAACTCACCCTCATTTTGATGGTGTGACCTTTCATAGACACATCTTACTGAAATATCTCCTACTGATTTCACTGGGATCAGCAGTCCTGAAAAACATACTCTCCTATTTTATTTATCATTTATTTCAATGGGCTCACTCTCAAAAATGCATCAATCTCACCTGCCTTGAAGATCAAGAAGTTTGAGAGGCAGGAATTGCATCTCTAGTGACTTAGCACTCCCTAATAGCAAAGTGGATCCCAGCCGGGTTCAAATATTTGGAAATACTAGTCAGTCGTGACTTCCCCTCCATGGATCAAGACAATTTACTAACCCCACTTGAAAAAACCAAAACAGTTTTCAACAAGTGGGAATCCATAGAACTCACCCTATGGAGCAGAGTCCAGATCATTAAAATGGTAGTGGCCCTCTGATTTAACAATGTCTTCTCCATGTTATCTTTCAAGGTCTCAGCCGTTCTCTTGAACTGATTGATTCCACCATACGGACATTCATCTGGGATCAGACTCCGTCATGTCTAGCTTCATGTAAACTACATGCTGGTACCATCTCTGGAGTACTATTTCTACCCCACATGCAGAGGTTTTATAGGGCACTTCCTATCTCACAAAGAGCCTACCATCTCAACCCTCAAAAAGAGACACTAATTTAAGCTAGGCTGGAGTGAAGTCTACATAAGGGTGCTGAAGGACCTGAACCTCTTTACAATGGCTAAAAAACAACACCTGACCCCAGCACGCAGTCCTGATCGAAATGCACGACATTTGCTCTCACCAGACAAACTCCTGGGAGAACAGGGTTTCCTACATTCCAAAGCTAACATAGTTATGTAGTTAGTGACATATTAGCGACATAACATGGTGCTAACTATACATAACTCTTTCGTCAGATTCAAGACTGGGAATCCAAAGGGCTGAAAACCGTAGCCCATGTGATAAAGGGCAGTACCCTCAAATCAAATGTCTGAAATCCAGTTACCCCCACAATTAGTTTTGAGAATATCTATAAGTGAGACATTGTCTACAAACCCAACCAGGACCTCAGCCTTGGCCCCAGGACAGCTCCTCAAACCATGATTATCTGGTAAAATGGGGTCATTAAAAAATATACCTCCAGAAAATGTAATTTCCTAATAACTAATCTTTCCCCCCACCAAAAGAATGATCGTTGAAACTCAGATGTCAAAGATGGCTACAGATAATGTACTGTGAGGAGAATGAGTCTCACTTCATGCAAATACATGAAAAAGGCCTTCAATGGGACTAAAAAGCCATTTCAATTAGGTTCCTTATTTCTTTAAAGTTGAATATTTATCGTGACCTAGTTGATCCTTGCGCACTTAGACTTTGGGAATGTAATTATCTACTTCTCTTCTACATATACTGAGTTACAAGGTTGTGACTATTAGCTATTGGTGTTACACTCCTCTTTCTTTTTTCATGTCACAGAGACAACAGGCCACTGATTATGCACTTATTGTTTGAAAATGTTCCTCCTTTTTGTGTTGAATTTGTACTGCAAATGTTACTGTGTTTTGAATTAAAATAAATGTATCAAAATAATTCCCAATAATATGTAACATAAAGTATTTTTAAATTTATTCTAGAGTTAAATAAAGTTTTTAATTTTTCACGTTACTATATCATGCGACGCTCTTAGTCCAACTTTGGAGTGTCCATTTAGTGAAACATAGGGAAAAGTAAAAATATTTATTTAACTTGATAATAAATATTAACAATATGTTTATATTATATATTAGTTTAAATTCATTTTATGTACTTATTTTAAATGTAGAACAAAATAAAGAAAAATGCTAAAGCACTGTTAACTTTGAAATAAAACATTAAATGGAAATATATTAAATTCAAGTAGAATTATTGTTCTGAATTTTAAATTAGAAAATATATTCCCACCTAAACAAAAATATTTTAAATGCATTAAAAAATATTAAATGATTCATACAATTGATTAAAATTATTAAGAAAATGCATTAATACATCAAATATTTAATTCAAAGTAAGGTATTAAAATATGTTATTATTACATTCAAAATATGTACTATTTGTATATATCTTTTAACATCAAAATATATATTTTTGTATCTGTAACTATTTGTCTCAGGCCTGCCATTACAGCCTGTGAGTGCAGTTTAAACTGCCATTTCGACCTGGCAAAATAAACCTTTCAACAGGCCCAAAACCATCTTTTTAAATACATATAAGTCACCCCTAAGGTAGCCTTGAACAGCCAAGAGGACAGAGTACGGTGTACTTAAAAAGTAGGACATGTGCTTTTAAGTTTTACATGTCCTGGTAGTAAAAAACATTAAATTATTTTTTTAACAACTGCAAGGCCTACTTCTCCTTATAGGATGACATTGGAGTTACCGTATTACATTCTATAGGTGTAATTTCCAGTTGAGAATAGGTATTAACTTTATGTTGGGTGTCTCTGGAATGCTAATATAGAATTCTAACTTATAGTGAAGTCAGAAGTAAAATTAGAGTGTTGAAAATGGCACTTTTGCAACAAAGAGGAAGGCACTGAAGCAGCACGTCCCAAAAAAAAGCATGCCGACGGAATGGGGTAAGCCGCAAATGCTCATGGCTTGTCAAATATATAAAGAGAGTGCATATACATAATAGCCTTTACAAGTTCCTTTCTTCATTTTTATTTTAAGAATTACATTTAAGAATACCGAATTAAAAGGTGACTGAATCTGTGGCCCTCCGAGGAAACACTCAGGAACAGCGAAAGATAATCAGCTTTTGAATTCACCAAAGCCCCTTCATAATATATAGCTGCACTAAGATAAACTTGAGTAAATGCACATCCACTTCTAGTTTATAACAAAGACAAACGATAAGACAAAATTATGACTCTAGCCATGAGCTCATGTTCTTTTTTTTGTTCAACAGCTATTAAAAATCTTCTGTCCAATCAAATTGGAGAAACAGAAGGAATTTCAATCAAGACATAAAAGGGAGGCAATTATCAGCATAAAATAAGGAGGGATAACAAGTTAAATGAAATACTGAGGATACCACATTCCATTCTTTCTGCTTTTATTTCTTTAGTGAATCCAGCCGTGGTCCTGAGGAGACCCCATACCCACAGGGTCGAAACGCGTCGGCCTCAATGCAATAAGGAGTTGTGGGATTTGACAACTACATATAGGCAACCTATAAAGTAAAGACAGGTGCCTGACATTCAAAAATAGTTAGTTGTCACAACCCCTCCGGATGCAAAAATGTAGGAGTCCTGAAAAGCAAGACTAAAGATTGGACTCCAAGTGCATGAAAAAACCTGTGTGTTGCACAGCCGGGTGAAGAAGAGTCCCAGGCTCCCAGGCACTGTCCGAGTGGCAATACAAAAGGGGATGATGGACAGAACGTTTGAGCCAATTAAACACTCACCCCCAGTCAACTGATCTGGGTTTAATCCATCATCATTCTTTAGCTCACTCCACCACCCCAGTTCAGACATGGCCATATGCAAATCAGTCTGACCCTGTGCCTCAAGGGTGAGTGTTTGATTGGCTCAAACGTTCCGTCCATCATCCCCTTTTGTATCGCTTTGGTCGCCCTAAGTTGGCGGGGGTATGCCCAGACGTGGGTCCCTTGCTCACTTTGCCACTGGATTCAAGCAAGCCTGGCTGATGACGGCTGAAATGCCAGAAACCGGTCCTAGGATGCTTGTTTCCGGTCCAGGGAAGACATGGCTTGGCAGTTCGGGCTGGACTGTTCCCATGAGGCACAGGGTCAGACTGATTTGCATATGGCCATGTCTGAACTGGGGTGGTGGAGTGAGCTAAAGAATGATGTTGGATTAAACCCAGATCAGTTGACTGGGGGTGAGTGTTTGATTGGCTCAAACGTTCCGTCCATCATCCCCTTTTGTATCGCTTTGGTCGCCCTAAGTTGGCGGGGGTATGCCCAGACGTGGGTCCCTTGCTCACTTTGCCACTGGATTCAAGCAAGCCTGGCTGATGACGGCTGAAATGCCAGAAACCGGTCCTAGGATGCTTGTTTCCGGTCCAGGGAAGACATGGCTTGGCAGTTCGGGCTGGACTGTTCCCATGAGGCACAGGGTCAGACTGATTTGCATATGGCCATGTCTGAACTGGGGTGGTGGAGTGAGCTAAAGAATGATGATGGATTAAACCCAGATCAGTTGACTGGGGGTGAGTGTTTGATTGGCTCA
Organism: Calotriton arnoldi; assembly: GCA_963921515.1. NCBI lineage: Eukaryota > Metazoa > Chordata > Amphibia > Caudata > Salamandridae > Calotriton > Calotriton arnoldi. The sequence continues at coordinate 919,342 of CAWUFW010002337.1, read as the reverse complement.
AACGTTCCGTCCATCATCCCCTTTTGTATCGCTTTGGTCGCCCTAAGTTGGCGGGGGTATGCCCAGACGTGGGTCCCTTGCTCACTTTGCCACTGGATTCAAGCAAGCCTGGCTGATAACGGCTGAAATGCCAGAAACCGGTCCTAGGATGCTTGTTTCCGGTCCAGGGAAGACATGGCTTGGCAGTTCGGGCTGGACTGTTCCCATGAGGCACAGGGTCAGACTGATTTGCATATGGCCATGTCTGAACTGGGGTGGTGGAGTGAGCTAAAGAATGATGATGGATTAAACCCAGATCAGTTGACTGGGGGTGAGTGTTTGATTGGCTCAAACGTTCCGTCCATCATCCCCTTTTGTATCGCTTTGGTCGCCCTAAGTTGGCGGGGGTATGCCCAGACGTGGGTCCCTTGCTCACTTTGCCACTGGATTCAAGCAAGCCTGGCTGATAACGGCTGAAATGCCAGAAACCGGTCCTAGGATGCTTGTTTCCGGTCCAGGGAAGACATGGCTTGGCAGTTCGGGCTGGACTGTTCCCATGAGGCACAGGGTCAGACTGATTTGCATATGGCCATGTCTGAACTGGGGTGGTGGAGTGAGCTAAAGAATGATGATGGATTAAACCCAGATCAGTTGACTGGGGGTGAGTGTTTGATTGGCTCAAACGTTCCGTCCATCATCCCCTTTTGTATCGCTTTGGTCGCCCTAAGTTGGCGGGGGTATGCCCAGACGTGGGTCCCTTGCTCACTTTGCCACTGGATTCAAGCAAGCCTGGCTGATAACGGCTGAAATGCCAGAAACCGGTCCAGGGAAGACATGGCTTGGCAGTTCGGGCTGGACTGTTCCCATGAGGCACAGGGTCAGACTGATTTGCATATGGCCATGTCTGAACTGGGGTGGTGGAGTGAGCTAAAGAATGATGATGGATTAAACCCAGATCAGTTGACTGGGGGTGAGTGTTTGATTGGCTCAAACGTTCCGTCCATCATCCCCTTTTGTATCGCTTTGGTCGCCCTAAGTTGGCGGGGGTATGCCCAGACGTGGGACCCTTGTTCACTTTGCCACTGGATTCAAGCAAGCCTGGCTGATGACGGCTGAAATGCCAGAAACCGGTCCTAGGATGCTTGTTTCCGGTCCAGGGAAGACATGGCTTGGCAGTTCGGGCTGGACTGTTCCCATGAGGCACAGGGTCAGACTGATTTGCATATGGCCATGTCTGAACTGGGGTGGTGGAGTGAGCTAAAGAATGATGATGGATTAAACCCAGATCAGTTGACTGGGGGTGAGTGTTTGATTGGCTCAAACGTTCCGTCCATCATCCCCTTTTGTATCGCACTGTCCGAGTGGCAAGCCAGACCAATCACGATGCTGCTGTCATGGTGGGAATACTATTAGCTTAGCCTGTCTGGGACCCTGTGTGCTGGCGGGAGGAACTGAAGAGGATGGAGGAGAGGTGCCGGGCCAGCAGGTAAGTCATCTTTTCTTTTTCTTTTTTTCTTCTGTTATCTGCCCACCCTCCTCTCCCCCACACCTGCTGCCCCTCCACTTTCGTTCAGTAGCAGCCTCCACTTTTCTACTAACTGAATTTTTTTTCATTTTGGTCTTGTTCTATTTATTAAAAATGACTCTATTTTTCTTTAATCCTGTTGTGGGCTCTGGTTGTGGTGTATTGTCACTGTGTTACTGTTTGAAGTGTTGCACAAATACTTTACACATTGCCTATGAGTTAAGCCTGGCTGCTCTGTTTCAAGCTACCCGAGGGTTGAGCTCAGGTTAATTTAGGCTCGTGACTTCACCCTGAGAAGAATTGTGGTTGCTGCTTGAGTAGGGCTTCACCCCCCTCAACCAGTAACTCAATTTCTTACAGTAGGTGTGCTTAGCACAGGTATGGAAACCCTGTTTAGTATTAATGCTCATCACTACAAAATGTTATTCTTATTGAAGCAAGGAAAAGCTACTATTGGCTTTGAAGTAATGTAACCTGTAGACATAGTTTAGAAACACAAAGGTGAAAAAATGCATAAATAGGTAAAGACTGGAAAGAAAATTACTTTGACAAACAAGTGCCTTTTCCCACCTGTCCTGTAATTAAATGGACTGATCGTACAAAATGACATCACTCTCAGTGAAAGAAAGTTAATAGCTGAAGGGGTCTGCCCCATTGTGCCATGTTGTTTGCTGTGCTGTTGGGCAGAAGCACAATGCAAAGGACCTTTGAACAGACCAGTGGATGAGGGCGGCTGCCCAAAGACCCTTAATTTATGTTTATATGGATATATTTTGTTTTTACGTATGACTTTAGTCCTATTACTAGAGGCTGGCAAACAGTTAAAGATGGCTCATGGTTAGACATGAAATTAGAGAGGTGCCTCATGCGACCATTGTCGGAATTTTGATAAAATCTATCTATTCATCTCACTGTGATAGCTGCACCACACTTCAGGGCAGGAGCTTTCAGGTGGGAAGCTGGTAAAGTTGATCACTCTGACCTATCGCTCCTTAAATGGCCGTGTGTATTAGTGTCTAAAGGAAAAGGTCAATCTTTATTTCTGTATTTATAAAGAACACAAATGTTCACCCTGTCTCAATAAACAAAAATGCATATTGTTTGCCTGTCACAGCAAAATCAGGGTGACCTTGGGCTGGTCTCTTTAGACAGTATTTTCTGCCTAGTGTGTTCCCTTACAGATTTTTGACACAAGGAGTGGTTTGGGAATTTACAGTGATTGCCTTAACTCTGTACACATTCTCACCTTTTACAAGAGTCCTTGTTCAGCATCATGTAGTTTGCATCTTTTCTACTCTTTGTTTCACAAAACAGATTTCCTATTGCAACAGAAGCAAATAAAACATATTCAGTGAATAGAACTGTCGACCTTTTGGTGAACTTTCACCTTGCACATTAGGTTGCCTTGAGTTGTGTAGATGTTGGGCTGTATTGACACTGTAAGTCAATGCCTTTCAGTTTGCAGTTCCATCCCCTAAAATGATTTTCTTTCATAGAGCATCCTTGAGGGACACAAAAATCAGCCCGATATAAAATATTCCAGCAGCCCTTCACTGCAGGAGGCTGCGACTAGAACAGCGCCTTGGTTGGGTCGTGGCAGACCACCATGTTTTTAAAACAGCCCTCTAGCCTACAGCTTACGGGGAATTGCCCGCCGAGTACAATGGCCAGTCCTCCCAGATATATTTTGTAAAGCTAAATATTCGTTTTGGTCAGTGGGGAGCTTTAAATTTGGAGCTTTTTGTGAACGGAATAAAGGCTGAAGTTAATGGCCGGGAAGGGGTCGGAAGGAAGCGCTAGCATTAAACATGTCTTTCAAAATGTGGTTGAGCACCACAACAAACAAGGCCGTTTGCTAGGTCTCTGCAAATGATTATTTTAAATTGTGGTAGGCAGTAATGAGTCAAGTACAGCTCTGATCGCGGCCTGATGTATGGGGGATACAGCGGCCTGATGTATGGGGGATACAGCGATTTCTGACCCTTTCTTAAATTATAATAGTTTTATTCTAAACAACTTACTACTGTCGTGTTTTTTAGGTTGTAATAAGGCGAGTATGTTAATGGGACTATGTGGGAATACAAGTGCATATATCACCTTTGATCTAGAGTGTATTATCTCATAAATATGAAGCGGAAGTGCTGGGAATGAAAACAGCTTCACCAGTTTCATGAAAGCATGCAAAAATAAAGGTCGATCGAGTCCATAGAAGTTGCAGTCCTGTTTCTAAACCACCAAACCACAGTCAAACCAAGCTCTGCTCCACTACTTTGTTTATTTCCCCCCAGCAGCTCCTCCTGCGTCACTCATCTCTTATCTACGTAAATTCTTAAAAATTACTCATTTTCCAATCATCATTTTTGATCGGGATGTGTGAAGAGGGTGAAATATTATTTAAAAAGAAACTGTTTACACAGGAGCATGTTTGGCATGGATCTCTAAGAGCGCTGCTTCTGATTCCAAAACAAGAGCCAGATGTGCAAAGCCCTGCTGCAGTCGCGAACCTAGTGACTGGCAAAATCCCCGGGTTTGTGCCCGCAAAAGGAGTTTTCTCAATGAAGGAAGCTCTTTTATTTCCAACTTGTAAAAGGGGTTTGCAAACAGGAGAGGGTTTGCAAGGGGCGTCGCGTTCTTATTTCTGAATTGGAGAGGAATGTATCAATGGTTTGTGACCCCAGATGCAGTGCCAGACCATTAGTGAGTGGCCGAACCCTTACCTCTGCACTGGGGTAGTAACTGATTTGCTACTGATATCAATTCCCTCTGTGAGAGTGGAGAGGGGTTTAGGGGACCACTGCCTTCACCCCACTTTGTTTTCCCAAATGGAAACGTTTTTTTTTTTTTTTTTTAAATCAGCACCAGTTTTCGTTAAGCAACAGAGGCTGCTTTCAAAAACAAGCATTGGAAAAGCTAGTTAGCCTTGCCTTTAAAAAGTGAAGGTAAGCCTACTGGCTTTCCCAATCCCAATGTTTGTTTGCCTTTTGCTCCCACGTGCTTACCATTCTGAAATGCTATCAGCCATGATGGGACGGTAAAGAAAGGCAAAATGGCCACCAGTCTCTAAAGACACATGAGCATGGCTGACACACGGTGACAACCCTGGAATGGTTAAACTATGCACATAACATATGCGACACACAGGTGGGCATTTTGGCTTTAGCTACCTTACCATTCCAGCAGGCATTTCAGATGAGAAAGTGGATTGGAGCAACAATGCAAACAAATATTGGTAAAGCCAATTTTAGAATGGTAAATGATTACCAAAAAGAGAGGCGGGCGGTGCAGTTGTACTTTGCAGCTGCTGGGCACTTGGGATAAAAAAATAAGAATCATTGGGAATGGGGAGGAGCGGTGGATCATAGGACGACGTAGGCCAGTGGGTGTAGGCCTCTCAGAGGGGAAAAAAGCAATGTAACAAAAAGGACAGGGAGCAGCATCAGGAGCAGTAGATGAGTGAATGGGAAAACAGAAAACAGAAAACAGAAAGAGAGCAGGATGGACATTACCCAAGAAATAAAGACAAGCATTCTGAGCTATTTGTCTGGGGCTAAATTAAACTCTCTCTAACAGACTAAGAGATCAATAAGGCACATCGTCAAACGTTTTCAAGTATATTAGTAAGAAATATACATGGCCCTGGAAAATAGCCTTTATCTCTGAGATATTGCCAAGATACCTGCCACTTGACCCACTCCATAAAGTACCAGACACATGGCATATTCAGCTGGGTTTAAGAAATACATTGAGGTGCATCATTTTATGTTATGTTAGAATAATTTGTATTGTGTGCTAATCACCTGAGAGGGTATCTAGGTACTAGGGCAGGTGTGTAGGTGTGTGGGCCCCAAGGTGCTTATTACTTTAGTAGAGCCAGGTTTTCTGCTCCTTGTGGATCTCAAGAAGTGAGGAGGAGGCTCTGATGTGTTGAGGGAGGTCGTTTCATGTCTTGAGTGTGATGCAAGAGAATAAGTTATCTCCAGTTTTGCTTTTGACGATGCAGGGAATGTGTGCCAGTGAGAGTGAGGCAGAGCGTAGGTGTCTGGTGGGTTGGTGAAAGTGTATGCAGCTGTTCGGGTATTCTGGTACTGTGTTGTGTAGGGCTTTGTATGTGTGTGTGAGAAGTTTGAATTGGCTGCGCTTGTGAATGGGGAGCCACTGAAGCTTTTTGAGGTGCAGTGTGATGTGGGTGTGGCATGGGAGGTCAAGTACGAGTGGTGTTCTGGATGGTCTGGAGTCTATGTAAGAGTTGTTTGGAGATCATGGTGTAAACAGTGTTGCCGTTGTCCAGCCTGCTGGTGATGAGTGCTTAGGTGACAGTCCATTAGGTGTTCTGAGGCAACCATTTGAAGATCTTTCGTAGCATGCGCAGGATGTGGAAGTAGGAGCTGTACACTATGTTGACTTAAGCCGTCATGTTGAACTTGTCATCTACGAGGATCCCTGGATTTCATGCGTGGTCTGTGTATGTGGGTGTGGGTGTTGGTCCTAGCTCTGACAGCCACTAGGTGGAGTTCCCATGGGGAGGTATTGTTGCCGAAGACCAGTACTTCGATCTTCTCAGAGTTGAGCTGCAGGCACTATCCAGTCTGCTACCATGGTCATGCAGCTGGTGAAGTTGGTTCTGGTGGTGGTTATCTTGTCTGTCAGGGAGAGAATGAGTTGGGTGTTAATGGCGTAGGAGATGACGATGATGTCTTATGATCAGATGATGTTGACGAGCGGTGTCATGTAAATGTTGAAATGTGTGGGAATGAGGGGCGAACCTTGTGGGACTCAACATATCAATTTCTTGGTCTCTGGTGGGAAGGGTGGCAGCCTGACCCTTTGGGTTCTTCCCATGAGGAAGGAAAAGATCCATTTGAGAGCAGATCCTTGTATGCCAGTCTCATGAAGTCTTCTGATGAAAGTGTCGAAGGCCATGGAGAGGTCGTGCAGGATGAGGGCCGCTTTTTTTCCTCGGTCCAAGATGATTTGAATGTTTTTGATGGCTGTTATGAGTGCTGTTTCGGTATTGTGTTTCTTTCTGAATCCTGATTGAGTGTTGTCTAGAAGATGGTGAAGTTCGAGGTGGGCTGTGAGTTGCTTGTTGATGGCCTTCTTAATCACTTTGGCTGGATAGAGGAGCAGGGAGATAGGTCGTAATTTGCTCAATTGATTCGGACCGGCTGTTTGCTTCTTTAGCAGGGTGTTCATTTCTGCAAGTTTCCATTCATCCGAGAAAGTGGCGGACGTGATGGAGGTGTTGATGATGTGGGCCAAGGTGATGCTGATTGGTGATGTTCCCAGATTGTAGATATAGTGGGGGCATGGGTTCATTGGGGGCCCCTGAGTTGATGGTCCACATGATTGCCACTATGTTGTTTCAGGTGAGGGCTATCCATTCAGTCATGAGGGCATCTTCGTTGGTGGTGGATAGGTTAGCAAAAAGTACTCTGGGCTTGGGTTGGTGTGCGAAGTTGCTGTAGATGTTTGCAATTTTGCTGTGGAAGAAGTTGGATAGTTTGTCACAGAGTTGTTAGGAGGCAGTGATGTTGTTGACAGTGGCCGAGGGCAAAGTGAAATCCTTATTGATCGAAAAGATCTCCTTGCAGCTGTTGCCACTTCCTTCGGTGTGGTCCACTAGTGCTTTTTGATAGGTGTCTCTTATTTGTTGGTGATAGCGCCTGAGTGCAGCCTTGTAGGTAGTTCTATCGGTGGGAGGTTGTTTCATGTCTTGAGTGTGATGCAGCAGGCGAACATAGCCTACCGCATGTACGCGGACGACACTCAACTTTACATCAAGATCTCCTCCACTGAAGACATAAAGACGATGAACTTGGCACTCGAAAAAACGGTCCATTGGCTAACGACCAACTTCCTCAAGCTAAACTCGCAAAAAAACAGAATTTCTTCTTATCTCCCCCCCTAATAACTCCCAGGAGACAAAGGAATGGACCAAGTTGATCACTGCATTGAACTGCACGCCAACGCTGGTGGACTCCACCAAATCACTTGGAATTACACTAGATAAGAACCTTAACATGCAAACACACATCAACCTGTTAGCTAAAAACGCTCGCTTTCACCTCAGCTATCTTAGGAAAATGAAACCTTTCATCGAGAACCCGGACCTCAAAACTGCAGTTCAGTCCTTAGTCATCTCAAGGCTGGAGTACGGATGCACCACCCTCGCGGGGCTTCCCAAAATCTCAACTGCCCCTTTAAAAGCCTGTCTCAATGCCGCAGCAAGACTCCTAACAGGATCTAGGAAATTTGACCATATATCGCCACACCTGAAAGCACTCAACTGGCTACCTTATGAAGCTCGAATCCACCTAAAAATGGCATGAATCGCTCACAAAGCGCTTCACCACAATACTCCCCAATACCTATCTCAAACACTTACTTTATCTGGAGGAATCAAACATTCCAGGAGCGTTAATAACTTACTCTTGAAACCCTCTCGTTTCAACAAGAAAAAAACCTATGACAGAGCATTCTCCGGAGCAGCACCAAGAATATGGAACTCGCTTCCTCCCTACATCAGAAAAATCTCCTCTACTCCTCTGTTCAAAAAAGAAGCAAAATCATTCCTTATGTGCAAATTCCTCCCGTAAACTATCACACGGACCACTCCAGGCCTACACCCTTAAACTTGCCTCTTCTATCCCTCTAAGGACACTTTCGCTGCTCATGACCCGTTGCTCAGAAATACTCTCACGCCTGCGACCCTCCGAACTTTGTAAAATTTGCTGATTTTTTGTATACTATATTTTGCTAATTGTTTTATTCATATTGTGCCCTCGTTGTAAAGCGCTCTGATACCCTTCCCTGGGTCTGGTCCGCGCTATAGAAAACTCTAAAATAAATAAAAATTAAAAACAAAATAAAATGCAAGAGAATAAGTTATCTCCAGTTTTGCTTTTGACGATGCAGGGAATGTGTGCCAGTGAGAGTGAGGCAGAGCGTAGGTGTCTGGTGGGTTGGTGAAAGTGTATGCAGCTGTTCGGGTATTCTGGTACTGTGTTGTGTAGGGCTTTGTATGTGTGTGTGAGAAGTTTGAATTGGCTGCGCTTGTGAATGGGGAGCCACTGAAGCTTTTTGAGGTGCAGTGTGATGTGGGTGTGGCATGGGAGGTCAAGTACCAGTGGTGTTCTGGATGGTCTGGAGTCTGTGTAAGAGTTGTTTGGAGATCATGGTGTAAAGAGTGTTGCCATTGTCCAGCCTGCTGGTGATGAATGCTTACGTAACAGTCCATCAGGTGTTCTGAGGCAACCATTTGAAGATCTTTCGTAGCATGCGTAGGATGTGGAAGTAGGAGCTGCTCACTATGTTGACTAAAGCCTTCATGTTGAACTTGTCATCTACGAGGATCCCTGGATTTCATGCGTGGTCTGTGTATGTGGTTGTGGGTGTTGGTCCTAGCTCTGACAGCCACTAGGTGGAGTTCCCATGGGGAGGTATTGTTGTCGGAGACCAGGACTTCCATCTTTCAGAGCTGAGCTGCAGGCACTATCCAGTCTGCTACCATGGTCATGCAGCTGGTGAAGTTGGTTCTGGTGGTGGGTATCTTGTCCGTCAGGGAGAGAATGAGTTGGGTGCCAATGGTGTAGGAGATGACGGTGATGTCTTATGATCAGATGATGTTGACGAGCGGTGTCATGTAAATGTTGAAATGTGTGGGAATGAGGGACAAACCTTGTGGGACTCCGCATATCAATTTCTTGGTCTCTGGTGTGAAGGGTGGCAGCCTGACCCTTTGGGTTCTTCCCATAAGGAAGGAAAAAATCAATTTGAGAGCAGATCCTTGTGTGCCATTCTCATGAAGTCTTCTGATGACAGTGTTGAAGGCCGTGGAGAGGTCGTGCAGGATGAGGGCCAATTTTTTTTCCTCGGTCCAAGATGATTTGAATGTTTTTGATGGCTGTTATGAGTGCTGTTTCGGTACTGTGTTTCTTTCTGAATCCTGATTGAGTGTTGTCTAGAAGATGGTGAAGTTCGAGGTGGGTTGTGAGTTGCTTGTTGATGGCTTTCTTAATCACTTTGGCTGGATAGAGGAGCAGGGAGATAGGTCGTAAGTTGCTCAATTGATTCGGACCGGCTGTTTGCTTCTTGAGCAGGGTGTTCATTTCTGGAAGTTTCCATTCATCCAGGAAAGTGGCCGACGTGATGGAGGTGTTGATGATGTGGGTCAAGGTGATGCTGATTGGTGATGTTCCCAGATTGTAGATGTAGTGGGGGCATGGGTTCATTGGGGGCCCGTGAGTGGATGGTCCACATGATTGCCACTATGTTGTTTCAGGTGAGGGCTATCCATTCAGTCATGAGGGCATCTTCGTTGGTGGTGGATAGGTTAGCAAAAAGTTCTCTGGGCTTGGGTTGGTGTGCGAAGTTGCTGTAGATGTTTGCAATTTTGCTGTGGAAGAAGTTGGATAGATTATTACAGAGTTGTTAGGAGGCAGTGATGTTGTTGACAGTGGCCAAGGGCAAAGTGAAATCCTTATTGATTGAAAAGATCTCCTTGCAGCTGTTGCCACTGTAGGAGAGTAGGATCTGCTTCTTATGGTTACCCCCAGTTTTTGCTGATGTTTCACTGTTTTTCGACTTTAGTCTGGCAGGGGCCCTGCTATCCAGGACCCCAGCCTAGCTGCTTCCTCTCTAAAATGGATTCCATGTGCCTTAGGTACACTTCAGATTGGATTCTGGGGTGCCCTTATAAGTCCCTAGTATATGGTATACTATGTACCCAGGGCATAAGTACCCCAGGGGCCTACCAGGGGCTGCAGCATGTATTATGCCACCCCTGGAAAGCCTTCCAAATTGACACCACAGGTCTGCTCCAGCAGCCTGGGTAAGGTGGTGCATGCACCCCTTACTGAGATATAGGTTAACTATATCTCTCCTATCACTGCACATATAAACCTATCAGTCCCCCCTATGGCAGGCCTTATCAATCCTGAAGGCAGGGTGCTTGGTTTTATGTGAGAGGGTGCCCATGCATGAGCAGAGCCCCTCTGCAGCCTTCGGAATCTATCCTCCGGGGTTGTCTGTGAGTGCAGCCTGACCATATACTCTTAAGTGCATTATATCTCAACGGTAAATGCTAACTTTGGGATGGCTGCACGGAAACATGTCGTGTTTGGTATCAAACACCTTGGAATCATACCCCCATATCAGTAACTGGTGTGGGAGTATGATCCCACCCTTCTAGAGGGAGAGACATGACAGCACCGGTATACCCGGTACCAGCTAAACAGAGCCTTGGCATCACAAAATGGATGCTGCAGCCACAGACACGAATCTGGCCTCATACGGCTGACCAAAACTCCGGCAGGGGAGGCCTGGACAATAGGTTTCCTGTCACAGGGAGGTGTTACCACCTCCCAGACAGGCTTTAGTGTATTGGGGCTGGGTGGGTGCACTCTCTGAGTGCTTTGAAGTCCTGCACTGGGGGCACATTTGGTGTCCCTGTGCATACCCCAGTTCAAACCGGTTGCAGGGGCTGCCAGCCCCTGCTCTGGCGTGAAACTGGACAAAGGAAATGGGTGTAGCCACCCCTCTTTCCAAACCCTCCCATAGGTGGGTCCCCTGAGTTAGTTCAACCCCTTCCTTGGGTATAAGAAAGGAACCCCTGGCAACAGGACTTTAGATATCCCTGGATGAAACTCTGAAACTGAATCCTGGACCTTCGACGATCTGTTAAATGCCAGATGACTGAAGAATCTCCCTTGGAGTAAAGGAGTTACTCCCCTGCTTGGCAGGCACCAAAGATGCATCTGTCCGGTCTGCATCTCCAAAGCTCCTGCCGGACGCCGATGACCCTGCAACCCAGGTGGTAGATTTCCAGACTTCCCAGAGACAGACCCGAGTCCCCAGCAGAGCAGAGACCCGTAGCCCTCGTGGGCACCGTGGAACCGGAACCCCTGGACACCGTGCACATTTGCAAGTGCATAAGCTTCTGGTCAAATCTAGAGGCTGTGCTTTGGGTTATTTGTAGCCCTGACCCCGAGCAGTGAATCCACTGAAGATTGCTGGCCTGGCCACTCCGAGTGACACGTATGCCGCCATTTCATGATTCCGCATGAGGTCCCTTTGCAATCCCTTGTCCATCAACTTGTGGGTCCCTCAGAAGGACATCTCTAATTTTAATGGGCCTCCCTGGTTGCTCCAGGCCTGCCCTGACTCTCCCTTGCTTGGGGAGTCCCTCGGACCTTGCTGGTCTACTCCGGAGCCATTGTTCTCTTTCTGCATGGGTTGCTGTTACCAAGGATTGTAGGGTCCAATCCAGGCACCGACACCGCAGTCAGCTACTACCTTTGTGGGTCAGCTCGATTCCAGCTCCTGGTTGTCGTCGATGCCTGCTGGTCCTCGTGGCTGCAGAGACAATCTTCACCTCTTTGAACTTGAAGCACCCGACATCGGTGGGCATTCGACTATCGTGCCCCTGGTAACTGGCTAGTGACCTAGACTCTGTCCCCTCTGCTTTCAGGTTCTTCTCATCCTCGATCCAGGCTTGGATCTCTTCGGATACTTCGCAGCTTCTCGGCAGCAGCACTTTTCAGCCAGCGGCCATTGAAAACGACGGCGCGGCCCGACACCATTTGACACTTGTGCACCCGGCTTCCCTGGGTGAGGTAACACGAGTACTTCGGTGCTCCCATGGGTGTTGGCCCTAGAACCCTCTAAGTCCAAAACGGTTTGTTCCTAGTCCACTCCGAAGTGTCCCTAAACTTTAAAACTCTAACCGCGACTTTCCCCATAGACGCTAACGGAGCTCGCGGCTGAGTTCACACACTGCACACGTCCCCCGTGGGTCCCCTGTGTCACTACCTTGGGTGGTTCCATGGGGTCCCAGCGATCCTACAGGCTCTAGGCCTTGTGTCTAGTCAAGTTGTGGTTCTTATACCACTTTCTTAATATATGGTTTGGTACGCCCCTAGGGCTAATCGTATATTGTGCTAATTTACTGTGTTATTTGACTTGTAACTTGTGTATTTCGACCTCTAGCCTCATAAAGAGACTAGTGGGTAGTGTTTAGTAATAAATACATATATTTTATATATATACCTGGTGTGGTTCTCCTTTCATTTGGTCATTTATGAGATTATAGACTGGTAAAACAAACAGCTTAACACTCCTTCAGGACTTAGCCTGAAGGCTGCTCTCCATAGCTACCACTAGGATAGCTTTCAATAAAGGTTGTCTTTAAACCTATCATCAATAAAGGTCGTTTGGACTGGTGCAAGGTGCCCACTATAACTAGTGGACAGCATATGCCAGGCCAACTTCTCACATTGGTGTGCAGCGGTTGGATTCAAGCTTGCCTTTGTTTTACCAGATAATCTCAAGTGAGTGACTAACTGAAAACCACTAAAAGGTACCTGAGGTACATATAATTCAAGCTTAAGGTTACAGTAAGTTCTATTGAACTTAGAGTTGTGTGTCAAGGGCTTAGCACACCCTTTCTACAACTCAAGAGAGTTTAGTAGGCCACACTAGAGTAGGTAGTGCATACACCACACCTCACTAGTGATGTCTTCAAGACCAGGAGCCAGTGGGTCCCTGCCAGAAGCCCAAGGGCTTCCACCATCCAAGTATGACAACCTGCAATTCTTGGAATTGAAAGCATGGTGTAGTACTACGAAGTTGAAAACAGGAAAAACTGCAAACACCCAACGCCTCATAGAGGCACTGCTGTTGGATGATCTCAAGAAGGCCTCAGGGTCTGAAGGGGTAGGCAGAGAGGGTGGGGCAGCAAATAAGGAAGGGCGAAGGGGTGAAGAATCCCATGACCTGACCTCTGAAGCTGGCCAGGAAGATGACAATGATCTTACCCTGGACAATCCAGCTCCTCCTGCAGATGAGGAAGAGGACCAGAATGGCCTCCTCTTTGTCCCACCAGGAAGAGTTGAGAGTGTGCCTAGAAGGTCAAGATCTCCTTCTCAGGAGTCTAACCATTCTGACACCTCAATAGGGACCTCTGTTTCCTCTCATAGGATGGAACCCTCTCATGAAAGGAAAGAGAGACTGCTCAAGTATGAAGAAGCTCAGCTTAGGATCAGAAGAGAGCAGGTGGCTTTAGATAGGGAGTCCCTACAGTTTCAAAGAACAAGAAGAAAGTTGGGACTAGAGTCCCATGGTGGTAGCAACTTCCCTAGTGGTAGGGAAAGGTCTCATGACCATAGAAACCTAAGCAAGATTGTCCCTCTCTACCAGAGTGGGGATGACATCCACAAATGGATTACTGCACTGGAAAAGGCCTGTAAAGTTCAGAGGGTCCCCCAGGAGCAGTGGGCAGCAATCTTGTGGCTCTCCTTTGCAGACAAAGGTAGAGACAAGCTCCTCACTGTAAGAGAAGAGGATGCTGATGATTACCAGGTCCTGAAAAGTGCACTTATAGATGGGTTTGGCCTAACCACTGAACAATACAGGTTAAAGTTCAGAGATACCCAAAAGGCACAGACACAGGACTGGGTGGACTTTGTAGATTGTACTATTAAGGCTCTGGAGGGCTGGTTGCTTGGCAGCAAGGTGTGTGAATTCAAAGGATTGTACAACTTAATTATGAGGGAGCAGATCATTAATAATTGTCAAAATCAGCTGTTGCATCAGTACCTGGTGGACTCTGATCTGACCTCTCCCCAAGAATTGGGAAAGAAGGCAGACAAATGGGTCAGAACCAGGGTGAAGCAGAAGGTTCAGAACCAAGGTGGTGACCCCAAGAAGCAAGATTCTAAGAGCTCTGACAAGGGTGGGGAAAAGGGTAAAGACCAGAAGTCTTCTCAAGGTCCCCAAAAATCTTCATCTGGGGGAGTCCCAATCTAACAAAGGTAAAGGCCAGAAGAAACCATGGTGTAAAATCTGTAAGCAGAAAACCCATTGGACAAGTGACTGTACAAAGTCCAAAGACTCAACTCCAGCCACCATTGCCCCTAAGGCAACTGTTCCCCCTAGTGCAGCTACAAATGGTGGTGTCACAAGTAAGGGTGTAGTAGGGTTAACCCTGGGATCTGAGGTGGGCTCTGGCCTAGTCAGAGTGCCAACTCAGGCTATGCTGATCTGTGATGGAGGCATGGATATGGCCTCCTTATTTGTGAGTCCCAGTAATCTGGGCAAATACAGACAGCAGCCTTTAATCAATGGAAAAGAGGCTTTGGCATCCAGGGACACAGGAGCAAGTGTCACAATGGTGACAAAAGATCTTGTGGCTCCTGAGCAGATTATACTTGGTGAGATGTACCAAATGACCAATGCTAGCAATGCCAGGACAGACCATTCCTTGGCAGTTGTTAATTTCTCCTGGGGAGGGGTAACTGGCCTCAAGAAAGTTGTGGTAAGTGCAGACCTCCCTGTTGAATGCTTGCTTGGCAATGATCTAGAAACTTCAAAAACCAAAAGAGAGAGTCAGGACGATGAGTGTGCCCTCCTTGTCCCAAAATAATATTCGAAAAAACAACTGAGACGGGCCACAAAAGAGTGACTAGATAACCTGAATGGTGTCTGACACCACAGGAATAGTTTAAAAGAACCCTCACACACCAACCTGGTTGGTGTCATGCTTCATCATTGGGTTCCCAGTCGGGTAGCCGAGTGCTACCCAACTGTGCTTCAACACCTGATTACAGTGGAGCAGGTTTTTGGTTGTTGTGTGATGGCGTTGTGAATGTGGTGACTTTAAAAAGTACCTCTGGGAAGCTCACTATACATTCTTTTATTCCCAGTGGCCCAGGGTATATTAAAAACAAGGTAAAATAGACAATATATCAGAACTACCAGTAGGTGTCTGAATTATCGATAGGTCAACATGTTTCAGCTCTCAAAGAAAAATTAATGGAGCTTTCTTCAGGACCTCATTATGTGGTGAATAAAGTGCAAAAGTGAGTGGTAAAAATTAAACCACTTGTTTAAGCATTTTTACACACTTGCTACAGCGTGTTTATCATGCACAGATGGACTAACCAAGAGTAACGTTCCATCTGTGGTAAAATTCCTGTAGGGAAAGAAATCAACAAGACAAAACAACATATAACATATAAAAATTGTTTGATTGGTTGTTGATTATTGTCACAATCATATTGATCATCCCCAAGTGGCGAGATAAACATTCAGTGTCACTCATACGTGGGAAACCATGCATACAAACAATGGTTCAAATAATCTTAAAGAACAGTGCATACTCGCAATAATGGTGACCGTGCTTGCGGTGTGGGCGGCAGGTCAACTGTTCAAGCTACACCGAATATCACATGCAGCAGTGAAAAAGCGAAGTATATTCACTAAATATCCTAGCATGCTTGTGGTCAAGAACAGTAGGCATGCTGAGGTGGAGTGCTCAGAAAGAGCGTCGCGCTGGGTTTGTAGCGTATTATAAACTCTTCCTAAACTAACATGATAACAGAAATGTCGTAATGCTAAATATTTAAGCAAAAGACCTGCTCACTACGCATGAATCATAGTAACATAGTATTTACGTGAATCATGGTATTTCCATGGTCATACGAATCCAGGGCGGGAGGGGCTCCTACTTGGTGCTCTAAATGAAGGATTTAAAAAAAGAAGAAGAATCGGTGAACTAAATGTCTGGAGCAGGAGTGAAAGGCTAGTTCGTGTAGCCACTTTAGGGTTCTGTAAGGAAAGATCTTACTTGGTCTCGGTGCTCCCCCGCGTCTAAACCTACTGCGGCGTCCGCTGGAACGAGATAATCTCGAGGGACAAGAAGGCGCAGATATAACAGCCGGGGCAGGGCTGGAGAGCTGGTAACTAATTGGAAACGCCTGCGTGCAATAAACTATAGCGCTAACCAACAGTGGGCGTATAGCACGTTGCGGGCAGGAGCGTCAAAAAAGACGTACACCACGTGAAAGCGTATGTGCACGAGTCACTCCGTAAAGATGGAAACGATGACTACTATCGCGGAGCGGGCGAAAAAGGGGGAATGAAAATATATGCTCCCTATAAATGCAGCCAAAAATTTAAATATAGAAATATAGAAATTAAGGCCATATCAAAAAGGTGTACATCTGGTGGGAGCTTAATAAGAAATGGAAAATTAAGCGCAGAGTCAATAAATTGCCACTATGACAGGTACAGTTATCAAATGCTGTGCAATGAATTAGTGAGCACCTTTATTATTACCAATATGACACCTCCGTGCGGTTTAAAAGTGCTTGAATCACTTCAAGATTTCTATGTAAATTTTTAGGGGAAAGGGCTGATATGCTTAGGAGTTTGAAAGTTCAGGGGATGGGAATAGTAGGTCGTCAATGGTTAGACTGAAGCATTTCAAAAGGCACTATTGACTTCATGTAGTGCCCTCTATATTATCTATCTACTGAGACTATTCCACGGAATATTGTCGTTCAGACCGCTGAGATGGGTAGATAACCGATAAATCCATCGTTGTTCTTTGTCTAACAGTTGTTGCTGGATGTTCCCACTCCTCATTTTCAGATGTTCAATTATAACCCACTCCATATCGTTAGTGGTGTGACCTGCTTCCAGAAAGTGGTTTGTCATTCGTGTGGTAGTTCTTTTACACCGAATCGTGCTTCTATGCTCACATATTCTTGTCTTTACTTTGCGACTTGTCATACCCACATACCTAAGGCCACATGGACATGTGATAAGGTAAATAGCATTGTCTGTGTTACAATTAGTATGCGTGCGGATTTGCCATATTTTCCCTGGTTCCAGGTTAAGAGTTTTTGATGATTTTGTTAAATGGCAAATGCTGCAGTCACCGCAAGGATAGTGTCCGGTGACCTTTGGAAGACCCCATGCATTATGTATGGTGTTTGTTAACGACATCACTTCTTGTGGTCTTGTGTGAACTAAGCTGTCTTTTAGACTTCTACCTCTTTTGTAGGAAAACATGGGTTTTTCCCAACGATGGTTGCCAGTATTAAGGATTTGCCAGTGCATCTGGACAATTTTAGCCACTTGGCATGAGACAGGATTATATGTGGTCACACAGGTCAGTGGTATTGTGGTTGCCTCCTTCGGTGTGCTTTCCAATAGGCTCTCTCTATTTTGATTGCGTGCTCTCTTCAACGCTTTAGTCGTAATCCTGTTGGGGTACCCACGTTGTTGTAATTTCTTAGTTAGCCTTTGAGCTTGAAGTTTAAATTCTTCTACGTTGCTGCAATTTCTACGTAGCCTCAGATATTGTCCATAAGGCAAGTTTTCTCTTAAAGTTCGAGGGTGAAAACTGGTGTAATGGAGCAGCGAGTTTCTCGCCGTCTCTTTGAAATGAGTTTTCGTTTCTAGTCCTCCATTAACATGGGTGATATCTAAGTCTAAGAATGTGATGCTCTTTCTGCTGATGGTGCTGGTAAATCTTAAATTAGAGTCACACCCATTGATCCAAATGAGGAAATCATTGAGGGATACCTCTGATCCTTCCCAAATTAGGAATACATCGTCGATGTACCTTTTATAAAAGCGAATGTGATGTGACAGTAAGGTGCCTGGATGGAATAGATATGTTTTTTCAAAATTGAAAACATAAAGTCCTGCCACACTTGGAGCGAAGGTACTGCCCATCGAAGTGTCGTACGTTTGTAGGTACAATTGGCCTTCGTATTCAAAATAATTTTCTTTTAGTGCAAGTTTTGCACAATCAAGGATAAAAGATTTGGGAGTGACATACTCCCAGATACCTTCGTTCAAGGTGGATTTCAGTACTCTCAGCGTGTCATCCTGAGGTAAACTGGTGTAGAGGCTTTCTACATCAAGGCTTACCATAAAGGACGTGTTGGGATTAAACGGTAAATCCTTTATTTGGCCCAATAGATCTTTTGTATCTTGTAAATAGGTAGAAGTGGCTTTAACCAGTGGTTGTAGAAAGAAGTCACAGAATTGTGAGAGAGGTTCTAGTACTGACCCGATCCCCGACACTATGGGTCGACCGGGTGGCGGCACTTTGTTTTTGTGCACCTTGGGAATAGTGTAGAAATATGGTGTTTTTCCACTATTGGTTGTGAGGAATTGAGCTTCCTTTTTGCTGATATTTCCAAGATTTTCCGCATCATTCACCAGCTCATTGATGGTGGATTTTAGTCTCTCCGTAGGATCTTCTTGTAGGGGAAGGTAGTTGCGTCTGTCACTTAGTAGACGTAAGCATTCTATATGATAATCATTTTTATCCTGAAGAACTATCCCCCTCCCTTGTCCTGCAGGTTTTATGACGATGTTGTTATTGTTTCTAAGGGAGGACAATGCTTCGAAATCACCTTTTCTCACATTCTTAAAGAGCTTTTTTCTTGGAGATTTTCAATATCTTTGAACACCGCTTGTTCAAAAGTAACCAACTCACAAGGGATGGAGCTTGGTGGTGGTATGAACTTGGATTTAATTTTGAAATTGGTATCACCATTTGATCGTGTTGGTGGTGCCACTACCTCTGATTGGTTTTCAAAGAAAGCTTTGAGTTTTAACTTTCTAAAGAATTCGGCCATTTCACAATGTAGGCGGAATTTGTCTAAATTGGCCGTTGGAACAAATCCTAGGCCTTTGTTCAAAAGGTCCTTTTCTGTTTGAGTCAGAATGTGTGTGGAAAAATTTGTCACTAGATCCGGCTTGTGCTCGGTCCTGCTTGTTGATTCAGGGATTTGCTCCTGGTGTGTGCCCCTTGGCTTTCGTCGTCTTCCCAATGTACTTGTTGTTGTCTTTTGCGTCTTCCCCAACCTCTGCGGCCATTCCCTAAAAAAGGGAAGCGGGGGGACTGATTCATATACAACAACCAAAAAACCTGCTCCACTGTAATCAGGTGTTGAAGCACAGTTGGGTAGCACTCGGCTACCCGACTGGGAACCCAATGATGAAGCATGACACCAACCAGGTTGGTGTGTGAGGGTTCTTTTAAACTATTCCTGTGGTGTCAGACACCATTCAGGTTATCTAGTCACTCTTTTGTGGCCCGTCTCAGTTGTTTTTTCGAATGATCTAGAAACTTCAGCTTGGGCAGAAGTGGAGCTCAGGACACATGCAGAAATGCTAGGGATCCCTGCACATGTTTTTGCTGTGACCAGGTCACAGGCCAAAATGTCAAACACTGTACAGGCCCTGGATTCTGGAATAATGACCAGGTGCCTCCCAAGAGGAGGAGCAGCAGGGTTAAGGCAGTGCCTTCCCCCTGACTCAGAATACAGATCAGCCTCCTGAGGGAGATGATCTCAGTCCTGAAGAAGGAACTGTCCCAGAGGAGCTTGAACCTGATCAGGTTGAGTTCTTGGGGACAGGGGGCCCTTCCACGGCAGATCTGAGCCAGGAGCAGCTGAGCTGTCCCTCTCTTGAACCCCTCAGACAGCAGGCTGCTGCTGAGGCTGCTGGGAATGCTAGTGGATCCCATAGAGTCTATTGGGATGATGGACTCCTATACTCAGAGAGTAGAGACCCCAAGCCTGGTGCCACCAGGAGGTTAGTAATACCTCTGAAGTTTAGGGGCTTCCTATTAACACTAGCCCATGATATTCCCCTAGCAGGTCACCTGGGCCAAAACAAGACCTGGGACAGAATTGTCCCTCACTTTCATTGGCCCCACATGTCTGAAGACACCAAGGAGTTTTGTCGCTCCTGTGTCACCTGTCAAGCCAATGGGAAGGCAGGTGGAACCACAAAGGCCCCCCTGATACCACTACCTGTGGTGGGGGTTCCCTTTGAAAGAGTTGGGATTGACATAGTTGGTCCTATGGATCCTCAGACAGCCTCTGGGCACAGATTTATCCTGGTGGTGGTGGACCATGCCACTAGGTACCCAGATGCTATTCCACTTAGGACCACCACAGCTCCTGTGGTGGCAAGGGCCCTCTTGGGAGTATTCTCAAGGGTGGGTTTTCCTAAGGAGGTAGTATCAGACAGGGGTGCCAACTTCATGTCTGGTTACTTGACTGCAATGTGGAAGGAGTGTGGAGTGAATTATAAATTCACCACACCCTATCACCCACAATGCAATGGTTTAGTTGAGAGATTCAACAAAACCTTGAAGGGCATGATCAAAGGTCTCCCAGAGAAGCTTAGGC
This sequence comes from Calotriton arnoldi, assembly GCA_963921515.1. Lineage (NCBI taxonomy): Eukaryota > Metazoa > Chordata > Amphibia > Caudata > Salamandridae > Calotriton > Calotriton arnoldi. Next base: position 898,840 of record CAWUFW010002337.1, on the reverse strand, counting down.
GGAGATGGGACGTCCTTTTGCCCTGTCTTTTATTTGCCTACAGGTGTGGAAGTTTGGCAGAGATCACTGTTAGCATGAGCTGAAGCCATTTTGTTTTTGGCAGCCATTTTAGTTGACCATGTGCTCGCCATGTGCTCCTTCCGTCTTCGCTGTTGCCTACCCTTGTGCTTTAATAGAATAACTATCTATAGTTAGCTCCTGTAACACTGCACATGCTCAGAAAAGTCTGTAGCTGCTCATGTACTTGTCTTAGTCTGTAAATGTCAGGCTGCTCTAACTGATGTCAGCAACTACATTCTCCTCCTACGTTGTTGACTGAGCATTTTCTGTATGTCCATACATGTGAATAGCTATTCTTGTGTGTGGTTGTATCGCCTCCTTTTGAGCTCTTGAGTGGGTATAAAAGACCCACAGTTTCTGTGCTCCTTGTGCTACCTCATACACTGCCTGAGGGTTTTGTATAGATGTAGTTCCACTCATGAGGTTTAATACACTGTTGTTTTGATATTCCAGCTTCTGTGCCAATCTCTATTTATTGGTCTGAGGACTAGAGCGCAAAGAAGGGCGAACCCCCAGTACCGGTAGGCCTTGGTGAGGTCTATTTCTACAAATTGGCGCCCGTCACGTGGGGCTCATCAGCGACTCGGATGCCCGACGGAGTGGTCTTGACGGAGGATTGGAATTTCGCTACGGATGATCACTGCATGAGGAGACCCGTGTCTTAGCAAGCCGAGGTGCTTTTCCGATTTTCCTGATTTGACCCTCCAGGTGGTGCCGGTCCTCGACTGAGATCCCTTCTGGTGTTCGTCGTGCAGAGACCAATTGGTCGATTCAGAACTTGGCAGTTGGAGGCTGGAGACTTTTGCTTGGTAAGGTCATTTGATGCGACACTTCTTGTTTGTTTGGCCAAAATCTTGGATTTGTTTGGATATATATAAATTGCAATTTATATAGGCAGGTAATGAGGAGATTTTTCTCTAAACTTTGAAAACTTGAACGGCACACATTGTGTTAAGTGTCACTTGGCGATTAATATTGTATATGCTACAATATTCTTGGCATGCCTGTTTCAAGCACACTTCGTAGAATGTGTTGCTTTCCTGGAGGTACCAATATGGATCTAGAACAGAATTGCCGGCTCCCCCTGAGGGGACCCAAATAGGGATATGTACATTAAAAACGGTATTTCTTCTATAATGTATAGTGCACTATGGAATAAATATACCAGCAAGGATCCTGAGTTGCGATGGCCTATAAATGGGTCATTTGATCTTAGAAAAATTCAGTATGTGGAACAATGTATGTTTAAGCGCAAAAGTAGACAAGATATGTTTGACTGTGTACGAATGTGGGAGAAAGAAGTGCATGAACGAGTGAGAAGAGAGCAAGCTTTAGCAGAAAAAGAACAGCGCAAAAATATCTATGCGAAAGCACTTGAGCTGAAAAATAAAGAAATGAAGGAAATAAAAGAGAGAGAGGATAGGGAGCATCGTTTACAGGTAAATGGCCAATACCCTGTCCGGCGCCCCCTTTATCCTCTACTTAATAAACTACAGGATGATTCAATTCTATTAGATCGCTCTCCGCCTCCTTATACTTTTCCCTCTGCCCCCAAGATTGATTCTGATGATGACATCTCTCTCTCAGCTCAGGAAAAGTCAGGATCGGACACTAAACGACAGACTCGCTCTTTTATGACGGCTGATCGTGCGGCCACTCTTAGATCTACTGCCCGAAAAGCAGCTCGTGGTGACACTTCTGCTCCAGATCTTATAGCGCAAGTTCAGCAATGGCCGGAGGCAGAGCAGTTATATTTTACAGAGTCGTTTACTGGAGAAGTAATTGAAAGTTTCAGGAAACATTCCAAAGAATTAGAGCCTGTTGATATAAAAAATGATCATAAACAGTTGAGTGACGGTCTTTTTCTCCCTTCCCAGGTGGCTGACTTAATTAGACGCATGGTTAAACTGCGAGCTGATGCATTCCGTTTGCGAGAGGAGGAAAAGGCAGCTGCTACAGCTGAACAAACAGTTCGGACCCCCATGCCACAGGATGACGATCCCGGGGCAGATAAGGATATTGTAGTTCATGGGAAACCAATGCGTGAAGCTGCGCCTTTGTATGTCCCTCCTAGGGGTGCGGGCACGAATGACGATAAAGATTCAACTGATGCGAAGGGATATTTTATTTATAATTGGGTCTATACTCCTTGGAGTAGAGCGGATGTTATGGCTCTTAAAGCTGCTTTGCCTGATCCGCGGAAAAATCCGGCTGCTTTTTATGAAGAAGTAGAAGGAGCTATTAGTTCTTGTACTATGACTTTGTCTGATATTGATATGTTTTTTGGGCTTATCCTACCCCCCAATATGTGGAGGTCTATTCGTAAAGTAGATGATCATGCAGCTTTTGGACATCTTTGGAAGGAACTAGAGAGGATAGATGCAGAAAGGGAACCCGCACAGAAACCGCAACAAGAAATTTTAGACCTTCTAAAGGCTATAATAGTTAAATTGAAAACTCTCATTCCTCCTAAAAAGATAGACTGGACTATGTTAGCATCCTGTAAGCAAAAGGCAGATGAATCGGTCTCTGACTTCTTTACACGTTTTGAGGAGACATTCCACGACTTTAGTGGCCAGTCATTGACAGATGACACGGGCAGGCATCTGTTTGTCGATAAATTTGTCGCGAACATGTTGCCAGGAATAGCTAGTCGCCTAAAGGCCAGCGAGAGTTCATGGACTACGTCTTCCCCAGTCTCTCTTTTGACTATGGCTCAGTATTATGAACGTCAGGAATTAAAAGCTAAGGGCAACGATGATAAAAAGGCTAAGGATTTAAAAACGAAGGTTATGTTAGCTCAGGTTTATGGTCCACCCTATAGAGGTGGTGGCAGAGGCGGACGTGCAATGTATCGCCCTGGCGCACTCTCTTTTTCCCGAGCTACTTTATCTTCTGATCAGTGCGCTTATTGTAAGAAGATTGGACATTGGTCTGTTGAATGTCCACATTTGCGTACTCATCAGTATCAGCGTGGTCGGGAACAAATGAGAAGCCGTCCGGGGAATTCAGGACATAGGGGAGGTATGGATGATCGCACTAGGTTTGAGGCAGTCGAGCATTCTCAGAATTCTTCTAATGCTTTTGATAGACGAAACCAATATCAAATGTCTGATTATTCAACTGCTGATTTGAAGGATTCTGCTTATGCATAGGAATGCCTAGGATGGGGTAAGGAATCAGTTGAAGTCCCAGTAGATCAGAAGGGTCCCTATGTTAACGCACATGTTTTGGGTTCCACTGATCGGTTTTTGGTTGACACAGGAGCTACTCGTAGCTCCCTGTCCAAACAATTGGTTCCAAGGGCTCCCCTGTCTGGCTTAACAATCACATCGATAGGATTCGATGGGACACCATCTCTTAGCCCACTGTCACAACCACTTGCATTTCACGTTGATAAATTCTCTGCTGCATGTCCATTTTTGCTTTCCCCTAACACCCCGGTCAACATTGTGGGTCTTGATATGCTCAAGCATTTCCGAGCTACGATACGTTGTTCCCCAGAAGGCGTGCGTGTCATTTTGAATGATAACTATCCCATGGTTGAGAAGTCTTATCTCATTAGAGAAGATATTGCTTTGGCATCACTCCCTAGTACTTTGTGGGCTACGTCAGATACCGATGTAGGGCAAATGGTTATCCCACCAGTTCATATTCAAGTGAAGGAGGGTGCTTCATTGCCTCGACTGCCTCAATATAACATTTCTCGAGAAGGTGAAGAGGCACTAATACGTATTGTTCAAGATTTGATTGAAGTAGGAGTAGTGGAAGAAGTCCCTTACAATATATGCAATAGTCCTATCCTTCCCATCTTGAAGAAAGACACTGATACTAAAATATACAGGTTTATCATTGATTTGCAAGAGGTTAATAAGATCGTAGTGCCCCAATACCCGTTAGTCTCTGACATCACGACACTCCTTACCATGGTTCCTCCTACTGAGACTACATTCTCTGTGATTGATTTGAAGAATGCTTTCTTTTCGATCCCTATTCATCCTGATAGCCGATATTTGTTCGGCTTCACTTTGAATAATCGATCCTTCAGATTTTGTAGAGCTCCACAGGGGTATACAGAGAGTCCTAGTATTTACAGCCAAGCGTTGAAAAGACAGCTTGATTCTTTTCCTGTGCCAACAGGGGTGGCTCTCATACAATATGTTGATGACATCTTGTTGGCAGCTGATACCTCTGAACAGTGTGAAGAAGGAACACTGTCATTGCTTTCATTTCTTGCATCACACCATCACAAGGTTTCTCGGAAGAAATTGCAATATTGTAGAAAGCAGGTTACCTATTTAGGTCACCTCCTGTCTAAGGAGGGACGTGCACTCATACCAGATCGTATTCAAGTTATCTTAGACACGCCTGTGCCCAGAACTCAGAAAGATGTTCGTGCATTCATTGGTCTTACTTCTTTTTGTAGGCAATGGATTCCTAGCTTCTCATATATTGTTAAACCCTTGTTGGCCCTCCTGACTAAAGACACTCCAATGCCCTTCCATGGACTACTGAATGTCAGAATGCTTTCCAACAGTTGCGTCAAGCTCTATGTTCTGCACCAGTATTAGGTACTCCAGACTACACTAAGGCTTTCACACTCTATGTACACGAGAGGGATGGTTGTGCACTCTCAGTTTTAGTACAGACACACGGTGATAAGCAGCGTCCTTGTGCATATTTTTCAGCTGTCCTCGATCCAGTCGCTCGTGCGTTGCCTGGATGTTTTCGTTCTGTTGCAGCGTCAGCTGTGTCCATACGTCAGAGTGAAGGGATAGTCTTGTCACATAGATTGCTTGTGTTAGTACCCCATGCAGTTGACGCCTCTTGAACCAAACTAAAACGCAGCATTTAACTAGTGCTCGTTTGACAGGATATGAATTGACACTTTTGGCCCCTCATATCACTTTGAAAAGATGTCAACTCTTAATCCAGCTACTCTGTTGCCGTATCCAGCTACTCAATCCCAGTCACAAGAGTCTCATGACTGTATATTCCTTACTGAGGAACAGACAAAGGGTCGTGTTGACCTACAAGATACGCCCTCTCAAATGTTGATGGAGAATTATGGGTTTATGGGTCTTGTTTGCGATTACCAGATGGCACGACATCAGCTGCATATGCAATCACAACGCTTCAGACGGTAGTTGAGACAGCTCGCATTCCACAGAAGTCAGCTCAGGCAGCTGAGCTGATAGCATTGATGAGGGCGTGTGAACTTAGTACTGACTTGTCTGTCAACATCTATACCGATAGCCTCTATGCCTTTGGAGTGGCTCACGATTTTGGGTTACTCTGGAAGGAAAGAGGCTTTCTTACATCACATGGGACGCAAATAGTGCATGGAGAATTGGTGCATAATCTCCTGACTGCCTTGACATATCCGAAGAAAATAGCGATTGTTAAGTGTAGCGCACACAAGAAAGTGACTGATAAAATAGGACAGGGTAATGCCTTCGCAGATCGCATAGCCCGCGAAACTGCAATGCAGCGAAGCACCACATCTATGTATGTGGTGAAGTCACAGGCTGAACGTTGGCATGATGCTAGGCAGGAAGTGCTTGATATGCAGCGATCTGCCTCTGCAGAAGAATTTGAGCAATGGTCTAGGGAGGGAACATTGGATGATGAGGGCTGTTGGAGGAATAAAGACATGACTAAATGGAGACTGCCCACAGCCTATTTACATCCTATGATTCATATGGCACATGGGCCGGCACATGTTGGAGCATACTCAATAACGAAGTTGCTTACGCAAGTTTGGGAGCATCCGGAAATTGCCAGCATAGCTAAAAAGATAGTGCAGTCCTGCTTGATTTATCTTCAGTACAATCCTGGAAAAGGGACACGAACTCCAACAGGAGGGTTTGCTACACCAACTGCACCTTTTGAGGTTCTGCAAATGGATTACATCCAGCTTGAACGCTGTAATAATCTAAAGTATGTTCTAGTGGTGGTATGTGCCTTTAGTAAGTGGATAGAGGCATACCCTACAAAAGATAATACAGCTCTTACTACAGCGAAGGTGCTTTTAAAGGAGTTCTTCCCTAGATTTGGTGTTTGCAAACTTTTGTGGAGTGACAACGGACCCCATTTCATTGGGCAAGTTGTTGAGTATGTCTTGAAAGGATTGGGAATTAAGCAGAAGTTTCATGCTGCCTTCCACCCACAATCAGCAGGGCTAGTGGAACGATACAATTCTACCCTCAAACTTAAGTTGGATAAAATCCAGGCTTCCACATCTCTGAAATGGCCTGATGCACTACCCTTGGCATTGCTGTCCATTAGATCAGTGCCACATACACGATCTGGCCTTACACCGTATGAGGTGGTATTTGGAAGGCCTATGAATATTTGGGGAATTCCTAAGCCACGCCCCATACATGATGTACCTTGTGTCTTGATGAGTGACTACCTGTCACAGATGACTGACAGCTTGCTTTCTATTCATCAACAGGTTCGAGAAGCTCTTCCTGACAGGTCGCAGCGTGATGGTCATGATCTTCAGCCCGGTGACCACGTCATGGTCAAGGTCTTCCAGAGGTCGAACAGCCTAGAGCCCAGGTGGAAAGGCCCTGAGCAGGTGCTCCTGGCCACGAGAACTGCAGTCCGAGTGACCAATCGGAAGAATTGGGTCCATTCAACACACTACAGAAAAGTGCCGTCTGCCCTGGTGGAACCTGCTGCGCTCGCCGACTATCAACAGAATCTGGACACCGAGAGAGGCCAAGCCACTTCACCTGAGGAACCTGAGGAAGTCTTCCCGGACCACACGATCCCTGGTACATCTCGATATCAGCTGCGACCCCGGAGAGAAACTGCATTACTGAAAGAGACTGGTTGAGCAACCGTCCTGGGTTAGTGAGAGACTGAGCTGAAGAGGGGGGGGGATCTTTGCTTAGTGACACCCATCTTAACCCTCAGTGAAGAAACCAACGGCTGCCCAGGACTTTAGAGCTCCATCTGCTTTGTTGTTTCAGCATCAAGATGACCATGGCTATGAAAGAGACATCCACTGCTGCGAGAATCGGCGATAAGAAAATTATGTGCATTGTTGGGTTTACTGTCAGTGTGATCATTATGGCAGTAATAACTTGGGTTGTAGAGGAAGTGGCTGCTGTTCGACGAATACTTACAGCTACTACTCCAGCACCTATTGAACACCACTACTTTACTCTCCCTTATCATGAGCAGAAGCATAGACAGTTCTATCGGAACAACACATTCATCCAGATGTTGCACCACACACATAATGCTACGAACATTACCGACTGTTGGGTGTGTGGAATGATGCCTGCTCATCAGAAAAAAGGGAGGAGCACCTTTCATTCCTCTGCCATTTTCACACAATGGTTCTTGTAGGGCTTGGTTTGCGCTGCTCTGGGCTACCCATGTTGCTACTATTACTAAATATGATGTAGGAAGACTAAACTACCAGTTGAATAAAGTGTGCTATCCTGATGAAGAAGGAGATCCACAGGCCAAAGGAACTGTATGGGAAATGGAGGAGTATCGCCTAGGAAATTCCTCTACACACTATATTTTCCCAAATACTCGAACTGCTAAGGGTAATGGACCTTTTGTTATAGCTGTTACTAGAGCTCGTGCAGACTTGTGTGTGAACAGTGTTGGTAGTATTCCCGTGGGAAAAAGCGACTGTACTCTGGTTTTAAATATTACCGGAGTAAATAACAGCAGTTTTACGTCATCGCATAATACCTACTTTATATGTGGGAATAAGGGATATTACAATTTACCCATTGGCTGGTCCGGTACTTGTTTTGTGTCCTTTTTGTTACCACCTGTGTTTCTGCCACCTGCATCATATCACAAGGACTATAAACTGTTTAATGACATTTCCAAAAACAGATTTAAGAGGACAACAAATCATGATGAGGTGGATCAGACTGATACTACACTGCAGCAATATGTTGTTTTTAATTTGGGACTGTTCTTCTTTGTTGGTGCTGCCTTAAATAGCCGGAAGATCCGACGTTTGACACGTGTTGTAGAGGCTGTAACCAATCAAACAGCTATGGCACTTGGAAACATCACAGAAGAACTACACATTGCGAGGATTGTGGCACTCCAAAACCGTATGGTCTTGGACGCAGTCCTGGCCGATCGAGGTGGTGCATGTCGCATCATCGGGAGCAGTTGCTGCGTCTATATTCCTGATCATGCCCCTTCAGTTTTTGATGCGATCTCTAAACTGCATACAATCGCTGCTGAGATTCACCCCTATACCTAAACATGGACTTTAACCGGTTGGCTATGAACACTATTTACTACCTGGGGCTGGAAACTGTTGACAATATTATGTATATTATTTGCAATCCTGCTGACATGCTGCCTATGTATACAATGTGGTCCAATGCTTTGCTCCCTCTGTATTACTGCTTGTATACCTGCCAGATGTAATGTTAAGAAAGTGAATGCCCAATGTGTATTAGATCAAGAAGTTAATGAAATGATGAAAATTGACATACAAGATGTTTTTATTGTTCCTTCTAGATTATAGATGTCTTCAGCTAATGCTAAAAGGGTCGTCTGTGGAAGTTTGGCAGAGATCACTGTTAGCATGAGCTGAAGCCATTTTGTTTTTGGCAGCCATTTTAGTTGACCAAGTGCTCGCCATGTGCTCCTTCCGTCTTCGCTGTTGCCTACCCTTGTGCTTTACTAGAATAACTATCTATAGTTAGCTCCTGTAACACTGCACATGCTCAGAAAAGTCTGTAGCTGCTCATGCACCTGTCTTAGTCTGTAAATGTCAGGCTGCTCTAACTGATGTCAGCAACTTCATTCTCCTCCTAGTTTGTTGACTGAGCATTTTCTGTATGTCCATACATGTGAATAGCTATTCTTGTGTATGCTTGTACCGCCTCCTTTTGAGCTCTTGAGTGGGTATAAAAGACCCACAGTTTCTGTGCTCCTTGTGCTACCTTATACACTGCCTGAGGGTTTTGTATAGATGTAGTTCCACTCATGAGGTTTAATAAACTGTTGTTTTGATATTCCAGCTTCTGTGCCAATCTCTATTTATTGGTCTGAGGACTAGAGCGCAAAGAAGGGCGAACCCCTAGCACCGGTAGGCCTTGGTGAGGTCTATTTCTACACAGGGAGGTGCCTCAAAAGGGGGTTGGTTACAGCCCTTTTGAACTTTTGTTTGGCCATCCTGTTAGGGGCCCATTGTGTCTGGTGAAGGAGGGATGGGAGTTACCTCTCAAACCCCCTAAACAGGACATAGTGGACTATGTACTTGGTCTCCGCTCCAGGATGGCAGAGTACATGAAAAAGGCAACTAAAAACCTTGAGGCTAGCCAGGAACTACAAAAGACCTGGCATGACCAAAAGGCTGTGCTGACTGTGTACCAGCCAGGACAGAAGGTGTGGGTGTTGGAGCCAGTGGCCCCAGCAGCTCTCCAAGATAAGTGGAGTGGCCCCCATACAATTGTTGAACAGAAGGGAGAGGTTACCTACTTGGTGGACCTTGGAACTCCCAGGAGTCCCCACAGGGTACTTCATGTCAACAGATTGAAACCATATGTTGACAGGGCAGACATGGGCTTGCTCATGGCTACTGATGAGGGACAGGAGGAAGAGAGTGATCCACTCCCTGGCCTGCTCTCTCAGAACCCTGATGATGGATCAGTAGATGGTGTAGCCTTGGCAGGCAGCCTCACTATCCAGCAGCAAATTGACTGCAGAAAAGTTCTCAGCCAGTTCAGGCATATGTTCTCCCTGATACCTAGTCAGACTACCTGGTGCACTCATGAAGTGGACACTGGGGACAGTCTGCCTGTCAAGAATAAAATCTACAGGCAGCCTGATCAGGTCAGGGATTGTATCAGGACAAAGGTCCAAAAGATGTTGGATTTGGGAGTCATTGAACCCTCAGATAGCCCTTGGGCTAGTCCAGTTGTCTTGGTGACCAAGCCTCACACCCAGCGTGGTAAGAGAGAGATGAGGTTTTGTGTAGACTACAGGGGTCTCAATGCAGTCACTAGGACTGATGCCCATCCCATCCCAAGGGCAGATGAGCTTATAGATACTTTGGCCTCAGCCAAGTTTCTGAGCACATTTGACTTGACAGCTGGCTACTGGCAGATCAGACTAGCTGATGATGCAAAGCCAAAAACAGCATGTTCTACCCCTGGTGGGCATTATCAATTTGTGGTGATGCCCTTTGGTTTGAAGAATGCACCTACCACTTTTCAGAGGTTGGTGAATACAGTCCTTATAGGTCTAGAAGCCTATAGTGCAGCATATCTAGATGATATTGCTGTCTTTAGCTCCACCTGGGAGGATCACCTGGTCCACCTCAGAAATGTTTTAGAGGCCCTGCAGAAGGCAGGCCTAACAATCAAGGCTACTAAGTGCCAGATAGGGCAGAGTCAGGTTGTATACCTGGGCCACCTTGTGGGTGGAGGCCAGGTTTAACCATTGCAGAGCAAAATCCAGACCATCATGGACTGGGTTGCTCCAACTACCCAGACTCAGGTGAGAGCCTTCCTAGGCCTGACTGGGTACTACAGAAGATTTGTCAAGGGGTATGGATCTATAGTGACACCCCTGAATGACTTAACCTCTAAGAGAATGCCAAAAGAGGTTCAGTGGACAGTCAGCTGTCGAAAAGGCATTTGATGACCTGAAGCAGGCCATGTGCACTGCTCCCATTCTGCAAAGTCCTGATTACTCCAAAAAGTTCATTGTGCAAACAGATGCATCTGAGTTGGGGGTAGGGGCTGTACTGTCACAGTTGAATGATGAAGGTCAGGATCAGCCTGTAGCTTTTATTAGCAGAAGGCTGACCCCCAGAGAGAAACGTTGGTCAGCCATTGAGAGGGAGGCCTTTGCTGTGGTTTGGGCTCTGAAGAAGCTGAGGCCATACTTGTTTGGCACTCACTTCCTAGTTCAGACAGACCATAAGCCCCTCTTATGGCTAAAACAGAGGAAGGGTGAAAACCCCAAACTTTTGAGGTGGTCCATTTCCCTACAGGGGATGGACTATACAGTGGAACATAGACCTGGGAGTAGCCATGCCAATGCAGATGGACTCTCCAGATATTTCCACTTAGAACATGAAGACTCAACTGGTCAAGGTTAGTTTAATGTCCCTGCGTTTGGGGGGGCGGTTGTGTAGGAGAGTAGGATCTGCTTCTTATGGTTACCTCCACTTTTTGCTGGTTTCACAGTTTTTTTACTTTAGTCTGGCTGGGGCCCTGCTATCCAGGACCCCAGCCTAGCTGCTTCCTCTCTAAAATGGATTCCATGTGCCTTAAGTACACTTCAGATTGGATTCTGGGGTGCCCTTATAAGTCCCTAGTATATGGTATACTATGTACCCAGGGCATAGGTACCCCAGGGGCCAACCAGGGGCTGCAGCATGTATTATGCCACCCCTGGAAAGCCTTCCAAAATGACACCACAGGTCTGCTCCAGCAGCCTGGGTAAGGTGGTGCATGCACCCCTTACTGAGATATAGGTTCACTATATCTCTCCTATCACTGCACATATAAACCTATCAGTCCCCCCTATGGCAGGCCTTATCAATCCTGAAGGCAGGGTGCTTGGTTTTATGTGAGAGGGTGCCCATGCATGAGCAGAGCCCCTCTGCAGCCTTCGTAATCTATCCTCCGGGGTTGTCTGTGAGTGCAGACTGACCATATACTCTTAAGTGCATTATATCTCAACGGTAAATGCTAACTTTGGGATGGCTGCACGGAAACATGTTGTGTTTGGTGTCAAACACTTTGGAATCATACCCCCACACCAGTAAATGGTGTGGGAGTATGATCCCACCCTTCTAGAGGGAGAGACATGACAGCACCGGTATACCCGGTACCAGCTAAAGAGAGCCCTGGCATCACAAAATGGATGCTGCAGCCACAGATACGAGTCTGGCCTCCTACTGCTGACCGAAACTCTGGCAGGGGAGGCCTGGACAATAGGTTTCCTGTCACAGGGAGGTGTTACCACCTCCCAGACAGGCTTTAGTGTATTGGGGCTGGGTGGGTGCACTCTCTGAGTGCTTTGAAGTCCTGCACTGGGGGCACATTTGGTGTCCCTGTGCATAACCCAGTTCAAACCGGTTGCAGGGGCTGCCAGCCCCTGCTCTGGCGTGAAACTGGACAAAAGAAATGGGTGTAGCCACCCCTCTTTCCAAACCCTCCCAAAGGTGGGTCCCCTGAGTTAGTCCAACCCCTTCCTTGGGTATAAGAATGGAACCCCTGGCAACAGGACTTTATATATCCCTGGACGAAACTCTGAAACTGAATCCTGGACCTTCGACGATCTGTTAAACGCCTGATGACTGAAAAATCTCCCTTGAAGTAAAGGAGTTACTCCCCTGCTTGGCAGGCACCAAAGACACATCTGTCCGGTCTGCATCTCCGAAGCTCCCGCCGGACGCCGACAACCCTGCAACCTAGGTGGTAGATTTCCAGACTTCCCAGAGGTTGACCCGAGTCCCCAGCAAAGTTGAGACCCGTAGCCCTTGTGGGTATTGTGGAACTGGAACCCCTGGACACCATGCACATTTGCAAGTGCATAAGCTTCTGGTCGATCCTAGAGGCTGTGCTTTGGGCTATTTGTAGCCCTGACCCCGAGCAGTAAATCCACTGAAGATTGCCGGCCTGGCCACTCCAAATGACCCGTGGGTTGCCATTTCGTGATTCCGCCTGAGGTCCCTTTGCGATCCCTTGTCTGTCGACTTGTGGGTCCCTCAGAAGGACATCTCTAATTTCAACAGGCCTCCCTGGTTGCTCCAGGCCTGCCCTGACTCTCCCTTGCTTGGGAAGTCCCTCAGACCTCGCTGGTCCACTCTGAAGCCATTGTTCTCTTTCTGCATGGGTTGCTGTTACCAAGGCTTGTTGGGTCCAATACGGGCACCAACACTGCAGTCAGCTACTACCTTTGTGGGACAGCTCGATGCCAGCTCCTGGTTGTCGTCGACGCCTCCTGGTCCTCGTGGCTGCAGAGACAATCTTCACCTCTTCGAACTTGAAGCACCCGACATCGGTGGGCATTCGACTAACGTGCCCCTGGTCTCTGGCTAGTGACCTAGACTCTGTCCCCTCTGCTTTCAGGTACTTCTCATCCTCGATCCAGGCTTGGATCTCTTCGGACACTTCGCAGCTTCTCGGCAGCAGCACTTTTCAGCCAGCGGCCATTGAAAACGACGGCGCGGCCTGACACCATTTGACACTTGTGCACCCGACTTCCCTGGGTGAGGTAACGTGAGTACTTTGGTGCTCCCGTGGGTGTTGGCCCTAGTACCCTCTAAGTCCAAAAGGGTTTGTTCCTAGTCCACTCCGAAGTGTCCCTAAACTTTAAAACTCTAACCGCGACTTTCCCCATAGATGCTAACGGAGCTCGCGGCTGTGTTCACACACTGCACACGTCCCCCGTGGGTCCCCTGTGTCACTACCTTGGGTGGTTCCTTGGGGTCCCAGCGATCCTACAGGCTCTAGGCTTTGTGTCTAGTCAAGTCGTGGTACTTATACCACTTTCTTAATATATGGTTTGGTACGCCCCTAGGACTAATCGTATATTGTGCTAATTTACTGTGTTATTTGACTTGTAACTTGTGTATTTCGACCTCTAGCCTCATAAAGAGACTAGTGGGTAGTGTTTAGTAATAAATACATATATTTTATATATATACCTGGTGTGGTGCTCCTTTCATTTGGTCATTCATGAGATTATAGAATGGTAAAACAAACAGCTTAACACTCCTTCAAGACTTAGCCTGAAGGCTGCTCTCCATAGCTACCACTAGGATAGCTTTCAATAAAGGTTGTCTTTAAACCTATCATCAATAAAGGTCGTTTGGACTGGTGCAAGGTGCCCACTATAACTAGTGGACAGCATATGCCAGGCCAACTTCTCACAGCCACTTCCTTCGGTGTGGTCCACTAGTGCTTTTTTATAGGTGTCTCTTATTTGTTGGTGATAGCGCCTGAGTGCAGCCTTGTAGGTAGTTCTGTTGGTGGTGTTGTAGCTGTCTCTACATTTCCTTTTTAAGTGTTTACAGTGTCATTTGGTGTCTTGGAGGCTGGCCTGCTTGTTTGATCTAATGTGCTTGTTGGGTTTGATGGGTGCGAAGGAGTCCGTGCAGTTCTTGATTCAGTTGTTCAAGTTGTTGATGTCCTTGTTGAGGTTGTCTGTGGGTTGATCAATGCTGAGGGCACTGAGCCAGTCTGCTTCTGTGATTTTCCCCAGCTGCGACTTGGAAAGCTGAACCTGGTAGGGGTGTTGACTTGAGGTGTGTTGATTTGGAAGTGGATGATGAAGTGGTCAGTCCATGTGAGTGGTGTGGTGGAGTTGTAGTTGATGCTTTTGCTTGCGGTGAAGATAGGGTCTAGTCTGTGCTCTGTAGTGTGTGTTGGTTCTGGGATGAGCTGGGTGAGTCTGATGCTGCTCAAGCTTTTGAGGAGTGCTGTGGAGCAGGGGTTGTTTCAGTTTTCCAGGTGAAATTTGAGGTCACTGAGCACAGTGCAGGTTCTGGAGTCAATCGTGAGTGGAGCAACGAAGTTGGTAATGAGGTTGGCAAAGGTGGCTCGTGGTCCAGTTGGTTGGTAGGCGAGAGTTCCATTTAGGGTGAAGTTTTCAGAAATTTGCAGTTTGAAGTGCAGGTGTTCCATGATTCGGGTGGCGTTCTCTGTGGATGATGTGGATTTGATCATTTTCTTGTGGATGATAGTGAGTCCTCCTCCTAACTTGTGAAGGCGGCCTTGTCGAGCAATTTTGTAGCCTGTTGGTATTGCTGTGGTGATGCTGGAAGTTGATGAGCTGCTGAGCCAGGTCACTGTGATGAAAAGGATGTCAGGTGCATTGCTACTCAGCAGGTCCTATATTTTGGTTTAGTTTTTGTTTAGTGATCATCTGTTGAGAAACATGCATGCCGTGGGTGGTGACGATGGTTTGCTGTGGCATGTGTTGTAGGGTGGGGGTGTAGGCGTGCCTGTGTGTTGGCAGGGAGTATTGATGGCGTTGTTAGTATTAGCGTGGGGTGTGAGCTTTGGTACTGGAGAACCAGCAGTGGGTGCAGGTGAAAGCTCCTACCGTGGTGTGAGGTGTGGCATGATAGCAGTTGGGGAAACAACGTCCTGGGTCAAGAGACCTAAGGAGCATTGAGGAGTATCGCTGTGCGATGGCCCAGGTGTGGACTGGCACAGACAAGCTTGCCTTTGGTGCGTCTTTAGTGCGTCAGTGGCGCTTCCCTTGCACATCTGTGTTGCAGCTGCCATCAAGTTTGATCCCACATCTTCTGCAAAGGAATAAGTCACTTTATTGGCAAGAGAATTGTCAATGAGTTTGACTCACCAATATTTTCAGATAGGAACTCTTCGCCAAATACTATGTCCTTTTCACAGTACCGGGGGGTATGAATGACCTCAGGCAATGCTTTGTGGGAACTGCAGACAGGTGTGCTCTGTACAATGTATGACCTTAGCCTTGCGTGCAGTATCTACATGATGGACATAGGCCATGCAATATTGTTCTTCAGAACAGGATATTGCAAACAGTAATCCTTGTATATCATTACAATCCCAAGAAATTTACTAAGGGGTGTTCTGGTTTTCAACTAAGATAATTTACTTATCTGTTAATAAATAAATAAATGCAAATTTCATAATAAAACGTAAGTTAATGGAACATCATGGTTAAATATGCAAAATACAAACAGCCCTCAAATTTACCAGTTGTGTTTAACTGTTGTCCCTGCTGTAGCATCCTCACCAGCCCCGGAGTATGAGAATCAATACACCACAAATGTAACTCTGGATTGTACATCTTTATTCCTAAACATGCAATCTCACTCTGCTCTCTGATTATGTCATAACCATTTATAACCACACATTAACACCTCCCAACCAGTTACGTACTTCATCTCCTAAGTCCGCCAGAACCGCAAGGTTCCTAGCACAAATAGTCTCATGACACTACATCTTCCCCTTTGTTAAATTAAAAGTACAAACAACAGTTCTGTTAAATTTCTTCGATGAGTCGCTAAAGCGCTCACACTACTCAACCAGATTGAGTGGTTGTGGTTGTGGGAGTGGTTGAGATGCACTCTGTTCAGGCACCATTGTTCAGGTACTGTTGCTTGATCTGGCGGGATGGCCTCATCGGTAGGTGTAGGAGCTGACGATCACATGGGGTAGGTGTTTGTAGCATGGCGAGTCCTGTGTGATGGATTGTCCACTACATTCGGCAGTCACCATGTGTACTTTGCACGTCACAACCCTCAGAAGATCAACAGCAAATGAAGTGTCTGTTTTCGCTTTTTGCTTCTGCCTAACCAGGACTCAGTCACCTTCATTAAAGAATGTCTCTTGGGCTCTCCGACACCGATCGACATATGTCTTCATCTTACACTTTCGAGAAGTGTCGGTGACACGAACCTTGTCAGCATCCAAGGATCGCTCTGCTGTTCATAGTGGCAGTTTGGCTCCGATGGCTCTCCCAAACAGCAAGGTGGTGAGGCTTATACCCATTGTGGAGTGAGGAGTTGAATGATAAGCACAGAGGGCTTGACACAGGGCTTGCTTTAGTTCAATCCCCTCAAGGGATGCTCGCTGAATAAGCCTTTTAAGGGTACCTATTAAGCGTTCCACGACACCATTTGCTTGGGGCCACAGAG
Source organism: Calotriton arnoldi (assembly GCA_963921515.1). Lineage (NCBI taxonomy): Eukaryota > Metazoa > Chordata > Amphibia > Caudata > Salamandridae > Calotriton > Calotriton arnoldi. The sequence goes on along the minus strand of CAWUFW010002337.1, from coordinate 882,132 downwards.
GTGTACTCTTTTGATGCTTGACATTCATTGTGACTACAAACTCCCCAAACTCTCTGCTGTTGAATGGAGGACCATTGTCAGATTTGAGAATGGCAGGGAAATCCAATGCTGCAAAGATGCTGTCCAGCCACTCAATGACCTAGTCATGGGTTTATAATAAATCCTCTACCAAGGGGAAACATGAATATTCATCAGTGACTACCAAGAGGTGATGTCCGTTTCCTAGGAGCCCAAAGAAATCAATTGCAATCGTTCCCCAAGCCTTCGTAGGAAGGTCAGTCATGGTCAGTGAATGTTGAGTCACTTTGGGGGAAAGGCAGTTGCAAAGATGACACTCTTTAAATTCCCTCTCAACCCCTCTCATCTAAGGGCAGGAACCACTTTAGGTCTCTTTGGGTTTATTTGGTAGCTACGATGTCCTTCATGGGATAGTTCAATGACCTGTTGTCTTAAGCTCTCAGGTATGGCAATTCTTGAGCCTCTCAATCCAACACCTAAATTGGCCACAGAGAGTTCACCCTGTACATTTTTGAATTTTTGAAATTCAACATTGTCAACAAGAGGTTGAACACTCCTTTGAGAATGTGCATGTTCTTGTCAGCACTTGTAGCCTTAATAATCTGCTAGATGGATATGGCAGCTGGCGTACTAGACTTCCCAATGAAGTTGATATACTCCTCAGCTATCTTGGATGTTGAATTGTGATGATTTAGTGGTACTCGTGAAAAATAATCAGCAGGGTTCTGGTCTTTACCCGGCTTGTGTACAGTGCATAATGACCCCACCTCTCAATGCGAGGGGGCATCTTGGCTTTTGGATTTCTGAAAATGGTGAGTAGGACTTGGTGGTCTGTGATGATAGTGAAAAATTTTCCATACAGAAACACATGAAAATGTTCCCAGGCCCACACTACAGCCAGACTCTTCTTCTCCAGCTGACAATAGGCACATTCTGTGTCAGACAGGCTATGACTGGCATAGGCCACAATGTGTTTCAGAGTATTCGGATGACCATTATGTTGAGCAAGGATTGCCCCAGCCCCACCGGGCTTGCATTTACTGTGATCTCAGTGTGTATTTTGGGGTCAAAGTAGGCCATCTCAGTTGCATTCTCAATTGCATGTTTTATTCCTTTGAAACTTTGATCATATTCAATAGACCATTGGAATGGGACATTTCATTTTGTGAACTCTCTTTATGGAGCACTTACAGTAGCAAATTCACGAATGTACCTTGAGCAATAGCTGGCCATACCTAGAAAGGATCATAGCTTGGTGACATCTTCCAGGGGGCAAGGGGCTGACGGTGCTTTTACTTTTTTTTCAGGGTCAGGACTCATTCTCCCATCAGAAAATATGTGTCCAAAGAATTTGAGTTTGGTCTTGTGAAACTCACACTTTGCTGCATTCACAGTAAACATTGTTGTGCTCCTTTTGTGTTGCACCAAATACCAATATGTCATCATTGTAATTAAAATCATTTATGACAGGTTGAATTATTCGATGTATAACTTCCTGAAATAGTTCTACAGCGAACAACACCCCAAAACTCAACCTTTTGAATTTGAACAAACCAACATGAGTTGAAAAAGTAGTGATGTACCTGCAATTCTCTTCCAACCCGAGTTGATGATATCCATTGTTCATGTCAAGAAGGGAGAAACTTTGGCACAGTTCAGTTGCATGATCATGTCCGCTATGTGTGGACCAGGGTGTCTTTCTCTCTCGATTTCTTTGTTGGCCTGGCGCATATCAACCCTCACTGTCCTTTTTTTTCATCACAACTATGGGCGACACCCATGGTGTAGGACCAGTAGAGTGCTCAATGATGTCATTCTTCAGCAGCGTTTTTTGTTCTTTCTCAACGACTTCTTGCAAGTGGAAAGCTACTATGCGGTGCCGCTGGGACACAGGACACACTTCCTCATTGATGTGAAGTCACACTTTCATTGTTTTGAGCCGTGAAATAGCGACGGGAACTGACTCACAGCTTTAGATTGAGTGTGGAGGCTGTAATTGATAGATATCAGTCCCATGTCAGCAGCGGTGTCAAAGCTGAGTAGGCAGATACTGGACAAAGCTCCTTGAGGAACATGAATTTGCACTTGCACTGATACTGCTTTATGTCTCAAAGTCATTGTGAATGACCCATGACTTTGCAATGGTTTAGAAGTTGCCCACATGTATACTTTCATGTTCGACGGGTGTAGACGTTGCACAGGAGACAAGTTGTTAAACTTCTCAACCTTCATGATGTTAATCTACGCACCACTGTCTATGATGAAAGTTATGGGGCAACTGTTGACCTTTATAGTAATCTTGGGGCAACGACCAAACGAGTTTTGCTGTTTCAATCAATCAATCAATCAATCAATCAATCAAAAGCCATTTGTAGAGTGCACAGCTACCTCAATAGAGGTGTCCCGGCACTGTTTCGTTTAGTGGTTTGCTTTTGTCATTGAAACTTTCTTGCAAGCAGTCAGACCGACATGTGTGTGTCGTTTGTAGGCCAGCGCGAATTATGCAGAATGACCAAAAATCTCTGCCATGCTACGTGGAGTTCTGCAAGCAGCAGAGTGCGTTTGGTCATGCCGTTCACGTTGATTTTCAGCAAGAGGTGTTTGTCCGGCGCTGTAAAATCAGCGCGAACGGCACCATGCACAGCGCAAGGGGGTGCTGCTTCTTTTCTTGCCGCTCGAGTAGATTTTTTACCTGAGCGGCATCTTTCTCAACACGAACGGAAGGTATCTCAATGCTACCATCCGCGACCACCTACATTGAGAAATCTGACCGCCTGCGTTGAGACATCTCGCCGGGAGGTGGATTTTCCTCACTCGCGCTCATCAACTTGACGTTAGCGAGCGAGGAAAACACTCTGCGTGCTCTGTGGAGTTTGGAGTGTGGAAAACTCCCCAAACTCCACCCAGGCCTAGTCATTTGTTGGTTGACGCCATCAACACACATCCATTTTCCTCACTGGTGTTCGATGATGATGTTGATGAGCCTCTGTATGATGAACTTGGTGATGATCAACTTTGCCTGGTTTCTATTTGTTGTAACTGATGATGGCTTTTTATTTTAGGGGCATGGCAAAAAGCCTTCTGGAACTTTCTTAAGTCCATTTTCTTTTCTCGCTGTGAAGCAGTAAGTTTCTCTTTCACTCCGCAAACCATTATGAAGCGGTTCTCCTTACTGCAGCCTTTGCCATACATTTTTCTTTATGTGGATATGAACACCCACAGTGGAAACACAACCTTTTTTAAATTTGAGATGACGACTTGCATGCGTCTACTCTGTATTTGTCCTTGCTCTTCATGGCCAATGCTGATTCATTTTTCACTGTTCCAGCTTCCATGTCAGCGGCTTGTCGATCCTCTCTTTTTTCTGCCCTGGCGGCCATTAGTACTTTCTCAAAGCTGAGCGTCTCTTTACAATGCGTCTTCTGAAGGAGTCTGAAAGACAGCTATCGATAACTCAAAGATGTATGGCTTCTTCATCATTAAACTCACTAAATTTCAATGTTTGATAAGCACATCAAGTCTTTTAATAAACTCGCCCATCGTTTTACCAGCTTGCTGTCATGCCGACTGAAGATGTACCTTTTATTGTCAATGTTCGGCATCGGATTGAACTTGAATTCCAAAGCTTCCATGAATTGACGTTATGATATTGCGTCAGCTTGTAATATTTCCTTCAGCATTTCTTCTACTCCATCACCGGCAAGGTTCTTTGGGTACCAAATGATTTTCTTATCATCTACATTTTCTAAGGCATCTATGAAATCATCAAATGTCTTGATCCATACAGTCCATCTGGCGCCAATATTCTTGTTCCTGGCAGTTCGAATAGAGGTGGTGGTGGTTTCAGAAACATGGCTGCACCGTACTTGTTGCTTCTTTCGGCAGCCATTGAAAAATTTCAAAATTCCAAGGGCCGTCATGGCATCTACAGGAAGCTGTATCTCCAGCAAGCACAAACCCTGTGCTTGCACTTTGGTTGTTTAGTCCGATCTTGAGATCGTACAGCACTTTGTCTGTTTATGCCGGTAAGTGAATCCTCGTCTCTCGTACCTGGTTATCTCTGCCGTGAGCTCTTCTTTCGTACCAGGTTGTAGCTGTCTTTGGCATGTATCGATGATGGCTCTGTGTTGGGCTGTGGCACAGTATTTCTTCTTTTGGCCTTACCAGTGGGTTTCTGCTGGGCTTTCGAGTGTGCTCCTCCGCAGGACTTTTGATTTCTTCGAGAGCCATATGTGGGCTGAAGCGGGGTTTTGATTCCACCCATGCCAATTTTGAACTGCTTCTCATCGAAGCAGGAACACGAGGTACACATGAGGAGTTTGCTGTAGCTTTGCAAACTTCCAGGGAGAGCAGTCTTGTTTCTTCGGGCACAGATCCCACACTCATCACCAGTTGTAGCGTCCTCCACAGCCCGGGAGCATGCAAATCAATACACCACTCACGGAGCTCTGGATTGTACATCTTTCTTTCTCAGCATACAAACTAACTCTGCTCTCTGATTACATCACAACCGTTAATAACCGCACCTTAACATCTCTTAACCAGTTGCGTTCTTCCTTTCCTAAGTCTGCGCAGAACTGCAGGGGTCCTAGCACAAATAGTCTTATGAAACTACACCTGCTCTTTTCACACATGATAATAACTCTAATGACATCACTTATGATGTTCAAGATATCACAAATAATGCGATCTGTGCCCTGTGTGCCTAATGCACACTGGCCATAACTGAAGGCTGTGCCCTGTGTGAGATGCGAACAGATTTGCCTATTTAAGTAGTGAACAAAGGACATAGCCAAGAGGTGTGCATGTGTGTGTAAGAAACAGAGCAATACCACATGCTGTATCTTGTATGTGCTATACCACCAATTGTAGTGTGAAAGCCAAGATACAGGACTTGGCCCAAGCCATACCATGTGTGCCCCATGCTCCTGTGAGCACCACAAACTGGAACTGGCTTCAGGCCATGCTTTGTTTTCATAACTTGCCTTTGTATGTGGCTGGCTCAGGGCACTTAGCTCACTGCACATAGGATGTGGCCCGAGGCCTCTCACAGTAAAACAGCATTATTGATTATAATGTGAATGTATGTGAGATGAATTTATGAGCCATAGATTAATGGGAGTTATAAATCAGAGCATTTTTCTAGAGTTGCGGCTAAAAACACAGTGCTCCTTCAATTAAGTATTGTTTCAAGATTTAAATGCATTTCAAGGCCAAATTGCAGTTTCCTCTGACCAGAAGGTTGTCTTTTAAAAAATTATTGTATTTACATATATCGGATCCAGCAGATAAATACATCATAACAAGCTTTCCAAGCACTTTGTGTTTAATTGTCCAGCAAACCGAAGAAAAAGTGCTGTAAGCTCAGTGATTCATTTCCAGCATCTGTGACCAGTTCCGGTGCTAACCTCTGTTCCAAGAACTTCTGTCACAAGAGCAATTTTGTCATTTGCAAAGAACATGACAATTCAGCATCACTCCAGGACGGCGCCGCGGTGTAAATGCACCCTGCTACTTCCTGAACGAATTTACTAATACCAGGGTGGGGAAGCCTCGGATGACTGTACTCAGCCGTCCAAGTGCAGGTATGTCTTTAGGGCACTCCAGTCACCTTCTGGGAATATTCCTGATTCGCGTCACTGCCCACTGTCTGACCAAAATAAGCCCCATGTGGGCAGACTGGCTGATTGGGTGAGTAACATCCTTGGTGCAATGCAGACATTTGTTGAGGCCTTATTTTGTGCAGGCGTTATAGAAAATGTTCAACTTCAGTTGTCTATTCAACTTTTATCATTGGTTAAAGGACATCACGCTGCATTTGAAAATTGGGCAATGTATTGACTTTAAAGCGTTGTCATACACATTCTCGTTCTAGGCGCTCCTCATTCTACTCCAGCCCTGATCGTGGGTGTGTGAGCCCAGACATGGGCAGCCCCTGGACTGCATTCCCATTCCAGAGCTCCATGTTGCAGAATCTGCAGACCCGAGGGGCTCCCATTTAGATATCCTGAAAATCTGGCATGGATCCTGTCTTCCTGGGACTACGTTGGACACCTATGGAGCATAACAGAGCTCTTCGGGGGATATCTTAAGTTACAAAGTCAGCCGCGGCCCGTGCAGGTAAGAGCAGTGGAGTTGGGGGGCGATTTCGACGGACAATGACTAGGAACATTAAATAAATAATTAATTTTCCCTCATCATCGTCTGTCAAAATCTCCCTCCCCCTCCCCCCCAGCGAGCCCCACTGCCCCACCGGGCTCCACCGCTCTTACTTGCAAGGGCCGCAGCTGTACAATGTTATTCCCCCAATTCTCCTGAAGTACTCTACTATTTGGATCTGGACGAGCCTCGTTTATGTTGTGGCAAACCAGTCTTGCTCAAAATACAAACATGAAAAATGAAGCTGTTATTAGGTAAGATCATATATAATGTTCTTGTGTAAATTTCTCTTTTGTAGTTGGCAGCTGTTCTCAGGTGAAACCAGTGAAATGATCTTATGTGCACTGCTAGGCTGCAGTATGTAACTGTTATTATGTAAAGCGCTCTGATACCCATTGGTCCTTGTTCCTTGTACGAAACAGGATAATTGATTGGCGAGGGTGAAGACCCTTCTTAAGCAACAACCACAATCCCTTTCTGGGTGAACCAGAAAAAGTCACTAAAACCTGTGCTTAACCCTCTGCTAGTTTTGCACAAAAGCAGTCAGGCTTTTCAATTAAAGGCAATGTGTGAAGTATTTATGCAGCAAACACACAGTGACAAAGTGAAAGCACAACACAATAAAAGTCCCAAACCAATTTAGAAAAAGAGTATACATTTTATTAAATAAAATGGATAAAAAAAACAAATTCAACCAGTAGAGCTGGAGATATGCAATTTGAAATGTTTAAGTAAAAATAGCGCAGAGAAGCAGCAATCGATATCTGTGGGTATCTGGTCACGCTAGACCAGGACAAAGTAACAAGTTCAGGCCAACTGCGATGGGGTGCGGGATGGATACAGGGACCATGTTAGTCCCACTGAAAAGGTTACCTTCTCAAAGTACAGTGCGCAGAGTTCAAAACTTCAGGATTTCACAGGAGGATCTCAACTGAAAGGGCACTTTTGGGGGATCAGGAACTTACAGCAGAGGCCAGCAGAAGAAGGGCCAGTTGCAGGTCCAAGCAGGTCCAGTTGCAGGTATGGGCAGGGCCAGTTGCAGCAGGTCCATTGGGCAGTTGCAGGGAGTCCTCTAGAGCTTGTTTTCTCCATGTAGCTCAGAACAGGTCAGTCAACTGACTGTTGAAGTCACCCAGGTTAGCCTGGAATAAAGGGAGCAGTTCAGTCTTCCTTCTCTGAGTGAAGGACAGGACTCTAGCAGCAGGCTAATCCTCTGGGGAACAAGGCAAGTGTCAAGCAGCACAGACATCCTCTGGTAGCAGCAGGGCAGTCCACTGAAGAACAAGGCAAGCTTCAAGCAGTTGGGCAGTCCTCAAGGAAACAATGCAGGACTCAAGCATCAGGGCAGTCATCTGGGGAACAAGGCAGTGCTTCTTCTGTAATGTCGCCAGGTCCAGGAATGTACTTATGAGTGGCTCAGGAGTGCTAAAACTTATACCAGGTGCCTCCTTTTGAAGTTTGGGAAAGGCCTGGTCCACCCCCACATCTAGCTCTGGAAATTTCCTTCTTTCCCCTTTCTTCCCCTACCGAGAGTTCCAGGGTGACAATGGGCTGGTGTCAAGTTTCTTTGTGAGTGTGCTGGAGGCAGCCCTTTGAAATGCAAGTGGCACAGGGAACCGCACCGTCCCTTCCATCCCGGCAGGATGGCGGACTCCCAGCTTCACCCAGGTCCTATTGTTCACTGTCTTCCAATACACATTCCTGATGTGGGAGCAATTTATAGACCTGGGCAGCTGGAAACTCCAAGAAGGCCTCAGAAAGCTTAGGGCAGAAAAATACCAATTTTCTAAAAGTGTCATTTTCAAAATTTTAATCTAAAATCCAACTTTACCATTAATGTGGATTTTAAATTACAAAACAGGACATTTCTACCTGCTCCCAATCAAAGTTAGCACTTATCTTATATTAATGTAATAAGATAACTCAATGTTCTCGTATGGGAGAGGTAGGAGTAATTAGGAGTTACATTTAGGAATTTTTCACTACCAGGACATGTAAAACTTAAAAAACACATGTCCTTCTTTTTAAATACAATTCACCCTGCCCTATTGGCTGTTTAGAGCCTACTTTAGGGGTGGCTTATATGTATTAAAAAAGAAGGTTTAGGCCTGGCAAAAGGATTATTTTGCCAAGTAAAATTGACAATTTAAACTTGCACTACAGGTGCAATGGGACACCTGAGACAAGTTGTAAAAGCCTACTTTAGTGGGTGTCACAATGAGTGCTGCTGGCCACTAGTAGCATTTAATTGACAGGCCCTGGTTATCTGTAGTGCCATATACGAGTGCCTTACAAGTAAATTAAATGTTCCAATCAGGTGTAAGCTAATTGTACCCTGTTTTGTGGGGACATCCCACGCAATTTAGCATTTGTGAGCAGTGGTGAAGTGCACAGAGCAGCAGCTGATTCTGTCTATGAGCTTCGGGGCTCTGCCCCCTTTCATTTCACCGCCAGGGAAGGCCATTTCCTAAATGAAAAAAAAGTCTTTAAATTAGCTTCTTAAAAAAAAAAAAAAACACATACACACACATCTCTTGCTTGGGGCCGGGCTGTGCATACTGGCACTCACCCTGCTTGTTTGTTGCTTTGATGATGACTTGTCATGACACACTGCAACAGACACGCCCAAAGTCTATAGTGTTTGCCGGGCTGATGATCTCCCAGCCCTAAGGCCTGTGAGGTCATCAGCTCGGTAAAGCCATAGCATTGAAGACCAGTCTCCACCCCTGATGACGTGGAGGTAAAATTAGCCCCGGGCGCTGGGGATTCACTTCAATTAGGGAGTGGACAGCATGGTCGCCCCCCCTTTCCCAACTCATCACAGGTAGGTGGGGACTTGTGACAAGTTGGGAAAGGGTGTGGTTAGCTGCAGACGGGAAGCCGAGAAATTGAGTCTGCGCAGTTTGTCTTCAAGACTTTTGAAGACACATTGCACAGACTCGAGGTGTCTGCTTGCTGCCATGCTGCAGGACTGTGGACTCCATTTGAGCTCCAGGGTGTGTGGCTTCGCTGGCAGCCAGAAGCAGACAAGGGGGTGCCCACTGAAGGTGCATGTGTCTGTGTCGGTGAGCCCTTTACGTCCCCTTCAGTCCCGATGTTCCCAACAGCTCCCAACCCTGTGAGTGCATTGGACCAGGCGTTGGTAAGTAAAGAAAAGAAATTGCAGCTGGGCCTGCCTGGCTACCAATAAGTTGTCAAATGCAGTTATAGAGGTTAATAATGTATTTTGTGACCTGGAAGGATGATGTCTACATTTACACTGCTAGGATAATAACCAGCTCTTAAGTTGCAGATAACCCAGCAGTTTCCCAGCAAATCAATATCACTCCTTAAAACACAAGTCAGTGATTACAGGTTTGCCCTGTCACAGTGCTCCATCTCTACTCTTAGAACTGGCGCTGTGCTTCAGCAAGCACCATCATGCAGTGGCCCGGCTGCCTCAGAGTCTTGTGCCGATTGTCTTCCCGAGTTTTTGTCAGGGCTCACTGGACCGCTGCTATGCTTCCTTTGCTTATCTTGATTGTCTCTCTGTTTTTGGGAGGTGATATCAATGCCTTACTGCCCATTAATCTCTTCGCGTTGGCCAGCTGGACAGGAGCTTTGGAAGAATAGGGATTCACAATCCCAGCAATACTTGTCCTCAGTCAGGGGAGGCCAGGATAACCACATACAATATATGTGCATGCAATTAATCTCAGTAGAACTTATCCATATTACCAGTGGTAAACATCTGACATATTTGGACGTCCTGTACCTACGTTGGACAGCCCTGTCCTGGACTTACTGGAACAAGACGATAACGAAGTAGCAAAAGGGATTGTAAAGTTCTGGATGCTAGAGTGCAACTAAGAGGTGTGTGTGCATGTGGGCTTCAGCAATTCCCATCATCATGGCAGAGTTATATCAAAATGCAAGGAAACAGAAACTTGTGGCATGGCAGAGAGAGACCCCGGTAAGAGGGAGGTGATGAAAGCACGTCCATCCTTAGCTTGACTGTGGCGTCACAAAAGACACCTATGTATGCACACACTTACCAAGGTGGCACCATGAAAATGTGGTGATGACACATGGGTAATGTGCATGCTTTAAAAAAATCACAGGCTTACTATATAAATATAAAACAGTGTTGTTTACATTTCAATAATGGCCAAACAATGCCTCAACGCATTTGTGCAGTGGAAAACCCTTCACTCCGAATGAGATTGTAAACACTTCGTAAAATGCTCAGCCCTGACAAAATGTTCCCTGAGAAAACCTGCAGGACAGCAGCCTTGGTCGAGGTATTTCACCCTAAAATCAAGCTAAAACTGGCCAATGGAGAAGTGATTATTCAGGCAGTGTAACTCCAGCACTGTGACCTCGCTGTGGAAAAAATAAACAACATTATGACGTGATTCTATTGGGCCCACAGACCCCTGGTACATGTAGTAAAATGGCTCTCCTGGACACAGCCGGTAAAGGACAGTATGGCTTAGCCGACAATGGAAATTCCACCAATATAAGTGACTGGCTACAGGCGTCCATAAGAGCTTAGAAATAAGTATTATCTGGCCCTCAAACAGTAAGTTGCATGCCTTCGGGCTGAAAAGACAGCTCTCTATTGAGATCGGACATTCCTCAGAGAGCAACTCTCACACTGACTGTTATCAAAACAGTAGAACGGGCACTCTTTCATTCCTGCATAATTGGCCTTTATGATCTTACTATGCAACTGTACATTTATAGCTCCTCTGCACGTAGGCGCTAGAAACAGAGGTGTCATTTATTCAACAAAGTGTAGTATCCTGCATTTGTAATGAAATGTATTCTCCATCTCCTGCTCAGCCCAGTGCCTGTGCTCTATGACCAATAGAATGTTGGAGTCTGGATGAGCCTTGGAATGTTGGGACTCAGAGAGGTGAAGTGACAGTTGGTCATGGGCTGAGCGGCTGACATGCTGCTCCTGGTGGGGCTCTCCTTTATAACTTATCTACTTGTTATACTACATGTTACCTGCTTGAATAAATCATCTTTAAGTTAACCTACCTGCGTGGACCTTCGTTACTACATAATTTGGCGACGAGTTGGTGACGAACCTACAGCTTCAAGCAGATCTCAGGTACCTGACGAACAAGAGGACCAAGAGATGGTGCAATCTTCTGAAACTACAGTGGCAACAACCACAATGTACACAAGAGGAGGTATCCACAGGAAAGGAATAACTGCGAACAAGAAACATGTGTGTTCCACAATGAACAACTACGACATCATCAAAGAAGAAACAAGTCTTTCTCACGAAACCAAAGAAGACAACAAGAAACAAGTAAGGATGAAGCACTACGCCATGCAGCCCCACCAGTGGCCTCACCATCGGCCAGCCCTAGCCCAGGCGTCCTGTGCTCATCTACACTACACAATTTGGACTTTAGCGTTACCACCGCAGTCTGCTACTCTGCAGGGCAGTCTTCCACTACTCACAGACAGCTGTTTGTTTCATCTTGATTTTTCTAACAGCGGTAAGAAGATGTTGTTGCTGAACGTTGCCCTCTTTCCACATTGTGCCGAGTGATCCTCTGCACCTGCTGTCTACGCTGTGTGACCTTGTGCACATCTACACTACGTTTTGTTGGACTTACAGTCTTTCTACATGTGGTACTGTCATTGTGACCATCTTCATTATACTGAATAACCGGGCGAACATCCTCACACTATCTACAACTCCTGAAAATTGTTTTCGGTTATTTCACTTCTTGTCTCACGCTTTTGCTGACACATTGGCATCACGCTGCCTTACATTCCTGTTTGTCACTGTGGGCAAAGTGGTGACTGACCGTTGTCCACGAGTCAACCAGGTCTGTAGTGTTTATTTTATGCCTACGTATCTGTTTGCATCGACTTGAGTATGGGTTCTTACACATTTATTTCAGCGTGACTTTTCCAGTTCACAATTTGTGGCACTCAACTTCTGGATTTTCTCTCATGGCGGTTTGAAAACCTAACATCGTCACTAGAAAACGTTGGAGGCATGTTCAGCGGCAGTTTAAACGGTCAAAAATCTTCGTTATCTTGTGCGCGCAGCGCTTACCTCATCAACGTAGCAGCTCATGCCTTCTCGAGTTCCCTCTGTGACGTCAAGCTCGGAACTCTGCCTTTGCTGCTTCTTGACGTCTGCCTGCAGCAACGCGCCGTGAGCCATCCGGCGCTGCGCATCATACGTGCCGCCATGTTGTGATTGCATCCAGCTCTCAAGCCTTTGGTTTACTAGGACAAATAGTGTGTGCCATCCACGTTCATTTTAAGCTTACCTTGGATGTCCCTAGTGCTCTACTCCACAGTATTTCAATTCGGACATTAAACGTCGTGGGATTCATAGTGCCTTTGGTTTTCACCATTTAACTTCAGAGCCATCAAGGACAAAGGTTAGGTATGCCTACCGTTTCTTGGTCCAACTCTCTCCTTAAAAACATGTTCAAATTTTCTTTGCCTGATGCGTTGTGCATGTCGAAAGTACAGCTACCTAGTACTCATTAGGATTACTTTTTGTGTGTGCCATCAACAGGATCATATGCACTTTTGACCTTCCAGTGCATTAGGGTGTTACAATATACACTCTGCAACATGCTATCTCCACAAAGCTTGTCTGCTTGCGAACTACAGTGTGTCACAGGACTACGGTGACACACTCACCCTATACTATGACATTCAGCATCTCGAACTTCGTATATGTTTATGTTTCAATGCCGGATGTATGCATCGCTATCATTATTTAGTTTACTTTCGCTATGGTGACATTCTCACCATTAACGCTTACTACCAGTATTTGACATTTTAATGTGCTGTGTTTTTACTCGTGCTTATGCATACGTATTTCGGGTACACACCTCCAGGGTACAGTTTACTCTTTGTGTTTTCCTACATAGGGATGGGAATGGGTACTAGCTCATTTTGCCCACATACTCTTGCCTACATGGGCTACATCTTGCTGGTCTGGACTCTGGGTACTTACCTCTTTTGGGTTCATGGTTCGATTTACATGTTATTTATTTCACAATATTTTTCCCTTCACAGGGATGGCATTGGGCCTAGCCCCGTTTTGCCCACATACATTTTCCTAATTGGGTCACATACGGTTTTTACCCTTACACAGGGCACCGTAGCATGGGTTACATTCCCATTTACTTTTACATAGGTACCCCTACACAGGGCACCGTCTCATGGGTCACAGTCCCATTCACATTTACACAGTCACCCTCACACAGGGCGTCTTATGGGTTACAGTCCCATCTTTACAGGGCAGTACTGTTTTCCTCTACATGGGGGTTGACTTTACACGGCCTGCTACGTCATGGGCTTCTTGTCCCATTCACAGTGATCCTCACCCTCCTGCCTAGGAGTAGAGGACGGCCATGGGTTTTAGTCCTATTGGCTGTTATTTCCTTTGTATTTTCTATGATGTTACATTGCTGTTTTATACGCTTAGTTACAATCAATCATTATTTGTATCATCCATTTGGAAATGGGGAGGAGTATAGTGATACTGTTCGTGTCTCTTCGCTTCCTCTCTGTTTTCTCCGGTTCAGCTTTCCTATTGATGTTCTCTTCCTTTTCATCTTTGGAATCTGGACCCTACACATCTTTGTCGTTATTCCTGTGTCTTCTGCCTTTCTTTGTCTGTGGTGTTCTTCTCGTTCTCCAGTGTTCTGATGGAGTTCTTTCCTTTTCTTCTCCCTCTGTTTGGGCATGTGTTCTGTTCGCGTCGTGCCTTGTCCTTCTTTCCTTGCTTGCCTGCCTGGCCAGTGGGTGCGCGTAGGGGTTGTCGTTGGTGCGTCTATGTCTCTCTCTTCTTGTGGTTTCCTCTTCTGCGTTTCACTGTATCCTTCTTTCTATTTCATTGTTGTAGAGGATGGGTCATTTCTATTTCTACACTTATACTTTGCCTCCTCCTTGTCTTCTCCCATCTATCTCTTCGCTCTGCCTTGCTTGCTCTTCTCTTTGGCGTTTATGTTGTCACACCGTTGTTCTTCCTATTCATGCTGTTCTTGGTTTACTCTCGTTATATTATATTCTTATATTGCATTTGTGTTTCTGTTGGAAGGAAAGGGGATATGTAGTATCCTGCATTTGTAATGAAATGTATTCTCCATCTCCTGCTCAGCCCAGTGCCTGTGCTCTATGACCAATAGAATGTTGGAGTCTGGATGAGCCTTGGAATGTTGGGACTCAGAGAGGTGAAGTGACAGTTGGTCATGGGCTGAGCGGCTGACAGGCTGCTCCTGGTGGGGCTCTCCTTCTGAACTTAACTACTTGTTATACTACTTGTTACCTGCTTGAATAAATCCTTTAAGTTAACCTACCTGCGTGGACCTTCGTTACTAAAGATATTGCAATTTCCTAAGCTACAGCTACAGTATTCCATAGGGGCATGCCTCTCAGACATGTTGAGTTGATTTCCAGTTCCCACATCAGGAGTGGTACGCGGCCATTAATGCTTTTTTGCAATATCTTGCTGCGAATGACATAATACGAAATTCATCATAGCTATTTCCTATGGACTTTTGGAAATTAAAATATATTTATTCATCACTAGGTTTTGTACCGTAAGTCTATGTTTAAATTGTAAGTGCATTGTGCCGGTATATGTCAAGTCTTGGGGGGGGTGGGGGGGGCACAGTTGGAGCGATGTATGTAGTTTTGCAGTTCACATGTGGGGTACATTGTGCAGCTGAAGGCTGCTGGTGCTGGATAATTGAAGAAGGTGTCTATTTTCAATAGACCGATCGCATAGAAAAGGCTGCTGCTTTCACCCTGCTGTGCAAACTTAGAATGAGGCGAGGATGGAGACCGAGTGTGTGGTGACTTAGAATGAGTACAGTAAGACATTAGCTCCAGACAGAGCCTCCATCAGGAAAGTCAGGGGGCAACACTAGTACATTCATTTCAGGGGGCCTGTGGCGCAGGACAGTGGTGGTTTAAAGGAGGGTCTGAGGGTAATGTTAGAGATCAGGTAGGTACCACAAGGGCCTAGAACAGGTTGGCCGCATTGAGTGTTAAATTCTATGTCTAGTGCTTAATTTGAGCCTGTGGCTGCTAGTGGGGTCCACTGGCATTCATTTGGGGTGGGGGGGTGAGGGGGGTAGAACAGCACTGATTTTTCTGCATCAGGCATTTCCTAAGGAGCAAGAGAAGAAAAAATGCCCATAGGGGGAGGCGAAGTAAGAGAAAGATGTGAAAACATCACAAAGGGAGAGGGCAGGACCCTGCAAGAGTGAGCTGAAGAGGCATGGAGTGTCTGATTGTGGATTTAAGAGTTCTGAGGTGGATTTATGACTACATTTAGTTGTACCGACAGCATGTTTCTGAGCAGAGTTTTGGGCAACAGACTTTTTCATTTACACAAATTAAGCACTGTAATATGTCATAAATGACACCCTGCTGTATGTGAGAAGACATACCCCAGCTCTGCCACAGAATCGGCACCCCTGCCACAGGCAGTGCCCCCCCACTGGGTATACAATGGATCCTGTAGAAGCTAGAATTTCAGCAAACAACCTGATCTGGGGTTGTGGAGCCAAGGGACTCGCATCAGGGGTGTCTATGAAGGAGTCTGGAGATTACTGCAGAGGTGAAAGCAGGGCCATGGTAGGCCCTGGGGTAGAGTTTCCAGGCCATTTGGTGCCAGGAGCCCACACCCAACCAAGCCCAGCCCTACCACTCACAAACCTCACCGGCCGCCACTGGCACAGAGTCATAAAAGCCAACATAAAACAAATTCAGAAACCAGGAATGAAGGCAAAAAGTTTGGGAGTGACCCTGCAGAGAGTTCCAATTTCAGCATTCACTCTATGGAAAACTACAAATAAATGAATAAAGAAACCAATAAAATAAACAGTACATGAGGATCTAGAAAGTCTTAATAGGCTTTTAACACAGATGCCCATTTAGGGTAGCGTGAAAATGACAGAAATGTCTTGTTACCCGATTACTGAGCAATTCTGCAGATTTTGAACATGTTTGTAATATCATGGAAATGCATAGTGCACAGGTGTTTGCATCATGTCTAGCACAGGTTTTCTACTGGATTGGTATATTTTCAGCGCAAAATACCATGCCTAGGCAAACTTTAAACCCTTTCCTACTTTAGATGTGTGTAGTACAGTGCAGCACATATGCAAAGTCGGACAAAGTTAGTGAATTCAGTATTATGAGTCCACACTCGCATAGGGAAACGCCCGCCCATGGTATCCTCGGAATCACGGGCGGGCGTTTCCCCATGCGAGTGTGCAAGGGAGTAGCATTGGTGTAAGTGTGACTACAGGCGTCCCTTCCCCCCGTTTTGGACTCATGATGCTGAATTTAGACATTTTGCGTATCTTTCAAATATAACACCAAATCGGTGCTGTATGGATATGTATATTCTTTTTTTCATTTTGTCTAGCATGCAGTGGCATTTCAACTAAGTGCTGACAGGAGTGGTATCAGGGAGTAACAACCATTGGTCCTGATGAATAGCCTTTGGGATGTACCTGGTGCATGATGGTACTGTGCTGGCACATGCGCATGTCATATTATTGCAGTTTATGGGGATATGAGGGTGTGACCATACATGATGCTCCAGGTGGGTATTTCATTTCTGCTCCTGAACATTTGATGTTGCAACTGACCATATCAGGCTATTCTGGAACATAAGACATCGCCATGTAAGCGAGATTTTAATCTAAAAGAGTCAGCGTCGTTAAGATAGATGGAAGTTAGGAAAAGTGCCAGCAACACAAATGTAAGAAAGTGTTCATGAAATACTAACACATGAAAAAAGAACGAGTTAATCGCAACCAACAGAAACTCCTTGGAGGAAAAATTTTCTTAACACGTGGGCCTACAGAAAAGTGCAAACAGAGGGACAGGAAAACACAGAGAGAGGATTTGTGGTTGTACATTGGAGAAAAGCGCTGCCCGGTCCACTCTCCTTTCTGGGTGCTCATAAATGTTAGACATGACTGAAAACGTTTTATAAAGTCGGCAGTTTGATTTGCTTTTCAGGCTGAGTTCAGATATGTTTACTTACTTGCACATTTGACATGGGTACCAAAAAAACTTCAGATGACACTGGCTGCTGCCAGTGTCTGTTGTAGACATATGCAGACTAAAATAGACACAGCTGCTACAATATATGCAGGGCACTGGAATTATGTGGCAGCGGAGGCTCAAATTATGCAACAAGGTTGACTAAATTATGCAGCAAGAAAAGCCAAATTATGCGGCATAATGCAGCACATTTTGTGATTGTATTATTTCATTATTTTGTCATTTTTACACCTGGTAACAGTGTCCGAGAAAAAAGTTCACCTTAATTAGTACCAATTTAACACCCAAATACAACAATTAGCAACTGAAAGATCAGCATTCAAACTTTGCAAAAAGACTACAGGTGCGCATGAACCCAAGTTGCCATCATTTTTTTAAACTCTTGATCTGTTTGAGCTATAGGCACATTTTTTTTGTTGAAATCTGCAGATTATGCGGCAGAAGATGGATTATTTGGCAAATGCAGCGAATCCATAATTATGCGAAAATCCTATCAGCCGCAGAATCACATAATTCCAGTGGCCCTGAATATATGTGGCAGGCGACATATAAACCAGATGGCGTCTTGTACCTGAACTGTATGAGGAAGGTTGTGTTATATGAACAGGTACATGAACGTGAGCTTGTTCAAGGTGTACCCAAACCACATACATAGGTAGGTTTTGACTAAGCAAAATGCAGTACCTCTGATTTGTCAGCGTAAATCTGAAATGTTTAAATTAGTGACCTTTGATGGACCCCCACAATTTCATATTGATAAGAACCACATGTGATTTCAGGCCACATACTCTTCGGACCATTTGTGGGCAGGTTTCAGTCTGCAATATTCGTCAGGCCGTTCACCCTCTTTAAAATGATTACAAGTCTTTGAAACTGTTCAGTTAACAAACTCAGGGGGATATTCTCAAGAAATGGCGAAAATTATCGCGAACCTCGGTTAGCGATAATTTTCTTAACGCCGTGTACCGCGGGAAACTATCGCCTTGTTAGCGACGTATTCACAACACGTCGTTACATGGCGATAGTTACAGGGATCAGCAGTGAAAACTGCCGCTAACATTAGCGTGATGGCGATAGGAATTCCAGCGTTAGCGGGCGAAAACTAACGAAAGGCCCATTAGCGATAAAAAAACGCACGTTAGTCAGCCTAACATGAGCTTTTTTATCTCTAATTGAAAAAATAGCCTTTCAGTCTACCCCCAATAGAAAGTATGCCCCAAAAAAAGTGAAAAGCAGAATGGAGCAGCCAGGGCCAAGTGCAGCACAAATCAACAACCCCCTCAAGCCACCCAACATCCAGGAAGACCAGGATGAGAGACTGGATGCCTCGCTGGACCTGCGGCCTGAGCCTGGATGCCTCGCTGGACCTGCGTCTTGAGTCTGGATGCCTCGCTGGACCTGCGTCATGAGCCTGGATGCCTCGCTGGACCTGCGTCTGGAGCCCGGATGCCTTGCTGGACCTGCGCCTGGAGCCTGGAGTGGAATGCATAGGAGCTGTGGAGTCGATGAGCTGTGGCGGTAGACATTGATGCGCAATGATCGCCCGTACCTGGTGGTGAAGTCTGGCAGGTTGCATGGAGACACGTTGCTGACCTGTGTGAGAAGACCGCCTTGCGACCCTTGGAGCTGTTAATGGTAGAGGCGCTCCTGCACACCAACGTAGTGAGGTCCGCGTCGCATACTATGATCCACCACTACACCGGGATGCACGGAGGGGATTACCAACGGTGTGTGCCGTCTCCCTGCATCACAGGCCGGATGATGTTGGGCTGACCGTACGCTGTGGAGGGTGAGGCCCCTGTGCTACGCCGAACTTGTGTGGCGTGAGCGATGCAACTCCACGCCTAAGGGGGCCCTGCTGCATCAACTGCATTGGGAGGTCCACCAGCGGACTAGGCAGCGACTGCTGTACCCAGCCTAGTGAAATCACACCTGGACTAGGCAGCTCCTGCTGGCTGAGTCACTGATTTGGAAAGAGTGCAGTGGATTGCGCCACACTGTTAATGTCCAGGTAAGGAGAAGGTGGGACACGTAGCGCAGGAGGGCCGGGGGCGAGTCGCTCAGGCCTATCACACGTAGATGACGCACCCCCAGTGGTGGCTCTTCCGCTATGGTGGAAGAGCGTTGCCCCACTGCCTCAAGCAGTGCAGAAGAGGAACAATTACCACATGATGATAACTCAATCAATTAATCAGGGGAATTGTAAGCGCACTACTCACCCGTGAGGGTCTAAGGGCGCTGAGTGGGGGGGGGTCCGCAGATCTGTTAGCCGAAGAGCCAGGTCTTGAGGATCTTCCTGAAGGTGTACAGGGAGGGGGTGCATCTGATGTCTGCCGGTAGCTCGTGCCAGGTCTTGGCTGCAATGTGGGAGAAGGATCTTCCACCTGTTCTGGCTCTGTGGATGCACGGGGTTTCGGCCAGTGCGAGGTTGGAAGATCGGAGGTATCTTTTGGATATGTGGAAGTTGATTCTGTCATTGAGGTATTCGGGTCCGTTGACGTGTAGGCATTTGTAGGCATGAGTGAGGATTTTGAAGGTGACTCTTCTCCACGGGGAGCCAGTGGAGTCTTCGTAGGTGTTGGTTGATGTGTTCGTGCCGGGGGATGCCGAGGACGAGTCTGGCGGTGGTGTACTGTAATGTCTGCAGTGTGCGGAGTAGGGACTTGTAAATGCCGGCGTGGAGTGTGTTTCCATAGTCCAGTCTGCTGGTGATGAGTGCCTGTGTGACTGTCTCCCTTGACTCCGGGGGGATCCATTTGAAGGACTTGCGGAGGTTGCGGAGGGTGTTGAAGCAGCTGGAGGTGACGGCGTAGACCTGTCGGTTCATGGTGAGGGATGAGTCAAGTACGATGACGAGGTGTTTGGCGTGGTCCGAGGGGGTAGGTGGGCTTCCGAGGGCGGTCAGCCACCAGGTGTTGTCCCATGCTGAAGGGGTGGATCCAAGGACGAGGACTTATGTCTTCTCGGCATTGAGCTTCAGGCAACTGTTGGTCATCCAGACTGCGATGTCTTGCATTCCTTTCTGGAAGTTGAGTCTGGCGGTGGTGGGGTCTTTGGTGAGGGAGAGGATGAGCTGGGTGTCATCAGCATAGGATACGATGTTGAGGCCGTGTTGTCGGACGACGGCGGCGAGGTGGGCCATGTAGATGTCGAAGAGAGTCAGGCTCAGAGATGGCCCCTGTGGGACTCCCCAGGTGATTTACATGGCATAGGAGAGGAAAGGTGGCAGTCTGATCCTTCGGTTTCTTCCAGTGAGGAATGATCGGAACAAGTCTAGGGCTGTTCCTTGTATACCGGCGTCGTGTAGTCTGGCGACTAGTGTGCGGTGGGAGACGGTGTCAAAGGCCGCTGAAAGGTCGACTAGGATGAGGGCTGCAGAGTGGCCTTGGTCCAGGAGGGTACGGATGTCGTCTGTGCCAGCAAGTAGGGCGGTCTCGGTGCTGTGGTTGCTTCGGAATCCGGATTTGGACGGGTCAAGGATGGCGGTGTCTTCAATGAATCGTGTCAGTTCCCTGTTAACTGTTTACTCTGCAACTTTGGCCGCGAAGGGGAGGAGCGAGATGGGCTGGTAGTTCTTGAGGTTGGTGTGGTCAGCTGTGGGATTTTTGAGCATGGGCCTGACTTCTGTGCGCTTCCAGTCGTCTGGGTAGGTGCCTGTTTTGAAGGTGGTGTTGGTGGTGCGTTGTAGTTCGGGTGCGATGGCGGCCGCGGCTCTGTGGTAGATGTGAGGAGGGCAGGAGTCGGTGGGGGCCCCCGAGTGGATGCCTTTCATGGTCGAGGCGGTGTCTTCGGCTGTGACCGGCGTCCAGGTGGAGATGGTGGGCTGGCTGGTGTGTCCGGGGGCCAGGGGGTCTGTAGACGAGGGTTCCTCAGAGTGTGGAGTTGTGGCTGGTCTGGATGTGGAAGTGCAGGTGTTCGGCGGAGGGGAATGTTTCGCTGTAGGTGGTAAGGCGGAGGGTGCTCTTGTGGGCGATGTCGAGGCCCACTCCCGGGTGGTTGGGGTGGTCCTTCCTCTGGATCTTGTATCCGTCCGGGATGGCAGTGTTGATGTCGGGGGCGGAGGAGGCATAGGTCCAGGTCTCCATGAAGAAGGCGATGTCGGGCGAGAGAGAGTCGAGTAGGTTCCAGATTTCCAGGGCGTGTTTGTGCACGGAGCGCACGTTGAGGAGGATGCATCTTGGGTGTCGCCGGTGCTGGCGTCGGCTGTGTGGCCAGGGTGGTGGTTAAGGTCTGGCGGCAGTGGAGGCAGGAGAACTGGCCGTGTATCGTGTTTGGCGAGGCCTGTTGGCAGTCTCTGAGTTTCCCGGGGTTGAGTGCGTGGAGGGTGGCTGAGCTGTAGCAGTGGGTGGATCGAGATCCAGGGTTCCTGGCGCTGGCTGCGGTCGAGTCATGGACGGGCGCAGACAGGCTTGCCTTAGGCGCGCCTTTGGCGTTCCAGCCACACACGTCTGCTGCGCAACCGCACAGCGGCCACCATTAAGTGGGGGAGGGGGGAGGAACGATCAGCTGGGAGGCGGGAACGGGTGAGGACAGGGGTGCGGGGCGGCAGGGGCAGCAGCGAGGGGAAGCCCGGGCTCAAGAAGCCAAGAAAAATTATTCAAAAGGGAAAAACAAGGGATAACTAACTAATGTAATCATGCTATGTATCTGCAGGGGGTGGGAGGGTGGGTAGGACTGCTCCAAACACTGAGCAGGGCATGGGCTGATTGGCATGCCCACTCAAGTGCGCAATGACTGTTTGCTCGGCCCACTCAGGCCGCCCGAAGCAGTCATTCGCACTTCCCTGTTTGCAATGCAGGCTGCATTACAGCCTGCATTGAGAACATGCCCACCCCCCCGGCCCCGGCATGCATGACTTGTCCCGTTGCCAATTACCATTCCCACTGCCGCATCGCAGCGTTGTGATTGACTCAGGGGAGGGAGCCTGGCTGCCTACTTCCTTTTCCTGGAAGCAGACGCAGGAGAGCAGGAGCTACGGAGACACGGGACCCGGCTTCGAGGTAAGACTTCCCTCATTTGAATTGTTACCACACCCGCTCACACACACATCCCCGCGTCCACGCCCCATCCAGTGTTCTTACCGGCGTTTACCACCTCACAGCTGTCCAGCCTCCCCAGCACTTCTCAATGGCGGCCGCTGTGCGCTCATGCACAGCGGGCGACCACTCGTGTACCAAAGGCACATACGAAGTTGCGCCGCATGCCATAACATTGCATTCCATTCCAATACATACTAATACTAGGCACATTGCAACAGTAGAGTAGGTGTTGCATTGCGGAGACATGAAGATCACTATTCCCACTTCAGTGAGTGCAACCCAAAACTAACCTTTGCACCCCAAACCCAAAGGTGAACCCTGGAATTCCTTTTTGAGCCCCCAAAACACACCCAAAAATCAGATTTTGAGCCAAATGCACACCCCAATTTTCATATTTTACCCCAAAACACACCCCAATTTTCATATTTTACCCCAAAACACACCCAAATGTTCATATCTTACATCCGAAACCCATACCCACCCGTAAACTTTAAATTACCCCATTACTGGCCTCACAATGCGTTGTCATCAAATGCGATGTAAATGCACCTGCGTTGTCGGAGTTGCGTTGTTAAGGATGTACTGCCTGCATTGTTATGGTCATCTCCCGTGCCAAAGGCAACCCATAGGCTACGCCGTTTGCGTCCGTCTGCCCCTGGACTGCGCTCAGCACCAAGCAGCTTTCCTCTTGGACACTCCACCGCTACGACACCAGCACCCTCCTCGCCATCAACCCTGGAAGCCACCTCGCCTGCCAAGACCAACCTCTGCTCCGGACCGGACATCCCCATCGCCATCACTGACGGATGCAGTATCACCCGCAAGGAGCACCCTGACCGTCAAGGAGGAGGTATTGCCATCACCTACAGAAGCACACTCCGACTGATCACGCACACTAATGACCCAAGGGTGACCATGGACCACCTCAACTCCCAGATCCGGACCAAGCCCAAGCACATCGTCTGTGGCACCTTCATGTGCAGGCCCCCCGGGCCATGGCCCCCCCATTCTCCAATGCCATTGTAGACCTCATTGCACCCCCGGGTCTCCCATCCACCGACGACATCCTTCTCAGTGAACTCAAGTTCCACCTGGTCAAACCCAGTGACCAGGACACCAACCCCTCCTGGGGAAGGTCCCCTACATCAGACGCAAGCAGCAAGTCACCGCAACAAGCCACATAGCAGGACACACGGTCGAGCACGTCACCTCCGCCAGCGGGAACTTCTACTGCAGCCACGACACCGGACTCTCCTGTACCGACCATCATTGGTAATGTCACGTCTTCACCTTGCCCACCCGATGCCACCGCCATCATCGCACCCCCTTGCAGCTGGATCAAGCCCACTGAAGGACGTCTCGTCAACTCCCTCCGCACCAACACTCCACCAATGCTTCCAAACGATGACACCGCAGCGCGCAACCACCACCGATGGATCTCCAACAGCACCCACATTCGGGCACCCCTCATGAACGGCACTACGTCAGTACCTTCCGCCTGCCTGATGGCAGGCGTGAGGGTGATGCAGTGCCACAGGGATAGGCTGGCCTCATGCATTGATGGAGTTGCGTAATGGTTGTGACATGACTGCAGCAATGCGTGACTTTAGCGCAGACAGATACGTCAGGATTCCTGACGTATCTGTCATTACTTGCGTCATGGAGCGCTGTCCAGTGAATACAGCGCATCCATGCTGTCGCAAGGAGGGCGTAGTGAGAAGTGTTGCAACGCTGTCTTGTCGCAGCGCAGCAACACTTTTTATGACTGGGGCCCAGGAATGCGCACCATCTTATTGATGTGGTTTTAATATCAGAGTTGATTAACTCTTTTTAATTATTTTTAACTAACTGCATTTACTTAATGAATAAACATTCATATATTTGATTTGTTGGCTACTGTTATATTCTCTGGGTGATTGGTTTTGCAAGTGATGAGTGATTAGTTGAGAACGCTATTGCTGTTTCCCAAAGGGAATTGTTTTCAGACCTAGGGGCATATTATCAAGAGAATTATCGCCGCTTTAGCGGCCGTTTTCGGCCGAAAAGCAGCGATAATTCTAACGCATTATTAACAAGGACACGCTAGCGCGTGTATCCTTGATTTAACTCCCGTTTCTGTCACCACTCGCTACGCATCGATAATGAGATGCAAAGTAGGCGTGGCTGACAGAAACAACATGGGAAAATATCGCGAAGGCAGCTTCGCGATATTAGCAAGGAGGGTAGCGATGATAATAATCGCGCTACCTCTGGCCTAACGCAGGAATTTAACGTCTGCTAAATTCCTGTGTTAGGCATACCTAACATGGGAGGTGGATTATGGGGTTAAGGCCACAGGGCCTTATCACCAAGATCATCGCCGTTTTGGGAGGGACATCGCTGTTTTTAGGCGATGTTTGGCCATTGCCCGCTATCGCTGGAATATTTATCGCCATAGCGCTGAGCGTTGGTAATACAGCGCTAGCTTGGCGAGATATTCCAGCGATAGCCAGCGATAAAGAAAAGCGCGCTAAGCACGCTCGGCGATAATTATCGCCAAACCTAGATAATATGCCCCCTAGTGTCAATTTGGTGTCCTGTCCCTTTGGAGAGTAGGACCCCTCTCTCTTTTTTTGGAGGCAATAATAGATTGGGCCAGGGTCCCACTGGTGACAATTTTCGCCACCTTCTAAATGGGGAGGATGGCCTGAGAATGAACCATGGAAGAAAGAAGAGGTACAATTCTGCTTTTTAATCCATGTCAGGAAGCCTGGATTGTACCTCTGGACTCCATTAGACTCTCTCTACGGGTCTAGGGGCACCACCTTCCTTTAACCAGGACCAGTAAAGAGAGGAGCTGTTGTGCCCAAGGATAACCCTGCTGAGCAAACCCGTGAAGAAGTGGGCACTGTGGGCTCCAGTTGTTGTGCGCTGCCATCCAAGATTAACCTGTGGGCCTGAATGTCAGTGTTGGCACTGAGTATTGTTTTTTGTGGTGGGCATGTAGGATGCTGCTGTGGAACTTGTGTCTCCATAGGTTAGGGGAACACCCAGACTGTGCAGGGAGGCAAGCCGAGAGACCCACTGCTGCTATTGCCAGGAGGAAGAAGCATTCCCATAGCTGCTCTTCAAGGCAAATGTTGTGCTCCAATAGTGCTGTACTCAACGAAAATAAGTAGTGCTTGCCTTTCTTCTGTTTGGCCTCCGTTGTGCCTGTTGCTGATGTTTGGGGAGGGTCCCAGAGCAAATCGCTCCAAATCCTGTCAAAAGTCGCCCACAGTGGCATAGATATTCAAGTTTGAAGTCACACCTTCTGTGGCAGTGTGGGTGGTCTGTTTGTGGGTAAAGGTGGTCATACTCAAGAGGCATTTTGTTAAGATCATTTGAAAATAGTAAGCGAAATTGCAAGTTTTAGAGTTACTGGCATCAGACATATTGAGCTTTAAAGTAACATAAAAATGCTCAGCAGCTTCAATTCATGAAACCCCTTTCTCTTGGTTACCAAAGCCTCAAAACTACTAAAGTGCTTCGGAGCGTGGATGCTTCCAGGCTCACACTTGGCCCGGTAAAGTTCTCTGCTTTTGCCCCTCTCCTTAAGGTATATTATTGTGGTGGTTCTGTGGCCTTGTGAGTAGGAGCAAGCGCCATGCAGATCACCCTGAAAGAAGTAGGAGCAAATCTCACCAGTGCACCCTTGCACTAGGATTTCCCCCCTCCCCCTACGCTGCTGCACCTGGGGTCACATGGCACTCATCTTTATTCTGGAGCAGGATCTCTGTTATAGACAACAGCCATATGCTGTTCGCAAACATCTGACGTCTTGTTGAGAACCCTACGGGTACATGGCGCTGCTTCCATGAGTCCTGATTCTGGCTATGTTTTTACCTGGTCGACGTAAAGAGACCTCATGATATTAAAATGTCTACTTGGAGTTTGCTTGGCTCTCTAGGGAGCGACTTCATGTCAGTGAATTTAGGTCTGGCCAGAATATGATTTTCTGCTCTACTGAGCGACCTTAACTTAACCTTGTTGGATCTTACAAGAATATGGTTTGTTTTTCAACTGAGAGACTTTCTGTTATGGTCAAGTCAGCAGGCTTGGGTTTTATTACTGTGAACAGCATATTTCAAAGACAAAAATAGTTCCTTCATGATGCCTCACAGATTAGCATATTAGGAAAATATACGTTTCTGCACCATATTCATTCTTGTTAAACCCCTATAAGAGCGGTTTTATGATTTTCTTCAACCTGAGACTTTATATATATTTTTAATTTTATGCCTAGTGTTTAGTTGTGTGTGTAGTAAAGTACTTTTTCTTTTCTAACATAAATGATCTAGTAAGATATTGATGTACTGAGGGGCATATTCTCAAGGACTTATCGCCGACTTATCGGCACTTTAGCGCTGCAAAAGTGGCGATAGATTTATCGCCCTATTCTCAAGCTGGTGCAAGCTGCCGATATCGCCAGTTTTCCAGCGATAGCTGCCGCAAAAAACATCGCCACGGATGAGTGTGACAACTAACGCTAATGATATGCAGAGTAGGCGTTCCCGTGCAAAAACACACGAAAACACCACTTCGCGAGATTCACAACGACCAGTCAGATCTGCGATGCGACCCAAAAACAGGCGATAAGGCGCGTTAGCAGCAGGGATTTAACACCTGCCTTTAACTGGTGTAAAGCAGGACGACAACCTGCAGCATGAAAGGGAGCCCAGCCCAGAGCCACATCTGAAGACCAACACAAGTCATGGAGACACTGATCATGCAGCTCGGAGACCCAAGAGGGCCACAACACCCACCGCTTCCACCCCCAGGCACCCCCCCCCCGGACCTTCCCCCAAGGTCATGAAATCCAGTAGTCAACGGTAGTGGAAAAACAGAACTTTATTACAAATACATAAATCAACAAAACGAAAAGCTCAGCCAATGCGTTCCATTCCCAACGGGGAACTCCAACAGGGCAACGTGTCTTCAGAAACCTGTGGGAGAAATGGTGACAATGGTCAAACTTCCGTATAATCACATGCCTAATGTGGTACAGTGTACTGCACTTGGACAAACCGGAATGCCCACAGACCAGATAAACCATGTATGAGAAGACCGTAACAGAACTACGTGTGGCCGTAACCGTCGTAGGAATGAAGAGGAAGACAACGACCACACGAACTGCTGCTATGGTCACATCATGCAGGACTCATCACACCTGAAAGCATCACGGTGTGTGTCAGCCCGATACCCCTGCCCCTCAAACCCCCCACACTGCGCAGGAACATCTTGAGACCACGCAGGGGAACAACGCCATAGCTGGCGTCATGCACGTGTTGGGGGCAATTCACAGCACACGTGTATGACTTGTGCCCCCTGCCGACACTGCACACAATCACCGCAACAGCAACCACACGCATGCCATCACTGTGCATACAAAAGTGGACCACCCTGGCCTGTCCACCAATGTCGTCGCAAATACCCCAGGCAGTTTGCATGATCCCCACATGTCCGCAAGTCCGCCGCCAACCAGCGCTTTGAGGATGGCCCCCATGGAAATGCACTGCCCATCGGCAAGTACCAACTGAACAAACCACACACCTCAAGTCCACAATCCCCCAGCTCACAACTGTGGGAATGCACACGTCACCAATCCACCACCAAAGTGACTACTGTGTGTGTCTCAGTCTCCGCCACAACCTGCCCATAGGCCTACACACACGTGGCCGACCACCTTCAACGGGCACATTCACACTGGAGACAAGGTGGCTAAGTCACAAACCAACCCCCGCACATCAAGAACATCGCATGCAGGGCCGTGTCAGCAAGGGTGGCGCCCTCCACCCAGCCACGAGTCCGCTGCCGTGACCGGTGGTGCCTGCACGATCCTGTGCGCCTGATGCACCCCAGCCCAGGTCCCCAGACCGGTCCTCCGCCCAGCGATGACTGGCCGCCCCTGCGCACCCAGGCCTCAATGCTCACTTGCCGCCACCGGCGTGTCTCCAAGAGGGCCCACCACGTGCCGGTGCATCCTCCTCAGCTGATCGCTGGATTCCGGGCCACAGGCCCCCAGCGCACCCTGCGGCACCGCACCGCGGAGTCATGTGTGTGCTGACTGCTGCCTGCGCGTACACTGCGGTCCAGCAGGGCACACTGTTCAATTTGAGTCTTGATTCGCTAGACGCCGTATCGAGGCCAACGCATCATCACAGGCTGCACACCCACTCAGCTCTTCAGTTGCCACTAACCCTGTGCAACGCAAGTCATCGTCACGTGGCGGTAGGCCCCTGCCAGCCGCAGTGCAGTGGGTGCCACTGACCCTGTGTAACGCAAGTCATCGGCACGTGGCGGTAGGCCCATGCGGGCCGCAGTGCAGCGGGTGCCACCAACTCAGTGCACCACAGGTCATGGCCCCTTCATGATTGAGTCTCGTGGTGCGGACCCATCATGTCACCTCCGGCACTGGGTGATGTGATGTGGTAGGCCCCTTTTATTGGCAGGGTCACATGTCCTGTGACGCCGGTGCTGGATGGGTGTGGTGTGGGTGTACACCAGCCCTCAGGGAGTGGCTGTGGCATGCTGACAACTAGACCAGTGATCAGCAGATCACTACAGGGAAGACCTGGGACATGTAGCTTTGACGTCCCCCCCTGTAAGCGGAGTGGGCTGGGCTGGCGTATGCCAGTCCAGCGTAGGGGTGTGAACAATGAGCCTGGGGCTCTGGGCGTGGTTCAGTTCTGGGCTGGACAAGGCAGTAACTGATGCGTGTGTATCTGTTGTAGTGTCGGTGCCACCCGGACCACAATCGGCAATGTTGCACCCTGTGACTCAAGTTCCACTACATGGGCAACATGGACGTCAGGGGGAATCACGGACCCTACATTCATCCATACTTTCATACTTGAATGATCATAGACATGACACATCTGTGTGAATCTGAATGTTTAATACACATCCAGTGGAGTGTTGCAGCTGGAGCAGTACAGGGCCATGCAAACCCCACTTCACATTATTGGCCCGTGGAGGGCCAGCCAGAGTCCTTCAGGGAATGACAAGTACATCGGAAGGGGAAGAGATCAGGCCGCAGTCTAATCGCTGTGTCATTGGTAACCAAACAGAAAATGGCAGTCCATGTCGAGGTCCAAGGTGAGTGTCGTAGAGTGTATCAGGGGACAGTGGAAGGTGATGATGCAAAGGGCAGAACCAAGCAGAAACAGGCCATATGGCGGAGATTAATGCTACTGCCTCCTCCTTACCAGTAAGGTTGAGTCACCCGCATCTTCGTCCTCTGATGTCACATGTGCCTCACACGTGGGTGGTGGTGGATTGCCTGCCACACTGTGAGGCACTGACACATCAGGGGGTGGAGATGTGGATGTAGAAGCAGCAGCAGCATTCATCTGCGCAAGGCCTTGAGGCAGCAATGCCATGACGATGTGCTGCAGGGCATCGAAGGTCCCAGCCACATCTAGCTGGTGTGCAGCCGTGGCAGCCATTCTTTCCGCCGTCATCCGCTCCATGTTCTCCATGAGCCCCCGCATCTGTCCCAACTCCCGGCTGACATCGCTGGAGCCACTCTGACTGGACAGTTGTTCTTGTCTCAGTATCATGACTACAGCGATGTCAGCCATGGATTGTTGGAGAGCATGGAGCGGACTGTGGGTGTCCGTTAGGGACTGTAAGTGGTCCCTGATGGTCCTCAGACACCCATGTATGGCATCAAGTTTGGCTGCCATGAGGTTGAACCCCACCTACTCCTGATCAGCCATCTTCTCCTGGACCTCTAACACATGGCGTTGAAAGGCCATGTGTTGGTTGTGGGGGTCCTGGGAGACAGCCGTGGTGGTGGGTGCTTCCTGCTGTGTGGTCTGTGCAGGGGTGGGGTCTCCTCGATGCAGCTGGGCTGCCCTGCTCCTGGAGGTGAGGTGCCGTAGCTGTCCATGAACTCTTGGAGGGCATCGGTGTCGAAGGTGTGGAGGTCCTCTTCATCATCAGTGAAGAGCTGTTGGGTCTGCTCTGCAGGAGGTGTTGGTTCTCCCTCTGCAATGTGATGGGGAGATGCAGTTTAACATTGTGTTCACATGTGTGTTGACGCATTGTACAGGTTTACATACAAACTGCATGACAATGTACATTGTGACTGTTTGGGAGGAGCTACCTATTTGATGCGTGACAGTGGACATTACGACGACATCACGGATGTGTGTTTGTACTTGTACATTATCATCTCACATTTCCCTGCTTTGCCAAATGTGATTGACCAGTTTCTACACACAAGCGGCACCAGTTGTGTCCTCTGTTCTGCTGTGAACGTGTTGCAGTTTATACCACATTGTTGTCAATGTTGATGTGCTCTGAATGTTATGTGTGTGTGCTGCATTTTGGGAGAGTCGCCCCTGCAGCTCTGATTTAGCTGGCCCTTATCCCTTTCAGACGGTGTGCCTTTGACTTCTGTGCTTCTACAGTGCTGAGATGTTGCATTCTTATTGCTCTTGGTGGGACTTGGGACTCTGGGGCATGGTTTGTCCACAGTTGTGTTGTTGAGGTCAGAGGTTGTTTGTGCAGGTGGATGTGTCAGAGTGTGACCTGCTCCTTTAAGGATGTGGTCCACACTCAGCCACCTCAGTGTGGTGGTGTGCAACATGTCATGATATATTGACTGCAGCCATGCTATTCGTCATGCAGTGTCACTTGCATTGTCAGTGTGCCTCACAGACACGCCGCTTTGCTGGGTTCAGCACATGTGCATGGGTTTGTTTTGAGATTAGTGATGTGTGGGAAAAGCCCCCTCTGTGCACATTGTGGACGGGGCCTACTTGCTGTTTCTGCAGTATGTGTGCTGCAGTATGCCAAGGAGATCAGGGACATGATCCAGAGTCATTGTGGGTGTGCACTGTGCTATACTTGATTGTGCATGTGTGCCATTGTGCCCATCTCCCCCCATCCCCCCAGTCCCTGGTGGTTACTCACCCTGTTGCTGTTGTGTCAGGTCATGTTGAGCAGTGTCCGGTGCCCCAACTCCTGCCACCGTCTCCACACTGATGACTGTGGACACCATTTCCTCTATCTCATCCAGCACCTCCTGTGGCGCTGGACTCCCACCTCCAGTCTGCATTGCTGCCTTCTGGTTGTTGCCGAGTTTCAGCTTGGTTTTGCGCTTCACATCATTCCAGCGCCTCTTGAGCTCTTCCATTGTCCTCCTCAGCACTCCGACTGCATTCACCTTGTCCAGGATGGACTGCCATATTCCATTTTTTGTTGCCAATGACACAGTGGAGGTGACGAACAGTTGTTGATGGTGTTCTACCACCTCCGTGATCAGGATCCTGTTTTCCTGCGGACTGAACGCGTCTTCCTCTTCTTCTTGTCCTTGCCCTTCCCTGTCCCCGAGGTCCCAGGCTGGTCATCCATAGGGCTTGTGGGGTTCTGGCCATCCTCTGTCCCTGCTCCGGCTGCCTCCATTGTGCTTCGCTGTAGTTCGGTTTTTGTTTGTTTATTTATTTTTTCTGCTTTTGTAGTGATGTTTTCCGCCTGACGTGTGTGATTTGTAGGCCTGGTGCTGCTTTTTGCTGATTGCCTTATCGCGGTTGGGCCCATCGCAACTTTTTTGGCGTTCAGGTTTGGATTTTCATCGCCGTCCCGGTAATGTTATCGCGGACATTTGCCGCGTTATCGGGGTACTATCGCATGTTACCGCTGTGTTGTGAATGCCACGTTAACACGGGGTTATTTTCCAGAGATAGACGGCGATATGGAAACTTGCGTTAACCTATTTTGGCGATGTTTATCGCACGTGCTTGAGAATATCCCCCTGAGTGTTTTGGTATGCACTTCCCTTTGTGTGAATTGAACGACTCTACCTGTGTGTCCTAAGAGTCATATGCTAAATGTTATGACTCATGGCTTACTTTGTAGTAGCACTCAGTGGATGCGTGATTGCAGTACTCCAAATTCACTTGTGCTAAATTTGTTTCAGTGAAGGAAATTCTGGCAGTGATCCAGAATATTGGTGCTATTTAACAAAAGGCTTCCCATCTCTGGAGGTCGCACTACGCATCAGCGCCCAACAGCAAACTACAATTCCCATGAGGCCGTTGAACTCTCACATTGTTGGAATGGGCGGCGGTCATCCTGAACTCATCGGGTAAACATATTTTTGTGTATAACGTTGTTGTTGCTAGGCTTTTGTGATGCTTTGTTGGTGCAATTAGGACCTTGATATCAGAACTGGAGGAAGTGGTGGAGTTTTCCTTGAAAGCAAGTTTGCAAACTGAATTAGAAAACAGAGAGGTATTCTACCCATTTAAAGTGATGCTTCAATATGAACTTAATAATCGAAATACTGATTCTGAGAGACTTTGTAGAAGTATTAACCTATATTTTTGTTGCACATTTGTGGATCGAGACTGCATGAAGAAATTAACGCTTTCACTTTGCCTTTCACTTTCAAAGACTATTGTTATGTTCACAACGCAGTCATATTAGCTCAGATATGCTAGGAAAGTTATTGGGGTATCAGTTTGAGTTATATAATTCTGATGAATGTTGTGTTACAGTTTATGAAAAGACAACAGTAAAAATATATCACCACCATAGAGCATATGTTCACAAAACAGAAACCAGTTAATTATCAGTGAGGAAAGTGAAAGGTGTTCCAAAGGTTTAAATAATTTTAGTTTAATGGATAACTATTTGTGCTCTGTTTTCAGGAATATCAGCATTCCCACTAAACAAAGCGCCAGCGATATAGAAACGCACTAATGGTATATCATTTGTCTTGGTAAGACTGAGATGTGGTAATGTGTACCACTTAGTGCTTTTCCAAACATGAAGTCTTGTCCTTCAGATTTGACCCCTTGCCCATGCAATGGTCGAAGCAAGCAAAGCATGTTGCACTTTTTGCTGTTTTGTAATTTTTACCAGAATCTGAGATGTTTTTAAACCTATTTTTTTTTGTACAGGATATTAGAACTCATAAAGCTGCTATGAAATATTTGATTGCACTAAGTGAACGCTCTGTGTGTTATAATGTTGCCCTTTTTATTCTGAAAACCATCGGTGTGATGAAAAGTATCTTGTATTAGTGGGACCCCGATTTTAAACCATAAAATATGAGTATATTATGTAATGGATATTGTAATGGATTTTATCTGGACACTAAGATGTTTTTATTGTATTTATTAGATGTTTCATGCACTTTTATAGCTGTTCTCACTAGCCGAATACATTTTTATGAACCGAACCGTTTATCATTTGTACAGGTAAAGGTAGATGGTTCAGCATGTTGAGCAGGTAGTAAACACGTTCCTCTTGTCCAATAGAGTACAGAGCCACACAGGCAATATCCAGGGCCTCTG
The DNA here is from genome assembly GCA_963921515.1 of Calotriton arnoldi. Lineage (NCBI taxonomy): Eukaryota > Metazoa > Chordata > Amphibia > Caudata > Salamandridae > Calotriton > Calotriton arnoldi. The sequence continues at coordinate 848,528 of CAWUFW010002337.1, read as the reverse complement.
TTTTCTCTCCTATCCCATTCCCCAATGGTTAACCAATTTATTGTTACTGATGGTTGGATGTGGATAAGGAGAAGCGTGGCAACATTCATTACAACCATTGGAAGCGGAAGACAAGGTTAATGCTTTCTTATGCTAAAAAAGATTCTGTCTGGGCTTCCAGTTTGAGGGCCCACAGTAAAGAGGCACCAGGAGAAAATCGCCCTCCTTGATAAGATTGAGGCCAAGCATGAGGTCCGGTAGTCACTGGTTGCCCCGGGGGCCTCTAAACGTGCCTTCTTACAGATGCAAAGATGTGTTCTGTATAGGCCAGTTTTCAAAAGAATCTGCCAGTCTGTGTTTCTGTTGTTTTTTCTTGTCATTTCTAGTTGCTGGCACTGAATACTTGTGGGCGAGTGCAGGTGGCATCGGGCATCCTACGAAGAGGAGTTGTAGGGGCCCCAATAGGAACTGCCCTTCCCTCAGACTGACATTGCGAACAGTTTGTGGGCAATTTTGTATTGAAAATGCTCTTCTTTCTGAAATTTCACGTCCCTACACCTGTGACTTCAAACCCCACTGTATGAACCTTAGTAGGGGCCGAAGATCCGCTTGTTTCACTCTGCATTGCATTACTGAAGATATGTGCACATTCAGCTCTGTGACTCTCTGTAATACACCTTTCTCCCTTCTGAATCGGTCATTAGGGAGTGAATTTGATAGATTTCAGACTGGCAATGTCTGGCAGGGCTGCCACTTCCTGGTTTCTCGACCCCCCTAGATCATCAGTTCTTAACCTTTTGACTTCAGAGGACGCCCACTGAAACATCACTGGAATCCGGGGACCCACTGAGTCAATATTTGGAGCTGGAGATCCCTGGCCTAAGCAAATTTCTATGATTTGAACTTGAAAGTTGTACACAGAAATATAGAAACAAGTACAGACTAAACAAATTCTCAAATATTGAAACATTTTTTAAAATCATTAGCAAATAAAGACAAAGGGCCCTATTCACGTGAAACTAACGCAGCGTGGTGCCGCAAGTCATTTTTTAGCGCCGCGCTGCGTTAGTTTCGAGGCACAGGGATGCGACATATTTACAACAATATGTCACATCTCTGTGCCTTTCCCTGCGCCTGCACACAAACTGCTGCCATGAGCCGGCACAGGCACCCTTGCACCATGGTGCAAGGATGCCTTTGTCACGGGGAGATTGTTTTTGCACAGGATGGGACACCTTCCTGCACAAAAACAATCAATTGAGGTGATTTCCTCTTCCAATGCGTGCTATAGAATGCAGCACGCATTGAAAGAGGAAAAAAATAAGGAAAAATTAAAATATTTCTCCTTGTTGTGCCTCGCTATGCCACCCCTGGGGGTGGCATAGCATTCTCACGCATTTTCAGGTTTACGATTGCTCATAAATCTGGGAATGCATCAGTGGACATGGGTGTTGCTTGGGAGCACCTACAGCAACACCCATGTCACGCCCCTAACACGCAAAGTGTTGCGTGAAAAGAGGCGATATTTACAAGAACACATAAAGACACGCAGGGTGGCTTACACAGCAGGTCGCGCCGCCGGTGCGTCACGCGCACCAGCGGCGCAACAGGCTTGTAAATAAGTCCCAAAGTTTTCACATTTTCAATTTTGCTTTTTTAATTGGATATACTTTATTAAGTTTAATTTTTAATTCTAATTTATTAATTTTAATATTATTTAATTTTGTAAAAACAGTGGCGGACTCCCCGAGTAGGCATCGCAAACCCCCAGTGGCCTTCACACCACAGGTTAAGAGCCACTGCTCTAGAATATAAACAATGTCTCTTGCTCTGTTACACAAAGTGCTCTCTCTCCTTCATTTCGTTCCCGTGTTCACTGATTCTCACTCACAGGACATCCATTCCCACAGCCCTGGTCCCTTCATGGTTCAAGTGAGATCGTGTTTATTATCCTGTTTATTATCCAAGTTGCTAAGGACTAGCACAGATTTTTAAATCTAGACAAGCAACAAAACCTATGTGTTTTTTTATTCTGGTCGGATAACAAAGCCGACCTTTGTGCGCTGCTCGCCCACATCTGCCTCCTTCCGCAAACTGCAACGTCACATTCAAGTAATTTCCTTTCCCAGATTACGCAGCTTCATTCATATTTTAGGGACTGATGCAAACTAAACATTCTTGTAATAAGCCAGACAGCCCTGTTTCTTGATAGGGTGAGTTATTAGTCTGAGTGTGGCTGCTTCAGAAGCAGGTTGCGACCAGTAAGCAGTGGTTGCAGACACACGCTGCCGTCATCCTTAATTGGCGGTTTAAGCCACAACTGGGCTGTTCTGTAAAAGTGAAATATTTTGCTGCAGGATGTGTGAGGATCGGAAAATGTAGTAAAAGTTCATTTGAAGTGCAAGTTCACTTGGCTTTTACGAGCTCTGTGTCTGCAAAGATTGTTACCTCCCCATTCGATGTTTCATAAAGCTTTCTTTATTAATTTACGAATTCTTTCACATAAAGAGAATTGCGTTGAAGCAGGCCTTCCTCCAGAAGTGCATTTTTCATTAGCTGAAATTAGAAGACAAAAAATGTAATGTGCCATTTTCTGTGTTGCAATATTTCTAAATCTCCTGCTCCAAATACTTTTCACAAATTAATACCCGGCAATTACTTTCTGGAGCAATGCCGAATAAACGTTGCTACGACATGCTACCAGTGTAACCCTGCAGACAGTTTTAGAACCAATTGCAATTGTCCAGTCAGAGTAAGGTACTAACTCAGGCACTCAGTTATCTGTAATCCGGCTGTACATCTAGGAGAGAGGATAATGGACTATCCCAGGGCGGTCTGGGAACCCAAAGCACCCAGAACACTTCTTCGTTTGACTCGTCACAGGCGGCACTGCCGCCAGCCACGTCATAGGCACTGGCCATGGCACGGGAAGATTGAGTGATTTTTCCCGAATCACAGGACGTTGAGCCAACGCTGAGACACGAACCCGGATCCCCAGCTCCTTAGTTGGCAGCTCTGGTCACTACACCACATCTTTTCCACGGAGTCACGGAGGGGACGGTCGGGTGAGGTAGTACCCTCGCATTTAGTGCTCATTAGCACAGAGTCCCCTGCGTTTCCTCCCAGGCTCATGAGGCCTTGAACTTCTGGATAGCAAAAGGAGATAGAGATATTCACTTTGTCGCCAAACCTATGGAGTCTAATAGACATATTATACATATAAATTACACATAGAATTCCCTATGTTTTCAACGGTGTTAGACCTGGCATCCTTGGCGTGGGTCTCCCTTCCATTTTTTCGTAATGCCTCCACTGTTGCCGATATGTTTTTGCTGGACTAGATGCTCATGGGCACTTTGCCGCTGCTAATCAGTGCCAAAGTGCAAGTGCTCCCTATCGTTAATTGATATATGTATTAGTGACTCCATGATTGGATGATTGGTTTACTTGTCAGTCCCTAGTACAGTGCACTCAGTGTGCCCAGGGCTTGTAAATCCAATGCCGCTGGTGGGCTTGCAGCACTGGTTGTGCCACCCACAGGAGCGGCTTATAAAATGTGTCTCAGGCCTGCCATCGCAGAGCCTGTGTGCAGCCTAGGGCTGCCCTGTCGACTTGGTGAGTACACCCACTTACCAGTCCCTAAAACCTTCCCTTTACTGCATGTTGGTCACCCCTAAAGTAGGCCCTAGGGCAGGGTGCATTGTAAGTATAAGGTAGGACATGCCCTGGTGTGTGTGGCATGTCCTAATAGTGAATTACAGCCATTTTCGTTTTTCACTATTGCAAGGCTACCTGCTCCCCATAGGCCAGAATGGGCAGACTGACTATTACACCTTATAGTCAGAACTGACCCCGGGAACACGGTAGAAAAACGAATTTAGTATGCCTGAACTCAGGATGATAAAATACATCTTTTAGTGAAGTTAGTTTTAACATTCTGTGTTTGAAAATACCACTTTTAGAAAGTGGGTATTTTCTTGCCTAACTATCCAAGCCTGCCTCTGCTAGGTTGTGTATTCCTTGTCTGGAGATTGAGTGGCAGGGGCTGGGGGTGGCTACAGGAGACAGGGTGAGTCAGCGCAGGGCTGAATAGAAAGATCTGCATCCAGAGTGGAGGGAGGAGTTGCACCTGGGTCTGAATAGGGCTGTGCCTGCCTTCCACAATGCTGGCTCCACCTCCTGCCGGGCGGCTGAGCACTCTGCCCCACATTCTGAAAGGAAAGAAGGAGTCAGAAAAACAAAGTGCTCCAGGACTGACCAGAACTGGTTTTGGACTAGGCAGAGGCCTCTCTGCCTCCAGAGAACAAAGAGAATCAGGGTATAAGAGGGGCACCCAGACCCCAGGGAAATTAGATCACTTTTGGGAACAAGAAGAAACCTTTGCTGAGGAGCGGAACCAAGAAGAAACTGAGGAGAGACTATCCCTAAGCCTGAAGTGCTGCTTGGGGGATTGGCCTGCAGTGGTTTGCCTGACTGCCAAAGAAAGGAGAAAGGAACTTTTGCTTTGCTGTGACTTTCATCAACTTGTGAAGGATCTCCAAGGGCTTGGAAGAGAGCTTGCCCCCTGACCGAAGTCCCAGGACCATTGGACTTCACCCCCTTTGTGAATTGCTGCTGGAAACTCTGTTTTAGTGGCTGCAGAGGTAGGGAGCTGTGACCGACTCTCACGACCGACTCGGTGTCCTGTAGCACCGCATCGAAGCACCGTCTCGCCCTGCAACGCACGGCCCTGGTCTCACCGACTCCGTCAACGAGCCGCTGCCTGCACCGCATCGAGGGACAACGCGTCCTGCAACGCTTCGCTACGCCGAATCGAACTGGTCCGACTGACACGGTCACTGCTGCTGAGTTCGAGTCCTGTGACCGCACCGGAGGTGGGCACCGCTCGCACGCTTTGCGACGCACCGCCCGACTCGCACCGCTGTCCGGACTGATCGACGCCAGCTCCTGAATCCGGCTCCGTCGCCGCACCGCAACCTGCCAGCACCGCATCGAAGCACCGTCTCGCCCTGCAACGCACGGCCCTTGTCTCACCGACTCCGTCTCGACGACGTCAACGAGCCGCTGCCTGCACCGCATCGAGGGACAACGCGTCCTGCAACGCTTCTATTTCTGCATCGCGACCGCGACGAACAGCCACCCGGCTCGCACGCCCGTGCCTGCCGCTTCAAGTAAAAGGTACTGTGACCGAGTCTGTCTACGCTGTGTTGGCCCGTCTCGACGCGGTCAGCTGGATTTGTTAGACTCTGTTTGTTCTCAACATCGCCGTAGCCGGAGGAGGCTACCGACTCGCACAGAACCTTGAATTAAGCCTTTTTGATCAGAACTAAGCATTCTTAACAGTATTGTGGATTATTTTTGTCGTTTATGGTCTTGTGATAAATCTATATAAAGTATACCTATTTTTATAAATATATAACCTGTGTGGTGTCCATTTGTAGTGTTGTCACTTGATTACTGTATGTGTTCACAAATGCTTTACACACTGCCTCTGAACTAAGCCTGTCTGCTCGTGCCAAGCTACCAAGAGGGTGAGCAGGGGTTATTTCAGGAGTGTACCTACTTTCCCTGACTAGACTCAAGAGTCCCTATTTGGACAAAGGTACATACCTCTGCCAACTAGAGACCCCCAAATCTAACAAACGGTATTTACTGTCTTCTGTGATTAGGGTAGGGATCTGTGTACCCGTCCTGAAGAAGAAGCTTTCGGCTTCGAAACATGTTGACACAGACACACAGGAGGTGTCGTACATTAATACGTTAAACCTCTATCTCACTGTTTTTAACAATACCAGCAATGGGGTTTATTAAAAATCTTGCTAGTCCTCATTTGCCAGGTATTTTTTATTATTCACTCACTAATCACTGTAGACCCTACCACTCACACCCTCACACACTACACATAGTGGTTACTTTAAGTGCTCCCGCGTATTCGTTGGTTAGTAGCACGCCGCACTCCGTAGAGGAGTGCGAAGACCCCTATGATGAAGCATGACACCAAGGGCCCTTTTGGTGTGTGAGGGGTATTTTTAGAACACAATGTGCCTCCTACCACTGTAGGATACACATCGCCCGCAAGACCATACACCTTTTTACAACTTCGAATTGTTGTGGGTGGATTCCATTTGTTTAGTAATTATAGCCAGGGGAGATTGAATCCACTCCCTGTGTCCCCTTGGACACTTCCTCTCTCCACTCCCTCCTTTGATATTTACGGCACTACACCACATACTCACAACCTTCATTGAAGACGTTTAGGGCTGATAAGTAGGAGGAGTGTGAGGAGGGTGAAAATATGGGGAGCAGCAGAGGTGCAGTGTGCAGCAGATCAGCAGCCATGTTGCACCATCACACCAGTCTCTGGTGGCATTATTGGGATACAGTTTGAAGGTTGGGGAGGGATTACTGTTTAAGTCATTAAATGGCCAGGCTTAAGGTGCAGTCGAATTAGTATTGAGAGTCTTGACAGCAAATGGGAATTGCTGCCTTCAAAATAGTCTTTGCTACAGGGGATCCGAATCCATGGGGGATCATCTAACAGGGGCTTGGGAAGGGGGCTCTTTCTGGTCACCTGGCACTCTGAATCTCAGTCTTAAAACAATGCAGGTGGCAGCCAAATACAATGTACTGAATTAGTAAAGCTCAGAAGCACACCAGTTTGTGCAAAACATCTGCACATGAATGGTCACAAGTGCCTAAAGATGAATGCGGTAGAATGCAGAACTGGTCCTACTGACCTCCCAGGGTGTGGATGTTGCAGACTCCTAGAACAGTGCCAAAATGCTGCCAAATGGTATTGTCTAAAGACTAGTATGATTGCTGGTCTCACCACAGGATATTGTTCTTATGGGAACAGCGAGAGAGGGATGAAGTATCCTGGCATCTGAGGATAGTGGGCACAGCAAACTACCCATCTGGAAATCATAAGTGAATGCCACTGGAGTTTGAGCATGGCCAAATGCCGGCAGTGGAGGCAGGTGAGAGCCATTCTCCAGAACAAACCAGCAAAGAAACATAATGACCTTCAAATGTCATCTTCACAGAGACAAGAGCCAGATGACTTGCAGTCAGTTGTTGACTAGGTGTAGATCATTCAAGACTTCCCCCAGCACTTCTTCCTAGAAATTAAATCAGAAGTAGACATGATAATAGCTGCTTTTAGGGCCTATTTTTAAAAAACTGAGAGGAGACATCTACTCCCTCAAAGTGTGAGTGGATCAGTGCTTAATTTCAACCGGTGGTTTCTGGTGCTCGGCACCAGCACTTAATTGTGAACACGGGCGCTTATGGTGGTCTGCCACTTGGTGGCGCTGTGTAATTAATTTAGAGCTGAGCACAAGAACAGTTGTTTGTCAATTCCATATACCTTAAAATGATTAATACCTGCCCCCAAGCCATTCTTAACTCTTTGGGAGCCTGGAATAGTCTGAATTGTCACACTTGTAGGAGTTTGATGGTTGGTAGTGTGTTGGTACTGTCATTAGCAGCGCTGAAATCAATCAATCAGGTGTTTGTTAAAGAGAGACTACTCACCTGTAAGGGTCTCAAGGCGCTGGGGGTGGGTGGGGGGGGTGCAGGTTCCAGTTTATCAAGGAGAGGGTCTGTCAAAGAGCCAGGTTTTGAGGTTTCTTGCAAAGATGGGGAGCGATGTTGTCTGTCTGAGGTGGAGCGGAAGGGCGTTCCAGGCTCTGGCCACGAGGAAGGAGAAGGAGCAGCCTCCCGATCTGGTCTTTCTGGTGCGGGGGACCAAGGCGTAGGAGAGCTGGGCTGATCGTAGGGTCCTTTGGGGTGCGTGGAATTTGAGTCGGCTGTTCAGGTAGGCTGGTCCGGTGTCGTGGAGGGCCTTGTGTGCGTGGGTGAGCATCTTGAATGTGACTCTAGCCTCGATGGGGAGCCAGTGGAGTGTGCGCAGGTGCTGGGAGATGTGGCAGTGTCTTGGCAGGTTGAGGACCAGTCTTGCGGCGGCGTTCTGGATGTTCTGTAACTTGCGGGTGAGGTTTTTGTTTATTCCGTCGTAGAGTGCTTTGCCGTAGTCGAGTCTGCTGGTGACCAGGGCGTGAGTGACGGTCTTTCTGTGTTCGAGGGGGATCCATTTGAAGGTCTTACGTAGGAGGCAGAGGGTGTGGAAGCAGGAGGACGAGACGGAGTTGATCTGGCGGTCCATTTTGAGCTCGGAGTCAAGGATGATTCCCAGGTTGCGAGCCTGGTCGGTGAGGGTGCGGGGCCACCAGGTGTCGTTCCAGGCGTTGGGGTTTGGGCCCATGATGAGTACTTCTGTTTTGTTGGTGTTTAGTTGTAGGCAGCTGTTTTTCATCCATTTGGTGACGGCTTCCATGCCTTCTCGAAAGTTGTGTCTGGCGGTGTTGGGTTCGTTGGATAGGGAGAGGATGAGTTGGGTGTCGTCTGCGTATGACACAATGTTGAGTCCGTAGGTTCTGACAATGGGGGCGAGTGGAGCCATGTAGACTTTGAAGAGCGTAGGGCTGAGGGAGGACCCCTGGGGGACTCCGCAGGTGGTAGGAGTAGGGTCCGAGAGGAAAGGGGTAGTCTGACCCACTGCGTTCTGCCGGAGAGGAAGGAGCGGATCCAGTCGAGGGCCTTGTCCTGGATCCCTGCGTCGTGGAGTCTGCGTATTAGGGTGCGGTTGGAGACTGTGTCGAATGCCGCTGAGAGGTCGAGGAGGATGAGGGCTACTGTTTCTCCTTTGTCCAGTAGGGTGTGGATGTCGTCTGTTGCGGCGAGGAGGGCGGTTTCCGTACTGTGGTTTTTTCTGAAGCCGGATTGGGAGGAGTCGAGGATGTTGTGCTCTTCGATGAATGTGGCGAGTTGGCTGTTGATGGCTTTCTCGATGACTTTCGCTGGGAACGGGAGCAGGGAGATGGGTCTGTAGTTTTTGAGGTCGGTGGGGTCCGCTGAGGGTTTCTTCAGGAGGGGGTTGACCTCGGCGTGTTTCCAGTCGTCGGGGAACGAGGCGGTCGCCAGGGAGCGGTTGATGGTGTGGCGGAGCATGGGTGCGATGGTGTCGGCGGCTCTGTTGAAGATGTGGTGGGGGCAGGGTTCCGTGAGGGGCCCCGGAGTGGATTGACTTCATTGTCTTCAGTGTGTCTTCGGTGGTGAGGGCTGTCCAGTTGTCAATCGCTGGCTTCACCGTGTCGGGGTGGTTGGTGAGGGTTCAGTGTGTTGGTTGTCTTCATCAAAGCTGAAAGGGGCAATTGGTGGTGCAAGCTGCAATGGACTCCTGGCATGGGCCCAGGCATTTATTTTTTCACAAATTAAGCACCAGAGTGGATAATCTAAACACCAACATCTGTTGTGGGGAATGAATCAGTCACTGCAGGAACAAAAAGAAGAATTGCAATTCAAATAAGAAAGAAATAGAAAGCAGGTTGCGCAGAAACAACATCCACTTAAAAGGCATCTCACGTGGTACTGAGGGACAAAATGTCCATGGTTTTGCACAAGAATTTCTATATGCTGTCAGTGGTAGACCAGATCTTTCTGTTGAAGCTCAATCACACTTATCAGGCTGGATTGGTGACTCCAGCAGGCAACACCCCCCCAAAAATAACAATATTTTTTTGTAATGAAAGGCAGGAGCTGATGTTCCTGACTCAAAAGAAACCTGAAATGACATTTTGAGGCCATAAATTTCAACTTTATCTAGAATTTGCAACCTCAAAGTTGAGAAGGAAAAGAACATTAAACGTTGTAACAGACTTTCCCTGTGTCCATAATATCCCATAGTATTGGGGTGACCTTTGTAGTATCATCTTTAAATGGCAGGGGCAGAGAGTTGTTACCAAAATGCTGAAGTCAGAACGAAATATTTTGGGTTTGTGCGCCTGCTTGCAGGTGAGGAATGACAGTAAGCGACTTGAGATAACAAAAGGTGGAGAATCCCAGAAAACTAGGAAAACACCTTCACCAAAGTGCTTTGTAGCTTTTTGGGCCAGTGTACTTCTGCATCTGAAAAACCACCGTCAAACGCAGAACGAACCAATCGAAGAAAGAGGCTCTCTTTCATCTTGTGATGCTCCAAATGATGAAGAACATTCCTGATTCTGGCAAGGTACCAGAATATTAAGGCCTAAATATTGTTTGGCAAAATATGGTGTCCTAAATACTATTTAAAAATATATCCCACCATTGAAGTTAATAATACAAAATCCACACCCAATAGAGCAATATTTTTGCGATCAGTATTCTGAAGTAAAACTCTGCTTCTTTCAACAATGAGACTAGGGTCTTCATTGCATCATTGGGCACTGGCTTGGAAACCAGGGGAGGAGAGGCCAAGAGGATGGTAATTATGACTTTTACACTTTTAAGAGCTGTGATCCCGGTACCAGTGAAATACCATAAACTGCTTTTAGTAAAATGGCCCTTACCCACCCTTGGTTATTTGCCATTGTTGAGGTTTTGTTCTAAATTTGACCTTCATTGAAACAAGTTATGCATCTGCACTTAGGTTTCGACTTCTCCAGGAATGCTTGTTGTTCCCTAGGCCATTTTACAAGAAAAGTATGCATGAGTACTTATTCTTCCTATTAAATTGCTGGAAGCTATTCTATTTAATGCTATAGGCCTCCATGTACCAGCTAAGCGATTTGCCATCCTCAGTATGCTACAAGTCTTAAAGAGTGATGCCTGTCTCATTGAAGAAACCCAACTTCTTTAAAAAAAACAGGTTTAGCCACAACTCCAGATGGTGCCCTAAACAATTCTTCTCCTTATGTTCAAGCAAAAGGAAGGGGTGAGAATGCTACTGTCACAAGAGACTTAGCGCCAGATGTGCTAACGTTTTTTGCGGGCGCAAATGGGTTTTAGAACCGTTTGCGACCGCAAAAAATGTGTGGCCCTTGTACTAATCCTATTTTGCAGGTCGCAAATCAATTTGCGACTCACAAAATAGGATTAGCGACTCGCTGTTAGGAAGGGGCGTTCCAAGGGCGTCCCTTCCTAATAGCGACTCCTGAAGCTATGTATGACTGCTTTGAACAGTCGCAGTTTATCACACTTGCAAATGGGAAGGGGTCCCCAGCGGACCCCTTCCCCTTTGTGAGTTGCTCTCAAAATATTTTTAAGGGCAGGCAGTGGTCCTAGGGACCACTGCCTGCCCTTAAAAAATTAAACTGAAAAGTTTCATTTTTATTTTTTAAATGCATCCCGTTTTCCTTTGAGAAAACGGGCTGCATTTAAAAAAAAAAAAATGGTTTATTTAAAAGCAGTCCCAGACATGGTGGTCTGCTGACCCCGTTACCAAAGTAGAGAGGGAGGCAGAGGTAGAGGCTAGGTTTATCCTGCTGACAGTTACGTAGTTAGACAAAAATCGAGTATATCGAAGAAAACCTGCCCTTAGGGAATTAGATAGGATACAGCGAGAATTCGTTGTAAACCCTTGTCTAGAAAAAAGACTTTTCCTTGAACACCTGTGTTATAGTGATAACCTGGAACACAGACTACTGGAAAAAGAACAGCGGTGGGTGTACAAACTGCACACTGACACCGTGGGACTTAATGACAGTATCCCGTGGGGCCTCTTACGTTGAAAATGCACAACATTGAGACTAGTGGAGACATCTTTAGGAGTCTCTATAACTAAGTATAACACCCTGGTTAGCCACCCTGAGTAGCCATTACATCTATTCACCCCGAGTAGGTCTTGTTTTCTGGGCACGGAAACGCGAAATACTATACCTGTGTAATTCCCAATGTTTTTGTATGCATATTGCTTGATTCCATTCTGCATTATGTGAAACATTTTAATATCAACTCCTTTACTCATACATTTCCAGTAACTTAATGTTTTTCAGAATGGGAATTCTCCCAACATGGCGCTGCCACTACTCCGGCAGTGGCGGCCATTTTGAACTAACCGCGCGGTCTAGTACTACGAAGCAGAATGACAGGGCGTTCTTTTTTTTCTCGCCGCATGGTTAGGAAAGGGCTTTATAAACGGAAACAGCTCATGCACCAGTTAGTATGCGGTCTCCAGGGAGAGAAGTAGGTTACTGTACCAGAGGCGGCTTTGACGAAGTAAGTGGCGGGGGGCTTCCTTTTTTTCCTACAGATGGAGTACGCACCACCACCTGTTAAGCAGCAACAAGAGTACATGATATATATATCTGATATATAGACCCTTTTTTCCCCTCCCTCTTTTAGAGTGTGACTACAAGCCCCTCTACCCCTGGCTTTGACCATGATGCAATAATATAGCATCTACAGAAGTACGTCACATGGATTATCTTTTCTATGTTTTATGTTGTACTGTCACGTGGTGTATTGTTTCACAAGTGCTATTTTACGAGTGGTGTCACCCATTACAGTGTGTGGCATGTTCATGACACACTATTTGAGCACATAGGATAGACCATATGAGCACTCACAAAATACGGGTGCGATATTTTGATAGTTGCATGCACAATCATGCTAATGCGACCTGCCAGCACGGCTGACAGGTCACTGTTTTTAATATATCTTTTTGCTTTCTAATTACAGACACGGATTAATCACTAGAACCGTATGTATACAGTGCGCATTAGGTGTGCATGGTTTGTGTCCTTATTACAGGATTCACTAGGAGTGGTACACATGGGGCTGGACCCCGTGGAGTCCTGATGAAGAGCTATTAGGGGAACAGCTCGAAACATGTTGACAAAACCACATTACTGAGACAACCAGACTCATTAAGGTCAGGTTTCTTCTCAGTAAACTACTCCTGATTTTTAACCATACCAACTAGGGGCGGGAATAAAGAGTGGCCAAATAGTTAGGTATTTTAAAATTTTCTTTCCCTTACCACTCCACATCACTGCACTACACATAGTCTACAATAAAAAGTGCTCCTACGTAATTTGCAAGTCGCAGCATGCCTCAATCCGTAGAGGATTTCTTGTGCACTTAAGGGGGCACAAGAAGGGCAGGCAGGCCAGCACAGCTAAGTAGGTGGCGGTTCCTCCTTTGAGAGTTTGAGTCCTCAGTTCCAATAGAGCCCCATTTAGTCACTCTGGGTGCAATCTGTAGCCCTTCTTGGCAGGGCAAAGGTCAGCAGGCATCACAGCAGCACAAGAAAGCAAGGCAGCAGTTCCTAGGAACAGTCAGTCATAGCAATGGGGTAATCCACTCAGCGCAGCAGCCTTTACTCCAGCAGAACGTCTTACAGGTCCTTTAGTGCACTCCAAAAGTGCTAATAAAAATATGGGTTCAGAGCCCCTGTACTTATACTCTGAGGCCTGGCTTCCAGAACGGGGGAGAAGGTTTCAGTAAGATCTGGTCAGTCCCAGGAGTTTCCCTCCACCCTTTCACTAGCTCCAGACATCAGTAGGGGGTAAACGAGCCCTTTGTGTGAGTGCAGGACACAACCTATACAAATGTAAAGTGTCAACGCCCCTCACTCTCCCAGCACAGGAAGACCATTCAACATGCAGATGAATGCATGCAACCCTGTTACACCCAACCCTCCCTGTGTGATGTCTGTCTGGAAAGTACGCACAAGCTGAGCTGCCACTCTGCCCTACATGTGGATTGGAGTGAGGCTGCAAAGCATGAGTTATGAGCACAGAGAAATGCCTACTTTCTAAAAGTGGCATTTCTAAAATAGTAGTAAAAAATCCACCAACACCAGTAAGCGTCATTTTCCACTACCATTCCAAACATACCAAACATGCAGCGCTACTACTTTCAGTTCAGAAATTACCACTGAAAGATATATCAGGGAATTCCCAATGCAAACCTATGAGAGGAGCAGGCCTCACAGCAGTGCAAAGCCAAATAGGCTGTTTGTCACTACCAGGACATGCCACACAGCTAAGGCACATGTCCTACCTTTTACCTACACAGCACCCTGCCAATAGGGCTAGCTAGGGCCTACCTTAGGGGTGACTTAAATGTAGTAGAATGGGAGTTGCAGACGTGGCAACCCTTTTACATGCCATGTCACTGAGACAGTAAACTGCGCAGGCAGGCCCTGCAGTGGCAGAGGCAGGTTTGAAAGGCCACTTCCGTGGGTGGTGCAAGCAGCGCTGTAGGCCCACTAGTAGCATTTAATTTACAGGCCCTGGTTATATTCGATACCACTGTACAAGGAACTTATGGGAAATAGGTGTAAGCCAATTATATCAAGGTTACAAGAGAGAGCACATGCACTTTAGCACTGATTAGCAGTGGTAAAGTGCCCAGAGTCAGAAAACCAACAAAAAAAGGTCTGAAAAAATACAAGAGTAAGGCAAAATGTTTGAGGATAACCCTGCAAAACGGGCCAGGTCCAACATCGGACAATGGTGAAGGATACAAAATATAATCATCTTTAACTGCATTTCTTTGTGTAAGCCCAATAGAGCTGATAGTGAGGTCGGTGTGATCGTTTCTTGCACATTTCAGCTAATCTGGGCATATAATTCGTCCCAGAATTGTTTTAATTTACAACATGACCAAAACATATGTATCCAGTTATCGTTTTCCCCACATCTAAGGCATTGGTTTCTGCCTTAAACATTTAATTTAATGTTTGCGGATTATATTAGAGCATCCAACCACTGTAAAGAGAAGATCCATACTGGAAATATTGTTTCCAGCTGCACTCTCTCAAACGTATCTCTGTTCATTCCTGCAATATCGTTGGGGTATGTAGAACATGGTCAGGTTTTAATACATTTTGCCAGTGCCTCAGAGTGCAGATTTTGTTTTCTGGGAAAAATAGCAACTTTACTGAATGTGCCGTTGTTTTTATTTTCTCCTTTGATAGGTTACCAAACGCAGAGGTCAACTGCAGCAATAGCTATGCCTATCTGGAAAATAAGGTGGGCATACGTCACTGAATCTATTTCTTGTATATGCCATGTTACCTATAAGAAGGTTGCCCACTGTAACTGTACCCAGTGATGATCATCTATTTGTACTTTAGTGCGTTATGCTAGGAGAAAGGTGCTGAAAATGCTTTTTAATTTTATCAAAATTTTTTTTTTTTAATTTGCATGATATAGTCATAAAAATATTATGAAGGAAAAATAATCATTTTGAAATAGTTTATGTATCTTTTGGATAGGTGTGGTGCAGCGGCCAGGGCAGCTGACTTCGGAGCACAGGGTTCACGGTTCGATCCTCGGCTCCGGCGGCAGCTCAGCTCAGCACCATGTGACTCTGGGCAATAGCTCACTTAATTTCCACGATGGCCCCCAGCGCCTTGAGACCCGTAAGGGTGAGTAGCTGCACTATATAAAAACGGACTTACTTACTTTACTTTTACTTTACTTTTATCTTTTTGATTAAAGGTGCGAAGTTGGTAATGAACACATCCTCTTGTTTTTCTCAACAATAAACTCCCAGATATTGCTTTGGATTTCTGTTCTTGTTCTATCTTAAAGTACTTAGTAAACCTCCTCCTGAGTTCTATTAAACATTAAGACTTCCGTTTTGGTTGCAGTTCGATCGTGCAAGAACCAGTCAGAATGCTGTTATTTCTGACATTTTAAGGAGTGAGTGAGGGACAGGGTTCGTGATGAATGGGATACTCACCAGGTGACATGCTGGGTAGGATATACTTTATTTTAAAATACCTTTGAGTTTTGAGATGGGGTTGGGCTACAGGTGAGGGGATTAGTATTCCAATTGCTTTTGGCCCCTGATTACCTGGCCACAATGGTGCACGCATTGCTAGATCAAAAGGATAAGTGAACGCTAACATTGTATCAGTTTAGCTAACTGATGAAGGCTTCCCTTAAGGAGCATGGACTAAGCAGTATTGAACCCATGGTTTCCATAAATGTGCAACATCACAGGAATCAGCTGCCCGGTTATTGAAGGAGAACCTCATTAAGTTGGCTGATGGATGTCCAAGAGCTTTTGTCTGCACACCGGGTGCCGTGAACAAGCAAATGTTTTGTGGGGTGTTTTTTTCAGGCTCAACAATTCTACTTTATGGTGCCACAGTGAAGTTTCACACATCTATTTCCCACTGGATGGTTTATGATCGGTACTTAGGGGGACTGAGGGCAAGAGGCAAGACAGAGGAGAGACATTTAAGTTAACGAGTTAACTGCAAGTCACAGAAGAACTGTAGTAACGAGGACTTGAGGTAAGTGAGGAGTTTGTTGATAGTTAAAAATGTTGAAACCAATTTGTGGGTCATCGTTCTCACATGCTTTCCTCCGCTGGCCTATGGTTGTCAGCAGGGTTTGTTTGTGCTTTAAATACCAATAAAACCGTGATACATAAAATGTTGGCACTTTGAGGTTTACAGTTCGTTTTTCAGTTTCTAGGAAGCAGTACAATGAGTACAACTCCATTTGGGACTCACACACCACAGCATAGGTCAAACGGCAGATGTCCTAAATTGAGAAACCATAAGGGTTTCACAGGCTTAACATATATCCTTACATAGGCCATTACATTCTTTTGTAGATGGCTAGAAATGTCATTCTCGTCTTTTAGAACTAGGTTAAAGCAATTTAATTGAACGTTCCTAGTAAGTACCTACAATTACATGGGCTTGAAATCTATCATCAAAACATCACGACCCTAAAAATCAATGAACATGCTTACAATGCAGAGCTTGGCTCCTGAACGTTTTCTGTCAGTACTACAGGGCATTGTGTCCTTTGACTTTGAAAGTGCATCTGGCCTCTGGCAAAGGGACCAGATGGGCATGGGTGGTGGCCCATCAATTACTGAGACTCATCAACCCACATCTCTACCAGGCATAACTAAAGGGTTGGCTAACACTCATACATAAAGTATCTTGCTCGATCTACGCCTGCTGCTGATACTACATTTGCACACCACTTGAGGTGGAAAACCATGAAACAGCTTCTTCATTGATGCCCTTAAGGCATTACACTCATGCGTAATGCTCCTGTTCCGGCTTGTCATGTCACTTCATCCGGGATGATAAGTACCGATCATAAACCATCCTGTGGGAAATAGATGTGTGAAACTTCACTGTGGCACCATAAAGTAGAATTGTTGAGCCTGAAAAAACACCCCACAAAACATTTGCTTGTTCACGGCACCCGGTGTGCAGACAAAAGCTCTTGGACATCCATCAGCCAACTTAATGAGGTTCTCCTTCAATAACCGGGCAGCTGATTCCTGTGATGTTGCACATTTATGGAAACCATGTGTTCAATACTGCTTAGTCCATGCTCCTTAAGGGAAGCCTTCATCAGTTAGCTAAACTGATACAATGTTAGCGTTCACTTATCCTTTTGATCTAGCAATGCGTGCACCATTGTGGCCAGGTAATCAGGGGCCAAAAGCAATTGGAATACTAATCCCCTCACCTGTAGCCCAACCCCATCTCAAAACTCAAAGGTATTTTAAAATAAAGTATATCCTACCCAGCATGTCACCTGGTGAGTATCCCATTCATCACGAACCCCGTCCCTCACTCACTCCTTAAAATGTCAGAAATAACAGCATTCTGACTGATTCTTGCACGATCGAATTGAAATCCAAACCACGGCTTCCAAAAATGGTAAGTTAGTTGGTTTAATTTTTATATGATGCTGACTTACTTCTTATCTTGCATATCTGTCCAGTTCATCTGTGGGCACCCTCCTCTGTTCTCTTGAACCATTCTCTAGAATCACAAACACCTTTGTTGTACCTAACCAAGGTAACACCTGGGTCCCTGAAAGGGTCTAATAGCTTAACCCACTAAATTCTTGTCTTGGTCTTCCTCAACAAAACATTGGGACCCATTAGGATGGCGGGCGGTTCGCCCCCGCCGGCCTGGCGGGGGCGAACCGCCCGCCATCCACACCAGAAAGACCCCCGCCATATTAGGATGGCTGGGGGGTCCGCGGCGGACGGAAAGATCATCCGCCGCTTTTCCGCCGGTCGACTTGTCGACCGGGCGGAAAACATGTTTAATATGGTGGCGGTGTCTTGCAGACACCGCCATCCATATCAGGATGTTAGCGGAGATCAGCCTTTCCATGGCTGCGTTGCCGCCATAGAAAGGCATGCGGTCTTTGCTTTTGGGGGCCCGTTGCGGGCCCCCAGGGTGTTGGGGGGTTTGGGGGTGCACATGGGGGGTACCTATGGTACCCTCCTGCATTTGCATGCACAAGGTGGCAGGCACCGCGCAGTGCCTGTCACGTTGTGCATGCAAATGCACAACATGCTGTTTTACTTTGCGGCGGGTGCTGCTTGCAGCACCGCCCATGGCGGGCGCATCGTAATCGGCACAGCGGGACCGCCGCACCCCTAGCGGGCGGCCCGCATTCCGTTGCTGTGGCGGGCGGACTTTGTCCGCCCTCCATCGTAATAGAGCCCATTGTATTTACTTTAAATGTAGAACAAAATCAAACAATGCTGCAGCACTAGTAAAATCAATTTGAATCAAAACTTTAATTAATGGAAATATATTGAATTAAATGAAAATTATTTTTCTGAAGTTTAAATAAAAAAAAAAATTCCGACCAGAAGAAAAAGTTTTTTTTTAATATGCATTATCAGTCAGTCAGTCAACCCACTTTATTCGATTACTTAAAATCATAAAAGTACCAAGCATTATTTACAAAAACACAATCTTAAAAATACATGGATGAAAATATATTTAAAAAAACACATTTGTGTGTAACCATTTTCATCTAGAATCACAAGATTAAAAAGATTTCAACATGTATTAAAACTAATACATTAATTCATATAAAATAACTAATTTCGTAATCCTAGCAGTAGCGGCCCAAAACAGTCAAAAATTAAAATATTCCTCATGTTTCTTCTCCTAAACAAATAAAATAATTAGGATCAAGAAAATACATAACAATCTGAGCAGAAGGGCAAAAACCCGTAACACATTTAAATAGAATATTTAAAACAACCACATCCATATAACCCAACAAGCACTAAAATCTCAAAACTAAAATGAAAGGATTGCATAGCCACATTTCATAAAGACTCAGGCAATGTTTAACAAGGAGATATTTTTCCTAATTCAGTACTGCTGCGACTAAAAAGCAAGCAATATTAAAAATATCCCCAGGGTTGCTCAGCATTTACAAATAAAGTAATGCTGGTCCAACCTGTAAAAAACCCTTTCCTTTCAATATGGGAATTAAAAACTTCCTACGTATATCAATGTAAAGGTCGCAAAACATCATAAAATGTAAAGTATCTTGTGCAGAATAATTGTCACATACACATGGTGGTGCATCCACCGGTTTGCACCATCCCGTATAATCACCCAGCGTATAGTGGATCAAATTGAAACGAAACCTAGTCAAGAGCCAGCGATGGAACGGCTTATTAACAACTGTCAAGTAAGTCTCAATTAAAATAGATGTTTTTGTCAGAAAGTGTGCCCTGACTAAAGGTTTCTGTAACTCATGTTCTTCCCGTTCCATCACCAAAATATTTAAAAAATTCGTTTTGACCCATTTTGTATCTTCCTTCCTGATCCTCTCCGGGAATTCAAATAGTTCTGGCCGCCCAATTTTAGATAACATAGTTTTAACGTACCACAACCATTTGATGCTACGCACATTGTCCAATTTGGCGCAATCCCGCAATATCTGATGATTCAGAGTTAGCTCAGGATTGAGCCATACTCTGAGCCAACAGAGTAACGGTGCTGTGCTCAGAATATCCGAGACATAACCCATCCCCAATTCCTGATGTATAGCAAAGGTTGAGGTTGATTGGGGAACGGACAGGAGGTTACGCAAGAATTTATTTTCAGCTGTCTGCAACCCTGGCTGCTGTTTAAAACCCCATATAGATGCGCCATATGCCGCAATAGCCAAACACTTAGATCTATATATCTTCAAAATTGCCTCTGTGAATACCAAAATGAGTAAGTTCATTCTGTGAATACCAAAATGGTAGTAAGTTTAGGATTTTGTCGTAAGTTAGTTCTGTGAATCGGGCCCAGAGTTTGTGAATTTGGAAAGTAGTAAGCTTATTCAAAAACGAAAAGGAGTGAACTTACTCAAAAGTGTAAACTTACTAAAAAAAAAAGTGAGTTACCTTTGTGCACCAAGCCCTTTCTATGCAAATAGTCACAGAATGTTCTGCTTAGCAATTGTCTGCAGTAACATTGTCTGTAATAACCTCTTCACTTACATGTGTCCTCAACCTTGTCTGGACGTGGCTGAAAAGGGAAGCGAATACCCTAATTCCTGTCTATTCCTGCTGGATCAGTTTACCCTGCTTAATTTACATGTTTGCTAATACACGTCTCCTTTCTCAGTCTTTCATTTGCCTGCTTTTTTGACAATCTTATGCTCCTTCTATGCCTTTTATTCCAATTCCTTGGCCTCTCTAGCCCTTCTCTAACGACAGGCAACGAATGATCTTCATTGAATTGCCTTGGACTGTTCAGTCATAGTTTCACCTATGATCTGCAGCTCCTTTTCTTGATTGTGTTTTGAGGTACATTGTATGTACTTTTCTATCTATATATCAATCTCTCTCTTTTAATTTTCTTTTTCCAGATTATTTCCTATTGACCTGCTCTCTCTTAACCTGCCATTCATCAATCGTAGGTATCAGCAATGTCAAGCTTCCATTCCTACCAACTCCAAATCGCCCTCTCTCTTTCGGTCCTTCCCCAACATACTGTGGTGACCACAAGGCTAGCTCTCTCTCAATTATTCCCTTTTTACTCTGCTGTTAAGTATCGACCAACAGCTTCTTTACTCCTTGACCTACCACTTAATGTCAAATACAATCATCTTTTACCTATAATAAATCAATGTACCTGAATTAGCCATAGCATCCTCTTTTAAGAACAACAGTGAACAATGAAACAGTGACTTTTGCTCATGGACCTGTTAATACAGATGCAACCTATACCCCAATGTGTGCCTACCCTAAGCTCCCCACTTCAGATCCACTTTTTATCCCTGTTGCACAGCTGTACACCCTGTGGTGCACAGCGCTTAAGTCTCCATTATTAATATGATTATATGTCATCTCTCTTCTGTTTCTCGAAGCCTCCAAAAAATTCACTTCCACCCAAACACCATCCATTTTCCACTTTAAACCTGTTGAGCTAGTGGCCTCAAACTCTATAGTTCACAGTCCCCATAAACAAACGTTCTGGTGGCCTAGCAGCCTCCTAAGTTAAACACAGAGGTGGGATAAGAAATTTTTGATTGCATGCTTCTCAATTTTGAAATGTTTCTATGCCTATGTCCTTGGGCTGAACAGCAGAATCATTTTCATGATTATAGAGCTGAGCTAAACCAAAGATGAGAATTAGAGTTTGACTCAAGCTGCTTTACAGAGCTTTTCACAATTCATTGCAGAGGATGACAACAACAATTTTCTGTGAGCTGTAGCCTCAAAGAACCATGTTTTTTTATTATTAAAGATCATCATTGTTGCAAAATGTACAATTTACACACAGTTGGCATGCAGCACAAAAACACGTTCAATCATATTGTAAATGACAATAAATTGCAAAAATACAGTCCATAAATGGCTCATAATTGCCATGAATACCTCTACAATAGAAAGTACTTCACAACAGTGTATTGTAGGCTAAGTGCTGTACCGAACAATGGGGCTCATTAGGATGGCGCGCGGACCTGAGTCCGCCCGCCATCCTTGCGGTGTTTGGACCGCCCGCCAGACATGCGGCGGTCCCGCACCACGAATTAGGATGCGACCGCCACCATGGTGGTCGCATTCTGAAATTTAACATTGCGGCGGGTGCTGCTGACAGCAGCACCTGCCTCGATGTTAAAATCGCATGTCTAGCATTTCACTGCAACACATGGCAGGCACCACACGGTGCCTGCCACTTGGTGCAGTGAAATGTATGGTACCCCCCAAGTGCACCCCACCTCCCCCCGACACAGCAACGGGCCCCCGTATCCAATCCCCGCCAGCCTTTCCATGGCGGCCTTGATGCCATGGAAAGGCCTTTCTTTTCTCACATCCTAATATGGTGGACGGTGCCTGCTAGGCACCGCCACCATATTAGTGGCCCTGCTCCGCCCGCCAGGCAATCGGTGCGATTGCCACCGGCGGAAAAGCGGCAGATGGACTTTGCGTCCGCCGCGATACCCACCGCCATCCTAATATGGCGGTGGGTAAATCTCAATGTGATGGCGGAACGATCGCCACCGCCGATCGTTCCGCCATCGTAATGAGCCCCAATGTTACCTGTAATTTGACCTCCATACCCCTCTTTACGGACATTTGAAAGCACAAGGACAACACAAATCATTCTGAACTCTCATATAACTGTCTTTATACCGTGATTCTATTTTTTAAAATATCTTCTCGCATTTTTTCACAACTGTTAGGAATCTTCCTCCTTTGAATATTTACTTTGGACAGATCAAGTCTTGATTTTTAGGTCTTGGATACAGACAGGACAGACCTATTTTTTCCAATATATATAGATCAGGCTTTGGGTCAGGCCCATACCTATGCCTGGATAGCTTAGTTGTCAATCTACATTGTCTCCTCTAGATTCAAATGCGTGTCTCCCTAGTCTTGTGTTTTTCCACCCAGGAGCACTATGGTCTAACAATTTTGGAATTGGTTGATTTGCATTATTCCATTACTAACACTGCTTGCATTCATGGAGCAAATCTTTTCTTTTACTTTAAGAACACTATGAGCATGCATATGTTTTCTTGCTCTCTTCCATGTGCGCTTACCCTCTCTCTGCGTATTGCTTTCCCTCTCCCCCCAACTCTTCCACAGCTTCCCCGTGCTCCTCCCTGTTAGATATGACAGCCTTAGAGTGGTCTTCCCCTAACTTTTTGCCTGCCTCCCTCCATTTTCCTCACTCGTTTTTGCCGATTTTAGGACTTTGCACACTTTATCACTGCTGACCAGTGCTAAAGTACTTGTGCTCTCTGCCCTAAACATGGTAGCAGTGGCTTAACTTAAACCCCAATTGGCATATTTAATTTACTTATATGTCCTTAGTAAAGTGCACTACTTGTGCCCAGGGCCTGAAAATTAAATACTTCTAGTGGGCCTGCAGTACTCATTGTTCCACCCACTTAAGTAGCCCTCTAACCATGGCTCAGGCCTGCCAATGGAGAGCCTGTAAGTGCAGTTTTACACTACCACTTCGGCCTGGCAAGGTAACCTTCTTGCTAGGCCCAAACCTTCCTTTTTTATACATATAAGTCACCCCTAAGGTAGGCCCTGTCTAAACCACAGGGCAGGGTGCAATGTATTTAAAAGGCAGGACATGTACTTTTAAGTTTTACATGTCCTGGTAGTGCAAAAAGACCACTTTAGTTTTCACTACTTCAAGGCCTCTCTCTCCCTTAGGATAACATTGGGATTACCTTATTACATTTTTGTAAGTGCAATTCCCAATTGTGAAGAGATAGACTTTTCAAGTTTGGTGTCACAGGGCTCATAAGTTAAAATTACAACTTATGGTGAAGTTGGAATTTAAATTACAGTTTAGCAAATGCCACTTTTAGAACATTGGCATTTACTTTCATTAGCCAACTGGTGTCTGGCTCTATTCAGTCTGGGGTGGGTGACTGCTGGGCTTTGTGTATTACCTCTAGACAGCCACACATGAAGGGATCTTAGGTGGGCCTTTCTGGGATATGGGAGGTAGGAGCTGGGCATAGCATCACACTTACACATGAAAGGGCTGTGTCCTGTCCCCACACAAAGGGCTGTACACCCCCCCTGTAGTGAGTCTGGAGCCAGGGCAGTAAGGGAGGACCTCCGTGCACTTTAAAGCTTTCTTTGAAGTCTCCTCTACTTCAAAGGCACCACTGGGTATAACTGCTGGACCTCTGACACCATGACTTCAGTACACTTCTGGACCTGTGACCACTCTGCCATGAAGAACAACTGCTGTGCTGCTGAAAGGATTGCCACTCTGCTGTAACAACTACTTTGCTGGACTCTTGCCTTGCTGTGCTCTTCCCCTGGTGAGCTGCCCTGCTGCCTGCTGTTCTCCTGCCTGGGTGAGAAGGACTGGACCTGCATCACTTGAACCCAGAGTGAAACTAAGGATTTGCCTCCTGTTCTAAGTCTCAGGGATATCAAATACTTTACATATCTTGACTCTACAAGCTGTGAGTCTGCTCTGCTAAGTGGTTCCACCCCAGTCCTGGACCCTTGGACGCGAGGCCTAAGGGGCTTCCACAACCAGAACCCATGCATCCTCATCAGAATCGGTGCATCTTCACCTTTGCAAGAGTCAGAACCAGCGTATCCTCACAGTTGCATGGAGCAGACCCACCACATCATCTTTGGAACCAGCGCATAGCCTTCGGAATCGATGCATCGCCAAGTAATGGAGTGGTCTAACCCTTTGCTCATGAAACTTAGGAGGATCGCAGTCAAAAATTGAAGATGCCTCCTTAGTGGAAAACCCTAACACATTTGATGTCATAGCAGTTCAGGAAACATGGCCCTTAGTTAACATTCCCCTCATAGGGTTCGTGGGGGCATAGCAGGTCTGCATAAAAAAGTAGTCTCTTTGGAAGAGCAAAGGGTGGTTTGGCACTTTATATGAACTCTAATCTACTTGCAAAAATTACAGTGCTGGACATACAAGATCCTTGGCTACTGCTCTGCGTTTGGATGGCTGGTCCCAGCAGCCAGCCAACCCTTTGATCCTGGTAAATGTTTACATCCACCCTAAAAGGAAATCCGGGGCAGTGGACAAGTTCATCTCACATATGCTATAGCTGAAAAATATCTGTCAGACAGCCAACCTATTAATCACAGGAAACGTCACCTCAAATCTATTTCATCACCCGAACAATGATCATCTTGATGCAATTGGGGTACTGCCAGACCAATGTCATCCATGTTATAAGTATCAAGATAAGATTGTGCAAAAACTGTTAAGAGCCTGCAAGATGGCTGGCCTTATAGTCCAGAATGGCCACTTCCAGGGCGACACCCCACCATCATGGACCAGGTCGTCAGAAAAAACTGTCTCATTTCTAGATTATTGTATGGCAAATCATTTCCTATATAGCTGTGTCATGAATTTTAGAATCACACATCAACCAGAGAGCGATCATCACCCCCAAATTATATATTAATTGGAGTTCATAAGAGCAAACATGGCCCTGCATGAATCCTACAAAAAGATGCCCACTCTGAAAACCTTAAACTCTTGAAGTGGAATTCAAGCACCATCAACGATTAATCAGGTGCCACTGCAGAGATCTTAAAGTCTATCCCTTCTAAGGAGCCCAACCCGATATCAGCTCAGGGATGTTTCAGCAACCGTTTGATGGCTATATACCCAGCCAAAGGTTCAAACAAGGGGGCGTCCATTGTGTGTCAAAAGAGCTTTATCATGCCGAGGCCCATTCAATTGATGAGATCCAAAATTGGCAGAACTCTCAGGGAACTACGGCGTCTCCCCCAAAACCTAGAGCTGTTACAAACATTACATAGGGACAGAAAAGCCTTGAAAAGAGAGGTGTGGGCCTTCAAGAGAAATAGACAAGAAACTCTATGGGCTAAGCTCCTATATGCCTTAAAGCAAAAAGATTAGAAGTTGTTTTGGAAACTGGTTGATGAAACCAAGAAAGGCACAAGAGCGGCAAAGAATTCTAACATCAGAGAGGATGCCTGGATAGATTATTTGAAGTCGCAACTTGCCGGGAGCTTGACTGGTTTAGCCTCCTCAGAGCCACCCCCAGACTGCTCTCATGTGACGAACACTGACTCTGAGCCGCTGGATTACTCAGCCTTAGCAATAACTAAGATTATTGAGAATTCGTCTCCAAGTAACTACCGTCTAATAGCACTGTTGGATGTGGAACTCAAATACTTCTGATCATTGCTGCTTCAAGATCTATCAGCAAGGGCGCACAAAACAGGCAGGTTGTCCCTAAATCAGGCAGGATTTACAAAGAGCCAAGGGACACTTTCAAACCTGATGGCTGTAGGACTAATCATGAAAAGAGCAAATCACACCCGCACACCGTTGCTTTTGTGCTTTGTTGTCTTCAAATCAGCATTTGATCGTGTCCCGCTGGACAAACTGTGGGAAAAGCTTCAGCATTGGCAGATCCTGCACAACCTCCTGAGGGCAATAAGGCTGCTTTATGCAAACACCTGGGTCAAGATCAAGGCCAGAGATGAAACCCATCTGTTGAAGGCTGTAAGGACATCGATTGGCCTAAAACAGGGGTGCGTCCTTGCCCCCCTCTTATTCAATCTATACATCACGGATCTTTCTCTGGCACATGATACGTTGGCATCTCATGCCCCAAGTCTTGGCGGTCTCTGGGGGGCAGAGCTTGCCTGGCTCCAAGATGGCTGCAGAGTAGAGAGCCTACTTCAGCCCAGCCAATCATCTGATATAATCCTGGCGCCGAAAGCCACAAATTGTACCTAAACATCCTGCCACATCTCTGGTAAATTGAGGAAAGGCCCTTTGCAGCAAAAAATTGGTCGAAATAGCAGCTGTGGGGCCGGAAAGAGGACTACGACGTGGGTCGGCCTAGAGAAGCCCGTGCACCGTGGGCGTTGCTGTACCGCTGTTAGCTGTGGGGTGTACCCTGCCTACCTGCTGCAGTGAAATGCCATCTAGGAACTGGCGACAGTGGATGGTGGTGCACAGAGGAGCCGCTGCCGTCCTGGTGGCAGACTGGAGTCCAGGAACCGCAGGAGGATGCTCGCGGCTGCTATGAGGCGGCGCTGTGAGGCCCAACGGGTATGCCATTGCGAAGGGTGTGGCGGATCTCATCAGAGTGCGATTTCTTGGTAGCGGCGAGATCGTAGCTGACACACAAGGTGGGGAAAAGACTTGGTCGCCCAACAAATTTCTCGCTGATAGAGACTTACTGGAATAAGGTTCCTCCATGGGAGAGCTTCATCAGTGTCACCTTGACGGCATACTAGGGCGGTGAGTACTTGGGGCATATGACACTGTAGTCCCGCTGGCCATACTAGACGTGGTCCTGGTTTGGTCTCGCCTGTACATTCAGGGGGATGCTACCTGCTGGCCGGAACTCCCGGGATACTGGTGGGCCCACCCACATAGCATGGCACCTCGGTACGATGCAGGCCTAAAGTATATAGCCGCCACCGTTTGGACAAGATTGGCATTTATCGCATACCACATCAGGTAAATCTACCGCAACGACGTTAGGGGCAGACACGACTGCACTGGGCAACTTAACTAGTGCCAAGTGATGCTGAATTGTGAGTGGATAATATGGGAAAGATGAATAGATCCCAAGCTAAGCTCCAATTCGAAACACGAAAGACTCCTCAATCCAAGGAGGTCGACATGTGCTGTGGAGTCTGGGTCAGAGACCAATGACCCCACCCTAAACGTGGAACTGAAATAAAAATATTAGCAGCTATGCAGCATATTTTAGCAAAAATCAATGGGAAAATCGATGCCCTCTCTTTCAGAATGGACAAAATGATGGAGAGACGGGAAAAGCGTACGGAGAGGCTGGACAATGTTAAAGGAGGCTATCTGATGCAAAATATGTAATATCCACAGTCATGCAAAAAGAACAATTGATGGACAGAATGCAGAACAATGTCATACATTCACCCCAGTACAGAGATCTGGGCCTAAATCCATAGTTTTTTTGCTCACCATGCCATTCCAATTTGAACCCAGCCATATGCAAATCAGTCTTGACCCTGTGCCCCATGGGAACAGTCCAGCCTGAACTGCCTGGCCAGGTCCTCCCTGGACTGGAAACAAGCATCCTATGACCGGTTTCGGGGTTTCACCCCTCATCAGCCAGGATAGCTTGACTCCAGTGGCATGGAGAGCACGGGACCCACGTCTGGGCATACCCGTCCCTCTCGGGGTGACATATGCAAAAAGAACAATTGATGGACAGAATGCAGAATACTTTGCCACTGGATTCAAGCTAGCCTAGCTGATGAGGGCTGTTAGCCCAAAACCGGTCCCAGGATGCTTGATTCCGGTCCAGGGAACACATGGCTTGGCAGTTCGGGCTGGACTGTTCCCATGAGGCACAGGGTCAAGACTGATTTGCATATATCTGTGTCTGAACTGGGGTGGCGAAGTGAGCTAAAGAATGATGATGGATTCAACCCAGATCTGTAACTGGGGGTGAGTGTCTGAAAAGTTTCAGCGCTCCGTCCATCATCTCCTTGTGTTTGCTTTGCTCGCCCTAAGTTGGCAGGGTATGCCCAGACGTGGGTCCCTTGCTCACTTTGCCACTGGATTCAAGCTAGCCTGGCTGATGAGGGCTGTTAGCCCGAAACCGGTCCCAGGATGCTTGTTTCCGGTCCAGGGAAGACATGACTTGGCAGTTCGGGCTGGACTGTTCCCATGAGGCACAGGGTCAAGACTGATTTGCATATAGCTGTGTCTGAACTGGGGTGGCGTAGTGAGCTAAAGAATGATGATGGATTCAACCCAGATCTGTGACTGGGGGTGAGTGTCTGAAAAGTTTCAGCGCTCCGTCCATCATCTCCTTGTGTTTGCTTTGTTCGCCCTAAGTTGGCAGGGTATGCCCAGACGTGGGTCCCTTGCTCACTTTGCCACTGGATTCAAGCTAGCCTGGCTGATGAGGGCTGTCAGCCCGAAACCGGTCCCAGGATGCTTGTTTCCGGCCCAGGGAAGACATGACTTGGCAGTTCGGGCTGGACTGTTCCCATGAGGCACAGGGTCAAGACTGATTTGCATATAGCTGTGTCTGAACTGGGGTGGCGAAGTGATCTAAAGAATGATGATGGATTCAACCCAGATCTGTGACTGGGGGTGAGTGTCTGAAAAGTTTCAGCGCTCCGTCCATCATCTCCCTGTGCTTGCTTTGTTCGCCCTAAGTTGGCAGGGTATGCCCAGACGTGGGTCCCTTGCTCACTTTGCCACTGGATTCAAGCTAACTTGGCTGATGAGGGCTGTTAGCCCGAAAACCAGTCCCAGGATGCTTGCTTCCGGTCCAGGGAAGACATGGCTTGGCAGTTCGGGCTGGACTGTTCCCATGAGGCACAGGGTCAAGACTGATTTTCATATAGCTGTGTCTGAACTGGGGTGGCGAAGTGAGCTAAAGAATGATGATGGATTCAACCCAGATCTGTGACTGGGGGTGAGTATCTGAAAAGTTTCGGCACTCCGTCCATCATCTCCTTCTGTTTGCTATATCCACAGAGTCGACAATGCATAAGAAAATGGACAAACTACTCCACACACTACAAGTGAAAGCAGAAGATTTAGAAGCACGTTCCAGGAGGAACAACATAAGAATTGTGGGTGTCATGGAGTCAACCAATATAGACAACATCGAACAATATGTAGAATGCCTCCTAATCGCCATTCTGGGCAGAGACACCTTCTCAGAAATGTTTATTGAGGAGTGTGCCCATCGCTCCCTGGCACGAAGACCAATCCCAGGAGCTAACTCCCTCCCAATAATAGCGAGACTCTTAAATTACAGGGATCCGGACGCAGCTCTGTGGAACAAGACACAAGACCTGAAGATGCCACGGTATGAAGGCACTGATCTGTCCCGCTATCCTAAATTCACACAGCAGGTTCAAAAGGCCCAACGTCAATTTGTCCCAGCCCAAAAAAAACTCAGAGAGCTCAAATTGGAATACTGTATGATGTATCCCGCCAAGCTATGAGTTATGTCGTAAGGGAAGGTATATTTTTTCACTGACACGAAGCAAGTACTCCCATTCATCAAATGGAAGGAGGGAGCCAGATGCAAGAGGGGGTCCCCTAGGGCCACCTCCAACGATGAAGACAACACGCTAGACATAGAGGAACATTGAAATGACACTTGTGGCTCTCCACAAGTCAGAGACCAGTTGAATTAACAGCAGTAGGGCAGAACTGGGAGTATCGCCGCCCAACGATAGGTGGAAACATTTTCGCAGCCTACGGCCCGCCTCCCATGACAGACACTTATACAACTGTATGGCTGGAGAGTCGGGAGGGATGCCCCCTCAACTGGCCCTGGACTTGAGATGCTGGTAAGACCGTTTCAAACTGTACCCAGGCGGGCCCCCGCAAACAAATATCTTGTAGGGTTGACGTAGTGTATCACATGCCCCGCCATAGAGGCTATTTGGCCATTCCTCGCCTGTTTCCAACACTCATCTTGGCTGTGAAAGGGCCAGAACTTTGATGGCTAACTACTAATGATTCCTTACTTACGTAGTGGACACACATTTAGAATTATGTCACAAGAGGGTGGCTGGGACTGTGGAGAAGTTTGCAAGCCGGTAGCATCCACCCCCATGTGTGCACCACTGTGTGCAGATTCTAGTTATCTGCTTTTCTCTTTTGGGAACTTGATGGGTTGGGACACAATACTGCTATGCAAAGTTTGGGTTCACATAGCGTGGGAGGGATTTTCATTGGGATGGTTGTACTTTTGTTATTGAAAAAAGTGATGTTTGTTCTCTGGCTGATCATGTCTGCTGTTCGATAGAAGTCGGGGTGTGATGGGGGACATAGAGCAGATGGAGACGGACCAATCGTCCAGACTGTAGATCAGATTACTTACGTGGAATGTGAGAAGTCTACATGATCACTGAAAGATCTGTAAAGTGGTGGCTTACCTATAACATCACAGAGTAGAGGTGGCAATACTGTAGGAGACACATTTGGCCCTAGGCAGCAGTGCACTGACACAGTGAAGATTACAGGGCCACTGCTGTGCCTCGGGTTTCACTTTGCATGCCTGCTGGGTTCTCATATGGGTGGACTTCAGATCTGGAATTAGGTTACAAGAAGTATGTGTGGACCCGGGGGGCAAGTTAGTGGTGGCCCGCTGCTGTAAGGAGTAGTTGGTGCTGCTGGTGGGGGTATATGGACCCAACTATGATGACCCGCAGTTCTATCATTCACTCAGAACTCGCTTACGTCAGTGGGGCGACTTATCACAGATCTGGGGGGGGGACTTCAACCGTGTATTAAACCCTGAACTAGACTGATCAAAGGGCCCACCGTGCGGATCCTCTGCAGCCTCTAGGGCAATTATAGAAATAGCTGAACGGATGGGACTACTAGCTATATGGAGGCATTGTTCACCTGATGGAACAGGGTTCACTCATTACTCCTCTATGCCTGACATTTACACTTGCATAGATTTCTGATTGGAATCTAGGAGTCTAGCCGCCTGTGTCACTAAGGGGCCGATTCCGATTCGGGCAGGAAATCCCTCCGACCGAGCCGGACCCGGAGAGATTTCCGACCGAATCGGACCCTAGCAGTCCGACCGAACGAGTACAATGCGTTCGCATGCTATCGGACTCGATTCGGTCGGACTCCCATTGAAGTCAATGGGAGCCGGTCGTACAATGCGTACGCGGGCTCCCATTGACTCAATGGGTGCGAGGCGAACAAGGGCGCCCCCTATAGCGGGTATGCATTGAAGCGGGTCGCGCCGTACACGCACAGGTAGGGGGGACCCATGGGTCCCCCCTGTGTGCGACTCGCGTGGCTAGGCGTACAGGGGGGTCCGACACGGACCCCCAAAGTGTGGCTCCGACTGCTCTTTCGAGCCGGATGGCGCGAGTCGGTCAGACTGCTCGCGGCGCGCATTGTACTTACCCGGCCGGGGAACGTCTCCATTGCGCGGTGCGAGTCGTGTCCGTGCGAGTCGGTCGGAGCGGTTGGGTCCCGTGAACGAGTCGGTCGGCGATTTCGCGTACGTTTGCATCGTACTCGCTCGCCCGGAAGCACGTCCGACTCGGTCGGGAATCAGGGCTCCGAATCGGATCCGGTAATGCCGAGTCCGATTCGGAGCCCTACCGGCCGAGATCGGAATCGACCCCTAAGTGTGAACCTCTCCCACGAATCTACTCAAACCACTCACCAGTGGTATTGGGCCTGGAGCTTCGCACTCGTAGGGCCACTGCCTTCACCTGGTGATTTCCCCCTTATTACATTCAGCCTTCAAGGCAGAAATAGCGCAAGCCATTGAGGAATTTTTTAACAATAATATAGGTTCGGTTGATTGCTTTGCTACAGTTTGGAAAACCTTTAAGGTCTACATCAGAGGAATCACAATTTCAAAGCACACTGGTGTTCTTAAATCGCTAAAAGGTAAATTATCACACTTAGAAAGGGAAATAGCAGACCTGGAGCTGAGACATCAGAGCTCGAGCAATGCCATATCCTAAGTGACATCTAGGCTAGGATAGAAGAATATCATGAAATAGCCAACAGTGAAGTCAAACTCCTGGGTAAATACGCAGTCGTCAGGACGTATAGGGAGGGGGCCATATTGGCTGCCTTGATGCGTCCAAAGAGGGAGGCTGAGGTGATCATGGAAATCCAATATGAAAGTGGGCAGCCATTGCATGATATGGATCACATCGCCGAAAGGTTCAGCAGATACTATGCTGATCTGAACCGATCGCAAATTCCACCAGATGAAGCCGCCATTACCGATTACCTAGGACACATAGCGATGACATGGCTCACTACAGAACACAGGGAGCATTTGATGTCACCACTGGATCCCACAGAGATATGCACTGCAGTCAAAGGCATGCAGGCTGGGAAGGCATTGGGTATTGACAGTCTCACAGTGGCCTTCTGTAAGGGCTACCAGGATCTACTCAAAGCACACCTAGTCACACTATATGAGGAGATGGTACAGACTGGTACGATGCACCCCTCAATGTGCGAGGCCCTGATAGTAACTCTCTTGAAGCCTGGCAAACAACCCAACAGTTGCTCTTCTCACAGGCCCTGTTGCTATGAAACGTTGATACTAAATTATTCGCCAAAGTTCTGGAAAATAGACTGGCCCCAATTTTTCCTGGGGTGGTGTTCAAAGATTTTAAATGCATTCAAAGTTGGCCTCTGTGGAAGTGAATAGATCCATAGCAGCCACCTATGAATACATTTAAAACGTTTTAACAAACCCCTTCACAGATAGCCACTACGCATGTGCATGCATTTGTGATGGCTATCTAACCCAAAAAAAGCATTGGCAAATCTTATAAATTGCACTGACAAGATCTATTTGCTTTGCCAAAGTTTGTTCTATGTACTTTCACTCTTTTGGCTCTGAGGTCTGCTTAACAAGTAACAGAAACTTGTACTGTTTTAAAATAATTCTCTTTTTGCATTTTAGAGTCTATTAATGATTCAATTTAAGTGCTCCATAGCTGGCCTTTAAAGATAGCAAATATTCATAACTGTACCATTGTGGGCTACATAAAGAACAGGATATTGTTAGTACATCATTTATGACATGTAGAAGTAAGACAAGTTGTCTACTGCACGACACAGTCAGCTCAGATTGCAGATATCTTTCTGGTAATGTAATTGTTTCAGTTAACTAATCTTTCCTTGTTGATGGCACCTGATGGAAGCTCACCTGACAGTTATGAAGTTCATCCCAAAATGGGGACTACCTACTTCAATGTGGAAGGAGGACAAGGAAAATGAAGGGAGGCACAGGGAGGAGCATGCAAATGCAAAAACACACATACAAAATAGTAAATTAGCTGCTATTCACGTTACACTCACATCTATTCCAGTAATACAGCCCAGAGTCATTCTACAGAAGCCAAACTTTGGAGTAAGATGCAGACCACACATTGCCATTCATAGCTGCTGCAAGGAAAGCACAAACATATCAATGAAGGCAGAAATTAACCCAGCTCAAAGGGATAAATAGGGGAAAATAAAAATATGACATATAAAAGTATTTATTATTTAAATATCTTTAATATATTTTTACAGAATTAGAAATATATTTAAATAATACAGTCACACACAAAAGCACACAACATTAAACGTAGGCAGAACTAGTCACTTAAAGTGAGAATAGAGCACAAATAATTAAAAGGCTGCATTCCCATTCAATACTTCTAACAATGAAAGAAGATAGTGAATCAACAGCCATGACTTCACCACACCTATCTTCAGGTAACACTCAGTAAACCATCAACACCCAGTCTGCCCACATTCGAAGACAAGTCACAATACATATACAATTTTTCCTCCTTGTCGGTTAATGTCTTTGTCACCTTACTCCTCATTTTGCGGAATAAATTCTTGTCAAGAAATGAAAGAATGTACAGGCAGATGGTGACTATCTTTACTATTTCCAGGGAAGCAGTTCTGACAGGATACTGCTTTCCCCTTCAAGTGTTTATTGGCATGGTTGCAAAATGGGAACCAGAGATCACTTCACCTACAGTCAGCTTCCAAGTCTCCCAGGCACATGTCAAAATACTAGCTCCACTACACGTCCTGAAAATTTGGCTCTTTCAAGATAGTCACTGAGAATACAATTGGCATCTCACTGGCAAGCCCATCCCGGCGCTTGCACCGGGTACTGAGACACATCACCAGGTGAGTTCTTCGGTATATTGCCATACCATAGTCACCGGAGGAAAGTGAACAGGAGACAAGGAATTCTATTCCATTGTCCATTTGTCTCGGGTATTAGGTGCTATTGATTGGACCTCACCAAGCCTCAGGGACAGCATTACCGTAACAGACTCAACTGGACTACAAGTTGTATGTGATGCTAGGGCCTGTATCAGTTATGCGACCATTGGGCCCGATTCACAAAGGTAAAATGAGACGAAAGTCTAACTTTACGACATTCGGTATTCACAAAGATCATTTGGTTCACTGATAGAATATCGATGTAGAAAAATATCGATGTTCAAAATATCGGAGAAAATATATAAACTACAAAAATATCGACTCCCATAACTACACAGGTAAGTACAAAAATATTGAATCAAAAATATCGATGTAAAAAATATAGATGTAAAAAAATATCAATTTAAATATATATATATAAAATAAAATAATATATATTAAATATAAATATTAACTTTAACAAAATAAATTACATTTAATATACATTTTTACAAAATATTACAATTAAACTTAATTTAAAAAACATAAACACACAAACATAATAATTTATACATATATATATTTACTTTAAAATAATTAATCAACTATTATCTTAAATTTATTTTAAAACTTTAAAATTATATAAAAATAAAAAATATATATGTAAATAATTTAAAATAGAAAAATACATTCTAGAATAAATTAAAACATTGAACTATGAAAAAATATTTAAACTCAAATTGCCCAATACAATCAGTGCAACAGTAGGAAAAGTATTGGCTAGCAAAATAATTAAATTTACTATTCCAACTCCAGTGAGTGCAAAAGTAGGGAAAGTGTTGGATAGCGGAGGGGTAAAAATTACTATTCCTACTCCAGTGTGAGCAACAGTAGGGAAAGTGTTGGATAGCGGAGGGGAAAAAATTACTATTCCCACTCCAGTGAGTGCAATAGTAGGGAAAGTGTTGGATAGCGGAGAGGTAAAGATACCTATTCCCACTCCAAAGAGTGCAACAGAAGGGAAAGTGTTGGATAGCGGAGGGGAAAAAAGTACTATTTCCACTTCCCACTCCAGTGAGTGCAACAGTACGGAAAGTGCTGGATAGCGGAGGGGTAAAAACTACTATTCCCACTCCAGTGAGAACAACAGTAGGGAAAGTATTGGAAACTGGAGGGGCAAACATTACTATTCCCACTCCAAAGAGTGCAACAGTAGGGAAAATGTTGGATAGCGGAGGGGTAAAAATTAGTATTGCCACTCCACTGAATGCAATAGTAGGATAAGTATTGGATAGCGGAGGGATAAAAAACTATATATATATATATATATATATATATATATATAAAATCTATAAAAGAACACATATTATGATTTTAATTACATATAACAAAAACCTACAAATATTATATAAAATAAAATAAAAAATACATTTACATAAAAATAATTCTTTTAAACTAGGAAATATTTACAAACAAAAAAAATAATTAAAACATAATTTTATTTATTTTATTTCCTACCCTATACAACCACACCAATAACAAAACACTTCAACATTTTTAATTAAATGTATTTACATAATTAACATAATTAATAACCAATTAAAAAATATTATTATAAAATAATAAATAATAAAACACAATTAAAACTTATTTTAAAATGAACAACTATTACTATTAACAACTAATAATTAAATAATTAAAATGTATTTAATACCACAGCCAATTATGAATTCATCAATTAAAAATAAATTACTTCCCACCCTTCCCACCCCTTACACCTATAGAAACCACAACACACACCTAAAATTAATTACACAATTACCAAAATTAATTACAAATTAATTAATTAAAATTAATTAACCAATTATTAATTCATCAATTAAAAATAAATTACTTCCCACCCTTTACACCTATAAACACCACAACACACACCTAAAATTAATTACAGAATTACCATAATTAATTACCAATTATTAATTAATTAATAATAAATCACTTTACACATTTAACACTACAACATCTCAATTTAACAAATATTCATAAATTAAAATTAATCAATACATTTAATATAATTAAATTAGTTCCCACCCTATTCCCCTATAAACCCACAACCCGCTACGGAACTAAAAGCGAAAATTCAAATAAAAAAAATTAATAACTACTAAAAATGTATCACATATCTTAAAAATACAAACAATTCTTATACAAAAAAACATACATCACATACATATAAAATATATACTAAAATACATCACAATAATAAAAAACAATATTTTTAACAACTATATTTTTGCAAACAATAGTAAACACTTCGATATTTTTAAAATCGATATTTTTTACCTTAAGTCGATATTCTTGACCACGATATTCTTGCTGTCGATATTTCTGACCCATGATATCAATGACTCGATATTTGTGCAACTCAATATTTTGTACTCGATATTCTGTCTCTACACCAGATCATTTACAACTCGTAATTGCCCTTTGTGAATACCTCAAGCAGTAAAGTTCAACTTTTGGTATTCACAAAGGGAAATTACGAATACCGAAAGTCATAAAGTTAGACTTTCGTCTCACGTTACCTTTGTGAATCAATTCCATAGATTTTCTTGGTTGCCCACACAACAGCTACTTTTTCCGAAAGCCACATATTGTAGGTCATTTGATTGCTGGGAATTACAGTGTCATTTTGCTCCTGGGTAAGTTTACCTAACTCAACCTGGCACCACATGTGTACCTGGGGAAAGGCTTGCACAGATATTCACTTATAACTGCTCTGCATCAATTACCTCAGTGATAGTAGTATTCACTGCATGAATGAGTGGAATGTCTTCAGCATTATCATTTAACCACTGTAAATATCATGTCTTTCTTGCAGCTGATGCTTGGTATTGCCTCCATCCACACACCCTTCCGTCATCCAACCAACCTGCTTCATCAGAGGTAAAACATCACTGGGCACCTTTTTGACACTCTGAAGTTGCATGTTAGATGTGTTGATCATGTGGAAAGGGTTCTTCAGTACTCTCCAGAAGTAGTGTACAAGATCACTGTAGGCTGTTACATGTTGCAAATAATAGTCAGTCTACTGTGTTTATATGTTGAGCTAAAACTTGAAATATTGCCTTCATCCAAGTTCCAAGGCTGAGTCACAGTCCAAGGTTAGGGTCTGCATGTGATCGAACATTTCATCATAGCTGCTACATTTGTGGATCCATCATAGTGGTTGGACAGGCAGCCAATGATGGAAGGTAGATTCCATCACATCCTCATATACCATCAAGAGTCACCACTGTTACACTACCATAATGCTACAACTAAAGAAGCAAATGTATTCTGCATTGGCACACACATTAATCACTTATTCATCTACATATTCCATCCTACATCTATGTACGTTATTCAACAACACTAGATTGTTTCAGAACGAGGCAACGTACATATATTGCATGGAGAAAATACAATAAGCATAAGTAAGAGTGCACTCAAATTCCTTCAATTACACATATAATATTTTGCTAGTGTATAATTTCACTGAACAGTGTTGTGTGATACAAATACAATTTTATCCATCAGCATAGGCATGTTGTCTTTTTCACTCAATCCCTTTTTTTTCTAGTTGACAGCGTAGAATTATGTAGCGGAGGTACGGTTTCCCACCAATTGTAACAAACAGGAAGTTGCATAGCGAAGAAGTAATACCATTCCTGAGACGTCCTTGGACAGGAGCAGATTCCTTCTCCATCCTCCTGCTGCTTTGGCAGTTGACAACAGATGCCGTCAAAGTCGCCATGGAGTACTATCAGAGTCCCACAGCTTCACTACAGAGGGATAAGAAGCAATCAGGGAGTGGGTCCTCTAAAATTAGGTATAGGGTTATAAAGACTGAGCAATGCAGCACAACTGGACACCTGGGTTAACATTATCAGGCACTGCTTTACAGTGGGTGTTCACAACCATTGAGTGAGGGAGTGCAGAAAGTGCTGGAAGGACTTCCAGTACTGGTAGCAATGGAAGCGCTAAGGTATCATCCCAGCACCAAACGTGCCACCCTCGGCTTAGCCCCTATGCACAGGAGAGTCCTGAGAAATGCTTCTCTGGACTTTGATGCTCAGCTGGAGGCTTATGAGCAGCAGCATAGCAATAAGTAATTGCAGATATAAAGTGTGCTGCTCGATCTGTGGATTGCCAGTCTTGTTGTGTTATGTCCCATGTTTAAGAGGTCTCCAGAGGTGTATGTTTTTTGTATCCCATGGTGCCATTCATTAACTTTACTTTATTTTGGTCAATATACAACAATAAAAGTTCAAACATTCATTTAAAAAATTCATCTGTGGGGCTGATTCTATCTGGAAATGGCTCAAATTTAGGGGGTAATAACCTCTTAATCAGGTCACCATTCCTCGGCAAACACAATGCTTCCGAGAGAATGTGATCCCAGTATATACCCTTAATCCTGTTGATTATTGTTTGTGCAGTTTTCTTGGCTCATTCCATGCTTCCTCTATTTTCAACTGCCTACTCAAGTCTTTCACTGAATTCAGCCATGGGGTGACACAGCTCTTATCTAAAGCAATTAGCTACTCAAGGGCAGCTTTGTAGGAAACCAGGACATGTGTTGTCCAGATTCTAACCCGATAGTTCAGGATTCTGAATCGGGCAATATGGTTTATCCTTTTCGAATCCAGGTCCCATCTAACAGGTATCAGGGGAGTGCTGTTTGGTAAGTTCAAAAGGGATCTCAAAAATGTGTTTTCCAAAGGATTCAGCTATGTACCATTCCAGTATCCCCAGATTTCTGCTCCTTACAGAACCCCTCCGAGAGCCACTGCTCTATATATTTCCAGGACTGGAGATACAGTCCTGCTTGATGTAGATTTAAACATTTTCACAATAGCTGTTGATCTATGCTGGAGGATGGATTCACTTTTTGACAACTGAAGGTCCCAGGAATCAATGTCAGTGAGCCTCTCTCCTAAATAATCAAATTTCTTAACCTGCTCATTTGGGGCTCCATCGACAGCCATTTTATTTCTAAACAATCATTGCCATAAACATAGACTTCCCTGCATTAATCTCTAGGCCTCTGTTTTCACTAAACCTCACAAAATGACCTAGCAGTTCATGCGGTCCCATTGATGTATGTGGCTACAGCAAAGTATCTTTGGCGAACAGCAGCACAGGGGTGTTGATGCAGGCTGACTTTGGTGCATCATGTTGACATTTGTTCAACAGTTCCACCACGTTGTTCATATATAAACAGAACAACGTGGGGGCCAGAACACACCCTTGTCTGACCCCCACTTTATAGGTATCCTATTCGTCAATGCGCCTTGAGAATTCCACTACACCTGTGCCTATGTATCTTTATATCATTTTATCAGAATATGAAGAAGATCCTCTGGGATACCATACTGACTCAGTACCTCCCACAGGCTTTCCCTGGCTACTAGATCAAATGCAACCCTCATGTCCATGAAGGCAGCATACAGATGGTCTTTGTTTAAGGAGATATACTTCCAACAGATGGTCATAAAGCGAAACACCTGCTCAATAGTACTTGGAGAACCACCTGGAAATGTGACAGAACCCAATGCTCAGCCATCCAGCCATGCAGCCGAGCAAGAACTTGTCTGCAAAATATTTTCTGTGTATTATCAATAAGGCTGATGGGTCTATAGTTTGCAGGGTGGTCTTTTGCACCCTTCTTGTGGATTTGGACAATAATAGCCCCATGCCATGTCTCAGGGATTTCATCCCCTCCAGATATGGCATTACTAGGTACATTCAACTATGAAACCCATATAGCAGACTCTGAGTGGAATAGATCCCCTGGGGTACTATCAGGGTCAGGAACTTTGTCTCTTTTCCTGTTTTGAAGAGCTAACTCAGTTTTCTTAAGTGAGAAAGCAATTGAGGAAGCATTAAGGCCAGTTGAGTGATTCAGGGAATGGACTATCTATGCTTGTGTTAGGGGTAAAGTCCTATCCTTTTATTTTCCCTACATCATACAAGCTGGAAAAATGTGCAACCCGTTGCTCCACCGGGACAAATGACTCAGGTGAAAGTAGCCCCGACCTACTACCATTGGCGATAATTCTCCAAAAGGCTCTTAAGTTCTTTTTTTGCAGGGCATCTGTAAAATCAATCCACTGAGCTTCCTCCCATTTCTTCCTGCATTTATTCTAGGTTAATTTGTGCAACTTCCTAGCTTGCACTATTCCTAATTTGCTGCCTTCTTTTATAGCCTTAACCAGGCCCCCTTTAACCACCCTGTACTCCTTTGTGAACCAGGGACACAATGTGGTTATGCCTTGTGGCTTCTTGGCATAATTTCTGGAGTTAGCTTTTAAAGTTTCAAAGAAATCTAAGTGTATTGAGACAAAGTAAAATGTGCCCAATTTAATTTGTTCATAGGGTTCAACGTGTACCACAAAGGCTTGATAAATCACACCTTTGACTTTTTCATTCCCGTTTGTATTAACCCATGTTATGTTTCAGAAGTTGTTTCTGAGAGCAAGTGGCATTATGCTAGGATTACTAGAATGCCCCTGCAGCTTATGTAACAAATCAACATAAAATTCTGCTACAAGAGCATTATGATCACTATCCAGGCGTGCTACTACTTCCATGTCACCCATAAAATGCCCTAACCTCAAATCGAGGAACAAGTAATCAATGTGACTTACACATCGTCCTCTTATAAAAGTTGGGATCAGAATTAAAGCACCCATTAACCGCCCTCAATCCATGCTCCAGAGCCAGATGGAAAAGTTGGCTTGCCACTTTTTGCTATTTGCTAACGAACTTAGGGCCAGATGTACGACTGTTTTTTGCGGTCGCAAATGGGAAATTGGCCCGTTTGCGACTGCAAAAAAGGATGGTTGTATGTACAAATGCTATTTTGCAAGTCAGTGACTCGCAAAATAGTGGTTGCGAGGTGCTATTAGGAAGGGGCGTGCCAAGGGCGTCTCTTCCTAATAGCTAGTCAAAATGGTATGTTCCATTGTTTTGCAACTGCATTTGCAGACAAAAAACACTCAGGGGTCGATTCCGATCTCGGCCGGTAGGGCTCCGAATCGGACTCGGCATTACCAGATCCGATTCGGAGCCCTGTTTCCCGACCGAGTCGGACGTGCATCCGGGCGCGCGAGTACGATGCGAACTTACGCGAAATCGCCGACCGACTCGTTCGCGGGACCCAACCGCTCCGACCGACTCGCACGGACATGACTCGCACCGCGCAATGGAGACGTTCCCCGGCCGGGTAAGTACGATGCACGCCGCGAGCAGTCCGACCGACTCGCGCCGTCCGGCTCGAAAGAGCAGTCAGAGCCGCACTTTGGGGGTCCGTGTCGGACCCCCCTGTACGCCTAGCCGCGCGAGTCGCACACAGGGGGGACCCATGGGTCCCCCCTACCTGTGCATGTACGGCGCGACCCGCTTCGACGCGTACCCGCTGTAGGGAGCGCCCTTGTTCGCCTCGCACCCATTGAGTCAATGGGAGCCCGCGTACGCGTTGTACGACCGGCTCCCATTGACGTCAATGGGAGTCCGACCGAATCGAGTCCGATAGCATGCGTCCGCATCGTACTCGTTCGGTCGGACTGCTAGGGTCCGATTCGGTCGGAAATCTCTCCGGGGCCGGCTCGGTCGGAGAGATTTCCGGCCTGAATCGGAATCGGCCCCTCAATGTTTACCATATACTTCAAGTAGGAGGCAAGCCACTTGCAAACGGGAAGGGGTACCCAGGGGACCCCTTCCCCTTTGTAAATGGATGCGAAAATATTTTTTAAGAGCAGGCAGTGGACGTTTCATTTTTCTTTTTTAAATGCATCCCGTTTTCTTTTAGGGAAAATGGTCTGGATTTAAAAAATGAAAACCTGCTTTATTGAAAAGGCAGTCACAGACATGGTTGTCTGCTGACCCCAGCAGGCCACCATCCCTGTGGGTGCTGGCCATTCCCAATGGGTCATAAATTGCGACCTGCCTTATGAATACTGATGAGATAGGCCGTTTGCGACCCCATTAGGAATCGCAAACAGTGTCTGAGACACTGTTGTAAATTCCATTTTGTGAGTTGCAAATTGCGAGTCGCAAAACGTCACAATTTTCGACTCGCAAAATGGAATGGTCGTACATCTGGCCCTTAGCTATTAGTTTGGGTATTCCCCACTCCTCGTCCTCAACTAACATCAAGGAAGAGAGGGGCTCAAATTATTCACTCTTCACCTTACAGTCTCCAGCGATAATCACAGGCCAAGTATGATGCATAGTTTCAAGCAAAGTATGTACAGCATGTACAATTGGCGATTCTGCTTTGTCATGAACTGAGCATATGTATATATTTACCATCACAATATGCCTATGCAGGGCAGTACTCTGTGGAGTTCAGAATAATCCACAATTTATCCTTTGAATTCGAGTTCAAGGCTTTAACCTTACTTTGGATTGTATTTTTTAGCCAGATGAGTAGGCCTCCTGAAGCTCTTCCCAAGCTAGCTGGAGTAGCATTCATATAAACGAAAAGGTAGCCTGATATAAACGCTGGCTCTGTCACCCAGGTTTTCTGCAGGAGAATAATATGGTGACTGTCAATAAATTCCCCCCACTCTGAATCATTAAGCTTAGAATGTAAACCAGCCAAGTTCCATGGCATTAGTTTAACTGGGGCTCCCATCCTGGCATAAGATGCCAAAGGGCCAATGAACAGGGGTGAGATTGAAGGGACAATCTGTGCATTTGCCATATTAATTGCCTGCCCTCTTGCACGGTCCCAGGAAATTCCCAACGCTGCACCCGTGCCCTGCTTAGGTAGCTGGACCATTTGCCTCCTTTAACAGACAAGCTGGTGAGGGGTTAATGTCCGTTTCATGCCGCTGGACCTGGGTAAGTCAATCTATATATGAGGTAGCCAAGGATTGGGATCTTTTAACTTGAGTCCCAGCCACCTAATGTAGCGGCCGTACAAGCCCATTATGGCTATCTGAAAATATACTGTGAGGCATTGTATTTTTATGCAGACGTTTGAGCCACTGATTAATGTTCATCTATGCTCCAGGCCAATTACGCCCTCATTTATTTCATTACTGGCAAATCTTATGCCAATATAATCCATGATGCTGTGTTTATTTGTGTTTAGTATCGCCCAACAATATTGTCCCTTATTATTGATCTACAGTTACGGACCTGCTGCAGCCAATGAATAATTTTATTGATTAATGAATCTCTACTTTCAGGAAGCCCAGGCATCAGTTTGGGCACGTTTGTCATAAAAATGTCTTTGCCTAAATGGTCACTAGCAGCCTTCTCTCTGTGTACATGGATCCACGATGCAGTGTCCAATTTCTTCAAGGTCGGGGGATTGAAAACCTGCATTTTAT
This sequence comes from Calotriton arnoldi, assembly GCA_963921515.1. NCBI lineage: Eukaryota > Metazoa > Chordata > Amphibia > Caudata > Salamandridae > Calotriton > Calotriton arnoldi. The sequence continues at coordinate 804,917 of CAWUFW010002337.1, read as the reverse complement.
ACCTTACAGGGTGATCTATACTCATCATCATGCTCTGATTATGCGTTAGGGCCTGTGGTTCTCCACCCCGTCGTTTGGTATTCCCTCTGCTTGTTGTGGTGACCCGGAGGCCCCTACTCTGCTGGACTGAGGGTATCTACTCTTTGATTAGATGGATTATTTAGAGTAGCAATATCAAAGTTGTCGGGCTCAACACTACTATTGGATCTGGGTGAGCTATTCTGCCCCTCCCTTGTGAGGTTAGTAATTCATTCAATTTATCTACTTTTTCAGTCAATGTCTGTGCAACCAAGGTAATAACTTTTTTTACCTCACTACCTCAGGCTTCAAGTAATTCAACTGTACCTCAGCTGCGCTACCCACAGAATGTTGTTTAAGAGTTATGGGGCCACTTTGTGCTGGAGCCACTAAGGTTGCATCTCCCTACTCCATTCCCAGGGATAAAAATCTGTTCTTGCACTCTACATTAACCGCTGTGGGGTGTTGGTCTTTCAAACTTCTCCCTTCATCGGCTTCCATGGCCAGGAGTTCCCTGGTTGAATCCTCAGTGTCATCCTGATGCACACGTAAGCCAGAGCGTCACCTGACTATGGGGTCTAGTAGGATGGCGGTCGGATAACCGCCACCGGCCCGGCGGCGGTCATCCGCCCGCGATCGCAACACTAAAAACCGCCGGTCCCATTAGCATGGCGGTGACGACCGTGGCGGTGCGATTTTCCGCCCGCCAGGCAAGCGTGCGGACTGCTACCGGCTGGACCGCTAAAATGGGGCCTGTGCAGGGCCAGGCTCCGCCGGCATGATTATGATGCCGGCGGTAGCCAGCCTTTCCACGGCGGTTGAACCGCCATGAAAAGGCATACGGAGAATGTCTCCGGGGGCCCATTGCAGGCCCCCATTGTGTTGTGGGGGTGTGTGGGTGCACTGGGGGGGTACCCATGGTACCCCCCTACATGTCCCTGTACCAGGTGGCACGCACTGTGTAGTGCCTGCCACGCAGTGCAGGGATATGCAGGACATGCCTTTTTGGACATCGCTGCGGTGCTGCTGGCAGCAGCAACCACCGCAATGTTAGATGCCGCGATCCGACCGCCGCGGTCGGATTTTGACTGTGGAGCATCCTAATGGGACTGGCGGTTATGCCGCGGTCCTAGCGGGCGGTGTTTTCCCGCTACCATGGCGGTCGGAGTGATTTTCCGACCGCCATCCTAATGACCCCCTTAGTACATGATTTGGTGAGGTAGGATTTAATATCCCCATTTTTACATTTTTTCTTTACTAGCTTCCCCCCTTTCTCCATTGCACATAGCAAGCCATCCACTTCCTCAATTAAGACATCGATTTTGTCTAAGGTACAATTTTCAACTGCGTGTTTAACTTGCTTCTCAGCCTTCCCTGGCTCAACAGAATTATCCACTGCTTTTCGTTTCCCCATTTTTGATTAATTGAAGAGTCCCTCACAAAACTATGGGGGCATTAGGGACGTAGTCACCAGTCAATGACAACTTACTAAGGGGCTCATTATGATGGCGAGCGGACTTCAGTCCGCCCGCCATCCTAGTGGTAACGGGACCGCCCGCCTGCCATGCGGCGGTCCCGCACCCCTGATAATAATGCGACCGCCACCGCAGCGGTCGCATCTGGAAATTCAACATTGCGGCGGGTGCTGCTGGCTGCAGCACCCACCGCATTGTCCAATGGCTATGTTGTGCATTTCCATGCACAACGTGGCAGGCACCGCACGGTGCCTGCCACCTTGTGCACGGAAAGTGCACCCCACCAACCCCCCACCCTCCCAGAGGCCCGCAACGGACCCCCAAAGCAAATCCCCGCCAACCTTTCCATGGCGGCATCGCCGCCATGGAAAGGCCTTTCAGGACACGCATCCTAATATGGCTGGCGATGCCTGCTAGGCACCGCCACCATATTAGTGGCCCAAGTCCGCCCGGCCGGCAATCGTAACGATTGCCGACCGGCAGAAAAGTGGCGGACGCACTTTGCGTCCGCTGAAATACCCCCCGCCATCATAATATGGCGGGGGGTATTTCACTGTAGGATGGCGTAACGATCGTTACGCCATCCTAATGACCCTCCTAAGTTCTTAAGCGACATAAGCACTGCCAATGGATTGCTTTCTCACTGATCATTGGATGGAGCCTTGCGCTGAGCGTGAATTCTATCACAGGTCAGTACAGGGCAAGCAAGGAAGGATCACTCCAATAGGTGTGTTGCCAAGCCCTGGGGACTGCCTAATTCCTATGATCTTTATAGCCAATACACAAATTTAACAGCAATATCAATCAATTTCTAAGCGCTATCAGAAGCAGCAGCTAACCTCATATGAAATCAAAGGACAATAGACAAAACCCAGTGTTAGGAGTAGTCAGCTGAGACGAAAGGGCCCTGCTTCCACAACCCTACAAACCCTCAAGTGTAATTATTTGAGCAAGCCACTTGTAGAAAACAACCGTGTCCAGCAGTAATGTCTACAGGGTATTAGCTCTGTCCAGGAACAGATTTGAATTGGTAGTATGTCAGTACCTTAACGCTGGAGCCAAGATGGGTCTTCCAATCCTCCAGACGGGCCCCTTCTTGGTCCAGTCTTCACCCAGGCGCATCTTGCGCCGCGGGTATGATGAAGCACTTAAAAGAACAAGTTTTGCAGTGCCTCTCCTCTGGGCCAAGTGCAGGAAATGGGCTGCTGGGGTACGTGGTCCCACCCCAGCAGTGAAGAAGCAATTGCAGAGTCCTGTACCGCGGGTATGATAAAACGCTTAAGAGCACAAGTTTCACAGTGCCCCTTCTTTTGGGCCAAGTGCAGGAAATGGGCTGCTGAAGGACGTAGTCCCATCCCTAGTGAAGAAACAATGGCAGCATCCCGCACAGCGGTTAGGATAAAGGTGTTTCACATTAAGCATTCTCTGAGCTTCGAGCATGTCATCTCATGATATATTGGTTCGGTGAATTTCCGTTTCTTGTCAAATATTATGGACATACAGTCACACATCTTTCGGATGGTGACGGTTACTATAACTTTCTTTCTCACGAGCACGGGTTTTAGTGGGATTATGAACCACAATCGTTCTCAGTGGTTATCTTGAATGCACAATAAAGGCTGTTATCTCATTTCAGAGACACATGTAACCTTTCCAATTACACTCGATGGTATTCTGGATGAATATCTGCTTCATTTTGAACTCAATCACAAATCAATAAGGCGTTTATGAGTATGCCTCCCTGTTTATTGTTGTTTATTTTTTATTTTTCATAGTGGCCCCTGAAGAAGGGATAGAAATCCCGAAATGCATTGGGCACTCAATACATCGCTGCGAAAGTGAATCTATTTGTTAAATAGGCCATTTTGATTGATTTCTTTGAGTGAGTTTCTATGTTTATTGTATAAAGCACAAATGTAAAACTTTCTGTGAATATACATTCAACAGTGACTTATGAACATGAATAGTCACCATGATACATACAAAAAAATGAATAGTATTGGAAAAACTTTTGTGATACGAATTTATTTGGGGTAAAGATCCTTGGACATATTCGTGAGCTGTGCATCCAGGTCACAAGTGACACTTGCAGTAAAGTACAATTGATCTGTGTGGTAGGCAGCCACACAATCCTGACTAGCACGCTAAACATATAAACAGTGAGATAAAAAGTCTCAAGAACTATTTGTAAGCTGCATATGAGCAAACAGGTGTGCGCAATACACAGATATTCAATTATTAAGCTTGCGTCATGAATGAGCTAAGTTACAATATCAGTTTCTGTTTACAGTTATAATAACATTGGGCCTGATTTAGAGTTTGGCAGATGCAGTAAAGTACTCTGTCGCCCTGACGGAGTACATGCCCACTGAATTTAGAGAAGTCCGCCGGCCCAGCGGGCATCTCTTGCATTAGCAGGAACCTTCGTCATGGAGGTTTCTGTGAATACATTGAAAGTGTGATTGACAGAGCTGTCAACATGATAGAGCCGTTATGCAAACTGTCAATGCTTTTTTTATTTTCAAAAAGCAATATCAGAAAGCTGAATAAGCTGGAAATAAACAAAGCAGCGACCTCCTTGCCACTGGAGTTTTCTCCAATGTTATGGGGTCATTTTGGAGTTTTCATTGGCCCATAATGCCAGATTTTACTTGGTGGGGATGGACAGTGAAAAGTACATGCCATTTTTTTCACCCACTCCAAAATATGCTGGCAAACAAATCACAAATGATAGAGCAGTCTCCACCATCAACATACTGAAGGATCGCTTGACTCTAAATGAGGCGTGCAGACCTTCAGATTGGTACAGAGTGTACTCCGTTGCCCTTGCGATACAGTACCCTCTCCGCCAAACTGGAAGGTTCCACTGATAAGTCTTTTGATCTCTCGCTTATCCTTTTCAGTGGGTATCCAAGAAGAAATCTGGGAACAGCAGGTGCAGAGGTCAAGAAGACTTAGGGCCTAGGCACTTGCCAGGACATGTAGATAGCACAACCACTGACGATGAGGGAAAGGAGACCAAAGGAAGAGTGGCCATCGTAGGGAGTGACATGGTAATACGCCAAGAGACTCCGAGTATCACATGCCCGGAAGAGTTTGACAATGGGACTCCTGTTGGCTAGAAGAACTATCATCAGTGGTATCAGAGGAACAGCTCCCTCTGGCTTTGGAGCTTGAAGCCACCCCCACCATCAGAGACTAGAGCCTCACCAAAAAAGACCTGTCATCCCTCCTCCTCAGCAGACCGCTTAACCAGAATATCAGCGGCCTAGGATGAGATTTACCTTGGACAAACCGACGCCTGCTTGTTTTGACGTAATCTTTGCATTTCCTACTTACATATCCACACTGCAATTCATGTATATAATTTATTTGAGTGCACATTTCTCATTTATAAACGCATAATGTATTTAGTCTTGTCTGCACATGTATTACATGTAACATTTGCTTTAATATAGTTTGACAGCGTAGCAATTATTCACATAATTATAAGGTTTTATTGAATAAGTGAAGGCGCAACCAGATTAATATGTTCATTCTTGCATTTGACACCATTTGCTGGAAGGCCTGCCATTTTCAAAATAATTAGAAAAGTGTACTTATGTTGGGTGAAGACAATTGTAAGGCCAGAGAATCTGGGGCTTCCTGTCAGACTGGGATCGAAGTAGCAGAAAATATGAACATGCTTTGTGAAGGCCACAGGCAGGAATCTCTTAGCCAGCCTTGGGTCACTGGCTGGCTGGGTACACCATAGCTAATTAGCATGGAGATAGACAATGGTCTTCTTCATACAGAATAAAACTTCTGTTGTTACACTAAGGTAGCAGGTGAGTGGGCACCATAAAAACTTACATTAAAACGTCAACATTTTGGTCTGAAAAGCGGCGTAAGGACAAAATATTGAGCACAAAATAGTGTGATGCAGAAATATCACCCAAAGATATTGTTGCTATAGAAATATCGTAATGCAGAATATTGTTGGCAAAAAATACAGTTTTAAAACATATTGTGGTTTTTAATATCGTTCTCATTAATAAAGTTATAAAAAATATTATTTCTTAATTAATTCATTGTGGTTTAGTTAATGTATAAGTTTTAGATGGGAATATTGGTAGAATTATTTGTATTTATTTATTTAAAATATAGTTTGTAATTTTTAGTGTTTTAGTAATTTATTTTTAGATGAAATCAGTAATTTTAAGTTTAGCAGCGGTTTGTTAGGTTTGTAGGGGAATAGGGTGAAAGATAATTAATTAATAATTAATTTAAATTTAACAGTAATTCAGTTTTTAATTGTTTTTTTAATTGGTCATTAATTATGTTAGTTGGTAGTTTACATTTTGTTATTTAATTTTTAATTTTTAATGTATATTTTACATTTATTATTATTAATAGTATGTTATAAGTTAGTAGCAGGTTTTTGGGTTTGTAGGGGTATAGGGAGGAAGATAATTAAATCATAATTAATTTTAAGTGGTGAGTACCGAATTGTAAATTAATTATTTAATTGATTATAATTCATGTCATTTTTTGTTAGTTTACATGTTTTTATAATTTTATTCACGTGTATATTTTTATTATAAAATTAACAGTAAGGGGCCCATTACGATGGCGGGCGGAAGCACAACCGCCGTGCTGGCGGATGCAAAAAGCACCAGTTACCGCCGGCACGCAGCAGTCCACACGCCCGCCCAATTACGATGCGAAAAGCAGGCCAAACACCGCCGGCAAGCCAGCAACACCGTCCGCCATCAAAGTGCGCCCGTACACGTAGCGGCGCGGCCCAACTGACACACACCGTCCGACGAAACACGTCCCGCCCGGCGCATAAATTACGATGCCGCAAACAAACGGCTCCCACGGCCAAGAGATACCGTACGACAAACCGAAGCGGTAACACGGACGCCGAGCACGGACAACGAAAAAGCGGCTCCCCGAGCATGAATCCAGCACTGCAGGCCGTCCCCATGCTCCTGCTGATGCACCACCAAGGACGCAACGTACCGCGGAGACGCAGGTAGGCACACACACAACAAGTGCACGCAAACAGCGCACACAGTGCAAGGGCGGAAAAAGGGGACAACCCCCCACCAGCGCGTGTACACAACACATCCACCATCGCATCCACATATGACACACAGGCCAAATCGTAACATCGCAGAACACATGTGTACACACCACCTGGGACTAGGAACCAACCACCCCGTCACGGCCCCAAAGCGCCGATGACGCCGCCACACATGCGCACAACGCAGAGGCCAACCGCAGCGCCATGCATGCGTCGCACACAGACACAGGGACACAACCAAGCAGCACACACATCAGCCCCACCCCGAACGCACATGACACGTGACAGGCCGGCCACAGACATGTCCCCAACGCCCAATTCACGGACAACACCCAACGCCACACAACCGACGCACACATGTCAGTGAAGACACGCAACAGCAGGACACACCCCAGTGTAACAAACATGGCGTAGCACACAGCGGCGGCAACACCAACTAGGAGAAGCAGGGCCCCTTCGGGAAGAGGAACGCCAGTACCACACAGAAACACCCATACCACCCTGCACATATGAACAAGACATATAAAACGGAACACCAAAGAGCCCGGGGACCGACAACAGGTGGCCCAAGAATAACATCCACACACAAGGCCCAACGCAGAGCGGAAAGGCAGCCTGCCGCCCACACAAGGGAGAGCAGACAGCACTGAATGACCTTCCATTCCAACTCCGAAACCACAGCCCTACGACAGAAGCCGGTGAATACAGCCATTGTCCAAGAATAGACCAACACAGGCATGCCGAGGAGACCGACCACACGGCAGATAGCGCATATCACAGAAGCACACAACGGACGGGGAAGAAAGAAGAAAACACTCCCCCATGTCGGCCACATGCAAGTTAATTGGAAGGAGTCACACAGCACTGACCTTGAACTGTCTGAGAAGCATGTGGGAAGAGGGCCCGTGTCCTCCAAACAAGCCAACAGAACACAAGTCCTGTCTCCCTACGACTACACAGAGCTCACAGCAACCCCGGAGCGTGCACATTGCAGACTGCACACACAGCCGGAGCACGCCACCTCAACGAACCGCTGCGAAATGGCAACCGCAACACACCTACCCAACTACGCCGAACAGCTCAAGCTGTACAAAACCAACCTGTGCCATACATTGGGATGCGATCTCCTGTCCCTGCTGAACGTAAGTTACCGACTGACTTACCGCATCACATTGTTCAGCTGCGTCATGCCCGTCTTCTACTGTCGGAGGTGTCCCTACCAGCATCCCGTCGAGATATGCCTCTCCAACCCGGCATGTCTGAAGGCGGACCTGCTACCACTACTCCTCCCTCTGGACGCACACGACAGGGCCTGCTCTGCCTATGGGGGCATGGCGTATGTGGCCAACATCGCACCCGCACTGAAATGGGACCACTGTGCCTCCACACGACGGATCATCGATAACAGCTACATCGAATGTCACCCAGCATGCCCCATCATGGTCCTCCAAGGGACAACCTACGAATAACACCTTGACAGCCACCATCCGCTTCATTGGCTGGCAAACATGTACACCACCAATGACATGGAAGCCCTGCTGGACGGCATCGCATACCTGACAACCTGTAAATACGTCGGACCACAACGCAGGTTCCCCGAGTGACCTATGATGTCCAACCCCGCACCCATGCTTAGCTTCCGCACGGACTGGCCAGTCACCACCACAACAGCCATACCAAACGACCGGCAACTGTAACCACACCATCAACGACATCGCCATGACATCGGATATGACCGGGACATGCACACTGTTCCCCATCACATCCAGGAACACCGCATGCATCGTGGGAGGCAGTGGCATGGGCTCTGTGTATCGCACCCACATGGACGGAACTGCACGAACAACCAGGACACGACATGGATCCAGCGCACATGGACACACACACCGCTCAGTGGACATGAATAGGTCGCCTGGAGTCTGTGGGTGCTGCACCCCTCCCACCCCCGCCCCGGGAATCCCATACCAGGACCTTTGCATGGACGACAAGTGCATACAACAACAACACGACCCCAGTGACTGTGACATGTCCAGTAACCACCACAGTGCAACAACAAGTGGCACGCCGCTGCATGCACGCAAGCACATGCCCTGATGTCATCTCACATGCACGCGTGCATGAGGAACAACCGCAGCAAACCTGTCACATGGAACTGAGATGGACTGTGCCCATGATGCCAAGCGGTCTGGTAGGCTACATGTATACCGTCTGTGTCAAAGTCTGCAGCTCCGCAGCTATACGTAAATGTACATTAGCACAGCCTTGGCCAAGCAGATGTCACTCTGAAGCCCACATCCCACATGCAACAGCTAATCACATGTAACCCCACTCCCTATCCCATTTGCAATCATGCTCAGTATATCCTCAACATGTATTCCGCTGCCAGTAGTGTCCACTATACTGCATCACAGAGGACAGAAGACTCAATATAATGTTTGAAACCAAAACTGTCTCCGCTGACTCATTTCACAAGTACGAATGAGAGAGGATGAGAGTATGTGAAGTACACGGCAGTCGTGACATGACCATGTAGTCCACTGGTATTGGATGTCAACGCAAATGAGTAGCACTACTGTGGAAGACACACATGTGTCGTGTGAAGTCGTATGGACGCAGTGCTCAGGTGGGTGGGTGCGATGGGTAGATGCGCACATGCCAAGTTGGAGCACGCCGTGTTGGGAGGGGTCATGAACAGTACACCACCGCTTCCCTGGGCATTGTGAGAGGACACCTGTCGGGGGAGTGAACACGTGTGTGCATAGCAGCCGGGCACACGTACAAAGCGGTACCAGGCGCACCTCAGCCCACCCTCTGTGGACAAGCTGGATCCTGTTGTGCGCCCGCCATGCCCCTGACAAGGCACACACAGCCCCAGTCGACCAGGTGTAACCCCAACATAGTCAATCCGCACAGGCGATACAGGGCACGGGATGGCAGTGGAGCATGGTGTGTGAGAGGTCTCCTCGCGCTCCTCCTGGTCATATCACGCAGGCAATAGAACCTCAACGTCTAGCATGGCACAAGTCAGATGGAAGTGTAGGGGGACGCACCACAGCACGAGCAGCACTGACGTCACGGGAGGTGGCTCGCACCATCCCATCCATTGCCCATCATACCAACCACGCCACATGCCATTGCGACTAAGTGCAAGCGCGTGCGCCACCACCCCCGAGCCCTCCCCAGAGAGGCCAAAGAGTGAATGTGTGGGCCATCAGCCACAGACGGACGCGGCCTGGCCGCAAGGGCAGCCACAGCCACTGGGTGTCGCAGGTGGCGGATCCGGAAGGCGAAGACTGTGATGCATAGTCCATGCAGGCCGGGTCTCCATTTGGGGCACCACGCAGGTGGACGGCGTCCCGCGACACATCATACCCTGAGACAGCCCACTCGTGCAACTGGACCCACACATACACTCCTTGCCCTCTCTGGTGCGAGCTTGGGGCTGCCTGTGCAAGCGCTAGCCTCGCAGGTGAGCATGCATATTGGGGGAGCGAGGGAGGACATGAGGGCTGGGGCGAAGATGACTGTATCACTGTCAGTTAGTACAAGGGATGACCCAGATGTGGAAAGGAAGAGACGTGTCCCGTGTGTACTGCAACTAGTCGCCAATCCAACTACCCCCATGTCCGGAATGTAAGCCCGCACCTAGGCCCGCCCATCCGCCACATCGAACATACCACCAGCACGACAACCTTCCCATTCGAAACACTGACTGGGGGTGGCGACCAGTGTACAATCATGTGTAGCCTACCCACGCGTACATGTGGGCCCTCCATGATCCATGTCACCTGCGGCAAAGTCATGACATGTGCAATGAGGGAAGTGAGGAGAGCTGTCCGCCCCACGCGCAGAAGGTGCATCAGCTCCACAGACCCAGCAGCGAGTCCAGCAGGGGTCACATGTGCAGGGGCAGCTGTGCCTGGTGTGAAGGCACATGCATATAGACAGCACATCGACCAATGTGTAGTCTGCCCACATCTACAGTCCATCATCATGCGGACATAGGAATTGAACACAGGGCAACACATCTTAGTTGGTGCACCCACCGTGACCAACAATGCGCAATCATCGACGTACCCGCCCTGTGCATGGCCCCCACCCAACGGAGGCACATCCAGTGCCACCATCCCACACACACAAGCCTTCCACGGAACATGCTGTGTCCAATGGTCAGTACAGAGTCAGCGCCCATGTGGTGGATCCTGAACAGGAGACACATGCACACACATGCCAGCTCCCACTGTGTACGTCTGCCACCTGGCACGTGCAATGTAACCTCTCACCTGTGACGTGTGACTGCAAGCACACAGCCGTCTTGGCATGGGGCTGTCAATGTGGACACCTGTCAATGTTTCGGGAGGTGTGATCCGTACAGTGCTGTACATAGGGTGCAGTGCTGACACCTACTACTGTCTCATATCCCCTCGTGCCACAGGTCCCACTTGTTTTGGCCGCTCAGCCTTTGCCCACATCGTCGTCGTCGTGTGCCATACTCATCCAGCCGCGGAAGCAGTTCCATGCTCAGCAGACATTCATGTTGCCGTGGCGTTGCCGCTTGACGGATATGCAGTCAGTCCCCATCAGCACGCCCGCAAGTCATTGGGGCCTAGATCCCCATGTGCATGCACATGGCAGTGGTTTGTATCACTAGCCATTGCCATTGGTGGGAGACCTGTGTAAGTGTATTGTGGCCGTGCCGTCCCAGCTTGACAGCTGGGCTGTGGCTCATGTGCTTGCTCAGTCATGTCAGTGATGTGTATGCGAAATTGCTATGTGTCGTGTTGCTTTGACATGTGTCCTCTGCCATTGTCCCTAGGCGGAGACCGAACATTGACCGCCCATACCAATTGCTGGCAGACATGGAGGATACGGAGGTCATTAGGAAGTTTCGGCTGGACAGGCCAACCCTGCATCGACTGTGTGCCATGTTAAAACCCCATCTCCGTCCCCGCAGGGTGTATCCGACTGCTGTCACCCCCACGGCTAAGGTGATGGCCGCCATGCATTTCTTCGCCACTGGGTCATTCCAGCACACAGTGGGCAGTGGAGGAGGGATGTCCCAGCCCATGTTCAGCAAGGTGCTGAGGGATGTACTGGCAGCCATGATGCTGTACCGGAACAGGTACATCCGCTTCCCCAGGGCTCGTGAATTGGCGGCAGTGAAGGGTGCATTCTATGCCCTTGGCAGAATCCCACACGTCGTTGGAGCCATTGACTGCACACATGTCGGCCTTGTTCCACCACAGGCCACTGAGCACCTGTACCGCAACAGGAAGCACACGCACTCCCTGAATGTGCAAGTGGTGTGCCTTGCGGACATGGTGATCACCCACGTGTGTGCAAAGTTCCCAGGCTCGGCCCATGACGCACACATAATGCGCAACAGCATCTTGCCACGACTGATGTCCAATATGCAACAGGATCGTGCCTGTATTGTCGGTGAGTATGTGGAGTGGTGTAGCGTGCTGGCTGTGCGATGCTGTCCCCTGTCCAGTTGGATTAGCAACGGTTCTCTGTGTCCCTCACACCCAGGTGACTCTGCGTATCCGAATGGGGCATGGCTGCTCAGTCCATTGAGGAATCCTCGCACCCCAGCAGACGATCGCTACAATGAGGCACATGGGAGGACCAGACGTGTGGTCGAGCGTACCTTTGGCCTCCTCAAGTCCAGGTTCAGGTGCCTGGACCGCACCGGGAGTGCGCTGGCGTACTCCCCACAGAAGGTGTGCCGGATAGTGGTGGCGTGCTGCATGCTGCACAATCTGGCCATTCGGAAGCAGATCCCCCTCATCGTGGATGACGGAGACCAACCAGGGCCCCAGCCCGCAGACCAGGACAGCTCGAGTGAGGAGGACAGCGGAGAGGAGGAAGCTGGTAATGTGCGGCAGCAGCTCATCGCCCGCTACTTCACTTGACGGTGAGTGTCCATGTACGACGGCTGATGTGGCTGTATCTGTGCAGGTGTGTGTGTGCTGTGTCAGGGTGGCCGTTTGTTCACTGCGTGCTGTGTGTCAACGCTCCATGGCCAGGGTAGTATGCCACTGTTGGTGGCTGTGGCATTGTGCCCTATAGCTCTGTGCGATGTGTGTACATTGCTTGTAGTTGTTGACATGTACTGTGTGATGGGTGTGTGACACACTCATTGAATGTGCTCCTGTTCTGTCTCCCACCCCTAGGTCCCTACAGGTCCCTCCGGATTCAAATGCCATGCCACGCATCAGGTGCCTTTCCGCCCAAGGTGGCCGTTGTATTCCGTACAAATAAGACACAGGGCACAAACAGCAGTTAGTGAAAAAGGTGCATTTATTACAAACTGTGACATGTGATTGTGTGTAAGATGATGACAAAAGTGGTGCGTGCAGTGACAATGAGCTGTCGGTCATGGCTGCGTGATGATCAGGGTGTACCCACTGGTTCTATGTCCATAGTCCAACACACACATGCCATCCAGATGGCTGTGTGGAGTGGGATCGTAGTCCAAGTCAATGCAGTGGCTGGTACAGGAAGGCTGGCGGAAGGCTGGCTGGCTGCCTCACTTGCGACTGGAGCGTGTGAAGTCCTCCCGGGAGATCTGTTTCCTCTTCGGACGGCCCCTTCCACGTTTGCGAGGGGGGGTGCCTGCTTGCGACATGCTGGTGGTTGAGGTGTGATCACTGGCTGTGGACGCAGGGGAACTGGACACTGCTGCTCCACCCTGCGCCCCGGCAGGTGGTGGCGGAGGGGGAGCTGCTGTCCCTGGCTGTGACCTCACCGCCACCACCAGCTGTCCCATGAGGTCCACGATTTGGCCCATACGGGCGTCCATGGACCTCAACACCCCCAGCACCTCACGCGTGTCTGAGGCAGACCGGACCCATTGTCCTTGGGCCTCTTCATAGGCCCCAAGGACTCTGGCCATGTGAGGCAGGGCATGGCTCCCAGGGGAGGCTGGCGTTTCCCTGACCCTGCTCCTCCTACCAGTCCTGCTGCCACCGGCCTGCCCACTAGCCACATTGCTCACCACGGTCCTCGCTGTGGCTCCCAGGGTGGATCCAGTCGTCCGGGCCACCACCTGCGCTGGGGCTGGTGCCAGCGGAGACGTGGCGGTGGTGGCGGCGGTGGTGGTCGGTGCGGCGATGGTGGCGGTTGCGGCAGTGGTAGTGGCCACAATGACCGTGGGTGTGGCCGCAACGACAGTGGCAGCAGGGGGCTGTGAATGTTCAGCAGCCCTGGATGATGGGTTGGTGGGTAGGAGGGGTCCTGGGGAGCGGCTGGGCCCTGCCACACCAGATGGGCCTGCTTGGTTGTCCGTGTCCGAAGAGGAGGACAGATCCTCCAGATCTGTGTGTCCTCGTTGGGGGCTTGTAGGCTGGCTGTGCTGGCTGCTGTCTCCATCCCCAGCATCCAGCAGTTCGTCACCTGTGGAGAGAATGAGATTAGTTATTGTGTTGCACCTGGCGAAGTATGTATTTGTCGTCTGACATTGACAGTTCGTGCAATCTCGTACATGGGTTTCCCGGAGGCGTGTGTGTGGCTGTAGCATCTGTAGTTGTGTGTGCTTGGCAATGGGACTGTGTGCTGTGCACATGTGGCATGGGACGGATTGGCCATGCCGATGGGTGTGTTGCTGTGCCCCTACTTATTGTGACTCTGGTGTATGCGGGCTCCTGGCCCATCCTGGGTCTGGTTTGTACTTTGCTTTTGGGGTTCAAATGGAACGCTTAGGAACGCATATGGCAACATGGGGGCCATGCCCCGGATTCGCATTTGGGAGGGAATATGCTTTTGGGGTACATGCTGTGAGCCATGGGTGCCGAACGTGACATGTGTTGTGGCAGCATGACAGTGCATGGTTTGAGGTGTGTGCATGCTTGACATGGCCTGCATATTTGCTGTCTGTTGTGATTACTGGACATGGCATTGGACGCATCGTTATGAGTGAGTGATGGTTGTGTGCCAGCCAACGTATTGCAGTTGTCCCATCTCCTTGGTGTGCGTGCTGCCCTGTGCCATGTGCATCACTGCAGTGCTCGGGGGGTGTGGCCCATGTTGTGTGTTGTTGCTCACAGTGTGTCGTGCACTTCATTGACTTCTGGCACATGGTTGGTAATGGGCATGTATCTTAGCGTGACTGCTGTATGTGTGGCAGCTGTGCGGATGACATGCCTTTCATGAGACTGGGGCTGACGGATGGGATGGATGGTATGTTGTTTGTGCATGGTGTGTCTGTGTGTTTGATGGGTTCAGTGGTGTTCGTGTGCATTTATGTTGTTCCGCTCTGTTGCGTCTAGTGTTGTTTGTCTTACATAGGCGTAGTTGTGGGGTGTGTGGTTGACAGGCAGTTGGGGCTACATGGACAGGACTTCAATGGTGTTTCGGTTGTGTGTGATGAGTTGCACAGTGGCTGCCGTGTGGTACTATATTCAGTGTGGCTTGTGCATGCAGACGTGGCTCCTTGGGTGTTGCTATGTCTGTGATGGGTCATGTGGGGTGTGAGTCTGTTGTTCATGTCCGTGTGCACATTGTTCACTTGTTCGTGACGGTGGGCGGTGCTGCGTGTTCGTCTGCTACGTGACATGTCCCATGTGTTGGTCGTGTTACGGTCCTCATGCCTCCAGTAATCCGGCCCTGTCCAGTTTCCCACCTGCAAGTTGTTCGTGCGTGCACTGTACTGGATGCCACATGGCTCTAAGCGGGGGTGCTCCATGTTGCAGGTCTGTGGGGGTGGGAGGGTGTTGTGGGTCGTGGGGGTGGCTGGATACCCACTGACACCGATTGCTGTGGACCGTGATGTCTGCCTTTCGGCTGTCGTTGTGCACTGCGGTGGCTGACACATGGGTGTGGGGTGTGGGGGATGCTCCTCCTTGCTGTGCTGTGGGACTGGGGCCTGGTGTGTGTTGTACTTGGGCTGTCCACCGTCCCACCCACTGCACTTTGTGTTCCTGCCACTTACCTGTTACTTGTCGGTTGGTGCAGCTGTGGCGGACACATGGGTGTGGTGGGTGCTCGTTGTGGCGCTTCTGGCATATTTGGGGACCTGTTGGTGGTTACGTGGCTGGCTTAGTGTACACATGTCCCCACGCATCTTGCAGTTGTTCGGTTTGGGCTGTGTGTGGTGGTGTCTGTTGCATGTGTGTGTGATGTGTTGTGTATTGTGTGCTGGACATGGGGGTGTTTGTCCCTGGGAGCTGTGGCATGGTGGTAGTGCATGTGAGTACATAGCGGTGTGCTGGTATACATTAGTTTGTACTTACCAGCCTCCACTCCCCCTGCTAATCCGGCAAGGATCTCTGGATGGATTACGACTCGCACCTTCTCCTCCCACGCTTTGAAGGTCTTAAAGAGCGCGGGATTCCCTCCGCCAGTGACGGCAGCCAGCTCTCTGTTTTTGCCCTCCTTCTTCTTGACCAGGCTCTTGACGTCATTCCAACGTTTGTTAATCTCGACTCTGTTCCTGGGCAGGGTCCCGACTGCATTGACCTGGTCTACGATCCGGTTCCACATTCTGTTTCTGGTGGCTAGTGGTGTGTGCTGGACCATGTTCCCATAGATTTGTGGGTACACCTTGATGATCTCGTCGACCATGACCGTCAGCTCCATGGGCGTCAACTTGGGCATCCTTTGTGGTGCCATGGTGTTTGTGGTGCTGGTGCGGTGTGTGTTGTGTAATGTGCAGGGGGTTTGTGGTGCCGGTGTTTGGTGGTGGTGGTGGTGGTGGTGGTGGTGGTGGTGTTTGGTGGTGGTGGTGGTGGTGGTGGTGGTTGTGATGTGTGCGTTTCTGTGGTGTGCTGCTGTCCTTGCTATGTTACTGTGTCCTCTCCTCTCCTCTCTAGTTTGCAATGTTGCAAAGGGTTGTGGTCTGTGGGAGTGCTGCTTTTGTACTTACCTATGTGGGTGTGTCCTCATGGTCTGTTGTTTTCAGGTGTGTTGTGTCTGGGGTTCTGGCCTTTGTAGTTTTTGTTTGTCCGGGGGGGTGTTTTCGGGATGTGTACTGTGCTTGTGTATTTGTGCGTGCCTTGCTGTGTGAACTTGTTGGCCATGTTGTGTGCTATTGGTTTTGTGTGCGGATGGTTTCTGTGCAGGTACGTGGGCGCCATGGCTTCTGCCGTGTCGATTCTCATCGGCGTTGTTTGCGCTGGCGGGCGGTATATTTGTGGTTTTCCGCGCTCATGTCGGTGCGATCGTAATTTCACGTGCGGTGTGTCGGCCGTGAGGGCGGGCGGTTTTGTGTTGTCGTGCGTGTTTCCGTCCGTGGCGGGCGGTTTGTCTCCGACTCGGACGTTGGCGGGCGGTATTTTGTGTGCTTTTTCCGCCGATGGCGGTATTCGGTTTGTGTAATCGTAATGGCGTGGTCGGTGTTCAGGCGGTGTGTGCGGGCGGATTTTTGCCGCTTCCATGCCTGGCGGAATTATTTACGCCGGGTATCGTAATGTGCCCCTAAGTTATTCCATAGTAGCTGCTTATTGGGTATGTAGGAAAATAGGGTCGGAAGATAATTAAATTACAATTCATTTTAAATTAATGGTGAGAATACTTTTATTGTAAACTGTTTAATTAATTTATAATTCGACTATTTTTTAATTTGCGAGTTTGCATTTTTTAAATTATTTTAATTTTAATGTATATTTTAATTATAATATTAATAATAGTATGTTATATTTTAGTTGCAGGGTGTTGGGTTTGCAGAGGAATAGGGTGGGAAGATAATTAAACTACATTTCAATGATAGGTATGTATTCAATGTAAAAGCACTAATAATTTGATTATTAATTATATTACTTATATTAATTGTTTGACTGTTATTTAATTTTTTTGAATTATTATGTTAGCTTAAATGTATATTTTAGGTCTTGAAATTAATTAATTTTGTTTAATATATATATTTTTTATTGTTCTTTAGATTTTTGTTTTTGAATATTGTGTTAATATTTTCAAGGTAGTGATAGAGCGCTATGCTCTCGTAAAAATTGTAGGGGTGCATCATAATCATCGTTAGCCTGTACCCGCATATATCTAGTTATATATATTAATGGATGGTTAGATAATATAGTCGTAAATTGCATTATTAGAGTGAATAGAAGGGTGGTTGTGCTATTATGATTTTGCAAATGTAATGCTTAACTGAAACGTGTTCAAAATGATGCATTATTGGAGTAGGCTATGTATAATCGAGATGCAGTAGTCAACGTGTACCATATTAAGTGCACGTGTAGTTCACTTTCCGCATATTAAATGTAATGAATTAATGCTTATAGAAGTGATCATAATTGTGTGTTTAAAAGGTGTAAAGGCCTGACTGCATATACGAAAAGGAAAGGCCTGATTCATTCTTATGTTAGCTTATTTAGCAGGAAGAAATGTTTCTCTTGGTAAGGCTCTCTGGGTACAGTTGGTAAATTCATGTAGAGGGGAAAAAGGTTGCTGAAACGTATCTTCTGTTGCAGGTGCAAGGACATATGCCTCGTTAGCGAAAGACTGGCTCTTTGTTTCACAAGTTAGGGTGGTCGGGAGTACCCTGGAATGTAGGGATGATACTTTCAGCGGAGAAGGTGCCTGGGACTCAAGGTCATCGTAACCGTCCAGGATGAAGTAAGAGTTTCGATGGAAAAGTACGAGAAGGAAGACCTGGCCGAAGAGGCGTGACAAGGGCATGTTCAATTGTTTTTGGGATTTGTATTAGGGACAGTGCCCCGAGGGTGGGTAGTAGAGAAGAGGTAGAGGAGATCAGGGAGAGAGGACAGAGGGGAATTTTAGGAAGGAGCATCTCAGAACGAGCTCGATATGCTATGTGAGTGTACTTCTTAGGAAGACTTCACAGCTGACACCTTTTTCTTTTACTCTTGCCTGGGAAATTCGTTAAGTAGGTATGTCATCTAAGTGATAGAGTAGGGACAGCCAATGGTTTATGCTTATTTAGATAAATGAGGAATAACATAGAGATTGGAGCTGTTATTGCTTGTCTAATACTTCTGGAGCTAACGATTCTTCTTATCCTGAGTCGGATGAGACTCCTGCGTAGGATGCTATTTGTATTAGTGCCCATTTGTTTCTTTAACCTCGTGTTGAGGTGCTTGCACGTGCAGTTATTCTTGGCGGTAATAAACCCACAAAATTGAATTCGGAGTCAGTGGTCTTTGAAGGTAAACTGGATTCTAAAATGATTGCATAACTGAAAGGATTTTCTTCCCTTCACGCTATTCAGCAAGTAAAAAGATCCTGGTGACCTGGAGATCCTTAGAAAAGATAAGATAAGGATCGGCGTTATCAGTAGTATAATTTATTATAGTGTATGCTGTATTAAAATCGTTTTAATATATATTTTACAATGTCATCGTTGCATGTAATTTGTTCAAAACCCCACGCTCTCCCTAATGTTGCTTACACTGGAGTGGGAATAGTAAATCTAACCCCTCCTAAATCTAAAGTTGTCCCTACTGTTGCTTAGACTGGAGTGGGAAAAGTAAATCTAACCCCTCCGAAGTTGAACACCCTCTGAAGTCCAACACCATCCCTACTGTTGCTTAGACTGGAGGTGGAAAAGTACATGTAACCCATCGAGAGTCCAACACCTTCCCTATTGTTGCTTAGACTGGAGTGGGAATAATAAGTATAACCCCTCTGGACTCTAAAGTTTCTCCACTATTGATTAAAGTGGATTTTAAATATTTATTATATAGTTTTATATTGTTATTATTTTTAAATAATTTTTAGCAATGTTTATGCTGTTTGAGGAGAAATGTTTTGTTATTATATTTATTTACTTAATAAATATTTTACGTGCATATTGTTTTTAATTTATTTTATTTATAAAATTATTAAAATATTATTATATATGTTAACTAAATTGTGTTTTGGGAATTTACTGTACACTAAGAAAATACATTTTATTTAATATGGTACCTCGCATATTTTATTAAAGTTAAGTAATTTTTGATACATATATTATATATATATATATATATATATATATATATATATATATATATATATATATATAAATATATATGTGTGATGCTTTTTAACTTATTTTATTCTTAATGCCGAAAAATTGAATATTATAACAATTGTTTGTTTACTGTTGATTAATTTTAATTTTATATATTTATATATATATATATAAATATATATATATATATCGACAAACCAGAAAGACTCTCCAAACCTCCGCACGGCGAGAAGAGACTAACGGACTCCAATAGGTAGAATGGCAAGTTTTTTATTTCTCACACTCCTCGGTTATCTGACGCGTTTTGAGCCACAAGTGCCCTTGATCACATACGGAGCGCAGTCCGCCATGATTTTTATATATCTTTTTCATGCACACCCCCTTCAGTGTCACGTGTTAACAAACATGAAAGAAACACTACATCTCTGACTCTCCATTGTCAAAAACAGATAATTCACACCGGACTATGTTGTCCACCTTGATGTTATAAGATCTTTCATGATTATGGATGTTTGTTGGGCGTTCATTGTTTATAAATAAATAAATAAATATGCATCAATCGATAAATATACAAATAAATAAATAAATAGATAAATACATGGGTTTCTTCATTGCCACAGTCTACATCACTGCCTTTATGTAGACTGATTAATGTGCAAAAAATCGCATTTCATAAAACCATGTAAACAATCTTATCTACAAATTTTTTATATATATTCACTTAAATATAGATATATAATTGTATTAAATATACTTTAAATTAATCAATAATAAATATTTTAAATTTAAAGGGTGACATTTTTAAAATAGACTACTTTTAGGACAATACTTATTAAAAAACTATGGGGTCTATTACGATGGCGGTCGGATGTCCACCGCCAGGCCGGCTGTGGCGCCCGCTGGACCGGCGGTGGACATCCGCCCGCGATCGCAACCAAGAAAACCGCCGGTCAAATTAGGATGGCGGTGTTGACCGTGGCGGTGAGAAATTCCGACCGCCGCTTTTCCGCCGGTTGCCATCCGCACTCCTGCCTGGTGGACGGAGCAGGACCGGGATAATGGTGGCGGTGCAGAGCAGGCTCCGCCGGCAGGATTATGATGCCGGCAGTAGCCAGCATTTCCTCAGCGGTCAAACCGCCATGGAAAGGCATGCGGAGATTGTCTTCCGGGGGCCCGTTGCGGGCCCCCAATGTTTTGGGGGGGTGTGAGTGCACTGGGGGGGTACCCATGGTCCCCCCCTACATTTCCCTGTACCAGGTGGCAGGCACTGTGCAGTGCCTGCCACGCAGTGCAGGGAAATGCAGGACAAGCTCCTTTGGACATCGCGGGGTGCTGCGGGCAGCAGCAACCGCCGCAATGTTAAGGCCCGCGATCCGACCGCCGCGGTCGGATTTCGACCGCGGGTCATCGTAATTCGACCGGCGGTGATGTCGCAGTCC
The DNA here is from genome assembly GCA_963921515.1 of Calotriton arnoldi. NCBI lineage: Eukaryota > Metazoa > Chordata > Amphibia > Caudata > Salamandridae > Calotriton > Calotriton arnoldi. The sequence goes on along the minus strand of CAWUFW010002337.1, from coordinate 783,992 downwards.
ATGCGGGCGGTCTTTTCCCGCTACCATGGCGGTCGGGGAGGTTTTCCGACCGCCATCGTAATAGGCCCCTATATTTGTTACAGTTTTTGGATGATATTTTTCTGAATGATATTTTTTACACAATATTTTATATATATTGGATTTCTTATGGAGTGAGACGTCTTCATTGATGTCATTTAACATGTCATGAATGATGTCATATGTAAGGTCATATGCAGTGCATGACAGGGTTTTTCGATCAAATGCACCTGCAACTTCTCCTTGCACTTAACCTCCTTTATACAGATAACCCTACTGTGCATAGTTGAAGGCCCTTTGAGCAGTGGGGATTGGGTGCTAGTACAGGCAGGATCTGCACTCAAACCTGTGGCCAAACTGCCATTGACGACCAATCCCCAGTATGCATGGGCTCTACAACTCTGCACCAAACCCCCACTGGCAGACAACTCCCAAAGCACCCGACTCTTGGCATTATGCATTAGGGGTAGGCCGCAGTTCCTGGCTTATGGCCAGGTCATGCTCCCAAGGCACTGTGTGCAACAAACCCCTCCCCCCTACATTTGGTCATTCATCAAGAGCAGCTGCTGTGCACTGAAGTCTTTCTTTCTACATTCTCATTTCAAAATTTGCAAACCCTCATCTGGATTCACGAATCCCATGGTAAAAATATATATTTTTAATTTTTGACTACTGCCAGGAGATCACTTTGAAACTCCCCCAAATGGGCCTGGGCTGACGGTAGAGCCTTTTTTTTCCAAACACGCATCATTTTTTAGGCCCCTAGCAACACTTTTGTGCTGCCAGAGTGCCACTATTTTGACGCTCCGGTGGTGCAATGTGCCACAGCATATTCATAAGGCTACGCAAAGCCACTATGTGTGGCTTTTCATGGCCTTGTAAATATGTGCCCCTTTCACGCAGAACACTGCGTGAAAGGTGTGTTCCATGGATGTTGTTGTGGGTATTCTAAAGCAACACCCATGGAATCTAAAGCATTCCCAGATTTACAAGGAATCGTAAACCTGGGAATGCATCAGATTCTAACGCCATCTTTATTTCTCCTCGTTGTTTCCTCTTTCTATGTGTGCTGCATTTTGCATTGTATGTATTAATGAAAAACTGCCTCGCAAAATAAGGAATCGCAAAATTTCGATTCCCTATTTTGCGATTGCATTTAAGGAATCGCAAATTGCGATTCCTTAAATGCAAGGTAAGAAGCACAAAAAAAGTGCAATTTGGCCTTAAGCAATCGCAAATTACCACCAACTTCAAGTTGGTGGTAATTTCTGATTTCTTTGAAAAATGCACCTTTTGCATTTTTCAAAGTGCAATGTGGCGCACATACATGCCCTTATGGCATGTATGTGCACCACATGTGCACCCATGCTTATTTCAGGGTGCAACAGGGTGTCCTTTTGACACCCTTGCAACCTTGAAATTGCATTCTCAATTTGCGATTCTCTAATTGCTAATCGCAAATTGAGAATGTCTTCCCATTCATTCCTATGGGCCTCTAGGCCCATAGGAATGAATGGGGAGGGTTTCCTTAATTGCGAACCGCAGTTTGCGATTCACAATTAAGGAATATGTAGGATTCGCAATTTGTTTTGCAAATCCTACATATATCTCGTTTTGCGATTCTCAAATAGCGATTCTCTAAAATTCGCTATTTGAGAATCGCAAAACCAAACTTTCATACATATGCCCCTAGGTTATCTAAATAATGCAAAGTATGTGGTACATTCTCTGGCATCAATAGTTTCCCCCTTCCGTTTTTTATGAAATCTGCAAATTACGGAAATTAAGTAGTGAACTATGTGGCAAATACGGTGACTCCATAATTACGTGGTAAACGTTGTTGCCTTTGAATAACATAAATCATCAGCATTGTCTATTGTTTTATTAACAATTTATTCATGAAAGATAAACTTAAACATTGTATGCATTATCTATCTGTTTATCTATCTATCTACACACTCTGGAGCTGTGGTTCAAACTCACGGTCTATTGAAAAGACATTTTTTGACATTTATTCTTTTGGACATTGTGGATGGTCTGCACGAAATTCAGCAAAGGAAATGTTTAACATTCTAAGTTCTGGCATGCCAGTTTCCTGCAGGTAGATAAGGTCGGAAAATAAACGTGCTTTCGATAGAAATCTTTGTTTTGCCTATGCATAAACCTCTGAATGGATGTACACCTAACTTAGCATGGAAGCAGTGGCATAACGAAAGTTGAGGGAGCCCCCCTGCAAGGTACATGGAGGGGCGCCCACTCCGGACTCAACCAGGAGCTCCCAGGCCAGGGTACTGTTCTGAGCCCCACCCCCCTACCCCCCCCCCGGGGCGGCTGTGGGGGCCTATGTTACGCCATTGCATGAAAGTGCAACTTTCTTCAGAAAGCATGCCTATGCTGGTTTGGTATTAACCCTTTTGCATACCCGTGACATTCGAAAATCTCAGTACTACAAATCATGAACCCTCTCAATCCCATTTGAATTTTACAAGCAAATGTGATTGAATGTTGAAGGGGATTTATTATTTTTTTCTATTTTGAATATATTACGATTTTTGCAAAATCTGTATTATTTTACGAAAATCAAAGGTTTTTACGCAAACATTTAAAAAAAAAAAAAGACAAATAAATATATAGGACAGGAACCACCACTACTGCTAAAGGTAAGTAAGGGTAAGCTCCCTGTGTCCAACCCCCATTGCATGCGGCAGCACAGTATAAAGTGGCCTACCAAGGTGGTGTGGGTGCCACACCCCATAGGAATTCAAATGTTTTATCCTCAATAACCAGTAACTTTGGTACCCTTGCTTAATCTGTGCTATTCTTGAAACGGACAATGGAAAATGTGGTGCAAATAGAATCAATGGTTATAATGTTAGAAGGGGGTCCCAAAATCATAATTTTTCACATGCCAATTAATGGCATTTGCCATAAGAAATGTTTGTCATGCATAAATGCAAGACGTCTGAAGGGATTATCGCCATGTTTTTATGGCACTGCAGTTTTTCAGTCAATTTCTTGGTTTGTTAAAAATCTGTTCAGCTGGCTTGATTTAAACACTTTAACTATTGTCATTTTTTGCATCAGTTAAAATATGCCCAAGGATAGACACCTAAGTTGGCGTGGGTTGGCAGACCATGATTGCAAATCTCTGAACTCACACAACTCCACACTAGAACAAACAGAGCACATACAAAACTAATATTGATTGATTGATTTTAAATTTATAAAGTGCACAATCACACATATGAGTTTATCTCTATTTGTTAAAAGCAAAAGGTAGCGCCCACAACTAAAAATCAACTTGCACATATAACAGTACAGAGAAACATGTGGAACATGTTCGCAAACAATGGAGAAAAGAACACATGGAAGGGACACACGTGATGCACAACATATAGCACACACCCAGGTTTGCCGTGCGTGAAGCCCATGCCTTATTGGCCCATAAACATATGTCTTCTAAAATAGACAACATATTATTGTAATGTACAAAATTTGGCTTTGACCAAAGTACACCTTTTCTGATTTGAGAACAATCGATAAACAAGACATGCAAGAGATAAACAACATAAATAGTTATTTCACACAAGAAAAGGAAATGCTCACAAACTATATAAGACATCCTGAAGGCCCTGTAACTGTGGAAGGCACTCACAGAATCATCCACAATGCCTCTGCTATGCAAGTTTCCTTGAGATATGGGGTTCCTTTTGGCTCAGATCTTTTCCGCCATCTGTTTAATGTATACATACAGTGAATGGCCAAAAAAATCAACAGCAAAAGAGTCACTTCTACATGTACGCTGATGACATCTAGTTGTTAGTAAGATGGGGAGGTGGTCTTGCATGTGAGATTCATTTTCAGCAATACATGAGATGCACCTGTGATTGGATGGGTAGTGATTGGCTCAAGCTTGAGGAAAAGAAGATCAGAGTGTTAGCAGTGAACCGTAAAACAAAACTCTATCTTGATAGTTATTGACCAGTTAAATTGGGTCCGCTCCATATCCCACTGAAAATCGTTAAGTGTCCGGGAGTAAAAATTGATGCAGATCAATCAGTATTTAGTGAGGTGTCCGCCTTGGTGTCCAGCTGCACTTGCACTATGAACTTAGGGTCCCACCGTCATCGTAATACTGATTACCGCCCGCCACATAAGGATGGGGGGCGAATGGTTGGCGGTTGGAGAGACCGACCGCCACGATCCGACGGGCTCGTCAGAAGGACTTGTATCCCTACAACAGTGGCGGTGCCTGCCAGGCACTGCCGTAGGGATTACAATATCCCTTCCAGCCAGAAGGGCATGAAAATAAACATAAAATATGTGAGAAAAGCTTGCTAAAAAATATAATTTCATACCATTAAATTTCAAACCACGAACCAATATGTATACATATATTTTGCCATAGGACAAAATATTTTGAAACCTTCAAGAAATAAATTAAACTTCTAAACATTTCCTAAAAATAAAAACATGAAAAAGTACTCATAAAACATTATTGAATTATTTAAAACAATGAAAATCACTGAAACAACTAAAGTTGAAATTTGAAAGGGAGTTAAGGGGTGCAGAGCCTCATGCCGAGGAGCATGGCGGCATACCTTTAGAGCCTAGATGCATGTGATTGACACATTTTCTAGTTTCTCGGGGTACAGAATCGACTGGCCAAAATGCAAGGCTAAGCCAATGACACTGACAACCACAACAGCTTCCTTAGGGACTGCACAGTTCAACTGGTGAGCCAACCATCTTAAATACTTTGGCCTAACTCTAAATAGTGACCTGAGCACAGTAATGTGAGACAACATCGTCCCCATTCTGGGCAAAGTGAAAATAGCATTCACAAACTGGTCAAAACTCCAGCTGTCCCTATGGGGTAGAATACAGATTATTAAAATGAATATAATGCTGAGATAAAATTATATTTTTGGCATGCTCCCCTTAAAATTCCCTCAGGCTCTGTTGCAAGAGATTGACTGGCTTATCTGGAACTTTGTGTGGGGAAACTGCTGGCCTTGCCTTAAAGCTTTTAAATTGCATGCCAAAACCACCACAGGAAGACTGAGCCTCCCACATGAAGAGTCTTACTGCATGACCTCCCAGCTGGCATACACCACACAGATGTTGAAGCCTGATAACGAAACATCCATGTAGGTCTATGTGGAGCAGCATATCCAGCAGACAAAGAGAATTCTCACAGCTGTTTACACAGAACACATGCAATCAGGACCCCACAGTAACCAATCGTACACGCCACACAGTACACTTGGTGCCTGGCCCATAAACTGATACGAACCCGGGGCACAGTTCATTTGCGGGTACCTGTGTGGAGAAATAAGAGTATTACGTTAGGGGGAGAAGAAACTGACTGGTCCCTAAGGAGGGAAAAATGTATACAACAAATAGATGACCTGCACCACGAAGGGAAGATAAAACTGTTTGACTTTGTTATGTATGATTTCGGTCTACGGCTCTCACAAAATTGGAAATACTGTCAGCTTACTCATAGCCTTCGGACAATGCTACGAACAACACCTTATGAGCTAGACCCCAACCCACTGCTTCCATATAGCTTGACTTGGAAAGGCTGTAGGGGGACAATGGTGGGTCTTTATGCCATCATAACGGATGCCCTCTTCTCACGCCCAAATGCACATAAGCTGCATTGCTGGTGGGAACGTAGACTAGCAATCTCTGAGGAAGACTGGACTGATGTCCTGGAGGATCACAACAGATTGCTTTGAGAAGCTAGACTAAATTTCAGCTTCAATGGCACCGGACACCGGAGAAACTCTATAGGGCCCACATGTAGGCAGACTCTAGGTGCTGGAATTGAACAGCATCAGATTGCGATATAGTGCATGTCCTGTGGGACTGTATGATGCGTGTGCACTATTTGCAATCTGTGTGGCATATTCTGAAGGGTGAGCTTGGGGTAGCGGCTCAGTTAATGAGTCTTCTGGCTGTGCTGCATGACTTTTCAGTCCTCCCGGAAATGCCCCGCCTTGGGAAATGATGGCTGTCCACAGCATTGGCTGTGGTAAAGGAGGAAATCTTATGCCACTGGAAATCCACGATGCTACTGTCTTATAATACGTGGCCATCCGGTATGCATGAAATGGCTTCGTACGAAAAAATTATATACAAACTGAATGAACAAATGCAAAAATTCAAAGAGGTCTGCGGCTCTTTTTAGGTTACAGTCATGACATACACCCATGGAAGGGTGGAATAGATTGAGTACCTGAGGCCACTGGATCACACACTCACGTTCCATGAGACACGTCTGTATCTTTTCAAGCATACATGACACTTGCCGCCTCTTGTCACCTATGTGTTAGGATTTCAAGGCAATGGGGGGGGTGGAAAGTGGTTTCATACTGAGAAACAGGGAAATCATGCCCCACTCCCACAATTCCCCCATCCCTTTGCTATTCTAAACCCTACCCCACTTGCCCTCTCTCTATCCACTCAATTGTTTTGTACTACGCTCCCCCTCTCACAGGTGAAAGCTCTTTCAGTGTCAGTTTTACTGTCATATGAGTGAGACTGATGATGTTGTTCACATGTACTTTTGCATATGATATATGCTTGGCTTTATATAACCTCAATAACGAATTGAAATATTAAAAAATGAAAGGGAGTAAAGGTTGAATAATACAGTTTCTTCACCATAAAACAATTTCTCCTCATCTCCTAACTCCACTATACTAAGTCTACCTTAACTGACACCCCAGGTGCACACTCTACACAAACTTACAAAGGTATTCAAATACGAGATAACATGGTCCACAAAATAAAACTTTATTAATCACTTCCTAAGCTAACACACCCATCATTATACATCCAAATGACCAGCATCATAAAACAACAAACAGACCCACTGAATGGACTAGAGCCCTGGAGTCCCCTAAGACTGTTTAGAGGAAGGCTTGTTTTAAAAACATCCAATCTATGAACCTTCATAGGGCATTTCTTACACCCTCTCTACTAAATCGTATGTTCCCCACAGCTAAATTCACTTGCCTCAGATGTCTCATTCAGGCAGCCAACCTTCAGCATAACTTCTGGTCCTGCCCCAGCATAGCAAGCTTTTGGCACGCAGTACATGTTTCATTAATCTCGGTCATAGAGCTCACCACATTAAATTCATGGGAGATTACCGCCTTAGGTATTTCCCTCGGACAAAAAAAAAACAGGGTACGGGCGCGCTTTCCCAACCTGTTTGCCAATTGTGTACTAACCATGCACTGGAAGGCCCAACACCCACGGGCTTTCCCGACATTTTTCATCATTACGAGCCAGTGTTTTTTACTTTTAGCCTATGAAGAGATGCACAAACTGAAACTGACATCCTGTTATCACTTGGTATTTGTCTAACATATTGTTTGTGCAGGTACTGAACCTTGGTTTCTTTCATGTACTGAAACTGAAATGTATCTGAAGAGTTCTGGCGTGTTTGTTCTTATCCTGCTACAACTGCTTATGTCTAAAGTTGATAAAACCCAATAACAATTGTTTAATCATAAAACAACAAACAGACCATTAATTTCCTTTGAACTATTTTTAGGAAATTGAGACATTAAACTGTTTGATGAATTCCATGCAGCATCAATTGAGGATCCAGCTGTGTTGTAGTATGGTTAGAATCAATACCTTCAGAGCAAGTACTATAACTTGAAACACTATTTTCAATTAAGCTGGTTTGAGAAATGCTGTTTGACTGATAACCTGAAGTTTGAGTCGATTTAACAAGGTTGTAGTCAACAGTCTATGTATGGTGACTATTTTTATCCACATCATTATACAAGGTTGTATTTAATGGTAGAAAAGAGCATGTACATTACATTATTTTTAAATAAATACAAGTTATTTCCTTTACTTCCTCAGTCAAGAGGTATTGTTCTATGTAGTATTGCATAATCACTTGGTGTTTATCTTTTTTCTTTGTGGGTCTTGTTACTTAAGAGCTTAGTGATGGTGATTGCTTTATAATTCCATTTGTCGTACAAAAATTCATTTATGAAAGGCAATAATATTTCCTCTCCCCAAGAATAATGAACTAATGAATAAAGCACATAAATCTTCTATACTTGACTTGTTAACATTGACTTTCACGAAACAGCATATAACAAGTTCCATCATAGGTGAACAAACATTTCAAGGTAGCAAAGCTCATGTTGTATCAATCATATTTCTCATACAGTCTTAACCAAGCCATGGGGCCCACCCATGCTACATCGTGACATGATGCAATGGAAAGAAGACACATCAATCTTTACTGTACAGTTACTTAAACCATTGACAACAGCAGAAAACTAAAACATTACAAAAGCACACAACCAACAAATTAATGTAGGGAGGCCCATTTATAGAAGCTACAAATATCATTACTCATAGGTTTCTCCAATCACCTAAGTAAATCCACTGTGGAAGTGTATAAGGTTTTTTGATCTTAAATTGTTAAGGCTAATTTTTTGAAAACTGCATCCATTAATTGTACACAATTCTCTTGCATTAGAAAGTTTTCCCCACTCAAACATCACACTATAGCCTTGCACCAAGTGTGATCGCCAGCATTTTTTAATATCAATCAATCAATCAATCAATCACAGAATTTGTAGAGCGCACTACTTACCCGCGAGGGTCTCAAGGCGCTGGGGAGAAAAAATGGGGGGGGTGCTGCTACTGGTCGAACAACCAGGTCTTGAGTAGCCTCCTGAAGGTCAGCAGGTCTTGGGTCTGTCGTAGGCTTAGTGGAAGGGTGTTCCAGGTCTTGGCGGCGAGGTGGGAGAAGGATCTGCCGCCGGTGGTTGTTCTTCGAATGCGAGAGACGGTGGCGAGGGAGAGGTCGGCGGAGCGGAGCTGGCGGTTGGGGACGTAGAAGAAAAGTCGTCTGTTGAGGTAGGCTGGGCCAGTCTTGTGGAGTGCCTTGTGTGCGTGGATGAGGAGTTTGAAGGAGATTCTCCTGTCGACGGGGAGCCAGTGCAGGTTCCTCAGGTGGGGGGTGATGTGGCTGTGGCGTGGTACATCGAGGATCAGGCGTACGGAGGCGTTTGTATGCGTTGCAGTCGCTTGATGAGCTTGGCCGGGGCTCCCGCGTAGAGGGCGTTCCCATAGTCAAGTCTGCTACTGACGAGGGCCTGGGTGACTGTTCTTCTTGTATCTGTCGGGATCCACCTGTAGATCTTGCGAAGCATGCGGAGGGTGTTGAAGCAGGAGGAGGAGACTGCGTTGACTTGCTTGGCCATGGAGAGCGTTGAGTCGAGGATGACTCCCAGGTTGCGTGCGTGGTCGGTGGGTGTCGGGGCTGCTCCCAGTGTCGTTGGCCACCAGGAGTCGTCCCAGGCTGAGGGGTTGGCGCCGAAGATGAGGACCTCTGTCTTGTCCGTGTTCAGTTTTAGTCGGCTGATCTTCATCCAATCGGCGACGGCCTTCATTCCTTCATGGAGGTTGGATTTGGCGGCAAGGGGGTCCTTGGTGAGGGAGAGGATCAGTTGAGTGTCGTCGGCGTAGGAGATTATGTTGAGGTCGTGCTGTCTGGCGATGCGTGCGAGCGGGGCCATGTAGATGTTGAACAGTGTTGGGCTGAGGGATGATCCCTGGGGTATGCCGCAGATGATCTCGGAGGCTTCGGATCGGAATGGTGGGAGGCGGACTCTCTGGGTTCTGCCGGCGAGGAAGGAGGTGGCCCATTCCAGGGCCTTGTCTCGGATCCCTGCGTCATGGAGGCGTGCGCGTAGAGTGCGGTGGCAGACAGTGTCGAAGGCGGCGGAGAGGTCCAGCAGGATGAGGGCTGCGGTCTCACCGTTGTCCAGCAGGATCCTGATGTCGTCGGTGGCGGCGATGAGGGCAGTCTCAGTGCTGTGGTTGCTGCGGAACCCTGATTGGGATGGGTCCAGGATGCTGTTTTCTTCGAGGTATCGGGTTAGCTGTTTGTTGACGATCTTCTCGATGACCTTGGCTGGGAACGGAAGCAGGGAGATGGGCCGGAAGTTCTTGAGGTCTCTCGGGTCCGCCTTGGGTTTTTTGAGTAGGGCGTTGATCTCTGCGTGTTTCCAGCTCTCTGAGAAGGTCGCGGTCTCGAAGGAGAGATTGATAACATTGCACAGGTGGGGTGCAATGGAGCTGCTGGCTTTGTTGAAGATGTGGTGCGGGAAAGGGTCTGACGGGGAGCCGGAGTGTATTGTGCTCATGGTCTTGATGGTGTCATCGATGTTCACGCTGGCCCAGGCTGGCAGGGGGTCGTGGTCGATGGTGTGCGGCGGGTCTGGTGCATCGATCTTAGTTGGGGCTGTCTGGGTGTTGAAGCTGTCGTGGATGTCGGCGATCTTGCGGTGGAAGAAGGTGGCGAGGGAATCGCACAGGGCTTGCGACGGCGGGATGTCGTTGGTGTTGGAGCTGGAGTTGGAGAGTTCCTTCACGATGTTGAAGAGCTCCTTGCTGTTGTGCGCGTTGTTGTCGAGGTGGTCTTTGAAGGAGATTCTCTTGGCGGACTTGATGAGGTGGTGGTGGTTACGGATGGCGTCTTTGTGGGCTGCGTGGCTGTCCGGTGTCTTATCACTGTGCCATTTCTTCTCTAGTTTCCGGCAGGTACGCTTGGAAGCTAGGAGTTCCGAGGTGAACCAGCTGGCTCTTTTGGTGGTGTCACTGTAGGTGAGTTTTTTCAGCGGGGCGAGGGTGTTGGCACAGTCGTCTATCCATCGTCTGAGGTTGCAGGCAGCGTCGTCGGTGTTGGATGGGTCGGAGGGAGGGCTGAGAGTGAGGTTTGCCCGTAGTTGGTCTTCGGTGACTTTGCTCCAGCAGCGGCGTGGGATCTGTTGGGTGCGGTGGTGTGTGGTGGGTTTCTGGAAGGTGAAATGGATGCAGCGGTGGTCGGTCCAGAGGAGTTCCGTGGTGTGGCTGAAGGAGACGTGGGAGCTTGAGGAGAAGATGGGGTCAAGCGTGTGGCCGGCGGAATGGGTCGGTGTTGTGACGAGCTGGCTCAGACCGAGGTTGGCGAGGTTGTCGATCAGGGTGGTGGAGTTGCTGTCGTTGTTGTTCTCCAGGTGAAAGTTCAGGTCTCCGAGGAGGATGTAGTCGGTAGAGGTCAGGGCGTGCGTGCTGATGAAGTCGGCGATGGAGTCGCTGAACTGGGGTCGGGGCCCAGGGGGTCTGTAGACAAGGGTGCCTCTAAGGGTGGTGTTGGGGTCCGTGTGGATCTGGAAGTGCATGTGTTCGGCGGTGCTGAGAGTGTCGTCGGTGCTGGTTGAGACCCTGATGGTGTTCTTGTGGACGATGGCGATTCCTCCTCCTACTGCGTTGATGCGGTCTCTACGGGTGATCTTATAGCCGTCTGGGATGGCTATGGCGATGTCGGGGGCGGAGGAGTCGTTCATCCAGGTCTCTGTCAGGAAGGCGATGTCTGGTGATGATGTGTCGAGCAGGTCCCAGAGCTCGACGGCGTGTTTGCGTGCGGAGCGGGTGTTCAGTAGGATGCATCGGAGGTGGTTGAGGTACTTCTTGGCGGGCGCTTCGGTGGCTCTGAGGCTGGTGTAGCTGCAGTTCCGGCAGGTGAAGGGACCATGGGTGCGTTTCGGGGCGGCCTTGAAGCAGTTGTGCGTCCGTCCGGGGTTGAGAGCGTGGAGTGTGGTGGCATCGTATCGGCGTCGGTCCTCGAGGCTGGAGCGGGGGGCGCACGGCCCAGGGGTTCTGGCGCTGGGCGCGGTCCAGGCGCAGACGGGCGCAGACGGGCTTGCCTTAGGCGCGCCTTCGGCGCGCCAGCGGCGCGGCCGCCATATATGGGGAGGTGGGAGGGAGGAGCAGCTGGGAGGCGGGAGGCAGAGGCAGCGAATGGGCAGTCAGGGGGGCGGGGCCGCAGGGGACGCAGCGGCGGGAGTGGAGAGAGGCAACGAGGGGTACAGAAGCAAAACTGGACACAGAAAATGGGGGCAACGAGGGGGAACAGAAGGCAAAACTGGACACAGAAAATGGGGGCAACGAGGGGGAACAGAAGGCAAAACTGGACACAGGAAATGGGGGCAACGAGGGGTACAAAAAGCAAAATTGGGCACAGAAAATGGGGGCAACGAGGGGGAACAGAAGGCAAAGTTGGGCTCAGAAAATGGGGGCAACGAGGGGAAACAAAAAGCAAAATTGGGCACAGAAAATGGGGGCAACGAGGGGGAACAGAAGGCAAAGTTGGGCTCAGAAAATGGGGGCAACGAGGGGGAACAGAAGGTAAACGGGCACCGAGGCAACAAGCAGAGGGGCGAGCTTACCAGCATCAGCAGCGGGCAGGACAACACATGCGGAGCTGTGTGGGGGGGGAGCGACCTACCTGGCAAGGTCAAGGGTCGCTCTCCTCACCGCGCAGCGGCCGCCATATATGGGGAGGTGGGAGGGAGGAGCAGCTGGGAGGCGGGAGGCAGGGGCAGCAAATGGGCAGTCAGGGGGGCGGGGACGCAGCGGCGGGAGTGGAGAGAGGCAACGAGGGGTACAGAAGCAAAACTGGACACAGAAAATGGGGGCAACAAGGGGGAACAGAAGGCAAAACTGGACACAGAAAATGGGGGCAACGAGGGGTACAAAAAGCAAAACTGGACACAGAAAATGGGGCAACGAGGGGGAACAGAAGGCAAAACTGGACACAGAAAATGGGGGCAGCGAGGGGTACAAAAAGCAAAACTGGACACAGAAAATGGGGGCAACGAGGGGTACAAAAAGCAAAATTGGGCACAGAAAATGGGGGCAACGAGGGGGAACAGAAGGCAAAACTGGACACAGAAAATGGGGGCAATGAGGGGGAACAGAAGGCAAAATTGGACACAGAAAATGGGGGCAACGAGGGGTACAAAAAGCAAAACTGGACACAGAAAATGGGGGCAACGAGGGGGAACAGAAAGCAAAACTGGACACAGAAAATGGGGGCAGCGAGGGGTACAAAAAGCAAAACTGGACACAGAAAATGGGGGCAACGAGGGGTACAAAAAGCAAAATTGGGCACAGAAAATGGGGGCAACGAGGGGGAACAGAAGGCAAAGTTGGGCTCAGAAAATGGGGGCAACGAGGGGAAACAAAAAGCAAAATTGGGCACAGAAAATGGGGGCAACGAGGGGGAACAGAAGGCAAAGTTGGGCTCAGAAAATGGGGGCAACGAGGGGGAACAGAAGGTAAACGGGCACCGAGGCAACAAGCAGAGGGGCGAGCTTACCAGCAGCAGCAGCGGGCAGGACAACACAGGCGGAGCTGTGTGGCGGGGGAGCGACCTACCTGGCAAGGTCAAGGGTCGCTCTCCTCACCGCGCAGCGGCCACCATATATGGGGAGGTGGGAGGAGGAGCAGCTGGGAGGCGGGAGGCAGGGGCATCGAATGGGCAGTCAGGGGGGCGGGGCCGCAGGGGACGCAGCGGCGGGAGTGGAGAGAGTCAACGAGGGGTACAGAAGCAAAACTGGACACAGAAAATGGGGGCAACGAGGGGGAACAGAAGGCAAAACTGGACACAGAAAATGGGGGCAACGAGGGGGAACAGAAGGCAAAACTGGACACAGAAAATGGGGGCAACGAGGGGTACAAAAAGCAAAATTGGGCACAGAAAATGGGGGCAACGAGGGGGAACAGAAGGCAAAGTTGGGCTCAGAAAATGGGGGCAACGAGGGGAAACAAAAAGCAAAATTGGGCACAGAAAATGGGGGCAACGAGGGGGAACAGAAGGCAAAGTTGGGCTCAGAAAATGGGGGCAACGAGGAGGAACAGAAGGTAAACGGGCACCGAGGCAACAAGCAGAGGGGCGAGCTTACCAGCAGCAGCAGCGGGCAGGACAACACAGGCGGAGCTGTGTGGCGGGGGAGCGACCTACCTGGCAAGGTCAAGGGTCCACTATCAAAAAGGAGCTGCACTTCATAGCAAATGAGGGACCTAGTCATGAAATGTGTGCTAGTCAATGTCCGTGACCTATAATAACAGACAGCATTTCAAATTATGTGAGGCAAATGTTCGTAATATTTTCACTCATAGCAATGAGGACAAATCGTAGGCACACAAATAATTCTCGCAAATCTTAGTATTGATTTGAATAAGTAGCCTTGGTGCTTCCCTGGACCATAGGTCTCAATAACAAATTCTCAGTGATTTTCTCCAGTAATCAAATACATCTTTCCCAAGTGATTTAAGTGTCAGATTGTGATATAAAATGTCTTTAAGCAACATGTACAATGAACTGATGCCTTTGTTACGGTGTTGTCCATTTCAGCCATGTTTTGCTTTAAATAAGATCACCACAGTTGTGACAAAACATCAAGACTAAGCATCATAACACTACTCAGACAAATTAAAGTGTCTTGCTTCTGCATTCTCAAGTTCAAAAATTAGTTATGAAAAACAGCCTGAAAGGCAAGAGACTGTTTGAACCATCACAACTCAAAACAAATCTGGCTTGAGTTGAAAACATTTGGTTGAACATTTTTATAGGCCAAACAGGGATCTGTACACATGGAGTCCAGACATTTTGCACATGGAGTCCAGACATCTTCTACCAACACATCAAAGAGCCTCATTCTCTTTTGTTAGCATAACATCAATGTATCTATACTGGCCCAATGCTTAAGGGAAAGTAAGAAGTAGAAATGAGCAAATGATTAGTTGGGCCGACAAGTTAATAAAATCTTTAGCTTCTCAAATGATTGATAGCCTAAAACTCAAATTTATGGGAAAGTATTTCTGTATGCTATTGCCTATTATCAGATTGGAGGTATGAAAGCACAGCTGCTTACTTTTCTTGACATACAGAAACAACCCAAGTAGGACAATTGCACTGCAGGCTCTTGATTTACAGTGGACTTTTTATTGTACCAAAGCATGCTTCTGATGAGTCTGTACCATTCTGTCACATCTGGATCATATGGCAAAAGAGTACCCAAAAGCTTTTTACAGTCATCTTCTTCTGTCCAGAGAACATAACTTTACATGATTGAGAAAGAGACCTATGCAGTTGTCTGACCATTAAGGATGTTCAATCACTCTTTCCTAGGGTCTGTAACATTGCATTGAGACCATAGGTTTAACACATTTCCTACTTTGGGCCTCACATTTGTTATTATCAATGTTTCTTGCAGGTTTTGAGATGTAAGTCTTTGACCATACAGGGATTTCCAGCAATTTGTCTGCCTGTTGGCTTAGGGTTTAACATTAAGGGGCCAAATCCGATTCGGGCCAGAAAACTACCCGACCGACTCGGTACGGGAATATAGTCCGAACGACACGTACCGGCATTGTCCGACCTGGGAAGTACGATGAAATGCATGTGAATCACGACCGACTCGTACTGAACTCAAGCCGAACGACCGACCCGGACGGAAACAAGCTATCCGGCCAGGAAACCACGCGAATAGAACCGACCGACACGCACCAGGAATCAACCCGAACAAAACGTACCCGCGAACTCCGACCCGCGCAGTACGATGCAATGGGTGCAAAATCAGACTGATTCGCACAGAGCCCAAGCCGTACGACGGACACGCATACAAAAGCCAGCCGAACAAACACAATACTCCGCGACCGACGCGTACGCCGCATATGAACCTTAGCTGAAACACAGCGGGAACGACTCGGAGAGGCGCACACGAGACAACTGCAACATCCTACTCGGTCAGAAGAACGTTTCCTACATGCACAACAATTACAAATGAATGAATACAAAAAAAGAGGGCCAAACAAGCAATGACAAAGCCAATAAATACAGGGGGGGAAAAAAATGGAACAAGGACACACCCCCAACTCCACCTACATAAAGGCCACAAATCCCTACCATGATCCTCTGCAAATTCCACTGACCTGCCAGCACAGAACACCATCAGACAGCAAACACAGACACACACACAGCTCATCCAACACAAAAGCCACACACCATTAGCACCTCAACAAATAGCACCCTCACACACACCCAGCAAAACCTACACTCACACACCCTCACTTGCACACACACACACATCAATCACCACCACCACCCATCACCATGCCCCTAAAGAAGAATCCAAAGTTCCTAGATAGTGAATTGGAAGTCATGGTAGACGAGATCCTGAGGGTAGAGCCACAGTTGTTTGGCACATTGGTCCAACAGACCCCCATGGCGCAGAAAACCAAGATGTGGGCGAGGATCGTCGACAGGGTCAACGCACAATCACCATGTTTGCGCACAAAGGAAGACATCCAGAACAGGTGGTATGATGTGCGCAGGAGGGTCAGGGACCTACTGAAGAAGGATTACCTCCTGAGCCAGCACACCGGCAGTGGCCCTCCTGCCAAACCAGTATACCTCAGGCCCTGGGAGGAGAAGGTGCGGGCCATCCTACCACCAGTGAGCGTATATGGACTATCAAACATCCCAGAGCCTGGTGAGTACACAACTAATATACACAATATTGTGTGACAATACACACACATCACTGACAGGGGGATAGTCAAACCATGCACCCCTAGCAAATCCACAGCAACCAATAGATAATCATCCCAAGATGTGTATGTTAGTCAGATAAACACAATACATGCCATGTCATAGTGATATGTAACTGTGTCATGACATGTACAAACCCAATAACAAATAGAGCTAGGCAGTGGCACAAATCTAACCAACAAACACTGTCAGATATTTAGCCACCACTAGAACACCACCTCACAGGGAAGCTCACTGAAAGGAAGGAATCCTGTGTATGCTGGTGAAGTCAGTGTAGCCAAGAGCATGATGGGACTCGTAGTAACAGATAATGGGCAGCCTCACATTTGGACCATCAACACCACTCTGAACCATGCTCACAACACAGGGAGTGGAAACGGACTGACAATATGGCTGACACTGGGTACTGCTGTGGGGAGCACAAGGCCCTGCTGGGAACTGTACACCAACAAACAACAGGACCACACTGTCAGCCATCTTGCCATTGCTGTCACACTCACACAGAGTGAAGTCCACTCAAAAGGAAGAAGTATGGGCATGCTGGGAAGGGGGGTGTAGGCAATAGCATGATGGGAGTTGTAGTCACAGATATTGCTCACCCACACAATTGGCCCTTCAACACCACTCTGAACCATGCTCACATCACAGGGAGTGGATAAGGACTGACAAGATGGCTGACACTGGGTACTGCTGTGGGGAGCACAAGGCCCTGCTGGGAACTGTGCAACAACAAACAGCAGAACACCACTGCCTGACATCCTAAAAGCCAACTTGCACTCCCTGCAATGCAAGCACGTTGCATGGTGGGACATCTGGCTGGGTGGGAAGGAGGACTGACAGCACTGACCATAGTTACAAGCAGCTCTCCTCACACACCCCCTCAACACAAACTCCACATAACCCACCTGGGAGAATGCAATGCCTCACACTCCAAATGAAGATCCCACAAAGAACCACCACCCTGGGTAATGCTGTGTGAAGCACAGGGACACTCTTGGGACTTGTAGCCAAACAAACGCCAGGACAACACTGTCAGCCTTCCTGTCAGCACAGGCACACTACCCCACAGGGAAGCAGAGTCAAAAGGAAGGAAGTATGGACATGCTGGGAAGGGGGGGTGTAGGCAATAGCATGATGGGAGTGGCAGTCACAGCTCAACATCCCCCACCCACATGGCCCAGCAAACTCACACTGAAGCATGCACACCTCACAGGGAGTGAAAAGCCACCTCAAAGATGTCTGACACTGGCCTCAGCTGTGGGGAGCACAAGGCCCTGCTGGGAACTGTGCACCAACAAACAACAGGACCACACTGTCAGCCATCTTGCCATTGCTGTCACACTCACACACAGTGAAGTCCACTCAAAAGGAAGGAAGTACGGGCATGCTGGGAAGGGGGGTGTAGGCAATAGCATGATGGGAGTTGAAGTCACAGATATTGCTCACCCTCACAATTGGCCCATCAACACCACTCTGAACCATGCTCACATCACAGGGAGAGGATAAGGACTGACAAGATGGCTGACACTGGGTACTGCTGTAGGGAGCACAAGGCCCTGCTGGGAACTGTGCACCAACAAACAGCAGAACACCACTACCTGACATCCTGAAAGCCAACTTGCACTCCCTGCAATGCAAGCACGTTGCATGGTGGGATATCTGGCTGGGTGGGAAGGAGGACTGACAGCACTGACCATAGTTACAAGCAGCTCTCCTCACACACCCCTCAACTCAAACTCCACATAACCCACCTGGGAGAATGCAATGCCTCACACACCAAATGAAGATCCCACAAAGAACCACCACCCTGGGTAATGCTGTGTGAAGCACAGGGACACTCTTGGGACTTGTAGCCAAACAAACGCCAGGACAACACTGTCAGCCTTCCTGTCAGCACAGGCACACTACCCTTCAGGGAAGCAGAGTCAAAAGGAAGGAAGTACGGGCATGCTGGGAAGGGGGGTGTAGGCAATAGCATGATGGGAGTTGTAGTCACAGATATTGCTCACCCACACAATTGGCCCATCAACACCACTCTGAACCATGCTCACATCACAGGGAGTGGATAAGGACTGACAAGATGGCTGACACTGGGTACTGCTGTAGGGAGCACAAGGCCCTGCTGGGAACTGTGCACCAACAAACAGCAGAACACCACTACCTGACATCCTGAAAGCCAACTTGCACTCCCTGCAATGCAAGCACGTTGCATGGTGGGATATCTGGCTGGGTGGGAAGGAGGACTGACAGCACTGACCATAGTTACAAGCAGCTCTCCTCACACACCCCCTCAACTCAAACTCCACATAACCCACCTGGGAGAATGCAATGCCTCACACACCAAATGAAGATCCCACAAAGAACCACCACCCTGGGTAATGCTGTGTGAAGCACAGGGACACTCTTGGGACTTGTAGCCAAACAAACGCCAGGACAACACTGTCAGCCTTCCTGTCAGCACAGGCACACTACCCTTCAGGGAAGCAGAGTCAAAAGGAAGGAAGTACGGGCATGCTGGGAAGGGGGGTGTAGGCAATAGCATGATGGGAGTTGTAGTCACAGATATTGCTCACCCACACAATTGGCCCATCAACACCACTCTGAACCATGCTCACATCACAGGGAGTGGATAAGGACTGACAAGATGGCTGACACTGGGTACTGCTGTGGGGAGCACAAGGCCCTGCTGGGAACTGTGCAACAACAAACAGCAGAACACCACTGCCTGACATCCTGAAAGCCAACTTGCACTCCCTGCAATGCAAGCACGTTGCATGGTGGGACATCTGGCTGGGTGGGAAGGAGGACTGACAGCACTGACCATAGTTACAAGCAGCTCTCCTCACACACCCGCTCAACACAAACTCCACATAACCCACCTGGGAGAATGCAATGCCTCACACTCCAAATGAAGATCCCACAAAGAACCACCACCCTGGGTAATGCTGTGTGAAGCACAGGGACACTCTTGGGACTTGTAGCCAAACAAACGCCAGGACAACACTGTCAGCCTTCCTGTCAGCACAGGAACACTACCCCACAGGGAAGCAGAGTCAAAAGGAAGGAAGTATGGGCATGCTTGGAAGGGGGGGGGTGTAGGCAATAGCATGATGGGAGTGGCCGTCACAGCTCAACATCCCCCACCCACATGGCCCAGCAAGCTCACACTGAAGCATGCACACCTCACAGGGAGTGAAAAGCCACCTCAAAGATGTCTGACACTGGCCTCAGCTGTGGAGAGCACAAGGCCCTGCTGGGAACTGTGCACCAACAAACAACAGGACCACACTGTCAGCCATCTTGCCATTGCTGTCACACTCACACACAGTGAAGTCCACTCAAAAGGAAGGAAGTATGGGCATGCTGGGAAGGGGGTGTAGGCAATAGCATGATGGGAGTTGTAGTCACAGATATTGCTCACCCTCACAATTGGCCCATCAACACCACTCTGAACCATGCTCACATCACAGGGAGAGGATAAGGACTGACAAGATGGCTGACACTGGGTACTGCTGTGGGGAGCACAAGGCCCTGCTGGGAACTGTGCACCAACAAACAGCAGAACACCACTGCCTGACAGCCTGAAAGCCAACTTGCACTCCCTGCAATGCAAGCACGTTGCATGGTGGGATATCTGGCTGGGTGGGAAGGAGGACTGACAGCACTGACCATAGTTACAAGCAGCTCTCCTCACACACCCCCTCAACACAAACTCCACATAACCCACCTGGGAGAATGCAATGCCTCACACACCAAATGAAGATCCCACAAAGAACCACCACCCTGGGTAATGCTGTGTGAAGCACAGGGACACTCTTGGGACTTGTAGCCAAACAAACGCCAGGACAACACTGTCAGCCTTCCTGTCAGCACAGGCAAACTACCCCACAGGGAAGCAGAGTCAAAAGGAAGGAAGTACGGGCATGCTGGGAAGGGGGGTGTAGGCAATAGCATGGTGGGAGTTGTAGTCACAGATATTGCTCACCCTCACAATTGGCCCATCAACACCACTCTGAACCATGCTCACATCACAGGGAGTGGATAAGGACTGACAAGATGGCTGACACTGGGTACTGCTGTGGGGAGCACAAGGCCCTGCTGGGAACTGGGCACCAACACACAACAGGACCACACTGTCAGCCATCTTGCCATTGCTGTCACACTCACACACAGTGAAGTCCACTCAAAAGGAAGGAAGTATGGGCATGCTGGGAAGGGGGGTGTAGGCAATAGCATGATGGGAGTTGTAGTCACAGATATTGCTCACCCTCACAATTGGCCCATCAACACCACTCTGAACAATGCTCACATCACAGGGAGTGGATAAGGACTGACAAGATGGCTGACACTGGGTACTGCTGTGGGGAGCACAAGGCCCTGCTGGGAACTGGGCACCAACAAACAACAGGACCACACTGTCAGCCATCTTGCCATTGCTGTCACACTCACACACAGTGAAGTCCACTCAAAAGGAAGGAAGTACGGGCATGCTGGGAAGGGGGTGTAGGCAATAGCATGATGGGAGTTGTAGTCACAGAAATTGCTCACCCTCACAATTGGCCCATCAACACCACTCTGAACCATGCTCACATCGCAGGGAGTGGATAAGGACTGACAAGATGGCTGACACTGGGTACTGCTGTGGGGAGCACAAGGCCCTGCTGGGAACTGTGCAACAACGAACAGCAAGACACCACTGAATGACATCCTGAGAGTCAACCTGAACCCACTGCAAGGGTGGCATGCTTCATGGTGGGATAACTGGGCTAGGTGGAGAAGGATGGCCGGATGTCCACCAAAGACAACCAATGCTGGCCATGCACACACCTCAACATTCAAATTGAAATGCCCCAGGTATGCAGGACAATGTACTACACCAATATCAACCTCTTACTGTGACAACTTAGGACAATGCAATGTACATGCCCGCATCCAGAGGTACAGTCACAACTGTCAGGTGTGTGAACCATTGATGCCTGTAGAAACATAACATACAATGTGTGTCTCTTCCAAATACAGGTGATGATGATGGGGACACAGCAGCAGGCGAGGAGGAGTCCCTGTCCCAGGCTCCGGGGGACACTGAGCTCACTGGTGTGGAACAGCCTCTGCCCTCCTCGGATGGCAAAGACCTACCTGGCACCTCCGGTGTGAGTCATCATGCAGCACCAGCAGGACCAACATCTGCACCCCCTGCACCCACCCCTCCAACAACTGCCAACACACAGACCACCCCCGCCGACACGGACAGACCAAGGACCACCGATGACAACAGCACAGGGCCCCAGGCCCACCGTGGAGCAACGGACAACAACACCACTAACAACCCCCAAGGGGGCCTCGGGTCACCTGTGCGTGCCACCGCAGGTCCTGCACGTGTCGCCAGGGGTGGTGGGAGGGGTGGTAGACATAGGTCGCTGCTTGCAGAGGGGTCTGGACTGCATGATGACCCACAACTGGCACGCATCGCTGATGCATACCAGAATAGCACCGGAGAGGTCAGACAGGTAGTGGGGATCCTCAAGGACACACAACAGCAGCAGGCTGCCCATCATGCCCGCTTGGACTCCCACATGTCCCGTGTGGAGACACACATGTCTCGCATGGAGTCCAAGTGGGACACATTGCAAGAACTCACAGCGGTGCATAGGGACATATTGACATGCCTCCGCCAGATTAGCACCAACATGGCCACACCTCCCTGTGTGCCCACAACATCTGGTGCTGCAACAACTGACACTGCCACAGGGAGGGAGGAGGACTCTGGCGGAGAGTCCCCTGCACCGCAGCAGCCTGCACGTGAGGGTCCCCCCCCAAAGAAGAGGGGTCATCCGAGGAAGGAAAACTGAGAGGTTGATGGGCACGTACATCCCCCAGGAAGCCAACACCTGTTCCGGAAATTCTCCTTTGTGTGCAAACTTTTCACCCTGTCGAATGCAACACAACTCTCCCACATGACATGGGGAGTCCAAGTTGGACTAATGTATCATATGACTGTGGACTTCACTCAGGACATTTCTGCTACCAAGACTTGCAACTCATCTGGGAACTTTGGATCACAATCCCAATGTACAGCACCCACCATCCTGTGCACTATACACACACATATTTCTGTAAATAAAATCACTAGTACACCATACTTGCCTCTGTTTTTATTTAAATGTGGATACTGTTATGGTGATGATGATCTGCTAAATTACACTGTGTATGCTAACTGCTACAGCAAGTACAACACCGTCATGTGAGTCATGGTGACATGACACATATGAGGGAGACACACCACTAGGGCTACACAACACAGAGACACCAGG
Source organism: Calotriton arnoldi (assembly GCA_963921515.1). Classification (NCBI taxonomy): domain Eukaryota; kingdom Metazoa; phylum Chordata; class Amphibia; order Caudata; family Salamandridae; genus Calotriton; species Calotriton arnoldi. The sequence goes on along the minus strand of CAWUFW010002337.1, from coordinate 761,234 downwards.
GCCATCGGACTCATCGCCTACAGTGATGTTGCCAGGAAATACTGTGGAATGCACAGACACCACACCTATTCAGAGTCTGTGTCAACTAGCCCACAGGTGCAGTAAGCAAATGTCAGTCAGATGTGTGACCACAGACAACGCACATCCCAAAGTGAAGCACAGGTTTATTACACATTTGCAACATGTTGTTTCCACTACAAATGCAAGGTTTACCCACGTGGCAGTGGCCACACAGTCAACAAGTGCAGAAGATATGAAGTCCAGGGGTTTGTGGCACATCACCTGTAGGGAAACTACTGCTGCCACCCTGAAAGCTGATTCATGGTGTCGGGGGATCCAAGTTGACCAAAGTACTCAGTAAGCACCCTGTGAAGGACAGACATGACACACAGTTAAAACCACTGAAGAACAGGACAGAACTGCAATACTCATGCCCAATACATGTCACAAGACAACTACACAAAACCAAGTAAGCATGTCAAAACTGTTGGGGAGTACAGACTACCTGTAAGGACACATTGCTGCACGCATCCAGTCAAGTAGCACATGGCCACACTCAAACAGCACCAGAGCACCACCCACACATATCATGCAAACTCACATCATTCACATTACATCTCCCTGGATACTCACATTCAGCTGAAGAAGTTGGTGATGAGCTGTGTGCGGACATCACCATCATCATCATCATCATCATCACTGGCATCGTGGTCCAGGCCAGGATCCTCCACAGGTGGCGGACGTTGGTCATCGTCATCCAGGATGAGAGGCAACTCCTTCCGCACTGCCAGGTTGTGTAGCATGCAGCAGACGATGACAATCTTGCACACCTTTGCTGGGGCATATGCGAGGGCCCCTCCTGTCTTGTCCAGGCAGCGGAAGCGGCTCTTCAGGAGACCAAATGTCCGCTTGATCACTCTCCTGGTCCGACCATGTGCCTCATTGTAGCGCATCTGGGCTGGTGTCACAGGGTTCCTGAGGGGTGTCAGCAACCACAGCATTTTGGGGTATCCGGAGTCACCTACGGACAGACAAGTGCACATTAGCTGAGTTGGAAAAGTGGGCGGAATACTACAGAGCAGAACACACACAATGGTACAAAGTCAGTACACACCGACAAGCCAGGCACGCTGGTTCTGCATCTGTGCCATCATCCTCGGGATGTGACTACGCCTCATCACGTAGGCATCGTGTGCTGAACCAGGAAAACGGGCACACACATGTGTGATGCTCATATCTGCAAGACATACCACCAGAGCATTGATCGAATGGTAATGTTTCCGGTTCCGGTATGCCTGCTCATGTGCCTGTGGTGGTACCAAAGCCACATGTGTCCCATCAATGGAGCCAATGACATGTGGCATCCTCCCCAGGGCATAGAAGTCACTCTTGACGTCAGTGAGTTGTTGACGTTTAGGGAAATAGATGTACTGGTTCAGGCATCTCAACATTGCCTCCAAAACATCGCGTAGCACACGGCTGAACATAGTCTGTGACATCCCACCGGCAGTCGCCACAGTGTGTTGAAAGGTACCGGTGGCAAAGAAGTGTAGGGCTGCCATTACCTTCACCTTGGGGGTCAGCGCCGTAGGGTACGGCCGGCCAGGTTGCAAATGTGGTGCCAAGCGCACTGCCAAATCCTCAATCAGCTGCCTGGTGAAGCGGTACCGTCGGATGCTGTCACGTTCCACCATCGTTGCCAGGTCAGGGAATGGTCTATGGACAGCTGGAGCCCTGCAGTGCATAGGTTGGAGAAAGAAAGATTGTCAGTCACCCCACATATGTGCCATTCACCATACTCAATTTCACATGATACATCATTACGAGACACAAGTACTTGATGTGTGTGCCGTTCTGTTCGGACATAACTCGCACCTACATGGCCATCATCTAACTTCTCAGTACAACATGTGTGGACAACAGGTTCCAGGTTGTGCTATGGGAAACCATTAGGCTGTGTCACAGTACCCATTTACTGCTGTCACGTTCCACACACACACACACCACAGTGACATGTCTGGACAGATGCGCCACAGGCATCACAGCTCATTGACAGGTAGATTCCCAGTGACCCTGTCTTGCCACATGGACACTGACATGACATGGCGTATCATGTACACATCAGAAAAACAAACATGACTCCCACAGGTAGTGGCCCCTGTCGCCTCCGCAGGACAGACATGGACGCCAGTGACGCACAACATCAAAGTCCATGCACAAACAACGTTGATGTGGAGACTGTCTCCCATCATGCACATGGAATCAGAGACATCGGAAACACAACATGCACACAGACTGTGGAGGGACATCACTATTGTGGCAATGGGTCACCCTGTGACGTACATGCCATCCCCCATGGGACCCTGGGGGTATGTGACATGTCATACACATACACAACCTGGAAATGTGACCATGCCACATGCTCCGAAATGAACTGTTGCACATCACAGTGGTCATGTGCACAACACACAAAGGACCCTGTCCCCATGAACACATGCACAGCCTGGGTGTGGCTGCCCACAAGTGCCACCACAGAAACCACATGTTAACCCCCATACACAGAAAAGGTAATGCAGCCTTACATGCCTTAGGAAACAGTGTGGACTGGGTGTGGTGTTGTAGGTGTGCCCCTGAGTCTCTGGCAGGTATATGTGGCTGGCATACGTTCACCAGTGACAAGCATGGTGACATATGCGACTGACCTGTACAGGTACGCGTTGTACAGCAATGGACCGATCGGTGTGCCCGGCCGGCCCATTGCATCTGGTGTGAGCGGGTACGCGTTGTACAGCAATGGACCGATCGGTGTGCCCGGCCAGCCCATTGCATCTGTTGGGAGTGGGTACGCGTTGTACAGCAATGAACCTATCGGTGTGCCCGGCCGGCCCATTGCATCTGTTGGGAGCGGGTACGCGTTGTATCCCGACATACGCATTGTACAGCAATGGACCGAACGGTGTGCACGCGTTGGCTGGGGCCTGGCATGGCAACGGACGCGTATTCGAAGCTTCAACAAGTCTGATGCAGTGAATTCAGTTGGCCAGCCACAACAATGTTGCAAAATCATGGGTGTCATGAACTTGGATTTTTGAAGGATGCTGTGGGCGTGTATTAGTGCTGCTATTCCATGGATTGGTCAGATTCAGAAGATGCAAACGACTTGGACCTATCACTTTGGACACATGGGACAGTATCTGCCTCTGCAGCACACATATAATGCTGGCTGTTCCCCTGAGAGCTCACTTGCCTGCACTACATGCTCCAGGACGACATCTGCCACCAACACTGCTGCTGTCTCTGCATCCTCTGGCTACTGCAATGGCTTGTACTGTGGAGAGAGCCCCAGCCTTCAGCCTTGAGGAGAACCAGGCCCTGCTGGACAGCCTCCTTCCACAGTACAGCAAGCTGTATGGGAAACCAGGGGAGAACGTGAGTGTGCTGTCCACTGCCTTACTAATTGTGCATGTTGTCTGACTAGCAGGACTTACAGTGTGCACACCACTGGCTAGCATGCTCACTGAGTAGTTCTGACCCCCCAAAGTGTGTAGTTACATGCACTGAACAGGTACAGTGCAGTAACAGTGCATTCCAACAAGGTTTACTTCCCATGCAATGATACCATGTAGTAACTGCTGGCAAACTGTTCATAGCCATCGTTGCACTGCCTGTGTACATCATGTGCCCCAGTGATTGAGACATGTATATCCAACTGTGTGATGCACGTATATGTTGCATGTGTAGTAATGGCATTTTCACTTTGTCATCCTCACAGGTTGATGCCCACCAGAAGCAGGAAATCTGGCTAACCATCGCCCGGGCAGTAAGATCCGTGGGGGACTACAAGCGCCGGATCCGCAACTGCCAGAAGAGGTGGCAGGACCTTCGAGGCTGGACCCGGAGGATCGCAAGGGTCCAGCTGAAGCTGTCGCCTCCTCGCAGGAGGGGCGGACACCGGACCCTGACCTCCCACATGCTCAGGATCCTGGCGGTGGTCTTCCCTAACCTGGATGGGCAGCTGAAGGCCAGACAGCAGCAAGGAGTGGGTGAGTCCATGACAGCACTGTGCACTTTGTCTGACATGCTATGTGCCCTCCTCTGGCCTGGTTAAACTTCCACAGTACATCAGTCTTGTGGTCCAGGACCCATGTCCCTCTATTGTGACATGCCCACTCCTCATCTGATACGCATATGTATGGCCCTTACAGTCAGGAAATTGTGTCACTTGGGGACTGTGTCATTGCATTTTGCTTTGCTCAAGGTGGGGGACAGCATTTGTTCCGGTGACTATGTTGTGGGATTCATGGGTGGGTCAATTGCTTACACAATGCCCAAGTTCTGACATGTAATCTGGGTGTAACTTTGATATGTGGTCCACTTGCTGATCTGATTCACCACATGTCCCTAGGGTATTTGGCACACCCCCATGCTGCGGGTGGGAAGAATGTTTGGGCCTCAGGAGTATGTATATCAAGTGTGTCACACATGCTTAGACACCTGCCTACTGTCCAGGACTCATCCCTCTTAAAGGTGGAGCTGGACAGTCATGCCTACTCCAGGGCATACAATAGACTCTGTACTCCCACTGCCGTGGATCATCTTACATGTTGTGATCAGTGACATGTTCCCTCAGGTGTCTGCCTCTGTGTCATGGTGCTGTGGCTTCATTGTCAGGACTACTGGTATGTTTATCGGTTAGGGCTCAGCATGCCATCTGAGATGTGACCATGAGAGACTAGACTTCTGTGACTTATAGATGTTTGATCACTTGACTGTGCACACAGGTGTATGCGACTGTGACTTTCAGGCAGCTGTTATTCATTCACAGCACACTGTGAGGTGCTCAGGTTCTGAGAGTTGTGTTTCATGTCCCCCATATGTCCAATTGGCATGACGTGGACAAATACTAGTTCAGATGATGTGGTGTGTGGGGGATGGACATGTGCACTTGTCAGTTACATAACTTGCATTCCCAATGTCCTAGGATTGTGACACAGTGCAGACTGTTGTTGGCTGGCTGCCATGGCCATGTGACTGGAGACAGTGATGTATGACTTTGCACGCATGCCTGTGTCATGGCATTAAACTTCCTAAGAGTGATCCTGCAGGGGAGTGACATGTGCAACATGCACCCCATTGTGGCATGGACTATCCGGACATGGGTGCATCATGGTGTCTGGTGCTGGTATGCATCACATGCATTTCTATTTAGACTCTGGCCATCCCTTTCTCTGGACACCTGCACTGACTCAGTGGCAAGAGATGTGATGTGTGCATGTTCACATACTTCACCGTGTTTCCTGCAATGACCACCTGTGTAGGTGGTGCATGTGTCCACACTGGGGTCTTACCATCAGACAGGCAGCAGACAGATGGGTGCAAGGGCAGGAGGGGTGTGAGTCCCATGGTTGACCATCAGACTGACAATTGGCTTCTCCAAATCTGTGTGAGGAGTTTTGGCAATGTTCAACTAAGGATGCCAGGGCTGGCTCAGTAAGTGCTGTACTTACTGTGGTGTGTGCGGTCAGTGCAGGTGACTGATGTTTGTCTGTTTCCCTAATTGTTTGCAGATACATCCACGGCCACAGGAGGGGACAGCTCCACGGACCAGGAGGAGCAGCGGAGCCAGACTGGGTCAGCATCCGACGAGTGGTCAGAGGGACCCAGTGGCACGGAGGGCGAGGGGAGCCACACCGAGGAGTCCTTAGCACCATCCACCTCAGCTGAGGACCACAGCAGCTCGGAGGATGACTCCCTTGTGGAGGCGGGTGTCAGCAGCCACCACCCCCCGCTAGTCTGTCTGGCCCCGCCACCACCACCACCAGCACCGCCCTCCCATTGGCTCCAATTCCAGAGGTCCGTGGAGGCTCCTGTGTTCGGGAGCGTGTCTCCTTCATGCCAGGCACCGCACCCCCTGCCCCTGTGTCCCCTGCTGCCCTGAGTGAGGAGTCTGTGTACCTACTTCGGCAGCTCCATGTAGGGCAGACAGCAATGCTGAGTGTCCTCCATGCACACACCACTCTGTTGACACAGCTGGTGTCGTTCATGGAGGGCATCTCGACGAGTATGTCTGCCCTACAGAGGAGCAATAAGTCCATGGACTCCTCCCTGATGGCAGCAGTGTCCCTCCTCCAACAGTCCCTCCCACCTCCTACCTCTGCCCCATCCACACTTCCTGGCACCCTACCTGTCCAAAGCACATGCACACCTGCACAATCACCCAAACACACAGACACGAGCAGCACAGACACATCCAAAAGAAAGGCAAGACGTGCACACAAGCATCCTCAGGGGACAGATACCACACACACAGGGGATGGGGAACAGACACACACACAGGCATCCACAGTCACTCCGCAGTCCTCCAAATCCTCTCCCTCCAAGACCCCTTCCCTTGCCTCACCTGCAACCCCACCTACACAGCAAGTCTTCCTCTGTGACCTCGGCCTCTTCCCCTCCGATCCTGCAGATCCGGCATACCGGGGGAAGAGGAAGTCCACCCACACAGAGGGGAGTGTCCCTCGCCCACGGACACCCTCCCCCAGGCGCAGGCAGACTGAGGACCCCATTCGGAAGTCCCCCCGGACCAGGAAGGGCAAGACCCCACCACAACCACCACGCAGCTCCACCACCCAGTCTCTCTCCTCCATCCCCCAGGCCACCACTCCACAGGTTCCACCGCCACACCCTGCCCCAGGTTCCCCCACACACCAATACCGCATCCCCAAACTGCTTAGGCCCTCCCCCCTGCCACTTGCTCTTCCACCCCCAACCCAGATGCTCAGACTGTTTGTGCCACTGGTGTGGAGACCGGGTCCCCCCCCTCTGTCCTGCACACCTCATCTGCCCCCCCTTCCACTCCCTCGGAGGCATGCACTGCAGTGGAGTCCACAACCACCCCGTCTGACTCGGGCACTGCAGTGGGGACCCAGTCCACTCCATCAGACCAGCCCACTGCAGTGGTTGCAGCACCAACACCATCTGACTTGTGCCCTACAGTGGTGCCGGCCCCCCCTGAGTCAGAGACCTCCACTGCAGTTGCCGGTGACACTCCTGCACCCACCACCCCTTCACTGCCTCACTCTGGCATCCCCTGATCCTGTCCCTGCGGTGCCTGGCCTACCCCTTGTATGCCCCATCAAGGGGGATGTCCCCTGTCCCTACCAGTGCAGGCAAGCAATGGGTGACAAGTTGTCACATATCACCCTGTTGGGACTGTGTATTTGGACTGGCCATTGGCCTTAGTTTAATTTGGACTTCTGATTTTTTATTGACATTTGCTGAATAAAGCCTATTTTTGTTTACTTGTGGTTTTTCTTTTGATGTACATGATGTAGATGAGTATCATCATGCATTTGCAGTTGTAATAGTGTTCAGATCAGGAAAATGAAGTGTTGCAGTGATGGACTCCATGTGGCCCATGGGATATGTGTCCTGTTGTAGTCTGGATCTATGGCATCCTCTGCTGCAGTCTGAGGGTGTGATGTTCAGCATATGACACAGGGATGTACGTTTTGCATTTGTAAATTAACATCTTTGTCTTACAGTGATGCACATCTGGTGGGCTTACCACTGTTCAATGTTTCTATTTCCCTGACTGTGTGCCCATCTCCACTGGACATGCAGTTTAGCACACCAATGTTGAAGGACTCATCAGTGTATACAGTGCACCTTGCTTGACACGTGTTTTGGGTGTATGCAGATGACTGACGTGACACTCCCGTACCCAGGCTGATGTGAGCAGAGCCTTCAGTGTGTTGTAGTTGTTGACTCACTGACCGAGTGTTCTGCCGACATGTTTGAGTCGTGCACAGACAAGGTTTGGCACAGCGGACCTTCCACAGCAGTGGAGTGCCCTCATGGCAGTGTGTAATCCCGTGACATTGCCTGGGCCCGTGTTTTGTGTTGTGTAAGCATGTCTGTGCGTTTTCCCTTCCCTTTTCCTACACAGGCTGTGTCCCTACGGATGTTCCTGTTTCTGATGCTTGCTGAGTTGTTCTGTGTTCATCCAGCATCTTGGACCTGGTTACTCCGGGATGTGGGTGCATGGCAAACTAAGGTTCATCAGGTTGTCATCCCAGGTTGTCTTTGTTGTCAGGGCTGGGGATGTGGGCAAACGCAGATGGGACACATTCAGGATTCCCCTTGGCACTTGTTGGTTACACATGTCATGTAATTTACAGTCTGTGGTAGCTTTCAGTGATTGTGACACGTTGTGTGTGTGACTGCTGCCACTCCTCAGGGTCAGAGCTGCAATGTTGGAAGTTGTGTACGTGTGTTCTTTGTGTGTCACCTTGTCTTTTTCATTGGTGTGCGACTATGGCCGGGATCCCATTGATTGTGGTGGATTTCACGTCATGCCCATGTACCGCGTAGTGTGCAGTGTGTCAGACATTCACGAGTCTTGTTGACTGGCCATGTGTGATGGGTTTCTGCACCTTAGTTCCCACCACCACCCCTGGGATTGTCATGGGTGCATGTGCAATGTCACCAGTCCATGTGAGCTTCACTGCTGCACATTGGTGGAGATCAAGGTGTGTGGTGTTGAGTGTGTGCAAATGTGAGTTGTTGCACGGCTAGACCCCTACCTCCATATTGGCCATGGCTGGCAGGCCGTGCTGATTGATTTTTGCTTGTGTAGGTGTGATGGTAGTTTGTTGCTCAGGACACATGGCTGTGGTTCACAGTGTGAATGACATCTACCTTTGTCATCACAGTGGGATTATCATGCAGGCTAGTGTCACCACAATGTGGGATCCCTGGGGGTAGTGCTGTGGTGGGTCTGTCTCTTACTGTGTTAGTTGCTGTTCCTACAAGCTTGTGTGACATGTGTAATTTGGGCTCCCTCTCATTTAACAATGCCTCTTTGCCCACATAGGGGAATCCGATCCATGAGTAACTTTTGTATGGCACTGTATACACATCTGTGTAATTGGAATTCAGGCCTCCTCATGTGTTGTGTGGTTGCCTGGGGACACTGGCACACACCCCCATCTCCTGTTGTGTTTGATATGCAGTGTGAGTCTGCCTGTTTGTGTTTGTGCATTTGCACCACTGCATTGGCATATCTTGAGTGTGCCATTGGCTGTATGTTGTTTGGTGGTTTTCCCCTGCTGTCCCTAGGACTCCTAGGTCATCAGTCAGCACAATAATCATGGTTTGTATGTCCCATTGCTGCCATGGTATGGTATTTGTTCACCTGACATCTACAGTCTCCACAGGATATCTACATTTGTGTGTCCATTGGTGCAGATATGTGGGTCTGCATTATGATGGTCACTTCTGTCATTGTGTTATTTGTGAATGTTGACAATGTGAGCCCCCATGGGTGATGTTTGTATGCACATGGCCAAAACGATGTTTTATTGCCACTGCACTGTTTGCCTCACCCAATCTATGTTGCTATGGGACACAAGCACTACTATGCCACTGATGTGTTTGTTGTTGTGTGACCAGGAATCATCCATGCAGTTTGGCTTTGGCAGCTTTTACCCTGACTACACTTCCCTTTTGGTCACTGTGGTGATGGGGCTTTGGGCCCCATTGCCACACTGTTCAAAATGTGCATCAGCTATGGACCCCACACCTACCTTTTGGTCACTGTGGTGATGGGGCTTTGGGCCCCATTGCCACACTGTTCAAAAGGTGAATCAGCTATGGACCCCACACCTACCTTTTGGTCACTGTGGTGATGGGGCTTTGGGCCCCATTGCCACACTGTTCAAAAGGTGCATCAGCTATGGACCCCACACCTGCCTTTTGGTCACTGTGGTGATGGGGCTTTGGGCCCCATTGCCACACTGTTCAAAAGGTGCATCAGCTATGGACCCCACACTTCCCTTTTGGTCACTGTGATGATGGGGCTTTGGGCCCCATTGCCACACTGTTCAAAATGTGCATCAGCTATGGACCCCACACCTACCTTGTGGTCACTGTGGTGATGGGGCTTTGGGCCCCATTGCCACACTGTTCAAAATGTGCATCAGCTATGGACCCCACACCTACCTTGTGGTCACTGTGGTGATGGGGCTTTGGGCCCCATTGCCACACTGTTCAAAATGTGCATCAGCTATGGACCCCACACTTACCTTTTGGTCGCTGTGGTGATGGGGTGTTCAACCCCATTGCCACAGTAGCCATGGTCGGCTTGCATTGTGGAGGCCACACACATTTATGTGTGACACATGTGCTAGGGGTCACATTGTATGTTCAATGTCATGTTCAGTGTTGTAGGCATTTGACACAGACTACACACGCTTGTCATGGTGTTGGGGGGGATGTAATTTTCAGACATTCCTTATGTGGGAGTATGCTGGTTGTGTCATGCATTACCCTGTCCTATGAGTAGGGGTGGAGGTAGTGGCAGGCATCCATCCCCCTAAGGGTGGGGATGGTAGTAGTGACAGGCATCCAGGCCCCCCTGAGTAGGGGTGGTGGTAGTGGTAGGCATCCAGGCCCCCCAGAGTAGGGGTGGTGGTAGTGGTAGGCATCCATCCCCCTAAGGGTGGGGATGGTAGTAGTGACAGGCATCCAGCCCCCCCTGAGTGGGGTGGTGGTAGTGGCAGGCATCCAGCCCCCCCTGAGTAGGGGTGGTGGTAGTGGTAGGCATCCAGCCCCCTAAGGGTGGGGATGGTAGTAGTGACAGGCATCCAGCCCCCCCTGAGTGGGGTGGTGGTAGTGGCAGGCATCCAGCCCCCCCTGAGTAGGGGTGGTGGTAGTGGTAGGCATCCAGCCCCCTAAGGGTGCGGATGGTAGTAGTGACAGGCATCCAGGCCCCCATGAGTAGGGGTGGTGGTAGTGACAGGCATCCAGCCCCCTGAGTAGGGGTGGTGGTAGTGGCAGGCATCCAGCCCCCTAAGGGTGGGGATGGTAGTAGTGACAGGCATCCAGGCCCCCTGAGTGGGGTGGTGGTAGTGGCAGGCATCCAGCCCCCCTGAGTAGGGGTGGTGGTAGTGGCAGGCATCCAGCCCCCTGAGAAGGGGTGGTGGTAGTGACAGGCATCCAGGCCCCCCTGAGTAGGGGTGGTGGTAGTGGTAGGCATCCAGGGCCCCCTGAGTAGGGGTGGTGGTAGTGGCAGGCATCCAGCCCCCCCTGAGTAGGGGTGGTGGTAGTGGTAGGCATCCATCCCCCTAAGGATGGGGATGGTAGTAGTGACAGGCATCCAGCCCCCTATGAGTGGGGATGGTAGTAGTGATGGGCATCCAGCCCCCTATGAGTGGGGATGGTAGTAGTGATGGGCATCCAGCCCCCTATGAGTAGGGGTACTGTTAGTGATGGGCATCCAGCCCCCTATGAGTAGGGGGTACTGGTAGTGGTAGGTATCCATCCCCCTAAGGGTGGGGATGGTAGTAGTGACAGGCATCCAGACCCCCTGAGTAGGGGTGGTGGTAGTGGCAGGCATCCAGCCCCCCCTAAGTAGGGGTGGTGGTAGTGGCAGGCATCCAGCCCCCTAAGGGTGGGGATGGTAGTAGTGACAGGCATCCAGCCCCCCTGAGTAGGGGTGGTGGTAGTGGCAGGCATCCAGCCCCCCTGAGTGGGGTGGTGGTAGTGGCAGGCATCCAGCCCCCCTGAGTAGGGGTGGTGGTAGTGGCAGGCATCCAGCCCCCCTGAGTAGGGGTGGTGGTAGTGGTAGGCATCCATCCCCTAAGGGTGGGGATGGTAGTAGTGGCAGGCATCCAGCCCCCCTGAGTAGGGGTGGTGGTAGTGACAGGCATCCAGGCCCCCCTGAGTAGGGGTGGTGGTAGTGGTAGGCATCCAGCCCCCCCTGAGTAGGGGTGGTGGTAGGGGTGTTGGTGGTAGGCATCCATCCCCCTATGGGTGTGTATGGCATTGGTGATGGCCATCCCACCCCTATGGTTCTGCTGTTGCTAGTGTACTTCATTTGTGCATCCCTATGTGTGTGTGACATATTTCGGGTACGTGTCGTCTGTTTGTGTTGTTGGTGTTTGACTTACCGTCTGCGCCGTACGCGTCCGTGCCGGTCCCGGTAATAGATGTAGAGTATAGGTAGGACCTGCGCAATGGGATTCATGCTTGGATCGTCTCATTCGTTTCTCGTGTCTCGTGTCTTCGACTCGTACTCGTAGCAGGCTTGTTCGTCTCGTAGCCGTGGATCGTCTTGTGGCGCGAAACGGAGCTTATGTACGGCTCGCCCGGATGCTCAAACGTCCCGGACGTAGCGACGGGTCCGGCGTGTACGGAGTGCGCATCGTATTCGTCGGGCCGGAAGGTGCTGTGTATTTGCTTCCGTACGACTCGATTCGGCGTTTACGGATCCGGCTCGGGCGGGGAACAGGAGCTGGATTGGGTAAGTACGGCTCGCTCGGAATCTGGGTTGTTATACGCATCGTACTTGTTCGTCCGGACGAGTGTTCGGATCGGTCGGGAAACACGCACTCGGCTGGTTTTTTTTCCGGACGAATACTGTTAGGTGCGCTTCCGGCCGAGATCGGAATCGACCCCTAAGTGTGCTTTGAACATTTATTAAATTGTCACAAAAACTGTCTATAACATATCACCTATAAGATACAGGGTAATCACAGTTTCTCTGAAATTGTGTAGGTCAGTACTTTAGTTCTTTGATGGTGGGATGGTGCTTCTTGACAAGATGAGTTATCAGCTCCTCTCTAAAATGAAGGGCTAAAGGAGCAACTCCTATATGTTCCATGTCCCCAAATAGAGTTAATGTGTCCACCCCTTGCATGTTGTGTCTGCAGGATAAGGCACAGGCTCTGGCAAAACTAAAACCCATGTAATATTTCTTGATTTCCAGTGCAATAGGCACATTCCAGCCAATCCCTCTTGAGTGTAGTTGGATTGTTTTACTATATGTTCACCCCTTCTGTCATGGCACAGTTGAATTAAATCTGTATTGATTACATTTCTGCTGTCTGATGAATGTTTCTAAGTGAAGTGAGTACTACAGATGCAGACTTCTTGTTTGCTTTACTAAGTGATTTATGTTACATATTTCCGATGAGACCCAATTAGGCTTAAGCACATCTAGATTTTCTTTCTTTGGAAAGTTGTCAACTGCTGGACACTGGACCTCTGGCCACAACAACTGTGAGAATCCCCCTCCACAGGTATTGAGGTAAAGAAGGTGAGGATCATTCCTGACCAACAGCTAACTTTACTCTCCCAAATACAGACGGTCTTGGCCAAATGATATGGCTTCATTAAATTCCTTATGAAAATCTGTTTTTTTCTCCCCATGGAGAAATTTGGTCAAGTGGTGTCTGCTTCCCCAACTTGAATATTTCAATGCCATATATTTTAGGCCTGCCTAAGATTACCTTGGGAAATCTGCAGAGTCTTCAAAGCATGGCAGGAAGAATTGCGAAAGGGCTAAAATTGTGATCACTCATCAACTGCCAAAGACAGACTACAGTAGTTGCCAATAAGTAATAGAATGATACTTTTTTTAGCAGTTTTGTTTAGTGCAAACTCGACTCAAAGGCATTGGGGCACCTCATATGAGCACCAGTTACATTACCTAAAGTCACGTCTATTTTCTAGGCATGGAAGGATTTAGGGCCTCATTACGGTGTCCATAGGTCGGCGGTTCCGCACACCTCATTACGATGCGACTGCTGTGCGGTAGCAAACTGCCATCTCTCTATGGGAGCTTGTTCGGCGAGCAGAAATGTCATTGAGAATTTGTGTAAATCCCTGCACCGTGTGGCAGGCACCTCATGGTGCCTGCCACATAGTGCAGGAATTTTCAGGGGGGCACCACAACCGGAGTACCAGGGGGCAAGGCGGCCCTGCTAGGGGCCCCCAAATTTGCTTTCCAACAGCCTTTTCATGTCGGAAAGGCTGACATGGAAAGGCTGTCGGAAACCAACATCACAATCCCAATGGTGAAAACTCTGGGGCAGATCTACAAGAAAGTGCCGCAGCGGGCGCTGCAAGCCCTTTGGCTGCGCCACGCTGCGGCACTTTCAGAGCACAGGAATGCGACATATTTACAAGAATATGTCGCATTCCTGTGCTCTCCCCTGCGCTGGCGCACAAACAGCTGCCAAGCGCCGGCGCAGGCACCCTTGCACCATGGTGCAAGGATGCCTGCGCCATGGGGAGATTGTTTCTGTGTAGGAAGGGGCACCTTTCTGCACAAAAACAATCAGTACAGGCTTTTCCTCTTTCAATGCGTGCTGCAGAATGCAGCACGCATTGAAAGAGGAAAACGAGGAGAAATGAAAACATTTCTCCTCGGTGCGCCTCGCTACGCCACCTCTAGGGTGGCGTAGCTTTCAGACGCATCTCCAGAGTTACGATTTCTCGTAATTCTGGAGATGTGTCTTGTTCCATGGGTGTTGCGTGGGAACACCCACAGTAACACCCATGGAACGCCCCTTCACCGCAAAGTGCTGCGTGTGAAGGGACGGTATTTACAAGGAGAGGAAAAGTCACGCATGGTGGCTTTTCCTCTCCTTGTAAATATCGAGGAGCCCCCTGCGCCACCAGTACGTCACGAAAAGTGACGTACTGGTGGCGCAGGGGGCTTGTAAATCTGCCCCTCTGTCTTTAAGGGATTATGAGCGGTTTCAAACTGGCCGACGGGCTCCTTGAGCCCGTCAGAACCACGTTGGATCCCTCGGCCATTTTAAACTCTGACCGCCATCATTGTAATACGACTGTCGGAGTTTAAAACAACGATATCGGTCGGAAAGTCTCCGACCAGCGGTCAGAGGCTTTCTGACCAACATCGAAATAAGGCCCTAAGTGATTAGACCAGAATCTCAGGATGTTGAACCGACGCCGAGACTCTAGCTTGGTTGCCCTAGTTCCACAGACAGCAGCTCTGGTTGTATCCTTTACCCACTTAAGAAAACTTTGCTTGTTTAACAGGGCATATTATAAAACCCCTCTTTTCACAGAATGGATTACTCCTCACTGCCACTGAAGGGCTCACCACTCAAACACTGCTTCTCTGCTTCAAATCCCTCACAGTAAAAAGGTAAGAGCCATTGGGAGGGCCTTCCTTTTTATAGGACCGAAAACTTGTAAAGAACAGCTGCTACATATGCAAATTAGTCACCTCTTTTTGGGCCTTTAAGAATTCCCTACACTCCTTCCTTCATGCTTTCTGGTTGTTTTTGTTGATGTTCTTTTTCTTATTCTTTCAATGTTTCCTAGCACCAAAATGCTCTGGTAGATGCGAGCATAATAATAATAATAATAATAATGATAGATAGATAGATAGATAGATAGATAGATAGATAGATAGATAGATAGATAGATAGATAGATAGATAGATTATTTCCCCATCTATAATGTACCTAAAAGCTATAATTCATGGTCTTGGTTGAAACATCGCCATCACATTTTCTATACTGCTCTCATGTCCAAATCTCATACTACACGTACATCCTAACTAGCTACGACTAACATATTCATTTTGTTAATTTAGGCAGTTTGCTTACAGTGCCATTACAATCCACATTTATCGCACGCTAAACCAAAATCAACAATTTCTTCAAAAGTAAAACAGTAAAATTAGTTTCAGAAGATGATAAATTGAAATGTACAATAAACTATGATCACAAAATGTTAGCATAGAAATTAGTTGCGTAATGTTTAAGAAAAAGTAACTAATTTAATTTTATCTTAAAGATTTCCTAGAACATGTGTAAGTGTAACAATGGTATTCTAGTTACTTGGTGCGCGATGTTATGTTTTCTCATGCACTTTGCTTCAGTGAGTTTTGGAATAAATCAGGAAATAAATAGCGATGAAAGAGAGTCGAGCTCCCGAGAGGTAATGTGGAGTTATTTGGAATTCAATAATTATTAGGTGAGAGATCCCATTCCGAAGCCACTTGAAATAAAAATATTTCCAAGTATTTGTATGAAGATCCCGCCCTTGTCCATTTTCTGACCACCTCCCGCTCATCAGATTCTGGCAGAGAAACCCCCTGGCTGCCCACCATAACATTGTTTTCCTTCCCAGCTTACTTGGGGAAAGCTCATCTGTAAGAAAGCAATTTGCAGTGGTCTCGAGCAAATCCCCGAGTGACGTTTTTCTAGGAATTTCCTCAAGATTTTGTTTTGTAGAAACAGTTCCTAGAGACGCAGCCATCACTCTGCGTCCAAAAGCAACAAGGTTTTTCAACTCGGTTCTGCTTACTCATTCACTATTTTAGGTGCACGGTGGGACCCATAAGCTGGGTTTCCACTCACTTTTAAACGGTGTAAAATACAACATTTGTCGTAAAGATTAACCCATGTGTTCGCTCAGGTTTTATTAGCTGGCAACTCCCTCTCTCTTCACTTTTTAATGTTGCTAAAACAGAGTGTCCAAGAAATGACTGTGGCGTGCTTCACTTTTCAACCCATCGGTTTATTGATTTCAGAGGTGTTTTTCGGGTGGATGTCTTGTGGCGATTTTTTTATTTTTATTTATTATTTATTTATTGCCCAGAAAGGTAAAAACAAGAATAAATAACATACATAATTTTCTTTGAAAGTAAACAGGTTGCATAGTTCATACATCAATACATAGCTACATAACTTCATTGATCCTCTGAGTTAATAAAAAGAAGAGTAGGCAGTGGGAGAGTCTGTGGGAGCATATGGTTGGTTAGGCAGTTCAGTGTACTCCAGATCCCTCTCATTTAGCTTAGGAAGTTCTAGATCCAATTAGCTAAGCCACTGCGTGTCCATATTGGATGGAGCCTGCCACACCACATTTCATAGGCACCATTTGGGCACAGGGCATAAAGGGAGGGAGCTAGATTCCCACCGCAGACCATATACCAAGACTCTCAATCCCATACTAATCTACCTCATAGCTACCCCTCTATCCCAACCTATTATTAAGCCATGTTGTCAGGGATGGCCAGATATTACAGCCCCTATTCCTTGAAAATGAATGCTTCTAGAGCAGATTATCTGCGTCTTCCCTTTGTTCAGGAGATACCCAGATTCCCCTGCCATGCTTTCAACCTCTATAATTGACTTCTCCGGGTCTGCGGTGATAATAGCAATATGGTCCGCGTAAGGCAAGATCTTGGTATCATACCCGTTAGTGGTTACCGGTTTTATTGCTTGATTTTGTAAGATCAGATTGAAAAGTGGGTCTATATACATAGCAAAGAGGATTGGCAAGCACGGACAGCCCTGCCTCGCCCCTCTGGCATCTCTATTTTCCCCGATGCATTACCCATCATTTGTAGCCGGGCAAAGGGCTTATAATACATTGCTCATATAGAGGTGATAAGGAGGGGCCGAACCCTCTCTCTGCCAAAACCCCCACAAATATTGCCACGAGACCCGGTCAAAGGCTTTCTCTGCATCTAGGAGGATCACAGCCATCTCACTCCTGTAGCTTCAGCTATATCCAACAGAGAGATAATTTGATAATATGGTCTGTGGTCCCCCTGCCCGGTATAAAGCCATGCTGCCATGGTGAGGCTACAGTGGCTAGAATCCTCCCCAGCTGGTTGGCCAAAACTTTTCAATATAATTTAGCAACGGAGTTTATCCGAGAAATAGGGCAATAAGAGGCAGGTAGTTACGGTGGCTTCCCCTTTTTAAAAAAAATAATTATATCCGTGCCCTGCCACGAGAGAGGAGGAATCCCATTATGCTGCACATCTAAAAATAGATCATGCATTATAGGTGCTAGCTCATATTGGAGTAGCTTATATAGCTCGAGTGGAATTTTGTCTGGTCCGGCCGCCTTCCCTGATGGCAAGGAGCCTAGGGCATCCGTAATTTCTTTCAGTATGAGCTCTTCCTCCATCTCCTGGTATACTACTTCGTCAATGCCTTTTTAGTTTCTCCTTTCACTCGCGCACAGCCACTGTCTTAGAGCTGGGAGGGTCAGCCTGATACAGATCTTTATAAAATCTCTCAAAGACGCCCATAATTTCAGCAGGCTTGGTCTCATATTGGCCATCCCTCTTTTTAATTTTATTAATATTATTTCTGGTGGCTTTCTGTCTTGTGTGAAGGACCAGCAGCCTTCCCACTGACTTCCTGTATTTATACACCTCCTTTTTATGTGCTTGAAAGGTTTGGGAAACTTTCTACATAAAATAGCTGTTAATCTCAACTTTTATTATAGCAAATTTCAGTGTAAACTCATTTTGTTTATCCTACCCCCTTACTGATCAACTTTAGATGTTCTGTCTCTAAGTGTGCCAGCCTTTCTATCAGTAGGTTAACCTCAGCCCTCTGCTGCTTCCGTCTCTGGCCCAAATAGCTAATGACCCCCACCCCTCAGTCCTGCTTTACAGGCATCCTAAACTACCCTGCGTGGGGCACTGTATTGATTCATATCAAAGTATTCTGTTGCCCAACGCCTAATATATACAATAAACTCATCATTGGTCAGCAGCTTTCTATCAAAAGATCAGTTATTCTGCCTCACGTTTGCTCCCAGTCCAGTTATTTCCAAGAGTAGCGGGTTATGGTCTGATAATAGTTTGGGAAGCTTTTTAATCTCTGCCTTATTTAACATCCTAGTGGAAACCAAAAAGTAGTCCAAACGAACATACTTTTTGTGGGGGTGGGAGAAATAAGTGTAACCAGGGTCGGGAGAGTTCCTAGCTGCCCAAGCATCAGCTAAACCATGACTATCCTTTAAGGAGGTCAGCACCCTACAGACTTGAGCTTTCCTCCCTCTATACCTTTGGGATTCAGTGTTATCACCTTCCATGTTTATATTTAAGTCCCTAGTGCAAAAAATGTAGGGGGGTCCTAGGGAAAATTTTAAAGACCTGCAAGGAACGTATCCCCAAACAATTAAGAATTTCCACAAAATAAATCCTTGGATCTATGATTATAAATTGGGCATGCCGAGTGACAAACACAAGCCTCTCACATCAACTAACTGTGGGAGAAATCGCTTTCAGGACGAAATCCCTCACCCACCAAAGGTGGCATGCTTCATCATCTGGGATTCTCCTCTTGGTGGGAATACCTAGTCCCACCAAGAGCTACAACTTCTTCTCTGAGAGGAAGGAGCTCAGGGATGTTTTTAATAATCCTACTCTACTCAGGATATACTAAATCCAACAGATAAGAGATGCTAGGGAAATAGTGGTGAGGGTGCAGCACAACAGAAATGTTAAACTGTGAAGGTAGTGAAGTTAAAACTGCCTAGAAGGAACAACAAAATACTTTTAATGACTTGCTCCTGCTGACAGGATTAAAAGACAGTGCAAAAGCAGTATGGATTTAAACTGCATGTATCAGACGAAGAGGTCTACATGTTTCAGCCAAGTCGACCCGAAAGGTGTCAAGGCTTTCGTCAGGACCTAAAGATTGCTGATGCCAATAGGTAAGTGCAATAATAAGTGTTCGGATATCAAACGAGTAATCCTGCCATTTTCATTTTTCAGATTTACTGATTGTACCTAGTAGATGTGAGACAAAAATGAAATAAGGGGAAAATACAAGACAATCCGTCACTCTAAACAAGCTCATTGTTTAGCAATTCAAGAGATAGTGGGATTTTTCTTTAATTCCCATCTCTGTAAAGCAGTTCACATACATTATAGTTGATAAATTCAGCTCAGGGAAGGGGCCCCGCTCTGTAAAAAAGGATGTAACGGTGTCAAACATACCCATCATTATGTTGACACTGCTCCTAACACAAAAACTTAACCAGGTAAGTGAAGATCAGTAAAAACAAAGTATATGGAAGCGTCCACTCAATTAAAAAGTGTAGAGTTACTGTCCAACAACACATAACTCTAGTGTAAATTAATTAGGCAGTGTCTTAGGACCAGAGTACTAATGTGGGAAGGTCATCAGATGGTTTGACCTGACCTTATATAAATACTACACTCAGTGTGTATGTCTAATCATTGTATATCAATGGGTAAGATCTCCCTCGCATCATTGATGAAACATACCTTTAAATGTAGGTATGACTAAGTCTTTTGACAAGAGTGTGATTTAAGTATTAATATCATATCTTCCAACGAATCCCTCTAGGAATGTTAGCTGGACATGTGTGATATCTCAACTCCCTATCACCCCTCTTGGCAGGTGACAAGCCTACAAGAAAACTCACTGGTGATAAGGAATAATGGCAACAATTGATAGCACTTAACCTATAAGAACAAGGTTACACCGTGCAATTTAAAGGAGGAGAAAGGAAACGTGACCTCACTCTCCTCTTTGTTATGTGAATCAGCTGGCCAGTTATTAAGTAGCTGTAAGTAGGCCGTGACCCTATCTGACAGAGAGAAAGAAGTCAAACCAAAATCAAAGGAGTCATCCTAAAGGCGGGCAATGAGGGCAACGCGCAGCTTAGCACTCACCTATCCGTCGGTACCTCGTTGCGGTACATGAGCTGTGACCGGAGGTGCCGACTGGAGTGCCCTGAGTGAGTTTAAATAACCCTGGGAACGCGCGCAAAATTTGTGCAATCTCTTCTGCGCATGCGTGCATCTACGGAGATCATTCACGGTTTGTCTAACAGGCGCCTGTGGGGCTTCATGGCTCGGCAAATGTCTATGTTTACTGCGCATGTCTAATACTGGAAAGCTCACCTATTCAAAGAAGTTGATTGTTGCAAGCTTTATTGTAACTGCCTTCACGATCAAACGAACGTAGAAAGACCCCTAATGTATGCATACGCTCATAAGTACTAACTGCGAAGGTCGAGTGTGATCCCCTAATAAGGTAGTAGTTAGACCTAAAAGCATAGTGGTAGAGACATATGGCTCCAATATGGGTAATGTGTGTATGTTGAAAAAAGAGAAATGTCAAACTCAGGCTTATTGTAATCAAGTCCTAGGTGTCGCTACGGATTGTGTAATAAGTCATCCAGTGTTGTAGTAATAAGCTAGGGCCTATCGTACACTGTATCATGTA
The DNA here is from genome assembly GCA_963921515.1 of Calotriton arnoldi. NCBI lineage: Eukaryota > Metazoa > Chordata > Amphibia > Caudata > Salamandridae > Calotriton > Calotriton arnoldi. The sequence goes on along the minus strand of CAWUFW010002337.1, from coordinate 740,403 downwards.
CCTGGTACCTCAACACACAGGAAAGATATAAGTAGTTCTAATGCCACTGAACCAAAGTCAGTTCAGATATTTCTGACGCTGGATGCTTGGTGGTTTCATAGGACAACAGAGTGCATGGAATATTATTCCTCTGCATTCCAGCTAGTATGTATAAACGCTTATAGGGACTATCTGAAGAAAAGCTAACACCTGTTCAAGTAAAAGCCCCTGATACCTTAATAGTTGTATCCAAGCGAATAATCGAAGGGATGTATGGCTCAATAAGAGTAATGTGTATATGTTGAAAGAAGAATACCAAACCCAGGCTAGTGTGGTCAAGTCCGTGGTGTCACTAATGATTATGTAATGAGGCATCCAACATTATGACAATAATCTAGGGTCCCTCGCACACTGGAGCATGTGCTTCATACCTCAACAACCAAGAGTGATATTCTTGAGTTCTAATGCCACTAAATCCAAGCCTGCTAAGATAGTTCTGGCACAGGGTTCAATAGTTCCCTATTGTTCAATAAAATGCGAACAGTGAGCTAGCACAATGTATCCTGCAGAGACAATCATGCTACAATGCTGCCCATTGAATCTCATCGTTCAGTCCAGTGCTGTCACTCTTAAGTCTGTACACCCATCGTTGTTCACGTCTGAACAGGAACTTTGATATGTCTCCAACATGAGGTGGAATCCACGGTTGTTCGAGGACCGTCCAGTTCAGGTCCTCTGGCGAGTGGTTTCTCTCCACGAAATGATTCGTCAGCTTTGTTGATTGTTTTTTGCACCGGATAGTTCTTTTGTGCTCCATTATTCTTGTTTTAATCTTGCGTGTAGTCATACCCACGTAGCGCAAGCCACATGGGCAGAAAATCAGTAGATAAGCTTTTCACTGTTGCAGTTGGTGTGTCAGGACAAGATCCATGGTATAACCGAGCCAATATCAATTGACATAGTATGTTTAGTTTGGGGGCACACAGCACATGACCCACAAGGATAGTGACCCTTGATGGTAGGAAGGCTCCATAATGTCTCTTGGTTGGGTGACTTCTTAGACTTGGCCGGGTATGTACGAGCTGGTCTTTGATGTTAGCACTTCTTATGAATGCAAATAGTGGTTGAGGGATCGATGTATTCCCAATGTTTAAGATCTTCCAATGTTTCAAAATGCTCTATTTGATTTGGTTTGAATAGCTACAGAATGTGTTTACACACGTGATTCTGGACACGTCCTCTTTGGGCGTTGCAATCTCAATTAGTGCCTCTCTATTGTTGTTGGCAGCCCTCTTCTTGGATCTCTGAATCACTTTGGATGGATAGTTTCTTTCTTTAAGTTGAGAAGACAGGCTCTTTACATGTTCGTTGTACTTCTCCTTTGTAGAGCAATTCCTCCTTATCCGTAAAAATTGCCCATATGGCAAGTTTTCGCGGCGGGATTTAGGATGAAAACTTTGGTAAGATAACAGGGAATTCCTGGCCATAGGTTTTCTATAAATCTCGGTACCAAGGCCCTCTCCTTCAGGAAAAATGTGAATGTCCAGAAACGGTAAACTCCTGTTAGTGAATTCACATGTGAATTTCAAAAACTCATTTTTGGTATTTAGCCACTGATGAAACACCGTGATTGACTCCGGTGTGCCTCGCCATATGACGAACACATTGTCGATGTAGCGCTTCCACACACGAATGTGTTCTCTGTATGGATTGCTCTCTACCAGGACTTTCTCTTGTTCGAACTGATGTACATAAAGGTTCGCCAAGTTAGGAGCAAAAACACTACCCATAGATGTCCCTGACGTCTGTAGGTATAGGCCTTCTTCAAACTTAAAGAAGTTCTCTTTCATGGCAAGGCGGGCACATGCCATGATGAAGTGTACTGGGGAAATGGTATCCATAGTTCTGTTATTGAGTAAAGTTTCAATTGTGGTCAGCGTTTCATCTTGGGGAATACATGTATACAGAGACTCAACTTCAAACGAGACAAGGTAGTCCTGGTCTGTGTCATAAGGGGTCTCAGAAAGAAGTCTCAAGAGGTCTTTGGTGTCTTGGATGTACGTTGGCATCTCCAGAACCAATGGTCGAAGAAAGAAGTCCACAAAAGTGGACAGGGGCTCCAAAAGCGAGCCGATGCCAGAGATGATCGGCCTTCCGGGTGGCGGTCGTTGTTCCTTATGTATTTTTGGCAATGCATAAAAATAAGGAGTGATCGGATGAGAGGTGATCAGAAAAGAGGCCTCTTGATTGGTGATACAACCTTCCTCCTTAGCCTCATCGACCATCTTCTTGATCTCCAAGGTCAATCTCTTTGTAGGGTCCTGTTTCAAAGGTCTGTAGAATCGTTTGTTCTCAAGTTGGCGCAGGCACTCGACTCTATAGATGGTCACATTCAGAATGACAGTGGCTTCCCCCTTGTCTGCTGGCTTTATTACAATGGATTCATCATTAGCCAATGTCCGTATTGCTGCTTGTTCTCTTTTTGAGAGATTCTGAAATTGTCTAGTGTCGGTATCGAATAGATTGGTGACATCTTGCAGTACCGCTTTCTCAAAGGTGGAGACCTGTGAGGGAATTAAGTGTGGAGGGGGGTTAAAGTAAAGGTTGAACGCACTTTTAGCCCAGTATTCATTGAGCCTCCTACAGGATCAGCCCTCGGTCTGTCTTGAAAGAAAAATTGTAAGCGGATTTTACGAAAAAAAACCGCAAGTTCCTGTTTGATCTGGAAGGTGTCTCCTCTGTAGGAGGGAACAAAACCCAACCCTCTGTTTAGGACTGCCAATTCATCTTCCGCCAACTGCCGGTCACTCAGATTCACCACTAAATTGTATCGTGGCTGCTCCCCGGTTGTGTGGAGGGTTTCGTCATGATCCGCGTTGTCCTGGGGGAAGGTGGAGGGCTCCAATGCACATGTGCTTGTTGGTTTCTTCTTCGTCCTCTCGATCTCCCCCGACCATACCCTAAAAAAGGTTGGTTGAGAAACATTTGGGAATGAGGTTGGTATGGGAGCATGGGTGGCTGAAAGGGTGGATTAGAGAAACCATAAGGTATCGGTGGCCACCATTGTGGTGGGGGGCCTACTTGACCTCTCCAGTTGCTTCTGTTCCTTCTGTTCGTCCCTCTTCCGCATTGGCGGAGGAATCGGAATCGCTAGACCAATCTTCACTCCTCGAAGTCGAGTAATTGGACCCATATTTCTTTCCTCTCTGATTGTATTGAGGGGGAACATAGTTGTCGCTGGTATATGGATATACCTTCTCGAACGAGAAATGTGTCAAATCCTTTTTAAATTTGTTTATCTTGGCTGTAAGGACTGAATCCTTAAACTCTTTATTGTTTTTGTTGGTTTCCTCTGCTTGTTTCTTGTATAAAGTCACTGAAATCACTGATTTTATTTGTGATTCTAGTGTCTGTATTTCTACGAGGATAGTGTCAGCAATGCGTTTGGCCGTACTGATGATCAGAATGAGCCAGTCCCTCGTACATCGCCATGTGATGAGGGACCAGTCTTTCAGGAATGTCTTGTTCTCTAAGAGCAGTCTAGGTGTGTTAGTGACAATCAGGCCAGTAGGAGCACAGTTACCTCGTAAATATTCTGTCATAATCGCACCATGTATGTATGTGCGGGAGTGAGTGCGTTTCAGTAAGAGCAGTTTGGACCAGTCGTCTCCCTGAGTAGAAGTTGCATTCTGTATAGTATTTATGATACTCGGTGTAGTCAATATAGCCTGGACAGTAGCCTCATCAAAGGCCAGTCCCTGTAATTCCGTCATTGTGGTCTGAGAGAAAAGTGGACTCTTACCAACTTGGTCTCAATGTGATCTTTACCTTAAATAAGAGCGGCCAGAAGAAAGTCCCACAAAATCCAGGACTCAAAATATGGACCCGCAGCCGTAGCTGCTCAATAGTACATAGCACAAAAAATGTAGGGGGGTCCTAGGGAAAATTTTAAAGACCTGCAAGGAACGTATCCCCAAACAATTAAGAATTTCCACAAAATAAATCCATGGGTCTATGATTATAAAATGGGCATGCCGAGTGACAAACACAAACCTCTCACATCAACTAACTGGGAGAAATCCCTTTCAGGACGAAATCCCTCACCCACCAAAGGTGGCATGCTTCATCATCTGGGATTCTCCTCTTGGTGGGAATACCTAGTCCCACCAAGAGCTACAACTTCTTCTCTGAGAGGAAGGAGCTCAGGGATGCTTTTAATAATCCTACTCTACTCAGGATATACTAAATCCAACAGATGAGGGTGCAGCGCAACAGAAATGGTAAACTGTGAAGGTAGTGAAGTTAAAACTGCCTAGAAAGAACAACAAAATACTTTTAATGACTTGCTCCTGCTGAGAGGATTAAAAGACAGTGCAAAAGCAGCATGGATTTAAACTGCATGTATCAGATGAAGAGGTCTACATGTTTCAGCCAAGTCGACCCGAAAGGTGTATCCATACTGCTTTTGCACTGTCTTTTAATCCTGTCAGCAGGAGCAAGTCATTAAAAGTATTTTGTTGTTCCTTCTAGGCAGTTTTAACTTCACTACCTTCACAGTTTAACATTTCTGTTTCGCTGCACCCTCACCACTATTTGCCTAGCATCTCTCATCTGTTGGTTTTAGTATATCCTGAGTAGAGTAGGATTATTAAAAACATCCCTGAGCTCCTTCCTCTCAGAGAAGAAGTTGTAGCCCTTGGTGGGACTAGGTATTCCCACCAAGAGGAGAATCCCAGATGATGAAGCATGCCACCTTTGGTGGGTGAGGGATTTCGTCCTGAAAGCGATTTCTCCCACAGTTAGTTGATGTGAGAGGTTTGTGTATGTCACTCTGCATGCCCATTTTATAATCATAGACCCAAGGATTTATTTTGTGGAAATTCTATATTTAAGTCCCCACATATAATCAGAGGGTCTGGCCAGGAAGCAAGCTCCAATTCTAAATCTTCCCATACTTTGGGATCTTCCTGGTTAGGCCCATATATGGTTCCTATTGTCAGTCCGGTGGATAAAGAAATTAGTGCACATCATTCCCACTTATCCGCGAATGCTCGCTTTACTTCTCCTGTGTTGTGTTTGATATGAATAGCTACCCCCCTTATAATGGAGGTCTGGGCTGAGCAAATTGCCATCTTGTACCCCTAATCTGGAGGGTTTCACTTTTACTCCAGATGTGGGTCTCTTGCTGACAGATTATATCTGCATTAATAGTTTTTAGTATCTCATGAACCCTTGTCCATTTAATCTTGTCATTAAGCCCTCCAACATTTACTGAGCAAATTCTCATTTTAGCCATTGTTATATAAGAGGATCAACCACCTGAGCATTACCACTCTAACATTCCTTAACCGATCTTAAACGTTTGTTTTTCCTTTCTGTTTTTTTCCCTTTTTATTCTGCCCCCCTAACCCCACACCAGCTCACCCATCCCTCTGACCTGGACATCCCCCACGAGTCCCCCCTGCCTCCCCTCTCTACTTCTCCCCCCACACATAAAAGCTGCCAGACCGCTCGGTCTGTATAAGATAAAGCAGCACTTCCTCATGACCAGTGATACCCCACTAAGCAAAAACAATTTAAATTAAACTTTTGCCTCCACCACCTAACTACATACAATTCGTTAATTAATATCCCAAACTAGTTTTTCTAAACCATAAGGTAAAATCTACATGATTACATACACCCCACCACCCTACCTCAGATGTTAATTTTAATTACTGACCCTTAGCTCGTAGCCTGTCACCAGACAAAAATTCCTGTGCTTTAATCTCGGATGTAAAAAATCTAGTCAGTCGCCAGAGATCACTTTCAGCTTTGCTGGGTTCATCAAAAAGGCCTGAGCACCCTTCTCCTGAAATAGATTGATCATCTGCCGTAGTCGCCAGTGCCTCTCGACAGTTACGTGGCAAAAATCAGGTCGGGTAAAAAATGAGATGTTATCCACAGTGCGTTTGGCTTCCGGTTTAGCCTTCTCATAGATGTTCTGCCTAAGAAGATAATTACCAAAATAGACTAAAACAGCCCTAGGCTTCGTGTGTGGTCCAGCTGGTTGTTTTAAGAAAAGAGGAGCCGGATGGGCACGCTGAATCTTCTGGGCCCAGTTCCAGCCTTGCAGTTCGGGAAATGCCCTTCTCTGTAAGTCGGCTATAAAGACACACATATCTGTGCCCTCCTTGTTCTCAGGAATACCTAAAAATCGCAAGTTATTTCGCCATTGGTAGTTTTCCTGGTCTTCCAATTTCCACTGGATGTCCACCAGTCTAGACTTGATCTGCCTCTAGAGCTCCGGTTCTGGTCTCCATGTCCGATAGCCGCTCACTGATATCACTACATACCTTGGTGACTTTTCTTACTGCACCTTGTACCTTGCGTTTTGCTGATTGGGAGCAGCGGCTATCCTGCCGTGTTTCCTCGCGGTGCGACATGATACACTGTAGAATAGTATCTAAGGTTGAAGTAGCACCATCCTGAGGTTCTCAAGCTGTGTCTCCGATAGTCCCAACGAGCTGATCTGATGGCGAGTAATCCCAATTTAAATCCTTTTCTTTGGTTTTGTTTTATTGCCCTATCTTCCTACTAGCTTTGCATAGGGTTGCTGCAGAATCCATCCCGCTGGTGTCAGGTAAGCCTTCTCTCTCACTTGTCTCAGATATTGACCCTGTGTCGTTCGCGGACCATGTCTCATCAGATAGAGAGTAGAAACAATCAGTTGACTCTATATCAAGCTCAATAATGACCTTCCCCACTTCCTTAGTGCGTATCAATGTATGCTGCAGAGATTTCCATCCTCTCATGGGGGTGTTATTGGATGCTTGTTGAGAGTCTTTGAGCCCAAACCCAAACTCCTCACCCCCTCTTACAGTAGGGGCTTTTTGGGCCCCGAGATGAGAATTACAATCTTTACCCTCTCCTGAGGCTGCTTTTCCTATTGCCCCAGATTTGCCCCTTTCACTGTTAACAGCAGCTTGTGCGAGATTAGGCTTTATCTGATTCACTACCCCATCAATCCTAGAGAAACCCGTAGACGCAAGAGTTACCTTTTGCCCTTCATTGACTTCGGAGTCTTTTACTGGCATTTCGCTGTTGGCTGTATCACCAATTAACCCTTCTGCCTCGGGTTCAGCCGTGATCGCGAGTCTGGGAGCCGGTTTGAATGCTCTAAGCAGCTCAAATACTGTGGAGCCAAGCGGGGGTTTCTGGGGCACAGCCCCGCCCTTCCCCTTCCTCTCTGGGAGGTTCTCCATCCGGGTTACCGCCGTCTGCTGTCAGCTTTCAGTCTGCCGTGGAGCAGTTTCTCCCCTGTGTCCACGTCCTCTGGAGAGCGGTTTGCCTACCCCGGTTGAAGGAGCAGCATCAATAGTAGTAACGCTGTTGATGGAGGGAGCCGCATTCGCCCTCCCTCTAGCAGTGCCGGTGGCGATCTTCGGTCTCATCGTAGCGGCGACAGTCAGAGTGATCCAAGGTGTTACAGAGCTTCTTGCAGGCAAGTAACAGTTCCTTCTGGCCTGTAGCAATCTTGCACTTGGGCGTGCAGGGAGTCGGTTTTTGAATAAGCAGTGTCTGTAGGGCAGTAAGAATATCGACCAACATATTCTACCGGTGCAGGGGATTTATCAAGGCCACAGCTGGTCAGAGTGCTGCAAGCGATCGTCTCAGCCGACCGCCATCTTGCTTTCCCCGAGAAACTTTTCTTGTGGCCATTTTATTTCGCTGTCAAATGCGTCAAAACACTTCAATGCACAAGGCTAAGGATTTCTGAAAGCATAGAAGGCTTGACAAGACTTTTAAAGCAAGTGGTGTCCCCATTACTCCAAAACCAAAAACATAGGTCAGCCATAAGTGGGCAATTTTCCTCATTTCTTAGATGGCATTTGTGTTGTGTTTACAAGAATGGTACATTTGTAAAATTCTGGGTCAAACTCTATGGTCCAATACAAAAAGCACTTTACGTTCATAAGTGTCATTTACAAGTGCAAATATGGTAAAATATGGCACAAATGACTGTGTTCCATTCAGACATTTCGGTCTCAAGCACGATTTTCTTTATACACACATACATGGTTATGTTATAGCAGGTACTGCCTTGTGCAGTCATAATCATCAACATTTAGTTATGATGTACCAGTGTACTAACTGTATTGTCTTGCAAGTCAGCAATGACAGAACCCTTTTGACTCCTGATGGACCCCATAGCTGTGACATAAGTGTTAGAGCAGAATGAAATGAAGGCTGATTTAGAACGTTGGCTTCCTAGTTACTCACAGAAGAATAAAGAAGTGTAATACTAAGCTCTGTGTGTGAAATAGTCATTGATGGGAACCCAGGCAGGGGAAGATGCTACAATGGTGATGGGATAGGGGCTAAGTAAACCAAAGATGACAGTGCTCTCCAAAAGAGTTTGCCATGATCCAAGCAAACTGCTTGTGTGTGCCATGTGTGCTGTCGACGAAGTACGGAATCGACGGTTAATGCATACGGAGTCAAAGCGCAGCTCCAGCTACAGGAAGCAGTTCCATACAACAAAAGCATTACAGAGAAGTCATTGACAGAGAACCTACCAGCTGTTCAGGCCATACATAACGGTACCGCGCTGCCACGGCAGATAAAGTTATACATTATACGGAGTGTTACCGCTGAAGGCGGTTACAACCAGGTTTTCAAAGAGTGACTCTCAGAATGGTGAACTTTTTTAGATGGCAGTCAAGAAAGTCACGTTTCCAGCTATCATTAAAGATGATCCAGAGGCCAGCACTTCACAATGTCTCACAGTTGATTTGCCTAAACCAAGTCACAGTGATCCACCAGCGGTGTCATTAAGTTCCGCACTGGTGTACAATGCTGCTGCTTTCCTGAAACCTCTAGCACCATACGATACTGCCAAAAAGCAAAATATTGGTGATAGATTGATTGTTTGGATAGAGACATATGAAGATTTAATTGATGTACTTGAAGAGACTGATAACAAAAAGATTATCAAATACCTCAAAAATCTTGCTGGTGATGGTGTAAAAGAAGTCATAAGGAAGATGTTTCGAACTTAAGAAGAAAGCACAGACAGTCTGTTAAAGAAACTTTGAATCTTAAATTCAATCTGATGCCCAATGTAGATTACGAAAGATACATTTTCAGTGAAGAACAACAGAAAATTGGTGAAACCATTGATGAATTTGTGGAGAGACTCGACATACTCAACTAACAATGTAAATCAAATGATTTTAATGACGAAGAATCAATAGATCTTCTAGTTATTGATGGATGCTTGTCAGATTCGTTCAGTTGAAAAAGTCTGAGAGAAACTCTTAATCTGGAGCATATGTTAAGGGCTGCCAAAGCTGAAGAGCATGCCAATAGACAAGCTGCTGACATGGAGGCCAGAGGTGCCCAGAATGAATAAGTCATGAGTGTGAAAATTAGCCAAAGCTAAACACAGAAGGACGTCAACACATAAAAAGAAGTTGGGTTTTAGATGTGGATTTTCGTTTCCACACAAAGGTAAATGTCCTGCCATTAGACAGATAGGGTGTGGGAAGGAGAACCATTTTGTGATGGTTTGCAAAGCCACAGAAGAAGCAAGTGAATCATGGCGCAAAGACAAAATGGTCGCCAGAACATTCCAGAAGCAACGTTTGACGTGCACCCACAAGGCCAAGCGGCAACATTAGTTAAGACAAATCGACACTGACCGAAGTCGATTGTCATCTATATCATCGTCAAACAGTTCTTCTATATCAGTATCAAGTGAAAGTGAAGAAGATGCTTGTGGCCTGTCGATGTTTACCTCAGAAAAGCATGTGCATGTTGGACTAGCCGCATGTGAAGAAAAATGTCAGTCAAAGAAAAGCCGACACGCTAAAGCACCAAAGTCATTCAAATATTGTCCGAAGAGTACATTAAAAGTTAATGGTTGTTCGATACCTTTCATCATCAACAGTGGTGCTTTGATAAACACTATGCCTGTGGAGAATTATAATGAATTGTCTCCATTACTGAAACTTCTGCTATCGAACACCAAGGTGTATACATGGGCTGTATCGATTCCCCTAAAAAGTCAAGGTTCAGTTGTAGCTATGATGAAACACATGAAAATAAAGGTGCAAACACCCATCTATGTGCTTCAAGGTAAAGTGCCAAGTGCCTGTCTACTCAGTTTGAGCACAGCTGCTGGTATGAGACTGCTTTCCGTAAACTACAACATGATTGCTCACCACGCAATAGTAAGTCAATTCCCTTCATTATTTCATGGTTTAGGAAAGCTTAAGACTATGAAAGTAAAGATGCATATTATAAAGACATAGACAAATTCCTTTTAATTTCAAAGACTTTGTAGAAAAAGAACTGTAATCGTTACTTAAGCATAATATCATTGAACGTTTTACTGGTCCCACACTATGGGTTTCTCCTGTAGTGGTAGTGCCCAAAAGGGACAGTGAATGATCTGTACACATATGCGTTGACATGTGTCAAACAAGGCAATTGAACGAGAACGACATCCAGGTCTACACATCGCTGACATGATAACGCAATCAAATGGTGCAAAAGCCTTCTCTCGCCTTAATTTGAATAAAGTCTATCATCAGTTGGAACTCGAAGAAAATTGTAGATACATTACAGACTTTTCTACACATGTTGGTCTGTTTCAATACAAAAGACTATGTTTTGGTGTGTCATCGGCTGCAGACCTCTTTCAAGATGTTATTCAACGTATCATACAGACTGTCATTAATGCATTCAATTATAGCAAATACATATTCGTTTTCTGAGCTACACAAAAAGAGCACAATAAAGCTCTCACACAAGTATGTCTTTTACTTGCAGATGTAGGTTTGACTTTGTATGCAGATAAATGTGAGTTCCACAATACAAAGTTAAAATTCTTTAGCCATATCTTTTTCTGATGGGAGGATGACATCTGATGCTGTCAAATGCTGATCCCCCACAAGATGTTTCAATGGTGCGTTCATTTCATGGCATGGCCAGCTACTGTTCCAGATATATATGAGACTTTGCCACTGTAAGTGCTCCATTGAGTTGATGAAAAAGAATGTTTCATTTCATTGGTTACATGAATGTGAGAAATGTTTTAAGAAAATCGAACAAGCCATTGAGAATGCTACTGAAAAGGCATATTTCAGTCTGAAGCTTAATACAGAGGTTATTGTCAATACTAGCCCAGTAGGGCTACGTGCCATCCTTGCACAGCACAGGGGAAACCCAAATGCTCAAAAGCAAATCGTGGCATATGCAAGTAAGAGTTTGTCCCAAACACAATGTGATGATTCACAACCTGAAAAAGAAAGTTTAGCCATGGTATGGGCTTGTGAACATTTCCATCTACTCCTGGCTGGAAAGACTTTTACGCAGGTCACTGATCATCAAACTTTACTAACTACATTTGGAAATCCAAAGGCCAAGATGCCTTCTCACATTGAATGATGGGAACTACGACTACAAGAGTACAATTATAACATTGTGAATCGCCCAAGGAAGGATCAGAACCCTGCTGACTACTTTTCCAGAGTGCCTATACAAGGTCAAGGTACTCCAAACAAGACGGCTGAAGCCTATATCAATTTCACGGTAAAATCAAACACACCAGCTGCCATTTCGTTAGCTCAGATTATCACTGGCATGAGCCATGATAGTGACATGCTAAAGTTCAAATATATAATCACAGATCAGTCATGGAACCAACAACTTCGACCTCTCCCCAGTGATGGTGAATATCAAAAATACAAAAATGTCAATGTTGAACTGTACATAACTCAGGGATGAGTTATATTGCGAGGGTCAAGAATCCTGATTCCGGAGAGTCTACAGCAGAAAATGATTGAAGTGGCCCATGAAGAACATCATGGGATTGTTGCCACAAAGTGAGCTCTCCGAGACCGAGTTTGGTTTCCGCACCTCGATGAGCGGGTTCAAAAGGAATTAAAGGTCTGTCATTTGTGCAACTGCCTTTCTACTAAAGTTACTCCACACACCTTGAACATGTCAAAACTCTCGAAGCATGCCTGGGAAAGAGCAGCAATTGACTTTTTCAGCCCACTTGGCAATGGACATCACCTAATGGTGACTGTGGACGCATACTCACAATTTCCTTTAATTGATGATCTATTATCTACTACTCAAGATTGAGTAATTGAGAGACTAGATGGCATCTTTGAGACTTGGGGTGTTCCAGCCACATTGAAATCTGACAATGGCCCACCATTTAGCAGTCATAAGTTCAAAGATTTCTTAGAGCCTCTGAATATAGCGGATCTCTAAGCCTAATTGGAACTCAGCTAAGACAGGTCAGGCTAAACTGACTCTGCAGGATTTTTAAAAAGAAGTTTTTAACTATTGTAGTGCTCACCTGTGTACTTCGTGCCCCCCTGGTCCGTCGCGGCTTGTGCCGTTTGTGCGGAGGGGACAAGCACCATCTTTCTTTTTTACTAACTTCCCCCCGGCGCCAATTCACTTTCCCTTGACGCCGGTCAGCGCTCCACATATGCTGCTGTTGTCCCGCCCACTTCCTGCCTTAAAAAGAACTGCGCCGAGCGGACGCGCGCAGCGGATCTCTAAGCCTAATTAGAACTCAGCTAAGACAGGTCAGGCTAAACTGACTCTGCAGGATTTTTAAAAAGAAGTTTTTAACTATTGTAGTGCTCACCTGTGTACTTCGTGCCCCCCTGGTCCGTCGCGGCTTGTGCCGTTTGTGCGGAGGGGACAAGCACCATCTTTCTTTTTTACTAACTTCCCCCCGGCGCCAATTCACTTTCCCTTGACGCCGGTCAGCGCTCCACATACGCTGCTGTTGTCCCGCCCACTTCCTGCCTTAAAAAGAACTACGCCGAGCGGACGCGCGCAGTGGATCTCTAAGCCTAATTGGAACTCAGCTAAGACAGGTCAGGCTAAACTGACTCTGCAGGATTTTTAAAAAGAAGTTTTTAACTATTGTAGTGCTCACCTGTGTACTTCGTGCCCCCCTGGTCCGTCGCGGCTTGTGCTGTTTGTGCGGAGGGGACAAGCACCATCTTTCTTTTTTACTAACTTCCCCCCGGCACCAATTCACTTTCCCTTGACGCCGGTCAGCGCTCCACATACGCTGCTGTTGTCCCGCCCACTTCCTGCCTTAAAAGAACTGCGCCGAGCGGACGCGCGCAGCGGATCTCTAAGCCTAATTGGAACTCAGCTAAGACAGGTCAGGCTAAACTGACTCTGCAGGATTTTTAAAAAGAAGTTTTTAACTATTGTAGTGCTCACCTGTGTACTTCGTGCCCCCCTGGTCCGTCGCGGCTTGTGCCGTTTGTGCGGAGGGGACAAGCACCATCTTTCTTTTTTACTAACTTCCCCCCGGCGCCAATTCACTTTCCCTTGACGCCGGTCAGCGCTCCACATACGCTGCTGTTGTCCCGCCCACTTCCTGCCTTAAAAAGAACTGCGCCAAGCAGACGCGCGCAGCGGCGCGCCGAAGGCAAGCCCGTCTGCGCCCGTCCGCGCCTGACCGCCGCCAGACGCCAGACATCTTGCTCATTTTACCTGTAAAGACCTTCCTAATTGCCTGTGATGGCCATCCTTAAATACACCAGCCAGGAACTCCACTTCTTAAACAAAGTACCCCGCAGAGAGGCTGGCAGCGTCCCTACCACACTGATGACCGGTCATACAACACACGAGTTCCCTTTACTCAGCAGGCAACCTGAAACAGCCCACTGCAGTACCACATGCCCCCAAACCAAGTCTACAATATTGAAGTCCAAGCACCTGACCAGTTTATACTGCAATGCGCGCTCCCTCCCAAAACACGCATTAGAAATCTGGTCTCTATTGGACTCAGAAAAGCCTGATCTATTCTTTATTACAGAAACTTGGCTCCAAGATTCATCACTACCAGACCTCGCCATAGCCCTTCCCCTTGACTATCAACTGACAAGACCAGACAGAAAAGACAAAAGAGGTGGCGGAGTAGCGATTGCCTTCAGGGAAAATATTAAAATGCGTATTGTAGAATCCCACCCGGCAGAATGGGGCAAAATATGTATTTTCACGTTAGAGCATGTCAGCAAGGAGTCCTGAAAAGGCGCCTTCCTCTACAGGCCACCCGGTAATAAAGCCCACTTGACTAACAATCTAATAGAGATGATCTCGCCACACGTTCTGGCCGCGGATAATTTTCTCCTATTTGGGGATTTTAATTACCACGCTGAACTCCTATCGGACCCCCACACAATAGATCTCATCACCAGTCTAAACACATTGGGCCTAAAACAACTGGTGATAGGCCCCACCCATGTCGCCGGTCACTCCCTAGATCTTTTATTCACGAACTCGCCTAACATAGTGATCGATCAGCTGCTCCCAGTTATATGGTCTGATCACCATGTAATAAGGTTTCTAATTCACGGGAAACTGACTCAACCTTATTCCAAGAGAAAAACAAAGTTAAGCAGATCCTGGAACAAAATAAACTTAGATTCTTTTTCCACTAACTTCATTCCCCTCTCCACTTCGGAGATTGCCCACCCAAACAAGGCTGCTAAAGATCTGGAACTTGCCATCAGCACAAGGCTAGACACAATCGCCCCGAAAAAGACAACTAGGTGCCCGAATAAACTCTCCTCATGGTTCACCCCAGACTTAAAAACCGATAAACTCATTGTCAGAAAAGCTGAACGCAAATGGCGACATACAAAAAATGAAATAGACAGGCATCACTACAAAACAATGCATCGGCTCTATATGGACCATATAGCCACAGCCAAAAAAGTCTACCTGGGAAATAGAATAAATCAGGCCTCCAATTCCCATAAAGAGCTGTACAAAATAGTAAAGGAATTCACCAATCCCTCTTCATGCCAGCAATCGCTTACTGCTTCCCAGGAGTGGGTTGATTCCCTTTCATCCTTTTTTGTAAACAAGATAAATGACATTTATAAACTGTTCCCCCAATCAGCCGACATACCACCTATACAGGCCGGAAATAAATCTCCTCCCTTGCACACAACCTCCCTTAGAGAATTTCATATTGTCACAGAGGAAGAAGTAGCTCTTACCCTAAATAAAATTAAATCCGGATCACCAGCCGACCCGGCCTCCTCCTAGATTCTATCCAAAATTGCACCGGCTTTTCTCCCCAATCTGACTAAAATTTTTAATCTCTCATTTTCACAATCCACCGTACCTTTACACTGGAAGGAGGCCATAATCAGACCAATCCTAAAAAAAACAACAGCCGACCCAAAACAGCTTGCTAATTACCGACCAATCTCCCTTCTGCCCCTGTTTGGAAAAATCATGGAATCTCTGGTCAACAGTCAACTATATAAACATCTAGAAAGCAATAATCTGCTGGACCCATCTCAATCGGGGTTCCGGGCCTTTCATAGCACCGAAACGGCCCTACTCGAGATGGTTGACAATATCAGGCTGTCTCTGGATGCAAAACAATCTGCCATCCTGATTTTACTTGATTTGTCGGCTGCCTTCGACACCATCTCACATGACATCCTTTTGGAGCGCCTATTGGAGTTTGGTGTCGAGGGTCCAGCATTGAGCTGGATCACGAGCTACCTGACAGATCGATCTTCCAAGGTCCAAATAGGAGATATCTTATCCAAGAGCCAGGTAATTGATAAGGGAGTCCCCCAGGGATCCATATTAAGTCCCACACTCTTTAACCTATATGTGTCCCCAGTGGCAAAAATAATCCGAGCACATGGGTTCGAAACCGTGTCATACGCCGATGACACGCAGCTACTAATCACCCTTGGACCAGACCCCATGGACACCAAACTTAGATTAAAACAGTGCATGATGGCCATAAATGACTGGATGTCAAGAAACCACTTATTACTCAACGGAAGCAAAACTGAAATCATGCTTTTTGGTGACGCTCAGAAATTGTGGACAGATGACTGGTGGCCACCATCTTTGGGATCCTGCCCCCCACCCAAGTCAGCAGCCCGAAATCTGGGAATAATAATAGACAATAAACTCTCCATGGCTGACCACATTAACAATGTGGTGCGTACCAGCTATGGTTTAATGCGTAATCTCAGGAAAATCTTCAAGTGGATTCCCTTATCGTCCCGTATGCCTCTGGTACAGGGACTAATCATTAGCCGTTTAGACTACGGAAATGCACTGCTGGCCTCCATTAATGAAGAGCAGCTGTCAAAACTTCAGGTCCTACAAAACACTGCGGCCAGACTGGTCCTAAACCTCCCTCCTCGCACCCCTTCTACGCCTAGTCTGAAGATTCTCCACTGGCTCCCCATAAAAAAGAGGATCAACTTCAAATTATGTTGTTTGGTCCATAAAACCCTTAATGGCAAAGGGCCAAAATATCTAGCCAAAAAATTGATAAAATATCAACCAACCAGAACTTTGCGCTCCACCAGTAAACAACTCCTAACAGTACCAAAAGTGCGCACAGTAAGGAACGGCGGCAGATCTTTTTCCAAAATTGCCCCTGAAATTTGGAACACCCTGCCTCTACCTCTCCGATTGGAACCCGATCATAAGAGGTTCCGCAAAACTCTTAAAACCTGGCTCTTTTTAGCTCTTTAGCTCTGTCAAGCTCTCTTGGTTCTCTGAGTATCTGCTAGCGCTGTGAGACCTATGGGTGATACACGCGCTTAACAAATCCCAAAATACAAATACAAATACAAATATAAAGCATCAGAAGAGTATACCTTTGTGGCCGCAGGCCAACAGACTTGTAGAGTGCTTTATAGGTACGCTAAAGAAAACAGTTCAGTGTGCTACTCTTGAAAAGCTTGATTCAAAAACTGTATTAAATTCTATCGTAGGAGCTTATCGTTTAACTCTAACTCAACCACAGGCAAAGGTCCTGAGACATTGATGTTCGGGAGAGCAATGACAACCAAGATTCCTCAGTGGTACAGTCAGAGAGAGAAAGACGAGAGCGCAACTTGTGAGAAGGACTTGGTTTATAAACAAAAGATGAAAGTGTATGCTGACAAAAGACGACATGCGAAAAACATTTATTTATTTATTTTTGTGTTTTATAGAGCTCAAACTTGACCCGTAAGGGTATCAGAGCGCTTTACAGGATTAAAACTTGTATACAAAAGAGCTTAGTAAGGGGTGAAACATTTGTGAAAAGAAAACAAATATACATTTTACAAGAGCGAGAGGTCCAAGAGTCTAAGGGAGGGATGCCCGGAGGTGACGGGTGGATACAATCCGGTAAGTCCAAGGTGTGGCAGTAGTAGGGTATAGAACAAGTCGCTGAGGTGAGTGCAGTGCAGGACTTAGGCAAGGAATTTGCCCATTAGGAAGGTTTTGGCCTCCTTTTTAAAGCTTGCCAGAGACGGAATTTTTCTGATGGCGGGCGGGAGTGAGTTCCATATTCTTGGTGCAGCCCCTGAGAAAGCCTAATTGTAAGTTTTTTTCTTTCGCAAGCGCGGAGGCTGGAGCAGGAGGTCTCTGGCGGACCGGGAGTTTCTGGTTCCTCCGGATACCACAAGTTTCTGGGCGAGAAATGCAGGGGAATTAGTGTATAGAGCTTTGTGAGTGATACAAGCAAGTTTAAGCTGGATTCTGGCCTCAAGAGGAAGCCAGTTAAGAGCTTTCAGTTGTGGTGAGATGTGGTCGAATTTCTTGGAGCCTGTTAGGAGTCTGGCGGCAGCATTAAGGCAGGCTTTTAAGGGGGCCAGGGAGATCTTAGGGAGGCCCGAGAGAGTAGAGCAGCCATATTCAAGTCTGGAGATGACCAGTGCCTGGACTGCCATTTTGAGGTCGGGGCGTCGAGGAAGGGTTTCAGCTTTCTTAGATAGCTCAGGTGAAATCTGGCGGTTTTGGCCATTGAGTTGATGTGTCCACGCATATTTAAACTGCAATCTAGGGTTATTCCAAGGGATTTGGCAGAGTCCACTAAGGTCGGAGTGCAGTTTAAGGCAGTGATCGCTTTAGTCCATTCCTGAATGTGGGGCTTGTTTTTGGGTGGGGAGATTAGAAGAAATTCAGTTTTTTGTGCGTTGAGTTTGAGCTGGTTAGATGTGAGCCATTGGACAGTCGACTTCAAGGCCTCGTTCAGGGAAAGGATCTCTTCGGGAGAAGAGATTCTGATGTAGATCTGGGTGTCGTCGGCATACATGTGGTAGGAGATATTGGCGGTGCGTAATACTTCTGCTAGCGGTTCAAGGTAAAGATTAAAGAGGGTAGGGGACAGAGTTGATGCTTGGGGGACTCCGACCGTGATCGGAGAGGGAGCGGACAGTTTACCGTTGATTAGGAATCTTTGAGAGCGGTTCTGTAGGAAGGACCTAAACCATTCAAGAACAGGGCCATCCAGTCCCATCCTGAGTTTGAGGCGTTCGAGGAGTATTTCGTGGTTGACCGTATCAAAGGCCGAGGATAGGTCTAAGAGGATTAGGAGACAGGTGTTGCCTTGGTCAAGGGCTTGGAGGGTCTCATCCACGATGTGGAGAATGGTGGTTTCGGTGCTGTGCCCTAGCCTGAATCCAGATTGGAAGTCGTCAAGTAGGTGGAAGTTGGTGATGTGTTGGCTAAATTGCTCCTGTACAAAATTCACCAGAACTTTGGCAAGGAGTGGGATATTGGATATAGGTCTAAAGTTGTCTGGGGAGGCAGGATTCAGCGTAGGTTTTTTTAATATGGGGATGACTTGTCCGGCTTTTAGAGAGTCAGGTATCGACCCCTGATGGAGGGAGGCGTTAATTATTGCTGTCCAACTAGGAATGATAGATTGAGAGGCGGCAGCTAAGCAGTTAGAGGGGAGTGGGTCATTAAAGAGGTTGTTTGGGTTTAAGGAGGCTAGAATTTTTTAGACTGAGAGGTCGTCATAATCTTTGAAGAAGGACCAGTGTGCATGGTATTTGGGTGGTGTCTGGGGAGGCAACGCAGAGAGATGAGGCAGTATCGGAGGTGGTTGGGAGTTGGTAGCAGATCTAAGTTCGTTTCCTAGGGCAGTAATTTTGTTGGAGAAGAAAGAGGAAAATTCCTCGCAAGTTATTAGAGATTTAGGGGTTTCTTTAGAGGTTTTGGCCAGTTTATTGGATTGGTATTTGACCATTTCAAAGAACTTGCGAGGTCTGTTCTTGGCGTTCCCCAGCTCTGATCTGAAGAATTCTTTTTTTGCCTTGAGGATGTTCTTATTATAGGTATTTCTGGTCTGGCGGAGAAGTTTTAAGTGGGCGGCTGACGGGTGCTGTCTCCAGATTCTTTCTGCCTGCCGGAGGGTTCTCCTTTCGTTGTTGGGGGATCCATTAAACCAGGGGTTTCTGTCTTTGATTTGGGTTCTTTTTAGTTTGAGCGGAGCAAGATCATCCAGGATGCTAGATAAAGTGGTGGTATAGTGTTGAGTGAGGTTGTTGACCGTTGTAATTTAAGGGGGGGGAGGTCAGTCTCGCAGCGTGCAGCCAGTTTTCCGGGATCAAGGTTCTTGGTGTCTCTGATCCAACGTTTAGGAATCACAGGTTGCGGTGCCCATGTCTTGTGGGTGCCAAGCAAAAGGAAAGTAATAGCGTGGTGGTCAGACCAGTCGCATGGGTCTATAGAGATGATCTTGACCACAGCTTCCTTAGCAATGATCCAGCCTAGGGTGGTGCCTTTCGAGTTTGTTAGGAGTGTGCATGCTTGGGTAAGGGCTTGGTCGGCTAAGAAGTCTTTGATGGCGTTGACCTGGGGATCCTTGAGGTCGTTCCAGTGCAGATTGAAGTAGCCAAGGAAAATGTCTTTAGAATTTGAGGAGACTTTGGCTGTGATGATTTCCATCAGGTGGCCAGTGAAGGCATCATTCATGCCTGGGGGGTGGTAAAAGATGTGCAGTCTGCACAGTTGGGTGGCGTTGCTGCATATGGAGAGTGCGAGGTATTCGCAGGAGACTGTGGGATCTGCCAGAAGTTCGGTTACGAGGAGGTTAGAGCGGTAGATGCAGGCAATGCCTCCCCCTTTTTTATTTGATTGCCTGTCCAGCCTTACGATGTTATAGTTAGGAGGGACTAAGATGTCTAGGCAGGGAGATGAGGATTCATTGAGCCAGGATTCTGTCAGGATTGCTAAGTCAGATTTTTGGCTCAGGATGAGATCGGCGACATCCGCTGCATGTTTTACTGCTGAGCGACAGTTAATTAGGAGGCCGGTTAGAGGGGGGTCAGGGTGTGTGTTGAGCGTTGGGGCGGAGATGGGTACTAGCGCTAGGTTGTTGTTAATAACTACTCTGTTGCAGAGAGTAGCTGATCTGTTAGGGTTGATTGCAACCGTATGGATAGCGTGTTCATCATTCGAGTCCAATGGCCTAAGGGTTTCAGGGGCAGATTTGTAAGTGAGGAGGAGGGCTAGAATTTCCTCTTCCGAGAGGTCTAGTGGACTTGGGGTTACAGGGGCAGAGTTGTAGGTACAGAGGAGGGCTAGAGTTTCCTCCTCCGAGAGGGGGCAGGGCTGTTTGCGAGGGCGAAGGTGTCGCAGGGATAGCGGTAACGGGTAGTGGGGGGCTCGGAGAGAGGGGGAGACTGGAGTTCTGCGGGGGCTTGAGGTTTGAGAAGGAGAGTTCGGTGAGGTGAAGGATGTTCTTAAGTTCCATATGGATGCTCTGAGTTAGTTTGGCTGCTCTATGGTGTAGGGTTTCGGCATCCATAAATGAGGGAAGAGCTTGTGGGCAGGGGGTCAAAGGTTTGGGAGCGGTTCTGTTAGCTAGCCCTGGTAGCTTGGTGGTGAAGCTAGGTTGACCTGTATCGTGAGCCCTTAGAGGAGTGTTATGAGCATGGCTAGGCGCGCTTGGTGGATTGGTCGAGGGATCGTTGGGCGGGTGTTTTCTGCCCTACAAGTGTCTGGCATACGAGTTACTATGTAGGTGGGGGGAGGGCCCTGGTTAGGGGGGGTGGCGAGATCTCCTTGCCTGGTGGGCTGTTAAGAGTGGGGAACAGCAAGAGTTGGGTTGGTCTGGTTCGCACCCTTGTAGGGGGTGGTGAGGGGTGAGGGGGAGTGGTTGGGTCTTTGGTGGAGGTAAGCGGGAGGCTTCAGGAGAGGAGATCGAGTGCTTACATGCCAGATGCGGAAAAGATAATCTGATGCTCCATTTGCTGCAGAACCTTTTCAAGTAGTACCTGGAAAGTCTATTACCAGAGACTCTTCTCACTCTAGACGTTTAACTTCTCGTTCATCAGATCTACATGTTGAAGGAGAGACTGATTCTGCCCCATCAGTGTTTGCTGTTACCTCTTCACTTTCAACGCACAACGCAGATCCTGGGCAGATGATTGTAACAGTTCCCAGTTTTCAATTAGAAGATCACGTCAAACCATTAAAGCGACAAAAAGATTGATCGAAGAAATGTAAATATATATATATATATATTCACTGAAAAAACCATAGGTTTTAGGGAAAGTTATAGTTAGTTGGACATTGCACTCGTACAAAACCCGTGAAATTCCCCCGTTATAGTTAGTTCAGCTAACTATAACTCGTGACCCCGCAATGCACTGCTGTTGACGTCACATATTACATCACTCATGACATGGTCAGTGACATCACCCCGGGACACTGCAGGAGCCAGCCCTGGGGGGTGGCGGTCCCCAGGGCCATCACAGACTCCAGGAGGGGGGCCGCGCTCCCCCCTCCCAACATCTTCAAAGCCCCGGGGAGGTGGTGGTCCCCGGGGCTCGGGGGTCCGAAACGGACCCCCACATTCAAATTCTTAGTGCCCCGGGGAGGTGGCAGTCCCCGGGGCATGTGGGGGGGCTTGAGCCCCCCCACACAGGTCCCCGGGGCTGCGGGAGGGCCGAGTGCCCTCCCACACCATTTTTATTTCAAAGCCCCGGGGGTGGCGGTCCCCGGGGCTTGGGGGGGCCTTAGAGGGCCCCCACATTATTTTTATAAACCCCCACATGCCCCCGGGACTTGGCCCACCCGGGGGCCAAATAACAACAAAGCGCGGGAGCCCGCGCTTCATTTTTTTTTTTCACGGTGGGATCCGCGCATCCTACGCGCATCCCGCCAATTAAAAAAAAAAAAAAAAATGTTTTGGTCCTGGGGGTCCTTGTGGGACCCCCTGAGTAGGCCTAGGGGGTCAGGGTGTTTCTGCCCTGCCCCCTTTTTGCGTTTTGCGCAGTTGTTTTACTGATTTCTTGTGCCTCGGTTCTACCTATATATGTGATTTTACTTTTGATTTTCTCAGGAACTACTGAACGGATTTACACCATTTAACCAAAAGGCACGACTCTGAACCAAGGGCTACCTTTTTGCCAAATTTGGTGTAATTCCGTTCAGCAGTTCGGGCTGTAGCTGCGATTAAAGGTTCCTATGGAAAATTGCATGGGGAAAACACGTTTTGGGACCCCCCTTTTTTCTCAGCCCCCACGTGACGAATCACCCCGAGACTTTCAGGATAGGAGCGGACCGGAGTGCCTCACGAGTTTTGAAAATTTCGTGAAGATTCGTCAACCGGCGCCGAAGTTATTGGGAATAGAATGTTGCGGATTTCCTATGGAAAATAGGTCCTAACTATAACTATCTACTGGCGACCGCCAGTAGATTATATATATATATATATATATATATAGATATATATATATATATTAAAAATTATAATTTTTCATTTAACAGAGGAGGAGATGTGGCTTCTTGTGACTCAACAATGACAGAACCCTTGTGGCTCCGGAGGCTTTGAATTCCTCAGAGCTTCGTAGCGGTGCGGCAGACTAATGGACATTTAAACTGCATTTTTCATTTGGAGGCCCACTGGAGGGCTTGAAAATAACTGATTGAAACAGTGGTTTTGGCGCACACCCACTGGAGGGAATAAATATTTTAAAAGGGACTACGTATTCCAGCATGCTTTGGTAGAATGACACTGGAGAGGTCCACCGTAGGCAAATTATTCAATTAGCATGCAGAGAGGAGTGAAGTCCTGACGTGCTGCCAAAGCTATTCATAAATGCCTGTGAACAAGAACCGTGAGGTTTGAAACGCGTAAGGCGACAGAAATCTTTTCTAAATGCGAAATGCTGTTTACCTTAATAAAGGACTCTGAAGAGTTCGCCTGCCTGCGAGTGCGTCTTGAATGAAGGGCAACCTTTTGGATGATATATATATATATATATATATATATATATATATATATATATATATATATATTAAAAATTATAATTTTTCATTTAACAGAGGAGGAGATGTGGCTTCTTGTGAGTCAACAATGACAGAACCCTTGTGGCTCCTGATGGACTCCGTAGAGCTGTGACGTAAGTGTTAGAGCACGGAATGCACTGAAGGCTGATTTAGAATATTGGGTTTGCAGTTACACGCAGAAGAATAAAGACGTGTAATACTAAGTTCCGTGTGTGGTGCAGTCATTGGTGGGTGCCCAGGCTGGGAAGACGCTACACTAACAACCTGAAAAATGTGTTTAGAAGGCTATCTTTTGATCTAATTGTACAATGAATTAGTGGACTTGCTGTTCATAACTAATTCAATGTGGTTTGGCCACAAAGGGTTTATGATCTCTATTTTGTATATCAGAATATATAGGACAGAAACATTGTCTTATAAAAATATTGTGGCCTAAATATTGGGATCCAAAATATTGTGAAGATAAGTACACATAGATAAGTATAGATTTTCTATCATTAACTCCATTCCGACGTACATTGAAAATATATACTGTAAAGGTACATACATGATGAGTTAAGAATAGTAAACCTGTACTTACCTACATATACTTGCCTTCCTGGTATTTTGGCAACGGATAATTTGCCCACAGTATTTTTGTAGGACCATATTTTGTTATCTTCCGGAAGTATACCTGATGAAAGGCTACTCACGTACCAGTTTGATTTCTTTTATTCAGTTCCATAGTATATAACTGGCAGGGAGACAGGCCAACAGCAACTGATCCAGCTCCTTCAAATGCAAACATTCCAACTATCCCGCTTCTTAACACATCTGCGTTCCAAAAAGCCCACAATGAATTTGTTGTAGTTAAGAACCCACCACATCTTTCACCTTATGCAGTTACACTTACATCATTTACATACAAAAAACATTTTCGTTACTTAACACTAACATATATGCTTACAATCATGAGTCCTTATACAGAGGATAAAAATAAAACAACACAATACAATACAATATATCATCATAACTTCACCTTTTATAATAATACCCATGACATTTCTTCTATTTTACTTAATCAAGTTCATGATCCCGTAACATGACAGGAAGCAAATGTACTCTGGGCGATCTTCTAGAAGCATTCACATGAAGTTCATTCTTGCTCTCTGGACCCTCTTCCTTATGCTGGCATTACAGTTTTCTCTACAAACAACAGATACTCTATCCTTGTTCCAACACTTTCCACCATCCAATGTCACAGAATGAGTTCCCACTCTCCTCAATCTTTTAGGAGTGGAGAAATTACCCTTTTCCTTCCCAACTGAGGGTTTCTTGACCCTGACTAATTAAACTCTTTCCACAACCAATCGCTGTGATACCTTCTTAACATACTTCTCTTGAGATACTTTTCTTCACTCACTCACACTATTCATGGCCTCCTCTGATGGCATTTCCTTCTGCATTCAAATTCTGTTTATCTTTGAACCTGGTACACTTCCTTTCATTAAAACAAAAGAAGAAACCTTGGTTTCAAAATTGGGCGTGGTACATATTGCTCACAAAAGAGTTTTTATTGCCTGCATCCAATCTAAACCATTTACTAAGGATAATTGTATGTTCTCTTTAATTACCCTGCTACAATGTTTCAAATGACCATTACTTCTAGGATGATATAGTGATGTAGTGACATGTTTGCTTCAAAATTCTTTGAGAAAGTCTTAAAAATTCATAGGAGACAAATTGTGGTACACTGTCAGAAACAATCTCATATGGCACACCTTCCCTCAAAAACAAATTCTCTAGCATACTCTTAACAACAGAAGATGTGATGCAGTTAACAAAAGCCACTTCGGGCAACCAAGAATAACAGTCCATAACCACAATGCCATATTTAACTTGGCCATTTCCTACACCCAGAGGAACAATTGAATCCACAGCCAATTTAGAACATTCTTTCTCCGGAAGAGCTCTTACAGCACTCGAAACAGTAACCTGTGTCTTATCACTGACCACACAATACACACATTGCCTCAGAAATTGCTCCGCTGTTCTGTCCATACCATGCCAAAACATATACCTCACTCTCCTCTTCATGGCACGCATTCCAAGCTGTCCTTCGTGTGCCAAATTCACTACTTTAGATCTCAGAGATTTAGGAACAACCAACACATCAGACCTATGAAGTAACCTTCTAATCACTGAGAGCTCAGAAGCAACATGCCTATATGCATCCACAGTAGTATCTGACAACTCACTCCTCACCCAACAATTTCTTACATATTCCATCACTACCTTAACAGCACTGTTCCACTCCAATGCTATTAATAAATCAGATTCAGAAATAGCTTACTAAGCTATGTTCAACAACTCATTAACCACGACCTCTTCATCCTCCTTGGAAGACCTGTCATTCTTCTGATCATCAATTCCCAAAGGCAATCTCGAAAGACAGTCAGCCATTGCATTCTTAACTTCAGTAATATACTCCATCTGATAGCAATAGTCCGGAAGTCTATACTGCAAGTTAGTAATTCTTTTTTGTGGATATTCCTGCCCCCCCTTGTGGTAAATAGGTCAACCAGAGCTTTGTGATCCACATGCACCTCAAATTCAGTACCTCACAAATATTGGCTGAAATAGTCAAAGCCCCACCAACGCCTCATGCTACACCACAGACTAAGATGACTTAGCACCCCTAAGACTATGACTTTCAAAAATAATGACCGCACTTTTCCCATTTCTCCTTTGCAACAAAACCGCTCCCAAACCATATTGACTGGCATTGATAATCACAATGCTGGGTCACTGGAACTAATAGGTTTAAGAGGAATGGCATTAGCCACAACTCTCTTGATATCATCCAATTACAATTTTCATCCCACACAAATTTTTCACCTTTCTTAAGAAGTGCACTTAATACATGCGTTCTATCAGCACATCCTGGAATAAATCAAGAATCGAACTCCACAAGGCCCATAAAAGTTTGCAATCAGAACTAATCTTTAGGAAAGCCTTGAAATCCTGGATCTTCGGAGCCTCAGACGCCTTATGTCTCTCACTTATCTGATTTCTGCAGTTACACTCTGAACCTTAGGCACAGTCCCCCTTAGCACCATAATGCTCCTCTGAGTGACAATTGTGTTCTATAAATACCATATACATATATACATACAATTGGTTCTTCTCTTCAGGCACAGGAGCATCATCAATAGCTTTTCCTAGGTTCTCATTCAGCACCACTCCACACGCAGATAGCTTATGCCCTAAATAATCCACACCCTCTACTCCAAACGTTCATTTGCTCTGCTCTCAAGGTAACACCCAAAATAGTAAGTACATGACCCAGCTTCCTGTCATGACTGGCATTATCCTCCGTGTACACCAACAAAGCATCTTGGAAACAAGTAATACCTTCCACACCTTTAAACACTGTGCCCATCAGGTGCTGGAGAACAGCTGACGCCGAGTACGAACAAAAAGGCATCTTTTTGAAACAGAAAGCCCCTTCAGGAGTGATAAAAGAAGTTAAAAGGTGATATTTCCGATCCAACACAATCTGATGATACGCAGTGTCATGTCCAGAGTAGAAAATACATAGGTGCCCTTAATCAAAGAAAGCAAGGGGTCGCAATTCTCATTGTCAATGACAGGATAATCACATACCGTGAAGTTCGTTTGATTTCTATTATTTAGTTCCTTAGTATATGACTGGCAGGAAGGCAGGCCAACAGCAACTGACCAAGCTACTTCAAATGCAAACGTTCAAACTTTCCCACATAATAAGACATCCACATTCCAAACTCCCCACAATGTATTGATTCTAGTTAAGAACCCAACACCTGATTTCTACTCTCATGAATGTTGAGCTTTGCCAGATTGGACTTGATTATGTTCAGCTGGGTTACAATTCCCATCCGTGTGCGAAAGAATGCTTTTTGAAAATATCCAGAATTTGCACTTTTGTAATATTGTATGCTGGTCTCTCTCTCTCTCTCTCTCTCTCTCTCTCTCTCTCTCTCTCTCTTTCTCTCTCTCTCTCACACACACACAGCTGTACACACACACACACACACATGCGCACAAACATACACAAATCACATTCATGCATGCACACACCATTACTCTTATACTTTGTCTTGCTTCTGACCTATCTTTTAATCTGTCCGTGGTATCACTGAAGAAGATATTAAACTATGATCCGTGAAACAGAAAGGAAAAGGAGGATGTTCACAGTGATGCAATCAATGGGTTGTTGGACAATCAACAGTGTTTTTGTCAATGTGCTTCTCATAATTAAAGCATCCTGGCTGAGCTGAAGTATGAGAATTGAAGGGAAGTTCATCCAAGTAGAATCGCACTTAAGCAGGCTTAAAGATATTAGGAGAAATGAAAGTGACCTACCTTTTCTAAAACCCTCTTTGTAACATTAATCATTTCATAGAAAGAGGGAACACAATGTGTAAATAATACCAAGAGACAATAGATATGCTGCAGCACATACTATCTGCAGGTTAGTGAAGAAAAAGTATCTACTCATCATATACTATAGTAGGTATGAATTTATAATGACCCTATTAATGTCCTCAGAACTAGTGTGCAATGAAAGAATTGTTTCTTGGCACTAAATATAACCGACTCCTCTTCTGTATAGTACTACCTGTCCCACTATTCTAAATAAAGTAAATATTTCTGTAAAGGATAATGGGTATCTCAGATGATGAATTTTCTGTATTAGAGTGTTGCCAGCAATGTGAAGACAATGACGCAGTGAAATATATCAGAACCCACATTTCTTCCCTAGCCACATGCTGCAGCCTTAGTTCTAACAAAACCAATACAAACCACACCACCAGAGGAGCCTTTTTGGCTCTTTTAAAGTATACTTTCCCAGTTTGCCCTTAGAAGCACCCTGTTCACCTCAACTATTGCGAATGGGTGAACAAAGGATGAAAAAAGTGAAGTGCCATTGAAATTCCTGAGTTAACAAATCCTATTGAATTGCTGTTGCTTGCATCCCTGATACTCTTGGAGAAATGTTTGAGAGGAATGAGAAATGGTTCCAGTCAATCTTTGATGAGCATGCTTGAATCTGTGACAAAACAGATCGGATTCTTGCAAAGTAAAGCTGACAAAGTTAAACAACCATTTGCAATGCAATAGGTCTCGCATTTTTTTTTTTAGAGTTAGAGCTACT
The DNA here is from genome assembly GCA_963921515.1 of Calotriton arnoldi. Lineage (NCBI taxonomy): Eukaryota > Metazoa > Chordata > Amphibia > Caudata > Salamandridae > Calotriton > Calotriton arnoldi. The sequence continues at coordinate 712,154 of CAWUFW010002337.1, read as the reverse complement.
AGCGTTGTAATGGAAATGTTTGTTCTTAGGAAGATGTTTGTTTTTAGCACCTTTAAGTGCCCTTAAGTAATGTCTCACGGCTACCAGATTGGAAGTTGACCAACCATACGTTTGTTTACATGGTATCTTACCAGGGACATCTTAAGGATTTTGAGGGCCTATGATTGGATTAGGTTTGAATTTAAGAACCAATTTCAGCTCTTTCACGCCCTCTCTGGCCAGGTCACAGACAGTGCATTTACATCTGAGATACAGGATCACAGCAGCAGCTTACTATTATTACTGCAAATAATTGCTGTGAAATAAAATCTGTGACTTCCTCCCATTTCTAATATGTGAGTTCCTGTTTTGATCTCAAAGAAACTTGTTTTATAGATGTTGCATGAAACATAAATACAACATTTTCTGCAAACTGTCTGCAGCAGCCTCTCACAGATCACCCACATTAAAAATAAATTAAATAAAAACAGTATTTAAAACAAGCTAAACATTATTAAAGGTCATCAGGGCAAGCCTCTATGCAGAACCGAGCAGCCTCTATCAGCCCCCCCTAAAAGCCTGGGGCCCTGGGCCAGGGCCCACTTTGCCCATGCCTTAAAATGTCTCTGCATAATGTTACATCCACATGCACATGCACGCAGGCATTACCTGTAGCTGCCTCTCCCCTCCTCTTGGTGCCTGGTCCATGCAGCATGCCGCGTTTCTGGTCCATACAGTGAGCCCCATGCAGTCTCGCCCTTCTAAGAGCTCCGGTTGCACAGGCTAGTACTCCATCGCCAGACCCACATGCACGCAGGCAATACCAGTAGCAGCTTCTCTCCTCCTCTGGGTTTCTGGACCAAGCAGCATGTCGCATTTCTGGTCCATGCAGTCTCGTTTTTCTAAGAGCTCCGTGGCACAGGCTAGTGCTGCACTGCCAGACAGACGATCTCCTGACCACTCGAGATAGGAGTTCATGGAACGCTGGGATGGGAACTGCAACCGCGGGTAACTTCAAAATGTATATGCTATGACACATTCAATGACAGCACAGTGCACATGCGTACAATGACACGCATGCGCACTTTAACGGCGTAACACCGGCGAGCTCAAAAATACCAGTTATATCACATAGTGCACTGAGACGCATGCGCAAACACGAGGAGGGAGCACAAATAGACGGGGAGCGCAAAATGACGGAACACCGGCCCGCTGCACCTCCTCTGGCCCTCAGTGTTCCATGAGGGTTTCAGAGGAGCTATGTGGAGATCCCACACCACCCTCCACAGCTCCTTGATACTCTGTCTGCGCCTGTAAACCACGATTTTGCATTGTCTTTGTTTCGCCGCCAGAGTGCAGCAAGGAAATGTCGGACGACAGGAGGTGACTTGCCCCCTCCCCGTCCTGCCCCTTGTTCTGCCTACCCTTCCAGCAGCCAACACCCTGCTTTGTGACAAAACACTCTAACACTCCGCTTGACCAATGAGCTGCCATCTAAAGCAACACACTGCCCAATAGGGGCCAAAGAAGGGCAGGGTGTCAGACCATCTTTCTATCGCCGTGTTTTTTTGTTGCTTTGTTGTTGTTTCAGGAGTTACCCGGATGTTGGCCCTCATTGCTAACAACATGAGTAAAAAAAAAAAAAATATGTCGGCTCAACATCGGTGATTCTTGGAGAATAACTTAATCTCCCTGTGCCTACCCAAAAATGAATGTCTGTCTGTAACGTAACTGGTGCTCTTGTAAAGCACTCCAATTGCTTCCGGTCGAGTTCACGCGATATAAAAAACTACAAAAAAATAAGTCGGCTCAACATCAGTGATTCTCAGAGAATAACTTAATCTCCCCGTGCCTACCCAAAAATGAATGTCTGTCTGTAACATAACTGGTGCGCTTGTAAAGCACTGCAATTCCTTCCGGTCGAGTTCACGCGATACAAAAAAAAACGCCTGACCTGCAATATACAGATGGGTGGAGGGAAGAGAGGCCCTTACACACTGTACTGTGTGATGGCCAACTAAAAAGTTCTCAGAGTGAAATCGCCGGAAATAGAACTAAACACACAAAGGAGGGACTTTGAAAGAAATGCACCAATAAGAAGCCAGCATTTCTGAATTCCACAGATAGAAACCAATAGCAATGGGTGGGTTTGCCAAATCCACACAGAGAGATACAACAGGTCATCGCTGATGCTCAACCTAAAAAGGGACCAAAAAGATATCCTTTGCAATGATGGCTATGACACTGTTATTCTGATCCATGTGCTTGCTATTGCTTGGCATCTACTTACCATCTGCTCCCAGAATTTTATTCACACTTACCTTCTGTCAAAAGTCTCATCATGGGATGTCCGACTCGGGGAAGTACAGAGAATATGCTTCCAAGCACTGGTTGTTGTGTTTTCCCACTGTTCCTCAGGGCTAATAACAGGTCTAGGTAACTGCTGGAAAATCTCCAGTCATTTTCCTGCTGTGTGAGGTCCCATCAATCATAGGCAGGATATCCAGCTGCAGGGTGCAGGGGTAGAGTGTAGCTTAACTTCAGCTCCAGTAAAGTCATGCACCCCCGTATTTATAAATGGTGAAGTTTTGCTACACATGGATATGTGGACTGTGACCAAAAAAATGTAAGTGATCCTGTTATGTAACAAGTACCTTTTCCAAAAGGCAATTTTTTGGGCCTCAACTTTGCCTCACCCACCTCCTCCTGCAGCCTCCTCTGGATCGTATATCCCTTAATATGTTGCCTCATGATAAGGTTCCACTGGAGCCACGCTACACCTGAATTAAAGGCCTCAGTCAGGCGAAACCTGAGTTTGCTTGTCTTCCAGTTCAGAGAAGACCTGGCTTGGCAGTCCAGGCTGGATTATTCATATAGGAGCAGGACCATGACTGATTTTGCATGTCTGGGTTCAATGTTAGGTAGTGTGAGAAGTTGGCCTGGTATATGCTGTCCACTAATTAAAGTGGGCACCTTGCACCAGTCCAACCCTTATGGTGATTTAAGAGGTCAAAGATAACCTTAGAAAGCTATCCAAGTGGTAGCTGTGGAGAGCAGCCTTCAGGCTTAGTCTTGAAGTAATGTTAAGCAGCTTGTTTTACCAGAATGCAATCTTATAGTATTGGTTAAATGAAAGGAGAACCACACAGTAGTTATAAAAATATGTATTTATTAATATAACACTATCTAGTACGACACAGTATCTCCTACACGGAGATAATCACAAAGCACACAATACTTGAGCAAAGAAATGATAAATAAATAGCACTAATACACAGTGGGCCCCAGGGAGGGACCAAACCATATACTAAATAAGGGGTATAAGAACCAGGACTCGAGTCAAGACAGTGTCGAGAGGACGTAGAATTGCTGGGACCCCAAGGAACCACCCAAGGTGAGTTGTTAGGGACACCACGGAGTGCGTGTGCAGTGTGGGAACACGACCGCGTGCTCCGTACAAGTCTATGGGGAAGCTGCGGTTGAAGTTTTAGAGTCTAAGGACCCTTACCAGTGGACTTCTATAAAACCCCGTGGAAGACAGAAGGTTGGAGAGCCACCCCACCCGTGTATACCAAGGTACCCAAGTTACCTATCCCAGGTGAGCCAGGTGCATAGGTCTGAAGTGGCGTCGGAAACCGCAGTCGAACCCAGTGGAGGCCTTCGAAGAAGAGCCAGTGCTGGAAGGGAGAAAAGTGTCCGCTGGAATCCAGAGGTGAATTCTTGTTGAGGAGTACCTAAAAGTAGAGGGGACAGAGTCTGGGTCACTTGGGAGTGACCAGGGGCTCAGTAGACGAATGCCCACCGATGTCGGGTGCTTCAGGTTGGTTGATGGAGTCCTTGACTCTGCAGCTGTGCGGACCAGGAGATGTCGAGGATGACCAGGAGCCGGGTGCGAGCCATCCCACAAAGGATGTTGAGTGCTGAGGGGTCGTGTCCGGCGGGAGCACCAACAAGCCTTGGCAACAGCAACCCATGCAGGAGGTCGAGGCAGTGTGCAATTCGTACCAGCAAGGCCCAGGAGACACACCACACACAGGGGAGTCAGGGCAAGCCTGTTGCAATCAGGGGAGCCCAAGAAAAGCAAAGTCAACCCTCAATTGGACCCACCGGCCGGAGGCACAGGAGTCGCGAGAGGCCCTCGATTTCACCAAACAACAGCCCATGGAGCACTCAGTGTGAGGAGGTCAAAGTTCTTGGTGGGAAATGGTGCCAGAGGTTGGGGCTACTTGGAGCCCAATGCACTTGTTCAGGAATTACCAACAAGCACATGCACTTGCAAATACACATGGTGCACAGGGGTTCGGGTATTGCAGGCCCCACGAGGGACACTAGCCTCAAACTTGTTAAAAGGGCAGCTCAGGCCTCGAGGGATATAGAAACTCATGTCCTGTGTTGCTGGGCCATTCGGAGTCCGTAGGAGCTTAGAATCAGCAGACCGGTCAGCAGTGTTGAGGTGCCTGCGAATGCAGTGGAGTGACTCCTTCACTCCAAGGGAGATTATCTTTGATTCTCCTTGATGCTCCACAGGTCCTATTATTATTATTATTATTAATAATACATTCTTGTTAGAGTGCATGGCTACCCTTAGGCATCCCAGCGCTATATGCAACCACAAGATAGTTTTGGTCTCACTGCAATTGCTGGAAGAGCCAGGTTTTTAGTTGTTTCCTGAATGTTAAATGGTGGGTTGTTGATCTGAGCTGGATCGGGAGAGTATTCCAAAGAATGGATGCATTATATGAGAACATACGACCGCCCGCTCGTGCTCTCGCGATTTTAGGGACCTTCACTTGGAATAGGTTGGCCGATCTCAGGTTGCGGGAGGGCCGATGAAAGGACATTAGCGAGCGGTTAATTTTAGGACCTGTACCCCAGAGGGTTTTGTGCGTGATGCAGAGTGACTTGAACATTATGCGTTCTGAGATAGGTAGCCAGTGCAATGCTTTCAATGCTGGTTTAGCTGAGTGTTTTCTAGAGGTGTTGTGTAGCAGCCTGGCTGCGCAGTTCTGCACCACCTGTAATTTACTTGTGGTGGCTTTCGGGGTACCCAAGTATAGTGAGTTACAGTAGTCCAGCCGAGGCAGTATCAGTGCCTGTATTATGGTTCTACGTGCTGTTTCCGGGAGCAGAGGCAATATTTTCCTCAGTTGCCTCAGTATTCCAAAGCATATAGCTGCTACTTGGACTGCTTGGTGGTCTAGTTTTAGTGACCTGTCTAGCCAGATTCCTAAGCTTTTGATCCTTTCTTTGGGTTTTGGGGATGGGCCCAGGCGGGTCGGCCAGTTCAATTTTGGAGGGCTCCTAATGACATTGCTAAGAATCATTAGCTCCGTCTTCTCCCCGTTAAGCTTAAGGTACGATTGTTCCCTCCAGGTGGCCACCTTTCCTAGGGATGATTCAAGGTCGACTGCGCTCTTCTTAGGGTGGTTGAGGGCAACCACTAGCTGAGTGTCGTTCGCATATGTTACTATTTGGACCCCATACGGAAGGACTATCTCAGCCAGGGGTCTCAGGTACACATTGAAAAGGGTAGGGCTCAATGATGACCCCTGTGGGACCCCGCAGGGTCCTACACGAATCCTGTATGGTGCACAGGCACAAACAAGGCTTTATACTGATAGGGAGACGAAGTCGAACCCAAACGAAGTCCAGCAAAGTCCAGAGTGTCCAGACGGTCGAAGTGCAGTGGTTTCTTGTTCAGAATCTTGTCCACATTGAATCTAAGGTCCTACAGCCAGGCAAGCCATTAAGTACCCATGGGAGAGGGTTGGAAAGATTCAGGGGACCCTCCCAGGGGAGGGCCTGGACACGGGAGGAGGTTACTCCCATGTCCTTTGTCCAGTTACGCGCCAGAGCGGGAGCCAACGGCTCCCAGGACTGGTTTGAACTGATCTATGAACAGAGATACCAAATGTGCCCCTCATGCAGACTTTTAGTCACTGGCAAGCACACCCACCCAGCCCTAGTACACTAAATCCTGTCTGGGAGGTGGTCACACCTCCCTGTGACAGGATGCCTATTATTCTGCCTTCCCCTGCTCGAGCTTGTCTCAGCAGCAGGAGGGCAGAAATGTGTCTCTGGTCGGCAGCAACCATTTTGTGCTGTCTGGAGTTAGAAGACTGGTACCAGGATCACCAGGGACCCCATGAAGCTCGCTTCTGAGGGGTGGAATCATGCCTCCCACATGTGGGGGAATGATTCCAATATGTTTGACACCAAACACGATAGGGTTTGTTTCAGCCGTTTTAAAGTCGGTCATCATGCGGTCGCGTAATGCCCATCCGTATGTCGTATATGGCTGCTTCACTGACAACCCGGGAGAATGGACTATGTAGGCTGCAGGGGTGTCCTGCTCATGCAGCGGCACCCTCTAACTTAGAACCAAGCACCCTGCCTTCAGGATTGTAAAGGCCTTCTATAGGGGTGACTTATAGATTTTAAGTGCATTGACCCTTAGCTATAGTAAACCTATACCTTAAGTAAGTGGTGCATGCACCAACTTACACAGGTTGCAATGGCAGGCCGGTACTTCCATTTTGCATAGCCTCTCTTGGGTGGCATAATACATGCTTCAGCCCATGGGAGGCCTCTGGGGTACCTATGCCCTGGGTACATGTGTACCATATACTAGGGACTGACAAGGGTACCCCAGTATACAATCTGAATTGTACCTAAGTACATGGCATAACAGTTTAAGGAGAAAGCAGATAGATTGGGGTCCTGATTAGCAGGATCCCAGTCAGACTAGTCAAAAACAGTATTACATTTAGCAAAAAGTGGGGGTAACCATAAGAAGCAGATCCTACTTTCCTACAGGTGGAATGGTGGACAACTCTGGGGTTGCGTAGTGAGCTAAAGAATGATGATGGATTCAACCCAGATCTGTGGTTGGGGGTGAGTGTCTGAAAAGTTTAAGTGCTCCGTCCATCATCTCCTTGTGTTTGCTTTGTTCGCCCTAAGTTGGCAGGGTATGCCCAGACGTGGGTCCCTTGCTCATATTGCCACTGGATTCTAGCTAGCCTGGCTGATGAGGGGTGTCACCCCGCAACTGGTCCAAGGATGCTTGTTTCTGGTCCAGGGAAGACCTGGCTTGGCAGTTCGGGCTGGACTGTTCCCATGAGGGACAGGGTCAAGACTGATTTGCATTTGGCTGGGTCCAAACTGGGGTGGCAAAGTGAGCTAAAGAATGATGATGGATTCAACCCAGATCTGTGACTGGGGGTGAGTGTCTGAAAAGTTTAAGTGCTCCGTCCATCATCTCCTTGTGTTTGCTTTGTTTGCCCTAAGTTGGCAGGGTATGCCCAGACGTGGGTCCCTTGCTCACTTTGCCACTGGATTCAAGCTAGCCTGGCTGATGAGGGGTGTTACCTGGAAGCTGGTCCCAGGATGCTTGTTTCCGGTCCAGGGAAGCCCTGGCTTGGCAGTTTGGCTAGACTGTTCCCATGAGGGACAGGGTTAAGACTGATTTGCATTTGGCTGGGTCTGAACTGGGGTGTCGAAGTGAGCTAAAGAATGATGATGGATTCAACCCAGATCTGTGACTGGGGGTGAGTGTCTTAAAAGTTTCAGCGCTCCGTCCATCATCTCCTTGTGTTTGCTATGGTGGGCAAAATAACCATGGGTTGGAATGCTCACCCAAGCAGTTGTCAGTGGTTAGTCTTATTGCAAGCATTCCTCACCTCACCTTTTGTGTATTTCAATCAATCAATCAGGAGTTTGTATAGCGCGGCTTCGCACCTGTGAGGGTCTCAAGGCGCTGTGGGGGTGGGGGAAGCTGCTGATCTGTCTTGGCGTGGAGGTTCAGTCAAAGAGCCAGATCTTGAGGTCCTCCCTGAATTGGGTCAACGATGCAGATTGCCTGAGGTGGAGGGGCAGGGTGTTCCATGTCTTGGCGGCAAGGTTGGAGAAGGATCTTCCTACGTTCTGGTCTTGTGGATACGTGGGACGGAGGCCAGGGTGAGTTGAGCGGGGCGGAGTTGTCTGGTGGGTGTGTGGAATGCAAGGTGGAGGTTCAGATATTCTAGTCCTGCATTGTGGAGAACATGTAGGCATGTGTGAAGAGCTTTAAGGTGATTCTCTTGTTGACTGGGAGCCAGTGGAGTTGTTGGAGGAGTTGTGTTATGTGGCTGCGGCGGGAGATGTCCAGGATCAGTCCAGCTGAGGCGTTTTGGACGTTCTGTAGTTTCCTGAGCTGTTTCTGGGTGATGCCGGCGTAGAGTGCGTTGCTGGAGCCAAGTCTGCTGGTGATGAGTGCGTGGGTGACCTTCTTTCTGGATTCTGTGGGATCCATCTAAATGTGTTTTGAAGCAGGCAGTGTGTGTGTAAGCAGGATGAGGATACTGCGTTGATTTGGCAGTTCATTGTGAGCGAGGAGTCCAGTATAATGTTGAGGTTGTGTGCGTGGTCCGTGGTGGCAAGGGTTTCTACTGCAGTGGGCCACCAGGAGTTGTCCCAGGCTGAGAGGGTGGGTCCCAGAATGAGTACTTCTGTCTGGTCCGAGTTGAGCTTGAGGCATCTGTCTTTCATCCAGCTGTGAAAGTTGACTCTGGCGGCTGTGGGTTTGCTGGTGAGGAAGAGGATCAGCTGGGGCTCAGCTGGGTCTCATCGGCGCAGGAGATGATGTTGAGTCTGTGGCTTCTGGAGATGGCTGTGAGGGGGGCCATGTAGACGCTGAAGAGGGTGGGGCTCAGAGAGTAGCCCTGGGGCAATCCGCAGATGATCTCAGTAGGCTCTAAGAGGAACGGGGGTAGTCTGACTCACTGTGTTCGGCTGGTAAGGAAGGAGTGGATCCAGTCCAATGCCTTGTCGCAGATGCCAGCATCGTGGAGTCTCGTGATTAGGGTACGATGGGAGACGTGTCGAAGGCGGCCAAGAGGTCCAGTAGAATGAGGGCTGCAGTTTCGCCCTGGTCAAGGAGGGAACGGATGTCGTCGGTAGCGGCGAGGAGTGCCGTCTAGGTGATTTAGTTGCTTCCGAAACCCATTTGGGAGGTGTCCAGGATGTGGTTCTCTTCGATGAACTCAGAGAGTTGGGCGTTAATGGCCTTCTCAATGACCCTTGCTGGGAAGGGGAGGCAGGAGATGGGTCTGAAGCTCTTGAGGTCTGTTGGGTGGGCAGATGGCTTCTTCAGGGGGGGTTGATCTCGGGGTATTTCCAGTCATCGGGGACGGTGGCAGTTTTGATGGAGCAGTTGATGGTACGGCAAAGCTGGGGGGCGATCGAGGCGGCTGCACTATGGAAGATGTGGTACGTGCAAGGATTTGATGGGGCTCCTGAGTGGATGATCTTCATGGTCTTGAGTGTGTCGTCTATGGGAGGCGGTGTTCTGGTCACTGGGGTTGTCCAGGTGGAAGTTGATGTCTCTGAGTAGGATGCAGCTGGGAGGTGGAAATGTGGGAAGGGTCACTGGAGGGGGCAGCGCTGCAGGGGATCACAGCGGCAGGGGCGAGGGCGGCAAAAAAGGAAAAAGCAGACGAAAGACAGAATAAAGGCAGAAGCAGAAAACAGAGCAGAAATAAAGGCAAAAGCAGAAAAAAGCAGAAAAGAGAGAAGAGGAGCAGCCATAGCAGCGGAGCAGTGACGCTCTGCCACTAGACCACCAGGGATGAGGTGCAGGGAGGAGCCTGCGGGTGGAGGAGGGCCTCAATATCCTGACCAGCAAGTCAGCAGCAGCAACGGGGGCAGCAGCAGCTACCAGGTGGAGCTGTGATGTTACACTGGCTGCGTGTCGAAAAGAGAATACATTTCAAGCCACTATTCTTAGCCCATAAAATTCTCATTAAGCAAGCCCCTTCTATCCTTTCTAGCTTACTTATGTCATATTCTCCACGACGCATGTTGCAATCAGCAGATCTACGTTTAGCATGCATCCCCCGGTTAAATAGAGCACATGCTGGTGGCCGCTCTTTTAAGGTGCTGGCAGCTACACTATGAAACTCATTACCTGTATCCATCAGAATTATTGACAACCACCTGGCCTATAGAAAGGCTATAAAAACTTGGCTCTTCCTAAACTAATCTGACAGCCTTCTATGCTCATCATCCAGCAATCTTTTGACCTGTATCTTGGATCTTTTTAAGCGCTGGGACGCCCCGTCGCTGGGGCAGCCATGCGCTGTACAAATCCCCTTAACATAACATAACATAACAAGGGAGCAAGTCCACTAAAGGTGGACTAAAATTCCCAATGCAAACAGCCAGCAATTTCCTAAAAACATTTTCTGAATTCCACACTGATTAGTGCACTACTCCTACTTATACTAGGGGACATCAAAGTGCAAATAAGGTATATTTCCAAAACAGATGCACATGAATTTGAAAACTTTTGTGAACCAATCAATCAATTAATCAACATTTATAAAGCGCAGCACTGTCAACTCTGGGGGTATCTGGGCGCTGGGGTGTGAGTTCTCCAACGAAAGGCCAGGTCTTGAGGATACGGTGGGAGAAATGAACAGATAAAGGCAAAACAGAGGGCAGAAAAGCAAGCGAGCAGAAATGGCAAAACAGAGGGCAGAAAAAAGCAGGAAAAGGAAAACAGGGCAGAAAAACAAGCAGAAAAAGGCAAAACAGAGGACAGACAAATGAGCAGAAAGGGCAAAACAGAGCAGAAGAGGGCAAAACAGAGGGCAGAAAAGTGAGCAGGAGAGGCAAAACAGAGGGCAGAAAAACAAGCAGAAAAGGCAAAATTGAGACCAGAAAACAAGCAAAAAAAGGCAAAACAGAGGGCAGAAAAGGAAAAACAGAGTAAGAAAGGAGCAGAGGAGGCACAATCAGAGGGCAGCAGGTAGACATGCAGCAGAGGGTAGCAGACTGTGGGCAAGCTGGACAGGAGAACAGTCGCAGGGGGAGCAGGCATTAGGACCTGCTCGCTAAAGTCTACTATTTCCTTGGCGTTGGTGTTTACAATCCCTTTACACTCTATTGACACCAAATCACAAGTACATTTAAGAAAACCTGCATGAGTAAATTCAATATTTGCTACTTAGTCACTGATAATGTAAATTAGACAAGCTTAAGTTACAATTATTCGAGGAGTAAGTCACAATTTGAGACGGGGTGAACTATGTTTTCAGGCTGCCCCAGAGTTGGACAAGCTTGCACAATTTTTTATTGAACAGCAGTCAGTGGCGTAACACAGGCCCCCTCGGCCCCCCGCAGTGCGGGGGGGGGCAACCTCCAGGGGGCCCCCTCAGCACAGCACTCTGGATAGAGAGCTCCTGATTGAGTCCGGAGGGGGCCCCTCCACGTCCATTGCAGGGGGGCCCCCTACAGTTTCGTTACGCCAGTGACAGCAGTGTGCAGTATTCTTTAACTCCATCTGTTTCAGATCATCTAGCCATTTCTTATCTCTCTTTCTCCGTGCATCCTCTGATGTTCTCTTCTCTGCGCTTTCAAACAGTTTAATTACACACTTCCTCTTCTGTCAGCGATTTCCACTTCAGTAAAAGAGAATAACGCAACCGCATTTAGTAAAGTTTTTGCGAGTTACAACCTTAGTTTGAGTCCATCTTCAGCTATGCTGGAGTATGTGTGTGAAGTAATGCCCGGGAGGCTACAGGCCTTTCACAAGGCAGTTTACGGTTCTGAAATGTTAAATCCAATTATGTTCTTTCTGCAATCGAGCCCGCCGGATTGAAATGCAATGTGTCTTATAGGAAAAACGGCGGCCCTTCCATTCCGAAGAAAAAAAAATTAAGGTTCGTATGGATGTCCTGAAATGAAGATGCTGTGATATAAGGAAATGATGCTCGGATGTGGCAATATTTAAACACAGCTGTTGATCTGAGCTTTCTCCAGTCCTTAATGAACTACAGAAAGGTCAGGTGAGTAAGGAGAATACCCTTCCTGCAAGATGATTTCTGCAAAGGAATCGCTTCCTGTGCATCCTGATAACATGGGTCTCTGACTCACTGCGTCTGGCTTGTCAAGAGGCATGACTCATGTCATAAATAATGTTTAGCATGAAAATACACAGACCAGACTCCGTATTGTTAATGTAATTAATGCTGTACCTTTTATGGTTTGCTATGTGCAGCGCTAAATACTCTATGCACAACTGGTGCAGAGTGCTGTTGCACTTATATGTCACCGCCCAACTAGTGAAATCACTGTTGACATTCACTGTTCAGTGCATCCAATTCGTGCAGATGCCGTGGCAGTGGGTGGTTGGCACAGTGCAACAGTGAACTGCACAAATGTTGAACCTTGGATTCTGGTCCCAATGGGCCATATGATCCAGCGCTCAGAGATCAATAAAATTTACAATAAATAGGGCCCAATTACATTACCCAACAATGTCCCTTCGCGCTGGGTTCAGTGTAAAATGCAAAGTTCAGACCTAACTTACCAATTACCAACCGAACCTGCATTACTCATAGAAAAATAATGTGACAATGGCATCTTTTTTATAGTTGAATAGTTGTAGGCAATAATCTATATACACACCCTAAATAAAGACGGACACAGTGTGCATATTTATAATGTTTATGTAAATAATGTGAAACAAATGCTCATCAAGTACCAATACACAGTACAAACCATGGAACATCACTGAATAAACAATTAGCAAAAATGAAAATGACAAATCACATCACTTTGACAGTGCATTGAAGGAGTGGAAAGGCGAAGAGAGAAAAGTTTCAGAGACAAAATACATTTGCAAAATGATTATGCAAATTCAGGTTTCTATCTATATTAACCCAGAAGGAACAGGAAATCTACTTTCTGGCCATGAAAGTAGTAAGGCCCCTCAAGAAGATTTGATAGGGCAAAGTCTTAGGGGTTGATTAGGATGGCGGTCGGTAAACCTCCCCGACCACCATGGTAGCGGAAATCAACCGTCCGCCGGGTCCGCGGCAAAACCGGCGGTCCGATTAGGATCAACCGCCAAAAATTTACGACCGCGGCGGAACAAGGCCATGAAAGACTGCCGGTAGCGGGCGGAGTTGGTGAAAATACGACTGCGGCGGTCCGATTCGCCGCAGAAACACACAAAACCGCTGCAAGGCCAGCGGAGTGACCGCACGTAAAATTAGGATTCCCCCGATGTGGCAGCGGGACGTTCCGCTGTTTCCAACCGCCGCGGTCGCAAATAGTGATGAATGGGAGAGCCGGCGGAAGGGCTGTTGCATAGCCACCGCCACGGACGCTCCGTGACAAATATGGCGGTCGAAAAACAAACAAACACTAAACTAGCCCACCAAGTGCACACAGCAAACTAGCCCTGCCCCCAAAAACACCTAACACACCCCAATGACACACCCCATGGCAACTTCTAAAATACAAATGCCAGAACAACCCACACAACACACCTGACAGCAATACCCCTTTTTGACACACCCACACAGCTGAGTATAAAACCAGCCCCTTCCCTGACCACAACCCTTTGCAATACTCCACCACTGAAGGAACCAACCCTACAGCACTAAGGAGAGGCAAACCACCACACAACTCACCAGCACAACTACACACACACACACCACTCACATCACCACCACCACTCTCACACCTGCACTTTCAACCCCTTTGCACATCACACACGATGGCACAGAAGAAAATGCCCAAATTCAATGACAATGAGTTGTCAGTCATGGTAGATGAGATAATCAGAGTAGAACCACATTTGTTTGGTACCCTGGTCCAACAGACACCATTAGCCACCAGAGCACAAATGTGGGAAAGGATAGTCAACAAGGTCAATGCAGTAGGGTCCACCCCGCGCAGCAAGAAGGAGATCATGCGGCGGTGGCGTGACCTCAAAAGCAAGGTGAAAGAGAGGAACAACAAGAACCGTCAGCTGGCTCAGATGACTGGCGGTGGCCCTCCCATTCCACCAAGAACATTTACTGCATGGGAGGAGAAGGTGCTTGCCATACTGCATCCAGAGAGTCTCACAGGAATATTCGGGGGAGTGGAGGCTGGTAAGTAACAATAAGTGTCTACCATTACAATGCTATGTACTGTCTTGCACAACTACAAAGCTACACCTCCTAGGCCCAATTCCACTCATCTGCACCACAATACCCGCAATAGGTCTCACAGATGTAACATTCATTCCATCTGAAGCACCCCAAAGGTAGCCAGCAACATTTCCAGGTTTGCATGTCTCCAGGCAACCAGCACCACAACTCCCACCAGCCACCCTGTCCCACCCCTGAGCAGGATGGAGCACTCCTTCCCAGCCAGAAGCATGTGGCAGCCATTGTATGGTTCACCCTCACCTAAACTCAGGTAGCCATCTTCCCAGGGAGGGCTGTGTGGGGGTGGGAGGCCTGCACCACAACTCCCACCAGGGCCCCCTCTCCCACCCCTGAGCAGGATGGAGCACTCCCCCACACCCAGAAGCATCTGGCAGCCATTGTATGGTTGATACTCACCTAACAGGTAGGTAGCCATCTTCCCAGGGAGGGCTGTTTGGGGGTGGGAGACCTGCACTACAACTCCCAGCAGACACCCTTGTCCCACCCCTGACCAGGATGGAGCACTCCCCACACCCAGAAGCATCTGGCAGCCATTGCATTGTTCACCTTTACCTAACAGGTAGGTAGCCATCTTCACAGGGAGGGCTGTGTGGGGGTGGGAGGCCTGCACCACAACTCCCACCAGGGCCCCCTCTCCCACCCCTGAGCAGGATGGAGCACTCCCCACACCCAGAAGCTTCTGGCAGCCATTGCATTGTTCACCTTTACCTAACAGGTAGGTAGCCACCTTCACAGGGAGGGCTGTGTGGGGGTGGGAGGCCTGCACCACAACTCCCACCAGGGCCCCCTCTCCCACCCCTGAGCAGGATGGAGTACTCCCCACACCCAGAAGCATCTGGCAGCCATTGCATTGTTCACCTTTACCTAACAGGTAGGTAGCCATCTTCACAGGGAGGGCTGTGTGGGGGTGGGAGGCCTGCACTACAACTCCCAGCAGACACCCTTGTCCCACATCTGACCAGGATGGAGCACTCCCCACACCCAGAAGCATCTGGCAGCCATTGCATTGTTCACCTTTACCTAACAGGTAGGTAGCCATCTTCACAGGGAGGGCTGTGTGGGGGTGGGAGGCCTGCACTACAACTCCCAGCAGACACCCTTGTCCCACATCTGACCAGGATGGAGCACTCCCCACACCCAGAAGCATCTGGCAGCCATTGCATTGTTCACCTTTACCTAACAGGTAGGTAGCCACCTTCACAGGGAGGGCTGTGTGGGGGTGGGAGGCCTGCACCACAACTCTCACCAGGGCCCCCTCTCCCACCCCTGAGCAAGATGTAGCACTCTACCCCCACCCAGAAGCATGTGCCAGCCATTGTATGGTTCACCCTCACCTAACAGGTAGGTAGCCATCTTCCCAGGGAGGGCTGTTTGGGGGTGGGAGACTTGCACCACAACTCCCAGCAGACACCCTTGTCCCACCCCTGACCAGGATGGAGCACTCCCCACACCCAGAAGCATCTGGCAGCCATTGCATTGTTCACCTTTACCTAACAGGTAGGTAGCCATCTTCACAGGGAGGGCTGTTTGGGGGTGGGAGGCCTGCACTATAACTCCCAGCAGACACCCTTGTCCCACCCCTGACCAGGATGGAGCACTCCCCACACCCAGAAGCATCTGGCAGCCATTGCATTGTTCACCTTTACCTAACAGGTAGGTAGCCATCTTCACAGGGAGGGCTGTGTGGGGGTGGGAGGCCTGCACCACAACTCCCACCAGGGCCCCCTCTCCCACCCCTGACCAGGATGGAACACTCCCCACACCCAGAAGCATCTGGCAGCCATTGCATTGTTCACCTTTACCTAACAGATAGGTAGCCATCTTCACAGGGAGGGCTGTTTGGGGGTGGGAGGCCTGCACTACAACTCCCAGCAGACACCCTTGTCCCACCCCTGACCAGGATGGAGCACTCCCCACACCCAGAAGCATCTGGCAGCCATTGCATTGTTCACCTTTGCCTAACAGGTAGGTAGCCATCTTCACTGGGAGGGCTGTTTGGGGGTGGGAGCCCTGCACTACAACACCCAGCAGACACCCTTGTCCCACCCCTGACCAGGATGGCGCACTCCCCACACCCAGAAGCATCTGGCAGCCATTGCATTGTTCACCTTTACCTAACAGGTAGGTAACCATCTTCACAGGGAGGGCTGTGTGGGGGTGGGAGGCCTGCACCACAACTCCCACCAGGGCCCCCTCTCCTACCCCTGAGCAGGATGGAGCACTCCCCACACCCAGAAGCATCTGGCAGCCATTGTATGGTTCACACTCACCTAACAGGGTGGGAGATCTGCACTACAACTCCCAGCAGACACCCTTGTCCCACCCCTGACCAGGATGGAGCACCCCCCCGCCCCCGAAGCATGTGGCAGCCATTGTATTACAACAACCAAACTTACAGGTAGGTAGCCATCTTCACAGGGAGGGGTGTTTGTGTGTGGGAGCCAACACTAAAACTCCCACCAGGCCCCCTGTCCCACCCCTGAGCAGGATGGAGCACTCCCTCCCACCCAGAAACATGTGCCAGAAAGTCAACCCTAATGTGACAACAGCTCAGGTAAGTAGACAGTGCATGCACCCCACCATTCCACTCAAAAAACATGGAGCCATATGACAAAACAAGCCCTCACATCCCACCAAAATTGACACAGATACAATAACAATTTAAAGTGTGCAGACAGCTAAGCGTATGTAACTGTCACAGAAACAGAAGTGTGACTCACCAAATCCCATGTTGATGCAAATCAGGGCACAAACATGCACAGCACTGAATGCTATCAGTAACTTCCATGGGGGCTGAGCTTGAAGGACCATATGAAAACTAAACAAGCATGGTCTGTCAAACAAATAAATCAAAGCACAGGACATGACAAAGGTATGCATGAGACGACAATGGCTAGTTCATGCGCAGATGCAACGCCTGCCAGGCAGAGTAATCAGCAAAGATGCTTCACATCAAGTAGTATTGACGCAAGTTGTCAGATGACAACCTTTCATCGTAATCACAAAACCTTCACGTGGGGCATGGTATCCATCGACATGTCACACCATGGAAAAATAATGTATGTGCCTCCACATCATGTCATGATGCACAGTACCCTGCAGAGATACAATGTGCAAAATATTTAACTGTGTGTTGCATAACCTGTAAATAAGATACATCGAACACCAAGCTTGAGGGGTGCACGTCAATGACCATTCACCATCTGTCCCACAGGTGATCAACAACTGACTGCAGAGGCCGAGAACATCAAACTGCATAGCCAGTCTCCAACCCTGGAACATGGACTCTCTGAGGACTCCCTGGATTTCGAGGATGCGGAGCAAGAAGCCGGCCCATCTGGTATGCCAGGGCGCAACAGGTCCCAGGACCCCACTGTCCCCCCCACCACCACATCAGCAACAACCACAACAACGACGCTGACCCCTACTGGAACGACCTGTGCGGCCTCCACCACCACCAGTGCTGCCTGCAACACTCTCCCTGCCCCTGAGGATGACCACCCCACCCAACCAACTGAGGAGGGCAGGGCGAGTAGGCGGGGGCCTACAGTGGTGAGGCAACAGGTCCGTGACAGCAGGGCAGGTGGGAGGGCAAGGGGGAGTCGAAGCCAACAGGACACTGGGACCGAAGCCCTGGACAACATCTCCAGAGTCCTTGGGGCCTATGAACGGGCCCAGGCACAAACGGGCCAGGCTCAGGAAGATGCCCGTGAGCTCTGCCTGCTGCTGAGGTCCATAGACACCCGAATGGGCCAAATGGTGGACCTCTTGGGCCAGCTAGTGGCGGTTCTGAGGGACAGGCCTGGGGCACAACCAACACCTCCACCTCCCTCCGGTGGCCTGCAGGATTTCAGTTCCACATCCTCCCCTGCAGCCACGGAGAGGGGGGGCTCCTCAGACCCCACTGGCCCTGCAGCAGGGGCCCCCCGACCAAACGACCAAGGGGCCGTCCAAAGAAATCCAAGGGAGGGACCCGTGGCAAAGCACCTGCCAAACACCAGTCTAGGAGCCAGCCATGATGGCAACCCTCTTCACCTTGCCATTGACTTTGTTGACTGTCCTTCCCCACACTGCCTTGTTAATGGCATCCGTCTGTTGGACTGGGTCACCACATCGATGTGGTCACTACTCGATTGTCTCATCTACCATCACTGACAACTCATTGTTTCACAATTCACCTTCATGTAAATATTCACTCCCCTGTCACATGTACCCATTGTAAATAAACACTCCTTACACACCTATGTCGTTGTGTCTGCTCCGTGTTTATGCCAGTATGTGCAATGTACACCATGATTACAATGTACCAGGACCACAGATTGTTCGTAGGCAAGGAGAGGCTGAAGGGACCTAGGAAAACACAACAGAACAATAATCACTAGTCAGGCGGTGGCATCACAGCCATCACACAACACTTGTCATCAAGGTACTACAATCTGCACACATTACAAGTAGCAACAGCACCGACATAGACATCCTGTAGCTCTGCCAAACTAGCCTGTACCAGAAACATTGGCAGCCAGCACTGAGTCAACAACAGGCTGCAGTCACAAAGCTCACATAGACCTTTTCACCAACAACGACGTCAGCAGAGAATGGCCCCGTTGTACATTGTCACTCACCTTCAAGTGAAGTAGCGGTTGATGAGCTGTTGACGCAGGTCGACACCTTCCTCCTCTCCACTATCCTCGTCACTGGACATGGCTTGGTTTGCAGGCAGGGGGCTCGGCTGCTCATCAGCATCCAGGAGCAGGGGGATCTTCTTGCGCAAGGCCAAGGTGTCGAGCATGCATTCAACCACAATCTGACACACCTTTTTGGGCGAGTACATCAGTGCACCTCCGGTCTTGTCCAGGCAACGGAAACATGACTTCAGGAGACTGAAAGTACGCTCCACCACACGACGTGTCCTCCCATGGGCATCATTGTACCGGACTTCACTTGGGGTCCTGGGATTCCGCAGTGGGCTCAGAAACCAAGGACGGTTGGGATATGCTGAATCACCTAGGTGTGAGATACACAGACCAACTTTGTAATATAAGTACTGTGGCAGAGGAGAGCATGTCACACACACAGCATGCTACTTCACTCTGCGTACTCACCCACAATCCATGCACGCTCCGGAAGCAGATTAGCCATCAGCTGTGGCACAATGCTGTTACGCAGGATGTACGTGTCATGGGCCGAGCCAGGGAATTTGGCATAGACGTGTGAGATGATCATATCCGCCTGGCACACCACTTGCACATTTGATGGAATGGAAATGTTTCCTATTCCTGTAGATGTGCTCACGTGCCTGTGGTGGTACAAGTCCGACATGTGTGCAGTCAATGGCACCAACGACATTGGGGATGTGGCCAAGGGCATAAAAATCACCCTTCACACCCGCCAATTCATGCATCCTGGGGAAATGGATATATCTGTCCTTGTAGATCATCATAGCGGACACGACATCACGTAGCACCATGCTGAACATAGGTTGCGACATCCCACCTGTGCTGGACACAGTGTACTGGAAAGATCCAGTTGCAAAAAAATGCAGGGCCGCCATAACCTTAGACGTTGGTGTGAAAGCTGTCGGATATGTTCTGCGAGGCCGCAGGTGGGGCTCCAACATAGCACATAGGTCTTGTAGGGTGGGTCGATCCAGACGGAATTTCCGTATGACCTCCTCATCCTCCATGTCTGCCAGTACTGTGAAGGGACAATGCACATTTGGTCTCCTCCTAGGTGAGATGAAAGGGGACACATGTCAATGCAATCCACCATGAGATGTGTCTGACATCTCACGTTTTGACTGACACAACGCCAACAATGACTGTCATCACAGTTAAGCTCACAGCCCAACATACATGTAGGGACACCTTCAGCTACACCAGTCGTACACCTGTCCACTTTTCACACAGCTAGCACCTCCCAAAAAAAATCTGAGCATGTGAATGCCTAAAGGGATATGGCCACATCTTGCATGAACAGCCCTGAGAGTAGTTCATACAGCATATGTGTGAAACTGCAACACTACTGTCTCCTACCTAGCTGCTGTACCTGCCACACCTCCTTGCGTAAGTCGAACAGGGCACACATCACCAACACAATGAGCACAGTCTGTGCATAAACAACAAGTATGTGCATGAGCAAAGAAAAGTAGACATGCAAATATGCACAATGTGTAGTCAGACATTCATCACTGTGAGTTGCTCAGCCCTATCACACATTGACATGTGTACCCATTGGAGAGTCCATCACAACACTGTTCTGTGTACATGCCCAGCAACATCACAAGTGACCTGTGAGGTAGTACATGCCAATGTTTCCAATCATACACACCAACATGGCATGTGTAGTCAGCAGTGGGCTAAATGTTACATTGGCATTGTGTGCACAATCTTGTACCATGAATCATGTGTCCACTGTGCACTGTTGAGAACTGGCCATTGGCCATTCACACAGCATGATGTGTCCATAGATGCTGTGAAAGTGCTCCGTCACCCAAATCACGGATACTGGCTCCAATGTATGGCAGCCATTTCGTGGAAGCAACCCCCTGGCACCTGTGGTGTCTCACCGCCAATGGTTAAAACACACTTGTGGCACTGATTGACATATATGTATAGGCAAATGGTAGTTGGCATGCTCCGCCACCCAAATCACGGACACTGGCTCCAATGTATGGCAGCCATATCGCGGAAGCAACCGCCTGGCACCTGTGGTGTCTCACCGCCAATGGTTAAAACACGCTTGTGGCACTGATAGACATAAATGTATAGGCAAATGGCGGTTGGCATGCTCCGCCACCCAAATCACGGACACTGGCTCCAATTTATGGCAGCCATATCGCGGAAGCAACCGTCTGGCACCTGCGGTGTCTCACCGCCAATGCCCACCGCAATCGCAGTAGTGAAATACATGTTATGAAATGGCGGTTGGTGTGCTCCGCCAACACAATCCTGGTCATTGGCATCTATGTATAGCAGCCATATCGCGGTAGCGGCCGCCTGGCCCCTGCGGTGTGTCACCACCAATGCCCAAGCCCTTACAGCCAATGGGAACCATTTTAGCGGTGGCCTGATGCATTTGTGAAGATAGCGGTAGGCGTGCTCCGCCACAGCGGGGCCAGTCATTGGATACAATTGAAAGACGCACGACCGCGGTAGCGACCGCCTGGCCCCTCCGGTGTGTCACCGCCAATGCCCAAGCCCTTACAGCCAATGGGGACCGCAATCGCGGTAGCATGATGCAAGTTTGAATATCGCAGTAGGCGTGCTCCGCCACTGCGGGGCCAGTCAATGGATACAATTGAAAGATGCACAACCGCGGTAGCGACCGCCTGGCCCCTGCGGTGTGTCACCGCCAATGCCCAAGCCCTTACAGCCAATGGGGACCGCAATCGCGGTAGCATGATGCAAGTTTGAATATCACGGTAGGCGTGCTCCGCCACCGCGGAGATGGTCATTGGATGCATTTGAAAAAAGCTGACCTGGAAGACCAATTGTAGTAGCTCAGAACCACTGAAACTACCCCTGGGGGCTATATATGTGTGGGAGAGAGCCTCACTTTTCCACTGCTTCCTGAGCCTGCTGCCTGACACCCCTGACCACCAACTGCTGCTGCTCCTGTCACCAGAGCCTGCTGCCTGACACCCTTGACCACCAACTGCTGCTGCTCCTGTCTCCAGACACTGCTGCCTGACACCCCTGACCACCAACTGCTGCTGCTCCTGTCTCCAGAGCCTGCTGCCTGACACCCCTGACCACCAACTGCTGCTGCTCCTGTCTCCAGAGCCTGCTGCCTGACACCTCTGACCACCAACTGCTGCTGCTCTTGTCTCCAGAGCCTGCTGCCTGCCACCCCTGACCACCAACTGCTGCTGCTCCTGTCTCCAGAGCCTGCTGCCTGACACCCCTGACCACCAACTGCTGCTGCTCCTGTCTCCTGGACCCAGTGATGTCGAGGACTGAGATGATCAGGGCCCATCCCTTCACCACCGAGGAGCTGGAGGTCCTGGTGGACAAGGTGCTCACACAGTATGGGAGGCTATATGGTGCTCCTGATGTCATGGTAAGTGTTTCAGAGTGGAAGTGAGAGTGCAGGGAGTGCACACATGAAGTTGATCTGCTGCAGTATGTGCCTGAGAGTGTGGGGTTGTGACATTCACTGCCTAGCATGCTGTCTCCAGGTGAAAGGGGTGTGTAGCCAATTTCACACGTTTCCCTGCCTGCACATCCAAATTGGAGGGACATGTATTGTTTTGTCAGCCATGCAGTGACGCAGAAAGTTGGTTATGCAGGAGTCAGGACAGAAATTGCCTGTGTGAATGGATGTGTGGGTCCCTGATGCTATTCACAGGCTCATCTGTGGCCTTACCAAGGGTTTACGTCCTGAGGGTACTGATGGAAGTGTGTCTGACTCAAAATTCACATCATGTACAGTTCAGCACTATGCTCAGGACTGAAATGCCAGAGGGTGACACTCTTGGTGGTAAGTCACCTATAACACAGCAGATTGTTGTACTTTTGTACAGAGCCCCTTCCATTTCCACCAGCATGTGTACTGACTCGCATGTGTAGGCACTGTTTACACTCTCCATTTGTCCCTTCATGTGAGATTTCAGATGCCCCACATTGGACCTCAGTGTGAGCCCACCTGGCCTGCACAGTCACTGCCCAATCTGACAAGGACACATCACTGAATGTACAGAGTGAAACATATGGTTTGTCTGCTAGACTATCCATCACAGAGCCATCTCAGACCTGTAGATTGCACACAACAGGCCTTGTGAGAAGGGTGTGAGATTGTGAGCTCATGTCCCAAAATGTGTCCTCCATGACACAGTGAGCCATTCACAGGGCAAGGACATTGAGGGCTGCGCAGTGTTGGACACAGTGAGTTTGCCCCAAAACATATTTACCAATGTGATGTATGTCTTGCTCACACACAAACTGGATAGTAGATGTTTGGCACCCTACACATAGCTTTCTGTGCTGGCATCCTGCATGTGTTTGAGATGGGCAGGTACTGTGTCCACACTCATACCTGCATGCATTTTTGTATGATTCTCCCATGCAAATGTACTATGTGAGATGCTGTATTGTCTCTGTTAGACATATCTGTGAAGTTGTGCAGAGTTTGTATCATGCTCCTGTACTGAGAGATAGTGGTACATGACCCTGTGTCACTGATTTTTCCCACTCTTGTCTCCCATGCCTGCAGCTCAAAGTCCACCAGCGTAAGGCCATATGGAGGGCCATTGCACGCAAGGTGCGGGCTCTGGGTGTCTCCAACCGACGACACACACAGTGTCACAAGAGGTGGGATGACATCTGCCGGCTGAGCAAAAACGTGGCAGAGATGACGCTGGGGCTGCTCCCTTGGACTGGCAGGTTGGCGCACAGGAGCATGACACCACTAATGGCCCGCATCTTAGCTGTGACACAGCCTGAGCTGGATGCACGTTTGAAGGACCATCAGCAGCAAGCTGGGGGTGAGTATTCTGTGAAGGGTGACTTTGGTTGTGAGTGGCTGCATGTGTTCCAAGCCTGGGCCAGTGATGGGCTCCGTGATGCTGCTAGTGTGATGCAATGGCTTGTAAGTGGCCTCTGTGTTGGGTGCAGCTGTCATGCACTTTCACTACCTGTACTTTCTCATGTCATAGAAGTAATGTCCCTTGACATTGCATTCTGAGTTGTGGCCTTCTGGCATCATCTGCATTGGGGTAGTCAGGGACATCCCAGGAAAGGGAACGGCAGTGTGCATCATCTGAGTGTGAGTGTTACTGCACAGGGTGGTGTGCAACATGGGGATGTCATCATCTTGTTTTGTGCTTTGCTTGCATATGATGGTTGTGTTAATAACACAGAACTGACCCTACGTCTCTGTCTATTGCAGCATCTACCGTGGACACAGAAGGACAGGGGACTGACACCAGTGGTGAGGCATCAAGCACGACTGCTACACACGAGCACACTGACACTGATGTGACCAGCGCCTCGGAGGGGGACAGGAGTCTGCTTGAGGAATCACAGCCAGAGACACCTACCTCTACGTCATCTGACGCCAGCGGTGACACATCTATGTTGGCGGGCACAGGGACCGGGAACTCTGCCTCCTCTTCCACCACACAGTGTCCAGTGCCCACCCTCCCAGCTGCTTCCACTAGTGCTGCCCGTGTTCGCACCAGTAAGAAGGGGAGAGTATCTTTCACCCGAGGCACCGCTGCCACTGCCCCTGTCTCCCCTGCTGCCATCAGTGTTGAGTGTGTGGACCTTTTGCGCCAGCTGTGTGTGGGCCAGACAACTCTCATCAACGCCTTCCTAGACCATGACAAAAAGTTGGCACAGGTAGTTGCTTTCATGGAGGGCATGCACTCAGACGTGGGTGGGCTACACCGGACTGCACCGGACTGTCCCGTCTTTGTCATCCGCAGTGATGGCAGCCATTCAGCTGGCACAGTCTCAGAGTCCAGCTCCAGTCCCTTAGGCCACCCCCCTGCCAGTGGCTAAATCTGACGATGGTGACCACACACCACAGACCTCAGGCTCAAGATACAGCACATGCAGCACACAACAGCAGCAGCCCAAGCGGGCCAGAGCGCAGACACCATCCCCCAAAAAAACCAAAGCCACCCCAGAGCACAAGGGCAAAAGCCCTTCAGGCGACAATCAGGGGCATAAAGCCAAGAAGCAGGCCTCAGGCTCACATGCCTCAGAGGCATCCCCAGCCACGGACTCTCCTGTCCCAAAAGCGTCTCGCAAAGAAAAGCAGTCAGTTCCCGTGCCTGCTGTGAAGCTGGTGCCAGCTAAGGGTCCACAGAAAAAGCCCTCTAAGTCACATTCAACAACAACCTCAACTCCCATCCACACCCCTGTGAAGCATGGTAAGGAGGGCACTGTAGGGGGTTCACCTGGTCAACAGGGGATGGAGGGGACAAGGCCAGGCCAGGCCAAGCGTAATGCAGGATTCAGCAGGTCCCCAGAGGGAGGGCCACCGGCTGCACCTGATGCAGCTTTGGTGGGAGTATGCCTGTTGTGGCCGCCCCACCTCCCACTCCTACCAAGACCACACTTCCATATCGAATCCCCAAAAAGTGGAAAGGTACCCCTCAACATTCTCCCTCCCACACTGTGTCTCATGGCAGCATGTCTCCGCCTGCACGGGCCACCACACCACCCGGTCCAAGCAGCCCTCCGGCTCCCAAAGCCACTGATGCCGCAAGCTCAGCTGGTCCGCTCTCTCCCAGGTCCAGTCCTCCAACTGGCCCCGGCACTCAGTCAGCTCCCAGTCTGACTGACAAACAAGTCTGAGGCTAAATCCCCCTCACACACCTGTCTCTCCCACAGCGGTGCCTGTACTGCCCATTGTTAACCCCCCAGCTGTGTTGCTGACCATGACTGTGTACAGTCTCACACATTCCGGGCCTGATTCACAGAACTAACTTACGTCAAAAACGTAAAGTTAGTACTTTTTGGTATTCACAGAATACACTTACTCATTTTGGTATTCACAGAATGCACTTACTCATTTTGGTATTCACAGAATGCACTTACTCATTTTAGTATTCACAGAATGCACTTACTCATACTAACTTTATGTCCGAACTCGGGCCGGAGATTCCGGCCCGGTGGTGGAGATTCCGGCCCGGAGGTGGAGATTCCGGCCCGGTGGTGGAGATTCTGTGAATCAGGCCCTCCCTGTGCAGCTCTCATGTACCTACTCTGTAGTTTGGACTGGCCACTGGCCTTGCTGTACATTGCTGTGTTTGCCCATTCCCTGTGCAGCTTCTCATGTACCTACTCTGCAGTTTGGACTGGCCACTGGCCTTGCTGTACATTGCTGTGTTTGCCCATTCCCTGTGCAGCTTCTCATGTAGCTACTCTGCAGTTTGGACTGGCCACTGGCCTTGCTGTACATTGCTGTGTTTTCCCATTCCCTGTGCAGCTTCTCATGTACCTACTCTGCAGTTTGTTCTGGCCACTGGCCTTGCTGTACATTGCTGTGTTTGCCCATTCCCTGTGCAGCTTCTCATGTACCTACTCTGCAGTTTGGACTGGCCACTGGCCTTGCTCTTGTCTACTTTTGATGCGTATCTGTGTAACTTGTAATAAAGACAGTTACTCCTGTTGTCTGCTTTGTCAGTCTCCTTGCTAAATAAAGGGTTTTCTGTGTGGGTATGGTTTAATGTGACACATGCTCTGTATGCCACTTCAACGTTGCCAATTGCTAGTTTCACTTTTTCAGAGTTTGGCTGAGGTGAGAGGCACTTCAGTTCTTCTTGACTCTGAGGCTTGGGGGTGCACTGATGGTTGTTTGTGATGATCTACTGTTATCCTAATGATTCTATGGTCAGGTTTGCTAAATTGTACACATGTCATGTTAGGATGCACTACCAGCACAGAGGGGAATTCTACCCACAGGATTACAGGCAGGCTGGCCAGGGTCCATCATGTCTGTGTGATATTTTTTCATGTGTGAACAGCAGTGTTGATGTATGGTCATCTTGTGATGGCCAGTCATCTTAGTCACATGGGTACATTTAAATGTGTGCACTTGGGTGGTCATGAGTTGTGCAGTGTAAAGGGGGTGACTTTGTCAGTAGTGTTGATGTGTGTGTGCCCCTGCAATGGCAACTGCACACATGTGTCAGCCAGGAGTTGGGTGCCTGTTAGTTTGATTTGTCAGCCCTGTGCTTGTGGTTGTGTGCACATGTGGGAGTTGTAGGTTGTGCACTGTGCAGTCTGTTGGTGTGTCCTTGCACTCCTGGGGGAAACCTACCTGTTGTTGCTGCCAGTTGTGAGTATGCAGAGTGTGTGACTGGCAAGTCAGTGTAGTGTTTTGTTGATCAGCCATGTGTGTTGATGCTGTTTGTGGTCGCTGTGCAGACCTGCTCAGCCACACTGACATTGTGGGTGTGTTTTCTCATGCATTGCTGTCACTTGAGCCATTTTTGGCTCCAGTATGGCATGTGGGATGTGGAGTTATCCAATCCCCTAACTGTGCTTCTGATGCCTACCCATTGTGAGTGACTACTCCATCTATTTATGTATGGTGCACTCCTGACCTGTCCACTACTGACGTACACACCACTTCACTCTCATGTGAGCTATCCCCTTGGGTTGCCAGTGTGTGTGCCTCCCCACCACTTCATTTGTTACACTATGCTTTGTGGTGCTGATCTGTGCACAGGACCAATGTGCCACTCTGGCCAGTTTCCCAATTAGTTATGTGTGATGTTCTTGTACTTGTTTGCAGTCAGGGTTTCTCATGTGCAGTGCAACAGTTAGTGCTACACAGTCCTCTGGTCATGTTGTTTGCACCTGTGTGTCCCAGAGTTGTGCATCTGTCAGTGTTGGGTTAGCTGTATGTGTGTTTACTGAGGTACTGCTACCTTTCCTGAGTGTTGTGTTCTCTGTGTGCTGTGATGATTTGTGTTGTGTGTGTTGATGTTGTGGCACTCTGATATGTGTGCTACTGGTTTGGTTGGTGTGCCCACACAGCTTGTTGTACATGCAGTGCTGTGGTTGTATGTTGCCTTGTACTTGCCTGGTGTGCAAGCCCTGATGTCCAGCTGTGTTTGTAATCTGATGTATTGGCATGAACATCTGTTATGTGTTTGATGTGGATGTGTGCAGTGTTTGGCCTGTGTTGGCTCTCTCAGCTGACAGATGCTGTGTGTGCGATGTTCTATTTGCATGTCATTGTGTGTGAGTTGTTTGTGCATTGTGAGACATTCAGATGTGTGTTGCAAGTGTAGTGTGTATTACTTGTGTGTCTGTCACATGCACTTGGGAGTATTCTTGTTCCTGTGCTTGTTATGTGTGCACCTTGGTGGTTTCTCCTCCTATCTTTGAGCTGTCACTTGTCAGGATTGTGCATGTACATGCATGTGGTACGGTATGACACCATTTTGACTTGATGGCTGTTGTGGTATGTATGTCTGTGTTTTCTTATTGTACCATTGATCCCAGTTTGTGTCCATGATTGTTTAGAGGTGATGCACTTCTTGTCTGTGTTGGGGTATGGTGTCTGTGCATTGGTCCTGAGTGATGATGTTGTGTCCTCCTGTTCTGTCTGGGGTCCCATTGCCTTTCCACTGTTTGTCTGGGCTTGTTTGACTTCTGTGTATGTTGTTTGTGAGGTTTGTGTTTGGCTATTGTTTTTGTGCCAGCATTGGGTCAGGCATCCCTGAGTGTGTGTGTGATGTTTGTGTATGCACCCCAGGGAGTGTGATTGTTTGTCAGTGTACTGACAGGATATTATTTGCACCATGCTGTGTATTTGTCACTGCTGTTGAGTGGTGCATGTGTGAGGTGGGTGTAGGAGGGGTATGTGTGAAGGATCCAACTTGTGTTTGACAGTCAGGGATTGTGACAATGTGCCCTGTGTGTTGTGCTGCTGACATACACATGTCAAGTAATTTGTGACAGATGTGTGGCTGATCACTGTTTGACTTCAGACACTTCCTATCATCCCTGTGCCTATGCATGGCTTGCCTTTCTGTCTCCCAGACTTGTTGCACAGTGGTCACTGTGCTTTACTTTGACTAACTGGGACAGCCATTTGTGATTTGATGGCCTAAGGGTCTTGTGATATGTTCCTTCTCTTGCATGTGATGTACACATGCTTTGTGGCTAGCTCCTTGGCTTTCCATCAGTGTCCACCTCACTTTTGTGTTGCCCATTTCTTGTCCTCCATTGCTGCTGACATGTGGTATGTGTATGTGGCTGTGTGTCAGTGTGGGGGGTGTCTAGGTGACTTGACAGCCAGTGTGTCCAGTTGAGTGATTGCTCATATTCTGTGTGAGTGTTCATTTTGTGATTGTACTCAGTTTGCTTGACATGAGGGGAGTGTGGGGTTGGGGAGGAGGGTTGCCCTGGCCCTGGTCTTCTGTGCTGGGTGTTAATCTTCAGCCCCACATGCTGGGACTGGCTCCCTGGTTGTTTGGTGTGTGTTGTGCAGGGTCTGGGTTCACCAGGCTGGTCAATTGTGTGGGGGGCTCATGGGGGGGGCACACAGCATGTCCCCTGATGGGTGTGGGGGGCCTAGTGTGTGAAGGCTGGAGATGGCGCCCTGTGAATCTTTGTGGACTGCCCATGCCTAGCACTGGCCCTGCTTACTACATTGTGCTCCTGTTTTCCCGCGTCTGCAGCGCTGCGGTGCTGTGACCGGGAGATTGCATTGATTTGGCAGTTGATGGGTGAGCTGGATACGGAAGGGTGTATTTGTGACAGGTAGGACATGTGTGGGTACACTTGTGGATGTGTTCCTGTCCCCACCAGAGTGTCTGGTGGGGACAGGAACCGTTTATCATCCCAGGAGTTTTGTGTTGTGGTTGTGTGCGGAGTTGTGTGATTGCGTACCTGCGGCGTTGTCCGCGACGGTGCATTACTTGCTGGTAGTGTATCAGGTACAGCACCGGAAAGGCTTGTAGAGCTGGATCCATTGCGGTCAGGACCGGGTGGAGGGGGCTGGGAGTCTGGTTTTGCCCTCCGCTGCCACGCTTCCGCCGTCTCTGGTTAGGCGGTTTCTCCGCTGCGGTGTGAGGGGCTGTTTGGGGCATCGTGATTTGTACGGGGGTCGGGACGTCATTCCGCACGGTGGTGGGTCTCTATTGGTTAACACCGCTGCGGTGGCGGGCGCATTTTTATGGCGGTTCACGTCACACCGCGGCAGACGGGAAATAGGCTATGTTTGACCATTGTAATATAGCGGCCGTGGGAACCGCTGCTGGCGTGTGGAAAATGGCATTTTCTGCCACCGCCAGCACCACGGAGGTGCCTCCGCCCGCCATCATAATAGGCCCCTAAGTCAGGAATCAGGAACAGGAAGAAAACAGGTAGGCCTCTACAGCAAACCGACGACAGCGACGATCACACCTAACACCATCAGCATCGCAAGAAGACACCGCCTAACCCCTCCCACCAAGGCACCTCAATTATACCCTAAAACCCAAATGACCAACCCACACTTGTTTCGACTCAGAGGAAATTCTACATTTCGATTGGTTAAGGAAGGGGGTGTACTATCACACCACATTTGGCATGACCATCTTTCTCAATGTTCTATTTTTTTTTTTTCAACATCACAACTACATCATCCCAGGAAATACAAGTATACAAATATCAGACTTCAGCTTCCTTCTCTCTCCGCAAATGTTTCTAGTTCTGTTACTTCTTGTGCCACTCGTGCGCTTCCAGAGGAAACGTTCATCACTTGTCGATTGTTTTTCGTCTTCACGTTTAACTTTTGGCAGGCACACATAAATTCGAAGGTCGCTCGCCTTTGCCTTCCCTCCACATTTCTCTTTTGCTTTTTCAGTTAATAAAATCTCTTTGCTTAACCGATGCTTCTACGGAAAATAAAACAAATATAATTACTCATATTGAAATGCTTTTCTTTACGCACCCATCCCAAATGCTGCATCTAACCCTGCGCAACCCATATTATTTTCCTAGCAAACGTTAATAACATGCACAAAAGCAGCATTAGTCTCTTTATTTTTCATTAGTCAAGCATTTCCGGCCTAGTTCAGTACTTTAGTACGCGTGTGCGCAATATTATTTTACCTCATGTTAATTATTAAAACCACGCATTATTCACTGCACTCTGTTAGAGAAATTAGAAAATGTTACTAAGGATCTCAATCCGAGCAGGTTTCATTTTTACAAAAACCCTGCTCCATCAATCCCCCCTTTGATGGCGTCTTTGAGCCATCACCAAATACCCACCAATACAATTTGTCACTTAAAAAGCTGTTGTTCTCTCTCATTTTATCATTATTCCATCTAAATCCCTCATGATTTCATAATAATTTCCTCTTCTATCCTCTAGCTCTATTTCTTCTCTCTTTCTCTTTCTTTATCTTCGTTTATTATCAGATGTCTCTTTCTTGCATTTGCAACATTTATAAATCATGAAAATCATTAAAATCACTGTAGCCAATGCAATAATAGGTGTTAAAATTCTCCCTAATAGCCTATTCCCAAATGTAGAAAACCAATTTCCCACAGAAGAAAAACTCTTACCAAGTTTCTCCCAAGCACCATCAACCTTCAATTCGGATAAATCTTGATGAAGATTTGTAATATTCTTAATATACCCACTCAAGATTCTTACTCTTGTCAGGGATATAAGTACAACATTGTTGTATTTTCAACATTTTGCAGACTCCACCCGCTTTAGCCAATACATCAAAGGCAAGTCGATTCTGCAAAACCATAGATCTAATTGCAACCATCTCAGTATCAACCATTTAAAAACCCACCAGCAGTGTCTGTTGATAAACGATCAACCAATGTGGACAATTTTCTAATTTTGTGCGAATTTAGTATAACTCCAAATGAAGGTATCAATGCTCCAAAAACATCCCCTATAATCTCTGAAAAGCTCGCTCTTTTGTTACGTATTAGTCCATTCTTTACTTCATTGATTCTACGTTTCTCATCCATGTGGTAAATGTTTGGAAATACTATTGCTAAATAACAACACCAATACCAATGTGCAAGCAACGTAGGGGCATATTCACAAGGAGCTATCGCCGAATTAACGGCACTTTATCGCAGCCAAAGTCGTGATAAATTTACCCCCCCATTCACAAGTCCGTGTTAACAGCCCACAGCACCAGTTTACCCGCGATAGCAGCCGCAAAAAACATCGCCACAGAGGACCCTCGCAAATATCGCTAATGAGATGCAGAGTAAGCGTTCCCGTGACCAAAGCCGAGACAACAGCACACCTCAACATTCACAACGACCAGCCACATCTGCGATAAAAACACAAAACAGGCGTTAAGGCGCGTTAGCACCAGGAAATCTGCACCAGCTCTGACCTGGTGTAAACTCGGACGGCAGCCAGCACCACAAAAGGGAGCACAGCCCAGGGCCACATCCGAAGGGCAACAGATGCCATGGAGCCACGCATCATGCGGCCCGGACACCCAGGAGGGCCACAACACCCACCGCCACCACCCCCAGGACCCCATCGCACACCCGGAACAGCCCCCCCGGACCAACACAGACGCAGCGCAGACAAAGACAGCGGAACCCCAGGAAACGTACCAGCCACACAGACCCAACACCTGACAATGTCACCTTCCACTACAGGCTGAAAGGGACAACCAACCTACGCATCCTGACCATCATCGCAACAGGCCTACGGCAACAACACAGCGGGCAACCAACATCCCACCCAACACAAAGCTGATGGCGTGGCTGCACCTGTTGGCCCCTGGGACCCCCCATCCAACACCCGCCAGAGTCGGAGGAGTCTCACAGCCAGCCACATACAAGTCCCCCACACCTGCCCTGGACATCACCATCACCCTGGTACCCCAGTCCCCATACGTACAACACAAGGCGCAGGATCATATGGAGACCAAGCAAGGACCATACACCATAGCAGGATGCACGCACGTGTTGGGGGCTGTTGGACTTGGCCCTTTTTGCAGGGTCATCCCTGAACTTTTTGCCTTCCTCCTAGCCTTTTTTCTGACCTGGTGTTGGTGGATTTATGACTCTGAGCACTTTACCACTGCTGATCAGTGCTAAAGTGCATATGCTCTCTATGATAAATTGATGTGTTGAATAGTGACTCCATGATTGGGTTATTTGATTTACTTGTCAGACCCTAGTACAGTGCACCATGGGTGCCCAGGGCTTGCAAATCAAATGCTGCTGGTGGGCTTGCAGCACTGGTTGTGCTACCCACAGAAGCAGCTTGTAAAGTGTGTCTCAGGCCTGCCATTGCAGAGCCTGTGTGCAGTCTGTGACTGCCATGTCGACTTGGCAAGTGCACCCACTTGCCAGTCCCTAAGCCTTCCCTTATCTTCATATCAGACACCCCTAAGGTAGGCCCAAGGACAGGGTGCACTGTAAGTATAAGGTAGGACATGCCCTGGTGTGTGTGGCATGTCCTAATAGTGAATTACAGCCATTTTAGTTTTTCACTATTGCAAGGCTACCTGTTCTCCATAGGCCAGAATGGGCAGTTTGATTATAACATCTTATAATCCTAACTGGCACAGGGAACATGGTAGAAAAACGAATTTAGTATGCCTGAACTCAGAATGATAAAATACATCTTTTAGTAAAGTTGGTTTTAACATTCTGTGTTTGAAAATACCACTTTTAGAAAGTAGGTATTTTCTTGCCTAACTGTCCAAGCCTGCCTCTGCTAGGTTGGGTATTGTGTGTCTGGCTTTGTGAGTGACAGG
Source organism: Calotriton arnoldi (assembly GCA_963921515.1). Taxonomy (NCBI): domain Eukaryota; kingdom Metazoa; phylum Chordata; class Amphibia; order Caudata; family Salamandridae; genus Calotriton; species Calotriton arnoldi. The sequence goes on along the minus strand of CAWUFW010002337.1, from coordinate 678,989 downwards.
GGCTGGGGGATTCCAGGAGACAGGGTGAGTCAGCACAGAGCTGAATAGACCTTCCTGCATATAGAGTGGTGGGAGGAGTTGCACCTGGGTCTGAATAGGGCTCTGCCTGCCTTCCACAATGCTGGCTCTACCTCCTGCCGGGCGGCTGATGACTCTGCCCCTCACTCACAAAGGGAGAAGGTGTCTCCTGACAGAATGCACCCAGAACTGGTTTGGACCAGGTACAGGACCCTCTGCCTTCAGAGGACAAAGGATTTTTGACCATAAATACCGGAGCCCAGACCCCATGAAATTAGATCACTTCTGGGAAATCAAGAAACCTGTTGCCAAGGAGAAGAACCAGAGAAGCTGAAGGAGGAGTATTGCCCCTGTGCTGTTTTGCTGATTGGGGTTGGCCTGCAGTGGTTGCTTTCTGCCAAGGACAGGAGAAAAGACTTTGCTGTGCTTTATCATCTTGAAGAAGAGAATCTCCAAGGGCTTGAACTGAGCTTGCCTCCTGCCTGAAGTCACAGGGACACAACGACTTCACCCCTTCTGTTTGCCTGCATCTAGAACTGCTGTTTTAGCTGCTAACAGAAGGAAATTGCAACACCGACGCCGGCGAGCGACGCCATAACCTGCACCGAAGCCGGGGGCACCGCTCGTGAAGAGCACGACGCACCGCCCCGACTTGCACCGTAGGCCCGACGCCATGCGACATCGACTCCGAAGCTATCACCGAGGCCGCTGCCTGCACCGGAGCCGAGGACACTGCTCGTGACGCTCACGACGCACCGTCCCGACTTGCACCGCAGCCCCGACTTCACCGACGCCAGGGCTTCATCACCGTGGAGCCGATCCTCGACGTGGGTGACCCCCGAATCCATCGACACCGCACCATCATAAGGAACCGCCGCCTCGCCGCCATCCGTGATGTCACCTCCCCGACACAGTAAGGAACCGACGCCTCACCTCCCCTGCGCTGCAGTAAGGAACCGAGACATCACCTCCGCTGGGGTCGTAAGGAACCGACACCGCCGGCGCCAACGAAGCATCAGCTCCCCGACTCCATGCACCGTCTTTGTTTTCATCGAATTCCAGGTACGTGACTCCTTGCCCGACGCCGCGCACCTCGCGGTCGGCGCCGTACTTTGGGATTTCCACCGGTCACAATGTCGTGATAACTCCAAGTGGAGTTATTTGTTGCTACAAGCTTTATTTGATTGACTATCCTATTTTTGAAGATAACGTGAACTGTCTCTATCATTTTAAATCTATTTTAGATTACAGTATTGTGGATTTTTGCTATTGGGTCTTGTGTTAAGTCTATATAAAGATTACTTATTTTTACATACAACCTGTGTGGTGTCCATCTGTAGTGTTTTCACTGTATTACTGTATGTGTTCACAAATGCTTTACACACTGCCTCTGAGATAAGCCTGTCTGCTCGTGCCAAGCTACCAGGGGGTGAGCAGGGGTTATTTTAGGAGTGTATCCCCCTTACCCTGACTAGAAGAAAGGGTCCCTATTTGGACAAAGGTGCAGACCATTTCCAACTAGAGACCCCCAGTTCTAACATTGGTGGTCAGCGGTGAGGATTTGGACTTGCATTTGTGATTCATATACAGTGATTGGTGTACACTACTAGTGAGTGCAGACCAATACGCAACCACATACTGTTTTTCTGTTTTCTGGTGTCCTCCTGGAAGTATTTTTGATACTATGACTCTGGTTAGTTGTTGTGAAATGGAACTCGACTTCTGGCACATGTTTGTCTACACAAGGAAGGAGCTACGTGTGTTTTGCAAGGAAAGAGGGCTGCCTGTGAGGAGAAGGTCCAGGGAGGATCTAGAGGCATCCCTATTTCAGTTTGAGTTACCACGCTGGAAGGCAACACTACCTGTTGAGTCTGTGGAGGAGGACTTCCCCGAGAGTGAGGGAGAAACAGAAAAAGATGACTGGCTTCTAGTTGTGAGCAGAGGCTGAGAGAGATTGATGAGGAGCTTAAAGAGCTGGATGAGGCTAAGAGGGCTTTAGACCAAGAAGAAGAAATTTGTGTAGCTCAGGAAATGAGCTTTGCTGAGTTGGGAAGGGAATCCAGCTCAGATGGTGGCAGCAATATTGAGTTACCTAGTGCTAAGGGAGTAGTGCACACACCCAGAGATGTGGCGCCTGACTTGGAGGGGGTTAATATACACCAGGAGGTTCAAGGATATGAGGTAGCTCCAGTGGTGCGCAGTGTCCCTGAGGTGGATTGGGGAACTGGCACAGGGGTTTATAGTCCTAGTGGTGGGAGGGATACTCTACTGACTCTAGATGAGAGGTGCAGGGAGAGGGGTTCCCCCATGGTTAAAATCCTGGTGTGTGAGTGTGAAGACCACCCAGAAGAGTGTGGGTTGAGTGACAGAGACAGTCAGATACTGTCTTGCCAATCTCAGGAGAGTGGTGTGGAGTACGTGTGCAAGGCACTGGATGGGGAGGTGAAGGATAGTTTGGTGGGACTGTTTAATCCAATTGAGGGAGAGCATATTGTAAGTCCCTATTTTCCAGAGCTATGCCAACACCTGGTGGAGTGTGAGTCCTCTGACCCCAGGGAGCTCACAATGGAGGCAGACCTTTTGGTGGATTCCAGAGGGTCTGAAGAGGCATTGGGGAGTGACCCTAAGAGGAGTGGCTCAGGTGTCTTCCAACCCAGAGTGGTGGGAGAGGTTCAGTGTAGCCCAGCTAGGTCCCGTGGTAGTGGGAGGGGTGTAGGGGCTCACGTCCTGTCTCTGCGGAGAAGGAGTGAGTGTGGGACTGCGTGTCCCAAGGTGCCCGAAACCGAGTCTCAGGGCCTGGAGGGTTCTGTAAGGGAACACCAGGTTGGGGGCCTAGGCTGTACTAGGAGGCCATTTGAGGAGGATCTCCAAGTGTCAGGAGAACCTGGAGCATCTGTAAACGGAGCTCCAGTGGTTCTGGTGTCTAGTGGTGCCGCTCCAGTTGGGAGGGTGCAGAAGTCCAGATTGAGGGGTGAAAGGGGGAAAGAGTCCCCAGTGGAAGAACCAGTGGGTCAGGGGCCAGCCAGAAGGGCTGAGTATCCAAGGAGTGACCATGGTGACGCCACTTCTGTCCTGGGGGGTCTTCACGCGCTGTCAGATGGACAGGGGTCGGGAGACCTGCGCCAGGCAGACTGTCACAAGACACATGAGGTATGTGTAACCCTCGGGGGGCATGCGTGCTCCCCAGGAAGTCCTGGTGCGCCAGGCAGATTCTTACACAACTCTAGAGGAGTGTGTTTTCCTTGGGGGAGGTTGGTGTACCCCCCCGGAAGTCCTGGGTTGCCAGGCACAGGTCCAGCCTAAGGGTGCAGACCCTGAGTTGGAGGGCCAGGTTCAGGGTGTCCCCCCTGACCTGGAGGAAGGGGCAGCTGCTAACAGTGCCCCTACCAGTTTGTCTTCTGGGGGCACCACTCCAGGTGGGAGGGTGCAGAGCCCCAGTGAGGGAGGCGGGGAGAGGGCAGCCTCACCCCTGACCTCTGCCCAGTCTAAGGGTACAGACCCTAAGCTGGGATCCCGGTTGCAGGATAGAACCCCTGAACTGGTGGGTGAATTGTGCAGGACCCCTGCCACAGGTGCCCTGACAATTCTGGAAGGGGGTACCGCTTCAGGTGGGAGGGTACAGAGCCCCGAGGAGGAGGACCGGGCGTGGGAGAGCCCACCCCAGTCTCTTGTCCAGCCGCCGGGTACAGGCCCAGGGCTGGTGGGTCAGTGTCAGGATGTCATACCTGACCTGACGGTTGGGAGAGTGGACAAAGGGTGCCAGGCACCTGGGGCTACTGCCCCCCGCTCTCTGACGCCACAGAGGTTGGAGAGCCATGAAAGGCCTGGAGCCTGGCTCTCAACACTGACTGCTGTCAGTGGCCACTGTGGCTTGCTGTCCTGGTGGACAGAGTTGCCCATGGGAGGGGGGACAGAAGTCACACCCAGGGGGTGGACTAGGCCTGTTGGGACACACCTGTGAGCAAGCTAAGGTTAGGTGCTGCACAGGTGGTGCCCACAGGTGAGGAGAAGGGTCCCCCATGGGTTAGCTTGGTGGGCCCTGAGAGTAGGGACAGAGGGACCCAAATAGGCTCAGATTGGCGTAGAACTGGAGTATGCCCCTGCTGTTGCGGGCCAGGGTCCATGTTCTATCGCCTAAAGCAGGGAATGCCATCAAGGTAGTGATTGGTCTACCCTGCATTTTGGATGGAAGGGGGTTGTGCTGGACTTGGCCCTTTTTGCAGGGTCATCCCTGAACTTTTTGCCTTCCTCCTAGCCTTTTTTCTGACCTGGTGTTGGTGGATTTATGACTCTGGGCACTTTACCACTGCTGATCAGTGCTAAAGTGCATATGCTCTATATGATAAATTGATGTGTTGATTAGTGACTCCATGATTGGGTTATTTGATTTACTTGTCAGACCCTAGTACAGTGCACCATGGGTGCCCAGGGCTTGTAAATCAAATGCTGCTGGTGGGCTTGCAGCACTGGTTGTGCCACCCACAGAAGCAGCTTGTAAAGTGTGTCTCAGGCCTGCCATTGCAGAGCCTGTGTGCATTCTGTGACTGCCATGTCGACTTGGCAAGTGCACCCACTTGCCAGTCCCTAAACCTTCCCTTATCTTCATATCAGACACCCCTAAGGTAGGCCCAAGGGCAGGGTGCACTGTAAGGACATGCCCTGGTGTGTGTGGCATGTCCTAATAGTGAATTACAGCCATTTTCGTTTTTTCACTATTGCAAGGCTACCTGTTCCCCATAGGCCAGAATGGGCAGTTTGATTATAACATCTTATAATCCTAACTGGCCCAGGGAACATGGTAGAAAAACGAATTTAGTATGCCTGAACTCAGAATGATAAAATACATCTTTTAGTAAAGTTGGTTTTAACATTCTGTGTTTGAAAATACCACTTTTAGAAAGTAAGTATTTTCTTGCCTAACTGTCCAAGCCTGCCTCTGCTAGGTTGTGTATTGTGTGTCTGGCTTTGTGAGTGAATGGGGCTGGGGGATTCCAGGAGACAAGGTGAGTCAGCACAGAGCTGAATAGACCTTCCTGCATATAGAGTGGTGGGAGGAGTTGCACCTGGGTCTGAAAAGGGCTCTGCCTGCCTTCCACAATGCTGGCTCCACCTCCTGCCGGGCGGCTGATGACTCTGCCCCTCACTCACAAAGGGAGAAGGTGTCTCCTGACAGAATGCACCCAGAACTGGTTTGGACCAGGTACAGGACCCTCTGCCTTCAGAGGACAAAGGATTTTTGACCATAAATACTGGGGCCCAGACCCCATGAAATTAGATCACTTCTGGGAAATCAAGAAACCTGTTGCCACGGAGAAGAACCGGAGAAGCTGAAGGAGGAGTACTGCCCCTGTCCTGTTTTGCTGATTGGGGTTGGCCTGCAGTGGTTGCTTTCTGCCAAGGACAGGAGAAAAGACTTTGCTGTGCTTTATCATCTTGAAGAAGAGAATCTCCAAGGGCTTGAACTGAGCTTGCCTCCTGCCTGAAGTCACAGGGACACAACGACTTCACCCCTTCTGTTTACCTGCATCTAGAACTGCTGTTTTAGCTGCTAACAGAAGGAAATTGCAACACCGACGCCGGCAAGCGACGCCGTAACCTGCACCGAAGCCGGGGGCACCGCTCGTGAAGAGCACGATGCACCGCCCCGACTTGCACCGTAGGCCCGACGCCTGCTGACGCCGTGCAACATCGACTCCGAAGCCATCATCGAGGCCGCGCCTGCACCGGAGCCGAGGACACCGCTCGTGACGCTCACGACGCACCGTCCCGACTCGCACCGCAGCCCCGACTTCACCGACGCCAGGGCTTCATCACCGCGGAGCCGATCCTCGACGTGGGTGACCCCCAAATCCATCGACACCGCACCATCGTAAGGAACCGATGCCTCGCCGCTATCCGTGACGTCACCTCCCCGACACAGTAAGGAACCGACGCCTCACCTCCCCTGCGCTGCAGTAAGGAACCGAGACATCACCTCCCCTGGGGTCGTAAGGAATCAACGCCGCCGGCGCCAACGAAGCATCACCTCCCCGACTCTGTGCACCGTCTTTGTTTTCATCGAATTCCAGGTACTGTTCTTTGTGGGTCTGCTTAACTCCGGGCCCGACGGCGCGCACCTCGCGTTCGGCGCCGTACTTTGGGATTTCCACCGGTCACAACGTCGTGATAACTCCAAGTGGAGTTATTTGTTGCTACAAGCGTTATTTGATTGACTATCCTATTTTTGAAGATAACGTGAATTGTCTCTATCATTTAAAATCTATTTTAGATTACAGTATTGTGGATTTTTGCTATTGGGTCTTGTGTTAAGTCTATATAAAGATTACTTATTTTTACATACAACCTGTGTGGTGTCCATCTATAGTGTTTTCACTGTATTACTGTATGTGTTCACAAATGCTTTACACACTGCCTCTGAGATAAGCCTGTCTGCTCGTGCCAAGCTACCAGGGGGTGAGCAGGGGTTATTTTAGGAGTGTATCCCCCTTACCCTGACTAGAAGCATGGGTCCCTATTTGGACAAAGGTGCAGACCATTGCCAACTAGAGACCCCCAGTTCTAACAGGGGCAATACACAGCACACATGTACTACCTGTGCCCCCTGGTGACACAGCACACAATCACCGCAACAGGAAGCACACGTCTCATGCCAATGTGCAGGCAACAACAGAACACCGTGGAACACCCAACAATGTCGCCTCCAAATACACAGCCAGTGTGCATGATACCTTCATCCTCCGACAGTCCATCATCAACCAGCGTACCCAGGATGGCAACAAGGGAAATGTACAGCCCATTGGCAATATACAAATGAACATCACACACACCTCAACACCACAACCATGCAACTCACAACTCTGGCAATGCACACGTCACAAAATCACATACAACAGGCACAACAATATGCCCACCCACCAGACACGACAGAACAACTTACAATGTCCACATGGGCAAGCCCTGAACATGAGCCAGCAATGGCATGGCACCTCAGCCACATAATAGCCGAATGTGGGGAGAGGTGGCAACCAGGCATGTGTGAAGGATGCAGTAGAACCATGATTGGGAAAGTACACAATGCCAACAGTGCCGGCGATGTGCTGGACACCTCGTAGTATGCAGAACACACCCTTATCCATGGCGACATACACCGCTTGTGTATGGAGTGTAGTGGACAGTGGACGCCACCATGTCACCACAGCCAGTGGGGGACATCGCGGAAATGTTGCCTGTTACGCCCGCCCCTAAGCGTCAGCGGAGTGGGATGGCCCGGCATACGCCACGCCAGCGTAGGGGTGTGAATAAAAAGCACGTAGGCCTGGGCGTGGTCCCTTTCCGGAAAGACCAACGTCTCTGCCAGGGCGGCGCCTCCCACCCCGCCACAAGGCCGACGCCGTCCTCGTGAACCGAGTTGCCTGCGATGCAGTGTGCCTGCCGGTCCCCGGCACGCTGGACCACGAACACGTCAGGCCCGCCCCTGCGCAGCCAGGCCACACTGATCACCTTCGACATCAGCGTGTGTCAAGGAGGGCCCATCAGGTGCCGGCGCATGCTCCAAGCCCGAGTCCCACGAACTTGGCAGTCAGCTCAGACCACCAGGCCTCCACGACACAGGCCCGCTTTATTCTCTTTTCGTTGACGTACTCCACTGCCGCCCCCGGACTACTCTTCGGACCAGTAGGTCCCACATGTGGAACTGTGTCTTGAGTCATGAATGGCAGTGACACCATATCCCGGCCAGCGGCCACAGCACCAGACCCCCCCAGTTCAGTGAGGCATAGTTCCATATGGGCATCTTGCGACACGTGGTGCCACTAACCCTGTTCAACGCCAGCCTGCTACACATGGTGCCACTAACCCTGTTCAACGCCAGCCTGCTACACGTGGTGCCACAGAACCTGAACTACGCAGGCTGGTGGGGCCATCCAACCTATGCCGGCGACACAAGGTGAATGGGCCGTGCTGACCGCTGCCTCAGGCCTACACCACGGTCAGGTAGGTCACACATTTGGAACTGAGTCTTGATTACACCATGGTAGTGAACATTATTTAAGGCAGAGAACTATTCACCATACACCCTTCGATGTGGTGGCAACAAGTCTGTGCATGGCATCACAACCACACGTGTCTGTGGGCCTACGCGGACCACTGCCCTCGGCCTACGCTGCGCTCGAGTGGGAGCACAGAATTGGAACTGAACATCGGTAATTCAAAAGGCTGAATACATGTCTTCGCACGCACGGAGGGGCGTAAGAGGATGACGCGTTGCAGGCCGGAGGGAACAGGATCATCGTCACGGAGGTGATTGAACACAAATGACAACTGCCACTGTGTCACTAACTCTGTGCCCCGCGAGCCAATGACAGGTGGCTGTGGGCCCATGCTGACCGCTGCCTCCGGCCTACACTGCGGTCCAGTAGGTCACGGAGACTTGATTTGGCAATGTTGGAGTTCACATATGTGTACCAGCATCATCGCAGACTGCATCCCCTCTGAGCACATGTGCCACTAAGTGTGTTCCCCGACATTCATGGACACTCACTGGTCGTACATTGGTGGCATTTGTGTCAATGGAATAGGGGCTAGTTTTCATTCTCATGTAGCTGATCCCGAATTGTTGGTGACAACGAGGGTTGCGCTTTCCACTCCTCAATTTGCTGCTTCCAGATAACATCAGACCTTCTGCATCATGCCCTGGAGGACACCTTCCACTGTCCCCCGCAACACTCCGCAACATACACCTCGGACATTAATGGGGACCCGCTCAGGTCGCATGGCCCATCTGACTGCACCGCAAGTCACCGTCCCGTGGCTGGGTGCCTGCGCCAGCCGCAGTGCATCCGGGGCCACCAACTCTGTGCTGGTCACGCCTGGGACCCCTTCTTCTGAGACATTGAATGGCCTCTGTAGCGATGGTCTTGGGGTCACCAACGCCATGTGTCTGTGGCCCTGCGCTGTCCGCCTCCTCCGACCCCAACTGCGGGCCACAAGGGCCAACACATGGCATCGAGTCTTGACCGGCCCGGACGTTGCATCACCGCAGGAGGCACAGGCTACCACGGCAAGGACCAACTCCAACCGCCATCTGCCAGAGTCCTAAGGGTGGTCCTGACAGACCTACGGAGTTGCCCAGACCTGTCGTGGATGCCATCATCGGCCAGCTGCCCTGCTCAGCACTCCAGGTGCCAGTGACTCAGTGCACCGCAAGCCATTGTCCGTTACTGATTGAGTTCTGTGCTGTTGTGAGGTTGCGCAGCAATGTCACCTCATGCAGTGTGGAAGACCTGGGACATTGATGAGGAAGTTGATGCAGGTGTACCACACCCCACTGCATCTGCATCTGGACTAACCCGAAGGGACACAATCCTAGCAATTCCTTCACATGAGCGCGCTCTTCTCTTGTGCCCCTACCTCAGTGCACTGCAACTCACGGAACCTCCAGACTGACTATTGGGTGACCTCTGTCCTTATTCCGGATCCCTCCATGTTGCTCTGCAATTGACTCTGTTATGCTGGTGTTTTCTTTTTCCATTGCACTGGTGTCCACTGTTCAGGTTGTTGCCAGCACCAAGCACTCCATGCGGGCTGGCTTATACTCACCCCACACACATCCAGCACAGGCATCACTGTACATGTGGCCCTGCCAATAAAAGGGCCGGGCGCACGTGCCCGTAGGCAGTTCAACATGATATGTGCATGTGTCTCTGTGGAGGTGTGGGTCTTCTTTGTGGGGTGTAGGTGGTCCCTGAAGTGTATTGGACAGCCACGTATGTGTTCTACTTCGCATTCCATGGGTTAGGCAACACCCTCACCTGTTGGGCCACCTCCTTTTGGCGTTCGGCCACCTGGCATTGGGGTGCCATGTGTGGGTGGGTGAGGTGTTGTGAGGCAGCCGTGATTGCGTGTGCTTCATGCTGTGTGGTCTGTTGCAGAGTCTGGGTTGTCCTCTGAGTAGCTTGTCTGCCCTGGTCCTGGTGGTGGGTTGTGTGGGATGTCCATGGGCTGTTGTAGGGCGTTGGGGTCGGGGGTGTGGTGTTCATCTCGGGCATCACTGATGGGTTGTCTGTTCAGACCTGCTGGAGGTGTTGTTTGTCCCTCTACATTGTGAAGGGGAGGTGCATGTTGGCATTGTGTTGGCGCCTTGTTCTTGTTGACATGCAGACTGTGTGACAATGTACATTGTGACTGTTTGGGCGGTGGTGGCTATTTGAGTTGGGGCAGTGTACATTTGGCCTACATGGCGTTGTAGGGGTAGATGTGCATCTCACAGTTCCCTGCTCTGTCCAATGTGATTGTTCTGTTTCTGCGCCTGGGTGGACCCAGTTGTGTCCCCTGTTCTGCAGTGTGGGTGTTGCACTTTGTGCCAAATTGTCATGGTATGTGCTGTGATTGCTATGTGTGTGTGCTGCAGTGTGCTAGGGGGATGGGGGACATGTCCCTGGGTACTTGTGGATGTGCAGTGTGCTACACCTCATTGTGCATGTGTGGCATTGTGCCCATCACCCACCGTCCCCCAGTCCCTGTTGGATCCTCACCCTGTTGTTGTTGTGTCAGGTCCTGTCGAGCTGTGTCCGTACTCCCTACTCCTTGCACCCTCTCCACACTGATGACTGTGGCCTGGCTTTCCTCCTGCTCCTCCTGTGTCGCTGGACTGCCACCTCCTGTTGCTGTTGCTGCCTTCCTGTTGGCAGCGGGTTTGTGCCTGGTTTAGGTTGTCACGTCCTGGCGGAGCCTCTTGGCCTCCTGGATTGTCCTCCTGGGCTCTGCGACTGCATTCCAGGCGGTCTGCTTGTGGGTCATTTGCTGGTAGTGTTCTGTCGCCTCCGTGGCCTTGGTCTTGTTTTCCTGCGGTCTGCACCCCGTCTTCCTCTCCATTTTCTCCTTGGCCTTCCCCGACCCACTTGTTCCTTGCTGGTGGTCTGTGAGGGTTGTGGGGTTTGCGTTGCCCTCTGCGCTTGGTCAGGGTGCATGGATGTTGCTACGTGCTTTGGCTTGTTTCTGATGTGTTGTGCCTGTGGTTTTTATGGTGCAATTGCCCGCCAGACGTGTGGGAGTTGCAAGCCTGAGGCTGCTTTTCGCAACTTTTTGTACCGCGATTGGCCTCATCGCATGATTTCTCGCGTTCGCGTTTCGCATTTTTTGGGCATGGTGTTGATTTACATGCTGGCATTTGACGCGTTATCTGGTGACTTTCGCATGCTACCGCCTGGTTGTGAATCCCACGTTGACACAGGGTTATTTTCCCCTGATAGTCTGCGTTATTGGAAGTTGCGTTACGCTACTCTTGAGGTAGATATCACACGTTCTTGTGAATATACCCCCTATGGTATGCATTCTTACCACACACATAATAGATTCCCGGAAAGACAGGATCAGTTCCTCCTTTCAATCCCCAACCTCCCGTAACTAGAAAAGTATGATCACATTCACTAGAACCAATGAAATAATTATTATAGTCAGTCTTTTGTCTAAGTAAACAAAGCTTTCCTCTATGATACCAATCTAGGGTCATGGCAGCGTAAGTCTCGCCCTTCTTGTAATCTCCTTCTCTGAAAGCCCATGGAGGTACATGAGACTTTTGCTCAGCAGCTTTTCTCTGAAATTCTTGTCTTCTATCTTCAACCATGTTAATGAATTCTATTTTTTCAAATCGTAATCTGCAAGTTAGGTTATGTCTATGTGCATATACTGTATCTATTGTTTGTGTTGAATGAAAAAATTCTCCCATGTATTCCGCATTTTTAGCACTATTTATTTTATTCATATTCCTTCTAATAGGAATTTCTGAGAATACTAAATCCATGTTAGAATAATAATATTGGAGACTTCCCCTCTCGTAAAATAAACTAGTTAAGACACTACAACATACTCATACAATAACTTGATAAAGACATTTAACGAAAAATCATTAATTGATTTATCATGATGATAGATACTGTCATCTTTCATCTTTTCCATTTTAGTATGTGAGTCTTCCTCTAAACCTTTAGGGGCCTATTAGGATGGCGGGCGGACTTCAGTCCGCCCGCCATCCTACCGGTGCTGGGACCGTCCGCCATACGTGCGGCGGTCCCACTTCGCAAATTATGATGCGACCGCCACCCTGGCGGTCGCATTCCGCATATCTAATATTGCGGCGGGTGCTGCTGTAAGCAGCACCCGCCGCAATACCAAATAGGCATGTTGCACATCGCCATGCACAACGTGACAGGCACCGCGCGGTGCCTGCCACCTTGAGCATGGCAATGTAGTGGGGTAATATAGGTACCCCAAGTGCAGCCCCCCACCCCCACCACCCCCCTGGGGGCCCGCAACGGGCCCCGCAGCAATTCCCGCCAGCCCTTTCATGGCGGCATCGCTGCCATGAAAGGGCCAGAATCCGCCAGGCATCATTATATGGATGGCGGTGTCTTCAGGCACCGCCACCATATAATGCCCGAGTTCCGCCCAGCCGGCAATCGTGACGATTGCCGACCGGCGGAAAAGCGGCAGACGGACTTTCCGTCCGCCGCGGTACCCCCGCCATAGTAATATGGCGGGGGTAAATTGTGTTGTGATGGCGGGCGGATCGCCACCGCCGGCCGGGCGGTGGCGATCCACCCGCCATCATAATGAGCCCCTTAGTACCTACTTTTTCACTCATCACACCATTAGTATTAGTGTCATTCTTTTGATTAGATACCATTAAGACAGGCACAATGAAAATAAGGGGCCGATTCCGATCCGGGTCGGACAGCCCTCCGAGAGCTGTCCGTAGCCTTACCTTACGGCCCACTCGGTCCCGGAGCCGATCTGTCCGGGCAAGGAAGTACGATGCGCAAATGTGTCCGATTGCCGACCGAGCCGTAGGCTCCGAAATCAGCAACATTTTCCGTACGAGCCGGAACCATAACCACTGAAATCGACTCGTCCGGAGGCATTTAAACAGCAGCTTCCGGCCGGGCAAGTACGATGCGCACTTCCTACGCGCCGAACGGTTCGCCACTGAAGGGACGTCTCAGCATCCGGAACAGGAGTCTCTTCGCGTCGATTCGCGCCACAACACGAACAGCGGGTACGAGACGAACCAAGCATGTATCCGATCACGCATGTCATCCCTGCACTGTACGTCTATGACCGAATGAACAACAGGAATCGACGCGTACCCCGCAGACGGCAAGTTCAACACCCATATGGGGTAGATAGCCATAACTACCAGCAGGCACAACCAATAGGGCGGGGGGTGCCCATCATTACCAGGAGTGTTTAGCCCATAGGGGGTGGATGCCTATCACTACCAGCATACTCCACCTGCATGGGGGTGAGTGCCTATCACTACCAGCATTCTCCAGCACATAGGGGGTGGATGCCTAGTCCTTAACCCATAGGGGGATGCCTATCACCACCAGCAGTCCCAACCTACATGGGGGTGGATGCCTATCACTACCAGCATACCCTACCTACAAGGGGGATGCCTATCACTACCAGCATACTCCACCTGCATGGGGGTGAGTGCCTATCACTACCAGCATTCTCCAGCCCATAGGGGGTGGATGCCTAGTCCTTAACCCATAGGGGGATGCCTATCACCACCAGCAGTCCCAACCTACATGGGGGTGGATGCCTATCACTACCAGCATACCCTACCTACAAGGGGGATGCCTATCACTACCAGCATACTCCACCTGCATGGGGGTGAGTGCCTATCACTACCAGCATTCTCCAGCCCATAGGGGGTGGATGCCTAGTCCTTAACACATAGGGGGGGATGCCTATCACCACCAGCAGTCCCAACCTACATGGGGGTGGATGCCTATCACTACCAGCATACCCTACCTACAAGGGGGGATGCCTATCACTACCAGCATACTCCACCTGCATGGGGGTGAGGGCCTATCACTACCAGCATTCTCCAGCCCAATGGGGGTGGATGCCTAGTCCTTAACCCATAGGGGGGATGCTATCACCACCAGCAGTCCCAACCTACATGGGGGTGGATGCCTATCACTATCAGCATACCCTACCTACAAGGGGGTTGCCTATCACTACCAGCATACTCCACCTGCATGGGGGTGAGTGCCTATCACTACCAGCATTCTCCAGCCCATAGGGGGTGGATGCCTAGTCCTTAACCCATAGGGGGGATGCCTATCACCACCAGCAGTCCCAACCTACATGGGGTGGAAGCCTATCACTACCAGCATACCCTACCTACAAGGGGGATTCCTATCACTACCAGCATACTCCACCTGCATGGGGGTGAGTGCCTATCACTACCAGCATTCTCAAGCCCATAGGGGGTGGATGCCTAGTCCTTAACCCATAGGGGGGATGCCTATCATTACCAGCATACTCTACCTGCAAGGGGGGATGCCTAGCACTACCAGCATACTCTACCTACAAGGGGGGATGCCTATCACTACCAGCATACTCCACCTGCATGGGGGTGAGTGCCTATCACTACCAGCATTCTCCAGCCCATAGGGGGTGGATGCCTAGTCCTTAACCCATTGGGGGGGTGCCTATCACCACCAGCAGTCCCAACCTACATGGGGGTGGATGCCTATCACTACCAGCATACTCTACCTACAAGGGGGGATGCCGATCACTACCAGCATACTCTACCTACAAGGGGGGATGCCTATCACTACCAGCATTCCCACCCATAAGGCTTGTAGGCCAAACACCCCTCACCTTACCATCATGCCAAGATTGTGTATTGTGTGTGAAGTCCCAGAAACAGTGACACTGAAAGGGAACACATACTGTAACCCACATCACATATGTGAGCAAAAGGTGGATGTGTTGTCAAAAACACCACCAAACGTGGTACATCGTGCTAATGGGGCTTGATCCCTCCCACCCTACTCTGACCAAAAGGTGAGTGTGGCATCCTAAATCCATACATATCGGGAACATTGCATCAATGGGGCAAGACCCCACCCCACCTCAGTGAGCTAAATGTGAGTGCTTGTCCAAAAATGACAGCCAATGCAAATCTGCATGTCAGATTCCTGGTCGTAACACCACAAGCAATGTAGTGGCTAAGTAGTGGGTGTGTTGCAAACAAACAGATCTGTTGAGTGGAAGTGTCCATCATCGACTAACATCCCTCTGACATGTGCAGAGTAGCAGTGCACATGGGGGCTGACAATGCCTCCAATGTACAATTACACAATGTAAGTAGTGGCCACCAGAATGCATACACACATATGCACACAAACAGACACACATACCAAGGAATCCTGTGTAGATTGCAGCCATCAGGTGATCAAGACCCATACCATGGCAGCAATGGAACATAATAACCATGAAGAATGCGCCGAATGATGAGGTAGGAGTCCCAGGGACAGTACTGCAATACCTACACCCGACTTCCAGGCAATGTCCGGAAAAGCCATACCAATGCATGGGTGCAGGTGCACAAACACAACCAGCCAGCCCCACACTGCATAATGAACACAACATGTGTGTGTGTGTCAGTGTACTCAGGCTAGTATGACACACAGCATGTGGGGTTTAACTCAAAACAGATATATGTGTACACACTGACATCCAGAAGTCCCACAGGAACTGGCTACCTCTATGTGGGCAATCAGCCATTCTGACATGAGTGGTTCCACAACACACTCATGTGACCTAAGCTGGGCTGCACAGCAACAAACACAGCAAGAGACAGACCCACTCCACCAATACCCACAAGGAGCCCACATTGTGGCGACAGTAGCCTGTATGATGAGCCCTCTGCGATTACAAATTTGGATGTACACCCTACTGTGGATCACAGTCACATGTGTGCACTGTGGCATGTAGTGACAGCCAAACTGCCATCACACTCACTCAGAAAACTAAACGGCCATGGGCTGTGATCTGAGCCCACTTTGTATGTAGGGTCCTAGACATGAGAACACACACATATGCCCACTCCAAATGCCACACACCTTGATCTGCAACAATGAGCAGCAGCCAAGCCCACATGGACTCCTGACATTGCACATGCACCAATGACAATCCCAGGGGTGGAGGGGGGATCCAAGGAGTACAAACACATCACACATGGCCAGGCAACATCCCTTGCGAATGACTCTCACACTGTATATTATGAGGTACATGTGCATGACGTGACACTTATCTGACACATTGGGATCCTTGGCACAGTCCCAGACCAATGGAGAGCACATGGAGACCCACAAAGAACACATTTTCACAGCATCAGACATTGAAGGCCAGGATCTGATGAGTGTGAGCACTCGCACACACATACAAGTTACCCAGTCACATGAAGCCACCACAAAGTGAAAACAACCTGGTTTTGGCAACACCAAAGTGCCGTGGTGAATCCTGATTATGTCCCATGGGAGTTTGCACACATACCAGGGTCATTACATCAAACACACCCACCGATGACTCTCATATGACCAGTATTTACCATGCACCCACATCCCAGGAAACCTAGTCCTAACACCTACGGCAAACACAGGAGAACTCAGTAAGCATCACAGTCAGGAACATCTGCAGGGAATGTAGGCTGTGTGGAAAAAAGAAAGGTAATCCACTGAGACATGCACACAGAACACAACACATGGGCCCAGTCAATGACACGGGATTACACACTGCCATGAGGTGACTCCACTCATGTGTAACCTCAGCTGTGCCAACAGTCGTCTGTGCAGGGCCAAGTCATGTCAGACTAGAAGTCTGCCAGTGAGCCACCCATTAATTCTGCCTGCAGGTTCTGGTCACATCAGCATGTGTCCTGCAGTGTCCCTTAAGTCACCAGCACATACTCCAAACATATGTATGGCAAGTTGCACTAATTACACAGATGACTTGTTCATCACCCATGCATCAAAATGCATGTCTGGTGCTGACGGCTCGAGTAAGTAAGAAGTAAGATGTGCACACATGTCAGCACTAAACCTGTGCAACAGTGGAAAACAAAGATGTGAAGTACTTCAAAGGCTGTCCCAATCCCTGTGCAAAAGCAGTTGTGATCATGAGAATCTGACTTGACACCCAATGATGATTTGGAGACATACTGCAATATGACTCATGTACCATGGCCACATGAGACACATCACAACATCATATCACCTTTTGGCAAATGACAATAGCACAACAGCAAGTTAAGTACACTCCTTAGCAACATCATGTACATGAGATGCAATTCAAAGAAATAACAAAAAATAACTTTATTCAGCAACGTAAAGGGGAAAAGTCCAGTCCAGAATGCAAAAATGCCAATGGTTGGTCCGTGAAATTAGTCCATGATGGGGGACAACTGACAACATGTCACCCACAGCTTGCCTGCACTGACACACAGTAGGGGACATCACCCTTTGGAGGGGCATCTATGGTGGCAGGCCAGGCACCGCAGGGACAGGATCAGGGGGCACAAGAATGGGGCAGTGGAGTGGTGGTACAGGGGTCACAGGAGCAACTGCAGTGGATGGGTCATGATTAGTGTGTGGGGTCTCCACTGCAGTGAGCATGTCCGATGGAGTATGCTGGGGCTCCACTGCAGTGGCCACGACACATGGGGGATACACACTCCACTGCAGTGAGGATGTCCGATGTAGTGGGCGGGGGCTCCACTGCAGTGGCCAGGACAGTTGGGGGGGACACGGGCTCCACTGCAGTAGCAGGAACAGGCTGAGGGGTGGGTGTAGTGTAAGTGTCTGTGGAAGGGGGGAGAGCCTAATGACTTTGGGGATGTGCCACCGGTGGGTGGGTGAACCTGGGGCAGGGTGTGGCGGGGGAACACAAGGAGTGGTGGCATGGGAGCTTGAGGACGGAGAGTGTGTGGTGGGAGTGTGTGAATGTTG
Organism: Calotriton arnoldi; assembly: GCA_963921515.1. Taxonomy (NCBI): domain Eukaryota; kingdom Metazoa; phylum Chordata; class Amphibia; order Caudata; family Salamandridae; genus Calotriton; species Calotriton arnoldi. The sequence goes on along the minus strand of CAWUFW010002337.1, from coordinate 661,170 downwards.
TTGGGTTTTCCTGGTTCTTGGGGATTTCCGGGTGGGGGCCTCAGTGTCCCTGCTCTTGGGGGAGGGTGTGCGGGGTCTTCCTCTTCCGCTTGTGAGTTGGCCCAGGTGTATCTGAGGGGAAGAGGCCAAGCTCACAGAGGAAGAGCTTCTGAGAAGGGGGGTTTGCAGGGGAGTCCAGGGAAGAGGTTTTGGCGGGAGAGGTGTCTGAGGACTGCAGAGTGGTTGTGGATGGTTGTCTGTGCGTCTGTACCCTATCCCCTGTGTGTGCCATCAGTCCCCTGTGTGTGCGTGCTGGTGCGTTTAGACTTAGATTTCACTGTGCGTGTGCTACTCGGGTCTGGTGTTGTGCGTGACGGTGCAGGTGTGAGTGTGGTCGGATCGGAGAGGGTAGTGGGGATTGTGGATGGGCCAGAGGTAGGTGTGGTGAGGGACTGCTGGAGGAGGGACACTGCTGCCATCAGTGAGGAGGCCATGGACTGACTGATCCGCTGTTGGGCAGACATGGTTGCTGACATGCCCTCCACGAATGACACCAATTGTGTCAAGAGATTAGTGTGAGCATGGAGGACACTCAGCATTGATGTCTGCCCCACATGCATCTGCTTCAGCAGTTCCACAGACTCCACACTCAGGGCAGCAGGGGAGACAGAGGCAGGGTGCCTGGACTGAAGGAGACTCTCGCCCTAACACGGGGGGCTCCACGGACATCTGGGATGGGAGCAACTGGGAGGGTGAAGATTGTGGAGGTGGCGGGGACAGACTCGCTGTCAGTGTTCTCTGGCGTTGGCACACCCGCCTCCTCCAGGGAATCATCACTTGAGCCTTCGTCGTCTACAGCAGATGTAGTGGCTGTTGACTCGCCTTCAGTGTGGCTCCCCTCACCCTCCATGCCACTGGCTCCCTCCGACTCCTGCACAGCGGAACCAGTCTGGCTGCGCCCCTCCTCACGGTCCGTGGAGCTGTCCCCTCCAGTGTCTGCCGATGATGCTGTGAACAAGGAGGAGAAACAGATTCACATCAATCACCTGTGTTTACTGGACACATGACCTTAAATGCAACACATCACTGTGCAAGCCCTGGCATCATTTAAAAACAGCATCACAATCTACCACACATAGGTGAACCTGGCACCCATCAGTCTGCCAGTGAACCATGCCCTCTGTACCCATGATGACAATGGACCCATCAGCCCATAGTATGTATGATGTCGGACAGCACATGTGCAGGCATTACCAGACTACCCAGTACTCTGATCTGCTCTGATCGTTACTGTCATGTGTTCTGACACACATGTCACAATCCAAGCCACTGACTCAGGTTTTGGAACTGCATTTGTGATGGCATGACCTCATTGTTGCTATGATGAACATACTTCCATTACCAGACACCATTACGGCCCATGTCTTGAAACCTAAAGCTAGCACACTGTGGCTGCAGTACAAGACACACGTCACAATACAGCATGCCCCAGATATTAGTGTGTAACATAAGGCCACAGGCCTGTCTGGCCCATCAGTTAGTACTGACTACTGTCACAGGGGCAGTGCATGCCAACTCCACATTCAGCAACGTGTCACACTCATGTTTGCACTGTGAATGGAACTCCGGTAGTGGTCATGTATACATGGTCACCACATGCTACACACATTTGATAGAATATGATAAAGCCACATAAGCAACATGACACATCACAGTTTGTGAGTCTACAACCCTGTATACCTGATCACAGAGGACATCACAAGTACATAGTAAAGCTGCTGACACAAATCTGTTGAATACACGATTATGCACATTATAGTGACTACACACATATGTATTGCCCTGTGTGCAGAACCAATAGTCACATGTCAGAGGTCTGTCCATGACAAACATATAGCAAACCTCTGAAATTCAAAAAGCTATGGCAGGCCAGCTTGACACAGAGTCAGACACATGATAATATACGTTCACAATGGTCAAAGTGTTGGCTGACACACCAGATTAGGAGGCCAGAGTGTCTCAGATGACCGGAGAAGGCAGACCTGTCCATGGCCATGTGATACATGGGATTAGCAGGAGCACAATGCAGGTGACCATGCATTTACTGGAACTCATACACATCAAATGTCTGAGGTGTCACGATTGTGCATGCCTGCTGCATGGGTGTGTGGTCAATACCTCACACTCCTATGCTGACCCACAACAGCAATTAGTGCAGAGATGTTGAGCACACACAGAGCACAGGTTAATAATCCATAAATGATCTGGCACATGTCCCAGATTAGCCTCACCCATGTAGCTCAAGTCAATGTACATATTTCTGATGTTGCTGTCAACATTCCCTTGGACAACAGTAAATACACACAACCCTAGTGACACATGTGAAAGAGTGGAAGGGACACACCTGGGCATCAGATGTGAATGGGGCATCACCAAACATAGCCACATGGAACTTGTCTGAGCAGACAGACTAACTGTGGGAGTGTAACTTGGCTGAAGGAGTGCAAACTGCAGATTAACCCAAATACACCAACAAGGCATGGACTTACCCCCTCCTTGCTACTGTCTGGCCTTCAACTGCCCATCCAGCTCTGGAAAGACCACCGCCAGGATCCGTAGCATGTGGGGGGTCAGGTTCCAGCGTCCGCCCCTCCTGCGAGGAGGCGACAGCTTCAGCTGAACCCTTGCTATCCTCCGGGTCCAGCCACGAAGGTCCTGCCACCTCTTCTGGCAGTGGCGGATGCGGCGTCTGTAGACCCCCACCGACCTAACTTCCTGGGCGATGGTCTGCCATATTTCATTCTTCTCATGGGCAGTGACCTGTGAGGATGACAATGTGAGACAACATCACTACACATGCCCCATGTTCCCAAACACACAGTTGTACACACATGTTGAACTTTGCAGTGCATATCATGTATACAGGTAGTGCAAATATGGTAATGGGCAGTTGTCCTGTGTGCAAGCCCCAATTCACGACATGGCAGTGCCGGCAGACCGATGGCCTCAGGGTGGACACCCACTCACTGCTCAGACCGGACACTGTGAGGCACAGAGTTGCACAGGATGTGTACCAGCACGGGTAGACCAATCACATGGGCCACTCCACTTACACCCCCTCCCCAGCCTCTCCCTAGATTGCATGACCCACATTGATTAGTGAACACAACATATCAATTGAGTCAGCAAATTTGCTACCGGGGGTGGGGGGTTACAGGTGTTTGCTTAACTTTCACAGCCAAGCATACAGCACTGTATCTGCAACACAGCTGATGAGGAGAGCTGGGGTCTAGGGTCTGCAGCTGTGGTGCAACTCTTCACCAACTATCTCACTGCAATGAACTGGCAATTTCTTATTCCCAAACCACCATGAGGCCCTCCTGCAGATTGGTACCCTTACATGTCTGGTGTATTGTAGCAGTTCATAGTTGCCCTTACAGTTTTTGGTTGCTGAAATGACTGGAATGGCAGACATTGTCACATTCCCCTCTTCATCAATGCTAGGTTTTGCATGTCAGGAAGTGTCACTATTAGTCAATTGTATGTCACACATAAACACATTTAAATAAGGGAAAAAGGACAGTAAGTCAATCAGAAACATTGCCAGCTGTGTACATGCATCAGCACACTCAGAAACTTGAACTTACTCAGTGTGCATGCTTGCCCTTGGTGAGCACAATGCTAGTAGTGCCAGTCAGACTACATGTACAAATGCCAAGGCATTGGACTCCACACTCACCTGCTCCCCTGGTTTCCCATACAGCTTGCAGTACTGTGGGAGGAGGCTGTCCAGCAGGGCCTGATTCTCCTCCTCAGTGAATGCTGGGGCCCTCTCCACAGTACGTGCCATTGCAGGATACTGAGGATGCAGAGACAGCAGCAGTGGTGTGATGAAATGCAGTCCTGTGGCATGTAGTGCAAGCAAGTGCAGTCTCTGGGGAACAGACAGCCTTATATCTGTGCTACAGAGGCAGTATCTGTTCGACGCGGCCAAAGAGATAGGTCAGACTCGTTCGCATTATCCGAATTTGCCCAATCCATGACTTTGAATGCATCGGACACGCCTTCCGCGTCGTTCAAACTTTCTGCATCATGACACCATTGAATGTGCAACATTGTTGTAGTGGCCCAAATGAATCTGGCAGCACACGCGTCAAACACGTAGCAAAACACAAGGCTCGTCTCCATGACAGCCAATAGCCAATGGGTGCGTACGCCTTGGATCCTAAGCGTCCGACGCGTCTTATCAAATCGCACCCGCGTATATAGTCATTACAGTCTATGACCAAGGCGTGCGTACGCCTTGGTCCCTAAGTGTCCGACGCGTCTCCTCAAATCGCACCCGCATATCTAGCCATTACAGTCTATGACCAAGGCGTGCGTACGCCTTGGTCCCTAAGTGTCCGACGCGTCTCCTCAAATCGCACCCGCATATCTAGCCATTACAGTCTATGACCAAGGCGTGCGTACGCCTTGGTCCCTAAGTGTCCGACGCGTCTACTCAAATCGCTCCCGCATATCTAGCCATTACAGTCTATGACCAAGGCGTGCGTACCACTTGGTCCTTAAGTGTCCGACGCGTCTCCTCAAATCGCACCGCATCTCTAGCCATTACAGTCTATGACCAAGGCGTGCGTACGCCTTGGTCCCTAAGTGTCCGACCCGTCTCCTCAAATCGCACCCGCATATCTAGCCATTACAGTCTATGACCAAGGCGTGCGTACGCCTTGGTCCCTAAGTGTCCGACGCGCCATTCACAATCGCACACGCCTGTGTGACCATTACATTCGATGGTCTGAAGCTGCCAACCGAAATGTTTTGACATGGACTGAGGGGCTGGACAACACAATGACTGCCTGTCACACAGTACAGGCAATCACTATTCATGCTTCATTACATGTGTGGGTACATGTCTACACATGTCATATTTGATGTGCACAATGTGGTACACACTACCAGGATGTGCCATGTCACATGCTCACAAAAAGGCATTGTGTGTGATGCCCCTCCCTACTGTGCTTGAGGGCTTTGCTGGTCAACACACGTGGCCTGGGCACAGTTACAGGGGCACATTGTGTATTGCCATGTTACATGAACCCTACATTGCATATGATATGTCATGTGTGTCCCTGGCCTTGCTGTGTGTGGTACATCATGAGTATTTGCGTATGGTGCTAGGCACATTGACATATTTGTATCTGGGAGTTGTTAATCCCCCTAAACCTCCATCAGTTTTGGGCATGTGATTTGGTGTTGTGTCTGTGTGTCACAGACATCCACGTTTGCCATGTAGACAACTGATGGTTGTGTTGGAACGTGTACATCAGACATTACATGGTGACTGTGTCCATGTTGCACTACATGTTCCCCGTGTGTGTGACTGCCAGTCCCCTGTCATTTTGACAACACAACTATCCTCACTAGTTATTGAGGTGTGTGTTTGGTATGTGACATATGTTCAGATGTACTGTGACGGGGCCCACAGTTTGTCAACAGCAGAGCATGGCACTTGTAGTGTCACCATGTGGAGCTGACATGTTAGGTGAGGGGCACATGGCTGGCATATGTGTCCATGCTGAATTGCACACACCTAACTCAATATTGTCCTGATGTGATGTAGCATGTGGTATTTGGCATGGTCATAGCCACAGATGTGGGGGAACTGAAATACTTTCTTTGATTCCCTATGTACTGCAGGAGACCTAATGTCCACAGACCCTTACCGGACCTTGCAACCATGGCTGAACGTGACTGCATCCGACGGTACCGCTTCACAAGCCAGCTGATTGAGGATTTGGAGGAGCAGTTGTCCCCACATTTACAACCTGGGCATGCGTATTTAACTGCGCTGACCCCCAAGCTGAAGGTGATGGCAGCCCTACATTTTTTTGCCACCGGAACTTTCCAATACACAGTGGCTGGTGCTGGTGGGATGTCACAGACCATGTTCTGTCGTGTTCTCCGTGATGTTTTGGAGGCAATGTTGTTGTATCTGGACCGATACATCCGATTTCCCAACCAACAACAAATGCCAGGCATAAAGGGAGATTTCTATGCACTGGGAGGGATACCAAATGTCATCGGCTCAATTGATGGGACACATGTGGCTTTGGTACCACCACAGGCCCATGAGCAGACTTACCGCAACCGTAAACATTTTCACTCTATTAATGCCCTAGTGGTATGTCTTGCGGACATGACAATTTCACATCTCTGTGTCCGTTTCCCTGGTTCAGCACACGACGCCTACATCATGCGGAATAGCAGGATACCACATATGATGTCACAGCTGCAGAACCAGCGTGCCTGGTATGTCGGTGTGTAATTGCACTTTACCTTGTGTGTTTTAAGTATCTTGGGATTACACGCTCTTTCCTGACCCATGACATGTTTGGCTGTTTGTTTGCAGGTGACTCCGGGTACCCCAACATGCCGTGGTTGCTGACACCTCTTAGGAAGCCTGTCACACCAGCGCAGATACGTTTCAATGAAGCACATGGGCGGACCAGGCGAGTGATTGAGCGGACATTTGGACTCCTGAAAAGCCGATTCTGCTGCCTGGACCGGACAGGAGGGGCCCTCCAATATGCACCTGAAAAGGTGTGCAAGATATTTATTGTGTGTTGCATGCTACACAACATGGCAGTGAGGGAGGAGGTGCCTCTCATCGAAGATGATGACGGCCATCAACCGCTAGCATGGGAGGATCCGGGCCTGGGACATGTTGCGAGTGAGGATGAGGGTGAGGGGGATGTCCGGACTCAGCTCATCAACAACTTCTTCTCCTAATTGTGAGTATACAGTGATGTGTTGTCAACAATTCTTGCATCACCTGATATGTGTCTGTGTTGTGCACTGTGAGAGCATATGTGTTTCAGCATGCTACGTGTCATGATTGTTGCATTGATGTGTCCCTTGAGTTAGTATGTCCTCCCAATCAGTGTTGCCATGAATCTTCGGATCTTTTCACAACTCTTTGAAATAGTGTTTGTAATGTGTATTGTAGATGTATGCAGTGATTTAGTGATTTCAATACTGTTGTATGTCTGTCATTCACAGGGTCCATTGGCTGTTGTCTGGTGACATGTAACCTCTGAAACACACAATACGGTCACAGAGTGCAACCTTTCATGGTTCCCGGATGCATCATCCCACACACCCCTGTGCTGGCATGTCTGCCATTCTTGGTTACTTTTTGATCACTGTCATGTGAGGGTACCTTGCATCTGATGTTTAGTTTACTTGTTGTGTATGTATAATAAAGGTGCGCACCAGTTTGTGGTGTGCTTCCCCTGTGTCCATACATCTGACAATCCTTGGCATGCTGGACCTGTGGGCTGATTGCCACTGCTTCAGCATTTGTGTGTACTGGCAGTTCACAATGTCTGAGGCAAAGAATCTGATGGCCATGGTGAATTCGTGTTGTGTTGACCTAGTAGTGTGTACCTCTCATATGTGTCACATCAACATAAATCACATTTCAGTGTTTAGATTGCTCTAGTGGTTTTCCGACACAGTCTTACTTTAGCATGTCATCACCTATATGTGACAAACCCGGTTAAATGTAACACAGAGGCTACAAGTGTGAGTTGAGGTGTTTATTTACATACATGTGTGTGAATGATGTAGGTGACATGAAGTTCTATACAGTGCAATGGGAATCCTAAGCTCACAGGGGAGTTGGTAGTGTTGGTAGATGAAATTACCAGAGTAAAGTCCACAGTCATTAGATCCATTGGTTCAAATCAGACACTCCATCACATGTGGGAGAGTTGGGGACAGTCGACAAGGTGAAGGGTTTGCACACAATGGTGGACATCAGGAACAGGTGTTCACTTCCTGGGGGATGTGCATGGCCAGCTGCCTCTCACTTGTCCTTCTTTGGACGACCCCTCGTCTTCTTTGGGGGGGGGTCCCTCAGGTGTAGGCTGGGGCAGTGCGCTGGAGTTTCCGTCAGAGTCCACATCCCTACCTGTGGCAGTTGCAGATGTTGTGGCAACTGATGTAGTGGGCACACAGGGAGGTGGGGCCATGTTGTTTGCAATCTGACGTAGGCATCCAAGTATGTCTCTGTGCACCGCCGTGACATCATCCAACTTGTCCATCTTGGACTCCATGCGGGCCATGTGTGTCTCCACCCGCAACATGTGTGCGTCCAATCTGGCATGATGTTCAGCCTGCTGTTGTTTAATGTCCCTGAGGTGCCCCACAACCTGGCCAAAGTCTCTGGTGCATTGCTGGTACGCATTTATGATGCGTCCCAACTGGGGATCAGCTTGGGGTGCAGCACCATGGGCATGACGGGGCCTCAGCCTGCCCCCACTCCCACCACCCCTACCCCCATGAGCATATCCTGCTGTTGCAGGCACAGACGACACTGGGCCTCCTCCTGTGATGGCACTAGTGGTATTGGCAGCCACCTCCAGGGTGCCCTGTGTTGCTGTGCCCTTGGTGTTGGGTTGGCTTGGTCTGTCGTTGCTAGTAGGGGTCATCTGGGTGTTGTCAGATGTAGCAGGAGTGGTGGCAGGGGGTGCAGATGTTACTGCTGCTGCACGCTGATCCACACCGGAGGGTCCAGGTTGTTCGTGGTCGTCGTCAGAGGAGTGAGAGGCATCCACACCGGCCAGCTCTGTGTCAACCAGAGTCTGGGACTGGGAATCTTCCTCGTCTGTTCTTGCAGTTTCCCCATCTGCCCCTGTGGGTGGAAGAGACACACAATGTATGTTGTGGTTCAGCACACATCAACGTATCACACACATTAAAATAGGTACTATGCTTCATGATGAGTGTATGTGCATAGCATTGTCCTCAGTTATCACAGGCAGATGCCAATGTAGGTTTGGAACATTGTCCTGATAACCTGATGCGTTTTATGTGCACGTAGAGCTGTGTGCATGGACAGCTCATGTATAGTTTAATTGACTTACATGGACATTGCGAAACATGCACTTCCGTGCCTCACACAGGTGTGTTGTTTGGTGTTGGTGGGAGAGGTGTGTGTGACAGGGCCTGCTGGGAGATGTAGTCTGAGGTTGCACTCCTCCTCCCCCCTGGACCAGATAGGCCACCATGGGCCATGCTTCCATGACAGTGAGTCTAAGTACATGTTCAAGTTGTCTGACAGTGGTGTCCTGGTGTTTGTTGGAGCCCAAGTCCCAGCAAGGCCTTGTGCTCCCCACACCAGAGCCCAGTTTCAGCAATCTTGGCAGTACTTTGCCACTCCCTGTGAGGTGAGCATGGTGCATGGGGGTATTCCTGGGATATGTGTGATGAGGACTATGGGCTGTGACTTCAACTCCCATCATGCATTTGACTCCACCCACCTTCCCAGCAGACCCATGCTTCCTTCCTGTGACTCAGCTTTCCTGGTATTGAATGTGTGCTGACAAGATGGCTGCTGCATGTGACTGGTGTTTGGATCCCATTGCCTTGCTGTGTGTTTGTTCTCAGTTTAGTGACTTTTGTGAATGGGGATCTTTCCTGTTACATTGCAGGTATGTTTGTAGTTACAATCTGTATTGGCACACAAATACCACCATGGATTGCTGCTCCTCCCCCCAGGTTGTGCTTAGTCCCAGGTGTGTTATTTGTTGTTGGTGGGAGGGGTGTGTGTGACAGGGCCTGCTGGGAGATGTAGTCTGACGTTGCACTCCTCCTCCCCCCTGGACCAGATAGGCCACCATGGGCCATGCTTCCATGACAGTGAGTCTAAGTACATGTTCAAGTTGTCTGGGACATGTGGGATGGGGACTATGGGCTGTGACTACAAATCCCATCATGCTTTCAGCTACACCCACCTTCCCGGCACACCAAACCTTCCTTCCTGTGACTCCGCTTCCCTGGGAGTGTGTGTAACTGTGGTAGCATGATGGCTGACGGTGTTTGGTGGTGTTTGGGGCCAAATCCCTGGTGTATTTGTCAGTGGGTTTGTACATGTATTGGCCTAGGTACATGTTACTGGGACATTGCAGGTATTGTGTTTCTCTAGGTCGCATACACATGAGAGGATAGTTATCTTTAGGTTGCTGTGGCTTGATGACAGTGAATGTTTTCTCTGTCCCCCTGACATTAATGTCTGTGGGTGCGGATTGCTATTACATCACAATTTGGAATAGTTGTTTGTGTACTCACCAGGCTCTGGTATTCCAGGCAATCCATGGAGGCCAACTGGTGGGAGCATGGCCCGCACCTTCTCCTCCCAGGAAGTGAAATGCACCGGTTTGGCAGGGGGACCGCCACCAGTGCACTGGCTCAGGGCATGTTCTTTGCCGATGAGTTTCTTGACCCTCCTGCGTATGTTGTACCACCTGTTTCTGATGTCGTCCATTGTGCGCATGCTAGGTGCTAGTGCGTTTACCTTGTCGACAATACTCGCCCACATCTTGCTTTTCTGGGATAGGGGGGTCTGTCGGACCAAGGAGCCAAATAACTGTGGCTCTACTCTGATGATTTCATCTACCATGACTCCCAACTCACTGTCTGTGAACTTTGGATTCTTCTTTGGGGGCATGGTGATGGGTGGTGGTGGAGATGGATGGGTGGGTGGGTGTGGTAGTGAGTGTTGGTGAGTATGTGTATGGCTGGGTGTCTGTGAGTGTGCTTATTGTGTGGTGCCAGTGGTGTGTAGTGTGTAGGTTGTGGCTGTATGTCTCAGTGTGGTGGTGTTGTCTGTTTGCAGGTCTGTGTGATTTGCTGAGGATCATGGTGTTGATTTTTGCCCTTTTGATAGGTGGAGTTGTGGGTGTGTCTTGGTTTGAATATTGAATTTTTTTGGTTTTCTAACTGCCTGTTTGGCCTTTTTCTGTGTCAATTCCATGATTTCTTTAGGCCCTGACGGAGACGTTCAGTTGACCGGGTCGTACGCCTGTGGCATCACTTGCGTGGTGATCCGAGTCGGTCACACTGACATTGTGCTATGTTGTATGTTTCACGTACGCGCTGGTCGCGACGGGCTCTTTTTCTTGCCAATCTCTCTGTTCCGTACGAATCGGTTGTACGGCTTGGACTCCGTGCGACTCGCTTTCGTCCACGACGCATTGCATCGTACTTGGCAAGTTGTACGGCGCGTGTTCGTGTCGGTCGGAACTATAGCCGTTCCGTGTTGGTCGGAAGGTTTCTGGTCCGTTTCCGAGTGGGGCACTGTTTTCCGTACGTTTCGGTCAGTCCGGATTGATTCCGTGCGAGTCGGTTGGATTTCGACCGGGACGCATCGTACTTGCCAGGTCGGACTGCGCCTGTACGAGTCGGTCGGACTTCAGTCCCGGTCCGTGTCGGTCGGAACGCTTTCCGACCCGGATCGGCCCCTTAGTGTTAACCATACTATCATTAGTCGAAATATACTAAATAAGCAAGCATTAACACATTTACGTTTTAAACTACGATTTTGATGTCCAGTCTCTGCTGTATCTGCCATTTCTAATTAAATTTGTACTAATTCTAAAAAACTAAAAAATTAAGAAAAAACTCAAAAATCTAACTTAGAATCAAAAATATCTAAAAATCTAATCTATAAAAATATCTATCCAAAAAATATCTATCCAAAGTAGTGTATCCTCACACTTAATGGCTTTTCTTTTTTACCCCCTCTTTTTTTTATATCTTCTTTTTCTTCTTCTTCAAGTCTTTTGAATGATTTAGAATAATTTTTCTCAAAATTGTTGCACCTTAATTTTCACAGTCCTTTTAAGGTGGTTCAAAACCCTTCTCCTTCACCCTGTTCTGTACCAGTGTTTTCTTTGATCTGATCTGTATTTTCAATTTCTTCCAACACTATACATGTCCATTCTGGTGCTATGTATTTCTTATTTGGAACCCTCACTCTTTTTCTTTTACGAACTGATTCTTCTTCAGACTCACTTTGCTCAGTCTGATCTAAAACTTCAATTATTGTGTCAGGTGATCTTTGTTTCAGAGTGTATTTCAGTCTTTTCACTCCTTCTGGCCACACATCACCTTTTCTTGCTTTCTTTGCTTGCACAACTTCTGTTGCTTCGTTGTCAAGCTCGAAAGTTCTTTTATTCAGTCCTTTTCTCTGTTGTACTTGCTCTTGATTCACTCTTTTTCTTTCTCAACAGCAGTCTTTTGAGACCCAGCAGCTGGTGCCCACTCTATTCGACTTGTTCCTTGTTTAACTTCACAATCTGTAACTTCAGACTCTATAAGTTCACTTTCTCCACTTTCTGCTTCTTCTTGTCTTTCAAGTGGACTTGGGACTCTTCTTGTGTGACTTGCATGTATCTAAGGGGCATATTATCAAGAACGGTGTTAAAATTATCACTGCTTTAGCGGCAGAAAACTGCAGCTAAAGCGGCGATAATGGGCATGATAATATGCCCTTGAGAATTCCAATAGAAGCCCATGTTCTGGTGTAAACATGGGCTTCTATTGGAATTCTCAAGGGCATATTATCAAGCCCATTATCGCCGCTTTAGCAGCAGTTTTCTGCCGCTAAAGCGGCGATAATTTTAACGCTGTTCTTGATAATATGCCCCCAATTTGGTAAGCCACCAACCTTTACTGCTGTCATCGTCACCAGTATCACCTGGTAAGGGCCATGCCATCTAGGGGGCCTATTAGGATGGCGGGCGGATCGCCCCCGCCGGGCCGGCGGTAGCCACCGCTGGACCGGCGGGGGCAATCCACCCGCCGTCCATGCCTCAGTGACCCCCCGCCATATTAGGATGGCTGGGGGTCCGCGGCGGACGGGAAGACCGTCCGCCGCTGCTCGCCGGTCGACTCGTCGACCGGGCGGAAAACGTGCACAATATGGTGGCGGTGTCTGCAAGACACCACCCTCCATATTGTGATGCAGGCAGAGATGTGCCTTTCCATGTCGGACGGTCTTTGGTAATGGGGGCCCATTGCGGGCCCCCGGCGGGGAGTGGGGGGTGCACTTGGGAGGTACCTATGGTACCCCCCTACATTGGCATGCACAGGGTGGCAGACACCGCGCGATGCCTGTCACGTTGTGCATGCCAATGCGCAACATGCTTTTTTTACATTGCGGCGGGTGTACATTGCGGCGGGTGCTGCTCACAGCACCGCCCGCCGCAATGTAAATGATGCGGGATGCCACCGCCACCATGGCAGTGGCATCCTAATTGACATGGCGGGAACGCCGCACCTCTTGCGGGCGGTCCCGTTTGCAGTGGCGGGCGGACTTTGTCCGCCCGCCATCGTAATGATGCCCTAGGTTCCAAACACGATTTTCTTATGCGTTTCTTCCCCAGGACCCACTCTCCTGGACTTAGATCATGTGCTTGTTCTTGCTGAGTTGTAGTTGCAATTTCTCCAACCTGATGAGACACGGAACGCACTACATCAGCCAATCCTTTGCAATAATCAAGCACCAGATCATCAGTAATATTCATCAGTTGATATGCTGGTACAATCGGTTGTCTCATTGCTCTCCCCATAATAATTTTGTGTGGGGATAATCCAGTCTTTTTATCAGGAGTACTTCTCAGACAGATCAATACCAAGGGTAAAGCATCTGGCCATTTCAGTGCTGTAGATGCACAAACTTTTGACAGTCTTGATTTGATAGTGCCATTAATTTGCTCAACCACTCCTGATGCTTCTGGTCGATAGGCACAATGCAGCTATTGTTTAATTTGTAAAGCTGCACAAATCATCTGAATTATTTCATTATTAAAATGAGTTCCTCTATCTGTTTCTAAAGAGACTGGAAATCCAAATCTAGGAATGATCTCTCTTAAAAGCAATTTAGCAACAGTCAAGCTATATTTCCTTCTTGTTGGATATGCTTCCACCCAACGAGAAAACAGACAAACAACAACCAACTCATATTTTAGTCCATTACAAGGAAGGAATTCTATAAAGTCTGCCTGCAACCTAGTAAAAGGTCCTGCAGCTTTTTCCAATTCTGCCCCAACTAACAACTGTCTTTCTACCTGGATTTTGCTGCTGGCACACTGTACATCTTTGGCGGTAAACAGACAGAATATCGAGTTTTTTTATCCGACCTACAAGAATATCGAGTTTTAAATATCGAGGTACAAGAATATCGACATCAAGAATATTGTGGTACAGAATATCGACAGTAAGGTAAGAAATATCATTTTTTTAAATATTGAAGACAGTAATATCATTTGTAAAAATATTGTTGTTAATAATATCGATTTTTATATTAGTTTTCTGTATTTTAGTATGTTTGTTAAAAGTATGTGATGACATTTTTTTGTATAAGTATAGCAATTTTATTTTAATGCATGTGTTCAATTTTTAGCAATAAATAATTTTATGTTAATTAATTTTTGCATATTTTAGTTCTGTAGCGGGTTGTGGGTTTATAGGGGAATAGGGTGGGAAGTAATTTAATTATAATAAAGTGATTATTAAGTTTTATTTATTACTATTTATAATTAATTTATTAATAATTAATTATTAATTGGTTAATAATTTTTATTAATAGATTAATTGATAATTGTAATAATTGAGTTATTTATTTTGGGAGTGGGTTGTGGTTTTATAGGGGAATAGGGTGGGAAGTAATTTAATTATAATAAAGTGATTATTAAGTTTTATTTATTACTATTTATAATTAATTTATTAATAATTAATTATTAATTGGTTAATAATTTTTATTAATAGATTAATTGATAATTGTAATAATTGAGGGGCCCATTACGATGGCGGGCGGAAGCACAACCGCCGTGCTGGCGGATGCAAAAACCACCAGTTACCGCCGGCACGCAGCAGTCCACACGCCCGCCCAATTATGATGCGAAAAGCAGGCCAAACACCGCCGGCAAGCCAGCAACACCGTCCGCCATCAAAGTGCGCCCGCACACGTAGCGGCGCAGCACAACTGACACACACCGTCCGACGAAACACGTCCCGCCCGGCGCATAAATTACGATGCCGCAAACAAACGGCTCCCACGGCAAAGAGACACCGCACGTGAAAGAGAGGCGGAAACACGGACGCAGAGCACGGACAACGAAGAAGCGGCACCCCGGGCATGAATCCAGCACTGCAGGCCCTTCCCATGCTTCTGCTGATGCACCACCAAGGACGCAACGTACCGCGGAGACGCAGGTAGGCACACACACAACAAGTGCACGCAAACAGCGCACACAGTGCAAGGGCGGAAAAAGCGGACAACCCCCCACCAGCGCGTGCACACTACACATCCACCATCGCATCCACATATGACACACAGGCCAAATCCTAACATCGCAGAACACATGTGTACACACCACCTGGGACTAGGAACCAACCACCCCGTCACGGCCCCAAAGCGCTGATGACGCCGCCACACATGCGCACAACGCAGAGGCCAACCGCAGCGCCATGCATGCGTCGCACACAGACACAGGGACACAACCAAGCAGCACACACATCAGCCCCACCCCGAACGCACATGACACGTGACAGGCCGGCCACAGACATGTCCCCAACGCCCAATTCACGGACAACACCCAACGCCACACAAACGACGCACACATGTCAGTGAAGACACGCAACTGCAGGACACACCCCAGTGTAACAAACATGGCGTAGCACACAGTGGCGGCAACACCAACTAGGAGAAGCAGGGCCCCTTCGGGAAGAGGAACGCCAGTACCACACTGAAAAACCCATACCACCCTGCACATATGAACAAGACACATGAAACGGAACACCAAAGAGCCCGGGGACCGACAACAGGTGGCCCAAGAATTACATCCACACACAAGGCCCAACGCAGAGCGGAAAGGCAGCCTGCCGCCCACACAAGGGAGAGCAGACAGCACTGAATGACCTTCCATTCCAACACCGAAACCACAGCCCTACGACAGAAGCCGGTGAATACAGCCATTGTCCAAGAATAGACCAACACAGGCATGCCGAGGAGACCGACCACAGGGCAGATAGCGCATATCACAGAAGCACACAACGGACGGGGAAGAAAGAAGAAAACACTCCCCCATGTCGGCCACATGCAAGTTAATTGGAAGGAGTCACACAGCACCGACCTTGAACTGTCTGAGAAGCATGTGGGAAGAGGGCCCGTGTCCTCCAAACAAGCCAACAGAACACAAGTCCTGTCTCCCCACGACTACACAGAGCTCACAGCAACCCCGGAGCGTGCACATTGCAGACTGCACACACAGCCGGAGCACGCCACCTCTACGAACCGCTGCGAAATGGCAACCGCAACACACCTACCCAACTACGCCGAACAGCTCAAGTTGTACCAAACCAACACGATACATACATTGGGATGCGATCTCCTGTCCCTGCTGAACGTAAGTTACCGACTGACTTACCGCATCACATTGTTCAGCTGCGTCATGCCCGTCTTCTACTGTCGGAGGTGTCCCTACCAGCATCCCGTCGAGATATGCCTCTCCAACCCGGCATGTCTGAAGGCGGACCTGCTACCACTACTCCTCCCTCTGGACGCACACGACAGGGCCTGCTCTGCCTATGGGGGCATGGCGTATGTGGCCAACATCGCACGCGCACTGAAATGGAACCACTGTGCCTCCACACGACGGATCATCGAGAACAGCTACATCGAATGTCACCCAGCATGCCCCATCATGGTCCTCCAAGGGACAACCTACGAACAACACCTTGACAGCCACCATCCGCTTCATTGGCTGGCAAACATGTACACCACCAATGACATGGAAGCCCTGCTGGACGGCATCGCATACCTGACAACCTGTAAATACGTCGGACCACAACGCAGGTTCCCCGAGTGACCTATGAAGTCCAACCCCGCACCCATGCTCAGCTTCCGCACGGACTGGCCAGTCACCACCACAACAGCCATACCAAACGACCGGCAACTGTAACCACACCATCAACGACATCGCCATGACATCGGATATGACCGGGACATGCACACTGTTCCCCATCACATCCAGGAACACCGCATGCATCGTGGGAGGCAGTGGCATGGGCTCTGTGCATCGCACCCACATGGACGGAACTGCACGAACAACCAGGACACGACATGGATCCAGCGCCCATGGACACACACACCGCTCAGTGGACATGAATAGGTCGCCTGGAGTCTGTGGGTGCTGCACCCCTCCCACCCCCACCCCGGGAATCCCATACCAGGACCTTTGCATGGACGACAAGTGCATACAACAACAACACGACCCCAGTGACTGTGACATGTCCAGTAACCACCACAGTGCAACAACAAGTGGCACGCCGCTGCATGCACGCAAGCACATGCCCTGATGTCATCTCACATGCACGCGTGCATGAGGAACAACCGCAGCAAACCTGTCACATGGAACTGAGATGGACTGTGCCCATGATGCCGAGCGGTCTGGTAGGCTACATGTATACCGTCTGTGTCAAAGTCCGCAGCTCCGCAGCTATACGTAAATGTACATTAGCACAGCCTTGGCCAAGCAGATGTAACCCCACACCCTATCCCATTTGTTATCATGCTCAGTATATCCTCAACATGTATTCCGCTGCCAGTAGTGTCCACTATACTGCATCACAGAGGACAGAAGACTCAATATAATGTTTGAAACCAAAACTGTCTCCGCTGACTCATTTCACAAGTACGAATGAGAGAGGATGAGAGTATGTGAAGTACACGGCAGTCGTGACATGACCATGTAGTCCACTGGTATTGGATGTCAACGCAAATGAGTAGCACTACTGTGGAAGACACACATGTGTCGTGTGAAGTCGTATGGACGCAGTGCTCAGGTGGGTGGGTGCGACGGGTAGATGCGCACATGCCAAGTTGGAGCACGCCGTGTTGGGAGGGGTCATGAACAGTACACCACCGCTTCCCTGGGCATTGTGAGAGGACACCTGTCGGGGGGAGTGAACACGTGTGTGCACAGCAGCCGGGCACACGTACAAAGCGGTACCAGGCGCACCTCAGCCCACCCTCTGTGGACAAGCTGGATCCTGTTGTGCACCCGCCATGCCCCTTGACAAGGCACACACAGCCCCAGTCGACCAGGTGTAACCCCAACATAGTCAATCCGCACAGGCGATACAGGGCACGGGATGGCAGTGGAGCATGGTGTGTGAGAGGTCTCCTCGCGCTCCTCCTGGTCATATCACGCAGGCAATAGTACCTCAACGTCTAGCATGGCACAAGTCACATGGAAGTGTAGGGGGACGCACCACAGCACGAGCAGCACTGACGTCACGGGAGGTGGCTCGCACCATCCCATCCATTGCCCATCATACCAACCACGACACATGCCATTGCGACTAAGTGCAAGCGCGTGCGCCACCACCCACGAGCCCTCCCCAGAGAGGCCAAAGAGTGAATGTGTGGGCCAACAGCCACAGACGGACGCGGCCTGGCCGCAAGGGCAGCCACAGCCACTGGGTGTCGCAGGTGGCGGATCCGGAAGGCGAAGACTGTGATGCATAGTCCATGCAGGCCGGGTCTCCATTTGGGGCACCACGCAGGTGGACGGCGTCCCGCCACACATCATACCCTGAGACAGCCCACTCGTGCAACTGGACCCACACATACACTCCTTGCCCTCTCTGGTGCGAGCTTGGGGCTGCCTGTGCAAGCGCTAGCCTCGCAGGTGAGCATGCATATTGGGGGGCGAGGGGAGGACATGAGGGCTGGGGCGAAGATGACTGTATCACTGTCAGTTAGTACAAGGGATGACCCAGATGTGGAAAGGAAGAGACGTGTCCCGTGTGTACTGCAACTAGTCGCCAATCCAACTACCCCCCATGTCCGGAATGTAAGCCCGCACCTAGGCCCGCCCATCCGCCACATCGAACATACCACCAGCACGACAACCTTCCCATTCGAAACACTGACTGGGGGTGGCGACCAGTGAACAATCATGTGTAGCCTACCCACGCGTACATGTGGGCCCTCCATGATCCATGTCACCTGCGGCAAAGACATGACATGCGCAATGAGGAAAGTGAGGAGAGCTGCCCGCCCCACGCGCAGAAGGTGCATCAGCTCCACAGACCCAGCAGCGAGTCCAGCAGGGGTCACATGTGCAGGGGCAGCTGTGCCTGGTGTGAAGGCACATGCATATAGACAGCACATCGACCAATGTGTAGTCTGCCCACATCCACAGTCCATCATCATGCGGACATAGGAATTGAACACAGGGCAACACATCTTAGTTGGTGCACCCACCGTGACCAACAATGCGCAATCATCGACGTACCCGCCCTGTGCATGGCCCCCCACCCAACGGAGGCACATCCAGTGCCACCATCCCACACACACAAGCCTTCCACGGAACATGCTGTGTCCAATGCTCAGTACAGAGTCAGCGCCCATCTGGTGGATCCTGAACAGGAGACACATGCACACACATGCCAGCTCCCACTATGTACGTCTGCCACCTGGCACGTGCAATGTAACCTCTCACCTGTGACGTGTGACTGCAAGCACACAGCCGTCTTGGCATGGGGCTGTCAATGTGGACACCAGTCAATGTTTCGGGAGCTGTGATCCGTACAGTGCTGTACATAGGGTGCAGTGCTGACACCTACTACTGTCTCATATCCCCTCGTGCCACAGGTCCCACTTGTATTGGCCGCTCAGCCCGTGCCCACATCGTCGTCGTCGTGTGCCATACTCATCCAGCCTCGGAAGCAGTTCCATGCTCAGCAGACACTCATGTTGCCGTGGCGTTGCCGCTTGACGAATATGCAGTCAGTCCCCATCAGCACGCCCCGCAAGTCATTGGGGCCTAGATCCCCATGTGCATGCACATGGCAGTGGTATGTCTCACTTGCCATTGCCATTGTTGGGAGACCTGTGTAAGTGTATTGTGGCCTTGCCGTCCCAGCTTGACAGCTGGGCTGTGGCTCATGTGCTTGCTCAGTCATGTCAGTGATGTGTATGCGAAATTGCTATGTGCCGTGTTGCTTTGACATGTGTCCTCTGCCATTTAACCCAGGCGGAGACCGAACATTGACCGCACATACCAATTGCTGGCGGACATGGACGATACAGAGGTAATCAGGAAGTTTCGGCTGGACAGGCCAACTCTGCATCGACTGTGTGCCATGTTAGAGCCCCAACTCCGTCCCCGCAGGGTGTATCCGACTGCTGTCACCCCCACGGCTAAGGTGATGGCCGCCATGCATTTCTTCGCCACTGGGTCATTCCAGCACACAGTGGGCAGTGGAGGAGGGATGTCCCAGCCCATGTTCAGCAAGGTGCTGAGGGATGTACTGGCAGCCATGATGCTGTACCGGAACAGGTACATCAGATTCCCCAGGGCTCGTGAATTGGCGGCAGTGAAGGGTGCATTCTATGCCCTTGGCAGAATCCCACACGTCGTGGGAGCCATTGACTGCACTCATGTTGGCCTTGTTCCACCACAGGCCACTGAGCACCTGTACCGCAACAGGAAGCACACGCACTCCCTGAATGTGCAAGTGGTGTGCCTTGCGGACATGGTGATCACCCACGTGTGTGCAAAGTTTCCAGGCTCGGCCCATGACGCACACATAATGCGCAACAGCATCTTGCCACGACTGATGGCCAATCTGCAACAGGATCGTGCCTGTGTTGTCGGTGAGTATGTGGAGTGGTGTAGCGTGCTGGTTGTGCGATGCTGTCCCCTGTCCAGTTGGAATAGCTACGGTTCTCTGTGTCCCTCACACCCAGGTGACTCTGCGTATCCGAATGGGGCATGGCTGCTCAGTCCATTGAGGAATCCTCGCACCCCAGCAGACGATCGATACAATGAGGCACATGGGAGGACCAGACGTGTGGTCGAGCGTACCTTTGGCCTCCTCAAGTCCAGGTTCAGGTGCCTGGACCGCACCGGGGGTGCACTGGCGTACTCCCCACAGAAGGTGTGCCAGATAGTGGTGGCGTGCTGCATGCTGCACAATCTGGCCATTCGGAAGCAGATCCCCCTCATTGTGGATGACGGAGATCAACCAGGGCCCCAGCCCGCAGACCAGGACAGCTCGAGTGAGGTGGACAGCGGAGAGGAGGAAGCTGGGAATGTGCGCCAGCAGCTCATCGCCCGCTACTTCACTTGACGGTGAGTGTCCATGTACGACGGATGATGTGTCTGTATCTGTGCAGGTGTGTGTGTGCTGTGTCAGGGTGGCCGTATGTTCACTGCGTGCAGTGTGTCAACGCTCCATGGCCAGGGTAGTATGCCACTGTTGGTGACTGTGGCATTGTGCCCTATTGCTCCGTGCGATGTGTGTACATTGCTTGTAGTTGTTGACATGTACTGTGTGATGGGTGTGTGACACACTCATTGAATGTGCTCCTGTTCTGTCTCCCACCCCTAGGTCCCTACAGGCCCTCCGGATTCCATTGCCATGCCACGCATCAGGTGCCCTTCCGCCCAAGGTGGCCGTTGTATTCCGTACAAATAAAACACAGGGCACAAACAGCAGTTAGTGAAAAAGGTGCATTTATTACAAACTGTGACATGTGATTGTGTGTAAGGTGATGACAAAAGTGGTGCGTGCAGTGACAATGAGCTGTCGGTCATGGCTGCGTGATGATCAGGGTGTACCCACTGGTTCTATGTCCATAGTCCAACACACACATGCCATCCAGCTGGCTGTGTGGAGTGGGATCGTAGAGCAAGTCAATGCAGTGGCTGGTCAAGGAAGGCTGGCGGAAGGCTGGCTGGCTGCCTCACTTGCGACTGGAGCGTGCGAAGTCCTCCCGGGAGATCTGTTTCCTCTTCGGACGGCCCCTTCCACGTTTGGGAGGGGGTGTGTGGTGGCGACCTGCTGGTGGTGGGTGAGGTGTGCTCACTGGCTGTGGACGCAGGGGAAGTGGACACTGCTGGCCGACCCTGCGCCCTAGCAGGTGGTGGCGGAGGTGGTGTTGCTGGCCTTGCCTGTGACCCCACCGCCACCACCAGCTGGCCCATGAGGTCCACGAGTTGGTCCATACGGGACACAAATAGGCCCATATGGGCGTCCATGGACCTCAGCACCCCCAGCACCTCCCGCGTGTCATTAGCAGACCTGGCCCATTGTCCTTGGGCCTCTTCATAGGCCCCAAGGACTCTGGCCATTTGAGGCAGGGCATGGCTCCCAGGGGAGGCTGGCGTTTCCCTGACCCTGCTCCTCCTACCAGTCCTGCTGCCACCGGCCTGCCCACTAGCCACATTGCACACCACGGTCCTCGCTGTGGCTCCCAGGGTGGATCCAGTCGGCCGGGCCACCACCTGCGCTGGGGCTGGTGCCAGCGAAGACGTGGTGGTGGTGGAGGCGGTGGTGGTCGGTGCGGCGATGGTGGCGGTTGCGGCAGTGGTAGTGGCCGCAATGACCGTGGGTGTGGCCGCAACGACAGTGGCAGCAGGGGACTGGGACTGTTCAGCATCCCTGGATGATGGGTTGGTGGGTAGGAGGGGTCCTGGGGAGCGGCTGGGCCCTGCCACGCCAGATGGGCCAGCTTGGTGGTCCGTGTCCGAAGAGGTGGACAGATCCTCCAGATCCGTGTGTCCTCGTTGGGGGCTTGTAGGCTGGCTGTGCTGGCTGCTGTCTCCATCCCCAGCGTCCAGCAGTTCGTCACCTGTGGAGAAAATGAGATTTGTTATTGTGTTGCACCTGGCGAAGTATGTATTAGTCGTCTGACATTGGCAGTTCGTGCAATCTCGTACATGGGTTTCCCGGAGGCGAGTGTGTGGCTGTGGCATCTGTAGTTGTGTGTGCTAGGCAATGGGACTGTGTGCTGTGCACATGTGGCATGGGACGGATTGGCCATGCCGATGGGTGTGTTGCTTTGCCCCTACTCATTGTGACTCTGGTGTATGCGGGCTCCTGGCCCATCCTGGGTCTGGTTTGTACTTTGCTTTTGGAGTTCATATGGAACGCTTAGGAACGCATATGGCAACATGGGGGCCATGCCCCAGATTCGCATTTGGGAGGGGATATGCTTTTGGGGTACATGCTGTGAGCCATGGGTGCCGAACGTGACATGTGTTGTGGCAGCATGACAGTGCATGGTCTGAGGTGTGTGCATGCCTGACATGCCCTGCATATTTGCTGTCTGTTGTGGTTACTGGACATGGCATTGGACGCATCGTTATGAGTGAGTGATAGTTGTGTGCCAGCCAACGTATTGCAGTTGTCCCATCTCCTTGGTGTGCGTGCTGCCCTGTGCCATGTGCATCACTGCAGTGCTCGGGGGGGTGTGGCCCATGTTGTGTGTTGTTGCTCACAGTGTGTTGTGCGCTTAATTGACTTCTGGCACATGGTTGGTCATGGGCATGTGTCTTAGCGTGACTGCTGTATGTGTGGCAGCTGTGCGGATGACATGCCTTTCATGTGACTGGGGCTGACGGATGGGATGGATGGTATGTTGTATGTGCATGGTGTGTCTGTGAGTTTGATGGGTTCAGTGGTGTTCGTGTGCATTTCTGTTGTTCCGCTCTGTTGCGTCTAGTGTTGTTTGTCTTACATAGGCATAGTTGTGGGGTGTGGGGTTGACAGGCAGTGGGGGCTACATGGACAGGACTTCAATGGTGTTTCGGTTGTGTGTGATGAGTTGCACAGTGGCTGCCGTGTGGGACTATATTCAGTGTGGCTTGTGCATGCAGACGTGGCTCCTTGGGTGTTGCTATGTCTGTGATGGGTCATGTGGGGTGTGAGTCTGTTGTTCATGTCCGTGTGCACATTGTTCACTTGTTCGTGACGGTGGGCGGTGCTGCGTGTTCGTGTGCTACGTGACATGTCCCATGTGTTGGTGGTGTTATGGTCCTCATGCCTCCAGTAATCCAGCCCTGTCCAGTTTCCCACCTGCAAGTTGTTCGTGCGTGCACTGTACTGGATGCCACATGGCTCTAAGCGGGGGTGCTCCATGTTGCAGGTCTGTGGGGGTGGGGGGGTGTAGTGGGTCGTGGGGGTGGCTGTACACCCACTGACACCGATTGCTGTGGACCGTGATGTCTGCCTTTCGGCTGTCGTTGTGCACTGCGGTGGCTGACACGTGGCTGTGGGGTGTGGGGGATGCTCCTCCTTGCTGTGCTGTGGGACTGGGGCCTGGTGTGTGTTGTACTTGGGCTGTCCACCGTCCCACCCACTGCACTTTGTGTTCCTGCCACTTACCTGTTACTTGTCGGTTAGTGCAGCTGTGGCGGACACATGGGTGTGGTGGGTGCTCGTTGTGGCGCTTCTGGCATATTTGGGGACCTGTTGGTGGTTACGTGGCTGGCTTAGTGTACACATGTCCCCACGCATCTTACAGTTGTTCGGTTTGGGCTGTGTGTGGTAGTGTCTGTTGCATGTGCGTGTGATGTGTTGTGTATTGTGTGCTGGACATGGGGGTGTTTGTCCCTGGGAGCTGTGGCATGGTGGTTGCGCATGTGAGTACATAGCGGTGTGCTAGTATACATTGGTTTGTACTTACCAGCCTCCACTCCCCCTGCTAATCCGGCGAGGATCTCCGGATGTATTACGACTCGCACCTTCTCCTCCCACGCTTTGAAGGTCTTAAAGAGCGCGGGATTCCCTCCGCCAGTGACGGCAGCCAGCTCTCTGTTTTTGCCCTCCTTCTTCTTGACCAGGCTCTTTACGTCATTCCAACGTTTGTTTATCTCGACTCTGTTCCTGGGCAGGGTCCCGACTGCATTGACCTGGTCTACGATCTGGTTCCACATTCTGTTTCTGGTGGCTAGTGGTGTGTGCTGGACCATGTTCCCATAGATTTGTGGGTGCACCTTGATGATCTCGTCGACCATGACCGTCAGCTCCATGGGCGTGAACTTGGGCATTCTTTGTGGTGCCATGGTGTTTGTGGTGCTGGTGCGGTGTGTGTTGTGTAATGTGCAGGGGGTTTGTGGTGCAGGTGTTTGGTGGTGGTGGTGGTGGTGGTTGTGATGTGTGCGTTTCTGTGGTGTGCTGCTGTCCTTGCTGTGTCACTGTGTCCTCTCCTCTCCTCTCTGGTTTGCAATGTAGCAAGGGGTTGTGGTCTGTGGGAGTGCTGCTTTTGTACTCACCTATGTGGGTGTGTCCTCATGGTCTGTTGTTTTCAGGTGTGTTGTGTCTGGGGTTCTGGCCTTTGTATTTTTTGTTTGTCCGGGGGGTGTTTTCGGGATGTGTACTGTGCTTGTGTATTTGTGTGTGCCTTGCTGTGTGGACTTGTTGGCCATGTTGTGTGCTATTGGTTTTGTGTGCGGATGGTTTCTGTGCAGGTACGTGGGCGCCATGGCTTCTGCCGTGTCGATTCTCATCTGCGTTGTTTGCGCTGGCGGGCGGTATATTTGTTGTTTTTCCGCGCTCATGGCGGTGCGATCGTAATTTCACGTGCGGTGTGTCGGCCGTGTGGGCGGGCGGTTTTGTGTTGTCGTGCGTGTTTCCGTCCGTGGCGGGCGGTTTGACTCCGACTCGGACGATGGCGGGCGGTATTTTGTGTGATTTTTCCGCCGATGGCGGTTTTCGGTTTGTGTACTCATAATGGCGTGGTCGGTGTTCAGGCGGTGTGTGCGGGCGGATTTTTGCCGCTTCCATGCCTGGCGGATTTTTTTACGCCGGGTATCGTAATGGGCCCCTGAGTTATTTATTTTGGGAGTGGGTTGTGGTTTTATAGGGGAATAGGGTGGGAAGTAATTTAATTATAATAAAGTAATTTTTTATGTTTATTTATTAGTATTTATAATTAATTTAATAATTCTTTATTAATTATTTATTAATTGATTAATTGATAATTAAAATATTTTTTTTTTTTTTTTAGGAGCAGGTTGTGGGTTTAGAGGGGAATAGGGTGGGAAGTAATTTAATTATAATAAAGTAATTTTTTATTTTTATTTATTAGTATTTATAATGTATTTATTATTAATTACTTATTAATTGGTTATTAATTTTTATTAATTGATAAATTGATAATTAAAATATATTTTATTTTTAGGAGCGGGTTGTGGGTTTATAGGGGAATAGTGTGGGAAGTAATTTAATTATAGTAAAGTAATTATTATTTTTTATTTATTAGTATTTATAATTAATTTAATATTTAATAATTATTAATGGGTTATTAATGTTTAAAATTATTAAATTGATCATTAAGTTAAAAGTGTTATTTTGTTAAGAAGTGGGTTGTAGGTTTATAGGGAAATAGGTTGGGAAGTAATTTAATTAAAATAAAGTAATTAATATTTTTTATTTATTAGTATTCATTTTATATTTCTATTTTATAGTGTGGTGTGTGGTAATTAATTTAATAATATTTAATTATTAATTGTTTGAAAAGTATAAATATTTAATTGGTAAATATGTTAATTCTGTCAAATTTGTATGAGTTCTTTGTGCGTTTATAGTGGAATATGGTGTGAAGTAACTTATTTATAAATTATTAATAAATATTTTTTGGATTATAATTATGTATTTGTAAAGATAGTTGTTTGTAAAATTTTCTTTTAAAACTTTTATAAATTAATGTTTGTATTTAATTTTTAGTATTATTTCATATTTAATTATTTTTGTATCTTTTGGAATTTTGCAATATTTTGATATTTGTTTTGTGTTATTAACAATTTTTGTATTGTATTTGCTATTTTTTTTTTTTTATTTAAATTTTTGAAATTATTAATTTTAACCCTTTGCTATCCAACACTTTCCCTACTGTTGCACTCACTGGAGTGGGAATAGTAATTTTTACCCCTACGCTATCCAACACTTTCCCTACTGTTGCACTCACTGGAGTGAGAATAGTAATTTTTGCCCCTACGCTATCCAACACTTTCCCTACTGTTGCACTCACTGGAGTGGGAATAGTAATTTTTACTCCTACGCTTTCCAACACTTTCCCTACTGTTGCTCTCACTGGAGTGGGAATACTAATCTTTACCCCTACGCTATCCTACACTTTCCCTACTGTTGCACTCACTGGAGTGGGAATAGTAATTTTTACCCCTACGCTATCCAACACTTTCCCTACTGTTGCATTCATTGGAGTGGGAATAGTTATTTTTGCCCCTACGCTATCCAACACTTTCCCTACTGTTGCATTCATTGGAGTGGGAATAGTAATTTTTACCCCTACGCTATCCAACACTTTCCCTACTGTTGCACTCACTGGAGTGGGAATAGTAATTTTTACTTCTACGCTATCCAACACTTTCCCTACTGTTGCACTCACTGGAGTGGGATTAGTAATTTTTACCCCTACGCTACCCAACACGTTCCTTACTGTTGCACTCACTGGAGTGGGAATAGTAATTTTTACTCCTACGCTATCCAACAGTTTCCCTACTGTTGCACTCACTGGAGTGGGAATAGTCATTTTTACCCCTACGCTATCCAACAGTTTCCCTACTGTTGCACTCACTGGAGTGGGATAGTAATTTTTAACCTTCCGCTATCCAACATTTTCCCTACTGTTGCACTCACTGGAGTGGGAATAGTAATTTTTATTCCTACGCTATCCAACACTTTCCCTACTGTTGCACTCTCTGGAGTGGGAATAGTAATTTTATCCTCTCCGCTATCTAATATTTTCTTTATTGTTTAAGTTAATATATTGTAAAATGTATTATACATTTAAAAAAAATATTGTAATATTTTAATTTATTATATATATATTTTATTTTTATGTTATTGGTGTATGTGTATATATATGTATTTATATTTTTTAATATGTTTGTAACAAAATATAATTTATTAAAATAATTATTTATTAATATTATTAAGTAAATATTTATATTATATTTTATATATATCTATGTTTAATTTATTTTTACATTATATGTACTAATTATAATTTTAAACATTTTCTAATAATTTTAACAATGTTTAGTTTAATTACCTGTATTATTTAATTTATATTACATTATTTTTTAAACATAAAAAAACGATATTTTTAACAACAATATTTTTTTATCAATATTTTTGTACTTACCATAATGTGGATAGGACTTCGATATTCTGGACATCGATATTTCGGGTCCGATATTTTTGTCGTCAATATTCTGGTCGTCAGAGATTGCATCTTTGGCATAGACTCTCTGCAATGACCCTGAACTTTGGATTGTACCATGACTGTTTGAAGAGTCTAATCATAGCATCTCTCCCAACATGTGTTCATCCATGGTACATCCTTGCCATTTGTGAAAGTAAACAGTCTGGCATTACTGGTCTCTCATCTACATACACCCATACTTCATCATCAGATCTCTTTTTACAGCCTGATTTGATCCAAATTTCTTTTTCTTCATCACTAGCTTCTTCCTGCAATTGTTTAATTTCATCCCATGTTTCTATTGCAGAGAACATCAAGTGACAATTTGTATTATTTTTCTCTTTTCCTCGGTTTATTGAAATTGAATTTTGTGCACAGAAACGAGCCACTTGGTCTGCGTATCTGCTCCCACTGGTCACATAATCATTTCCTGACTTATGTGCTGAACATTTAACCACTGCAACTCTTTTAGGCAATTGTAGTGCATTCAGTAAATCTTTTACATGTTTATTAATTCTGATTGGGGATCCTGAAGAAGTCAGAAATCCACGTTGCATCCACAATTGACCAAAGTCGTGAACCACCCCAAAACCATATTGACTATCAGTGAATATGGTTACTCTCAAATTTTTGCCAATTATGCACGCTCTAGTCAATGCAATTAATTCAGAAATGTGTGCTGAATTTATCCCTCTTAGACAGGATGCTTTAAGAACCATAGCCACTGTACATACAGCATACGAAGCACTCAATACACCTTTTCATCTCTCAGGCAAGATCCATCCACAAACATCACACAATCTGATTATTCCAGTGGTGTATCTTTTATGTCAGATCTTGGTTTTGTACACAACTCTGTCACATCCAAACAATCATGATCTGCTTCGTCTCTCACTTCTTCACAACTTGAACTTGGCAACAAAGTTGCTGGATTCAATGTTGTACATCTTGTTACTGTCACATTCTCAGCACCCAGAATCACTCTCTCGTATTTAGTCAAACGACTGTACGTCATGTACTGTGTTCGCGTACGAGTCAATAAGATCTCAACAGAATGTGGCACATATACTTTCACTGGATGTCCCATAACAATTGACTCACTCTGCTCAAGACTCACACAAGTAGCAGCCACTGCTTTCAAACAACCTGGCAATGCTGCAGCCACTGAGTCCAAAGTAGCAGAAAAATATGCCACTTGTCGACGTGCCATTCCATGTGTCTGTGTCAGAACTTAAAGCGCACACCCATCTCTCTCACAACAGAACAATGCAAACTCTTTCATATAGTCTGGCATTCCCAATGCAGGTGCTCGACAAAGACTATCTCGCAGCTCAATGAATGTTTCATGCTCTCTTCATCCAATTCAATCGGATCAGTCACATCTTTGTGAGTCAACCTTTGTAAAGGCTTGGCAATCAGTGAGAATCCACTGATCCATTGCCTACAATATCCTACCATGCCCAAAAACATTCAAACTTCTTTCTGTGTTTTTGAGGTTCCATTTGCAAAATAACATTGATTCGATCCTGTAACACTCTCCTAACTCCTTTCTCAATTTTGTGTCCCAAATATTGAACTTCTTTCTGACAAAATTGTAATTTTGCTGGGACACTTTATGCCCACCTTCTGCCAAATTATTCAGTAGACCAATTGTATCTGTCACACATGCCTCTCGTGTTTTTGATGCCACCAATAGGTCATCAATATACTGCACTAACACTGAATTTTCTGGCATAACCAATGACTCTAGACATTTTTTCAAAATCTGATTAAAAATTGAAGGACTCTCTGTATACCCTTAAGGTGCTCGGCACCATGCCAAAACATGGTCTCCGAACCGGAAAGCAAATACATTTTGGCTATCCGGATGTAAAGGTATCGAGAAAAATGCTTGCACAAATCAATCACTGTATACCATTCCGCATCACAAGGAATTTGGTAAAGAATCACTGCTGGGTTTGGCACTATTGGACAGCAAGGTACCACAATTTTATTGATTTTTCGCCAATCCTGCACTATTCTGTATTTTCCACTTGGTTTCTTAATTCCCATAATAGGTGAATTGCAAGGACTTCCCAATATTTCTTTCAAAATGCCCTGTTCAATCATTTGTTCTATTACAGGAATAACTCCTGCTATGGTCTCAGGACTCATCTTATATGGTGGAGTTTTTGGAATCTCTGCACCTTGTTTTACTGTAATTTGAATAGGGTCAACACCTTTCATCAGTCCAATTTCTTTTCCTGTAAAATCCCACACATCTGTTCTCACTGTGTCTCTCAACTCACCAGGCAAATCCTCAAATGTGAGCAATGAATATAGATCATTCACTTCCGGCCCTTGCTTTGCTAACATCATTTTAAAAACAACATCTTCATCTGGCATCTGAAAAGCAATACCATCCGGTGTACAATAGATGGTACAATTCATCTTGTAAAGTAAATCCCTACCTAAAAGATTCACTGGACTCGTGTCACATACCACAAAACGATGCATATCTCTGAATTCTCCAATATGAACCTCCATTGGTTTGGTCACTGGAGTTCTAATATACTTATTTGAAACTCCTACGACTTGGATAGTTTCTCCCGAGAGGGGTAAGTTTGGAATTTCTGCTGCTGTTACAGTAGAACGGGTAGCACCAGTGTCCACAAGGAATGTAATATTATTACCTTCCACTTTCCCATCAACAAAAGGACCTGATTGATCTACCACTAGAGATGCGCCAAGCACGCACTCTTCCTCCCCCCTCAGGCACCGTCATTGAGATGAATCTGAATCACTCTCAGGACACTGCAACCAATATTGTTGTACATTCTGATTCTTACCAACTTGTTCACTCGAGTGGAATCCAGCATTCGCACTGTATCTCTGTACCTGAGCATTCACATTATTTGGCATAGGAGCTTGAGGTACTTGTATTTGTTGAACCTGTGATGTAACTACCTGTTGCTGTTGCAGCTATTGTTGATTCACAACCACTTCATTCTGCATCTGCGTATTGAAATTTTGAATCATTCCATTATTTCCTAGCAAAGACTTACACTCATTCTTCCAATGTCCTAACTTTCCGCACGCATGACAAGGATATTTCTTTTTCATTTCTTCTCTATTATTCTTACCTCTACCTTTTCCACCATTTAATACACCATTCATTTTAGGTACCTGACCATTTTGAAAATTCTGATTCTGTCCTTTCATTTGAAAATCTGTTTGAGAACCATTGACATAACTCCCATCTTTCTGTTGCACCACTTTCACTTGTGCCCACATCATATCTCAAAATCTCATCCACTGTCTTACTCTGCCAACAAATCAAGTGTTGCTGGATCATATTACTAATCTCAGGTTTCAATCCAAATACAAACCTATACCCAAAATGTCCCATATCTTTGTCAGTTATACTTTCAAAGCCACCATACTGTTTAAACACCTGTAAAAGCCTCTCATAATATGCATGAACTGATTCTTTTGACTCCTGTGTTGTCCTATCAATTTTAACCCAATCTGTTTCTTTTGGAGAAATTTTACCCTTCAGGTAAGTAATTACCTGATTATATTTTTTCGTCACCTCTTCTGAAGGTGCTCCTGTTTTAACATCTCTAGGATATTCCTCTTTTGGCCAGTCAACTGCAATTTTACACTCAGTCCATAAATCAGCTGGAACTACAATGTCAAATAAACCATCCAAGTCTTTCAACAAAACCTTTGAACCTTTTACAAACCTTTCTACCTATTTGTACCACTCAACAGGCTTTTCTCTCAATCTGGGGAAATCATTAGTAAAAGACAATATATCGTGTCTTGACCAAGGAATGTGAACATATCCACCACCTGGAACTTCTCTCATCGCATATATCATTTCAACTTGCTCTGCTTCTCTTAACGGAAGTAAAGAAGTTGCATTCACATTTTTACTAGCAACCATTTCTTCCTTCTTTTACGCCCATCTACCTTTCCATCGTTCCACATCACCCCATCTTTTCAAGGTGTTAATCAACTCTTTTATTTGCAATCGTTTACCAGATGTATTTAAACTCTCTAAATCCTTTTCAGTAAAATCCAATCTATATGTTTTCTGCAAAGCTTTAGACTTCCCAATATCCACTCCATGGGGTAGATTACGATGGCGGTCGGAAAAACATACCGACCGCCATGGTAGCGGCAAAAAACCGCCCGCATGGCCACCGGGAAAAACGCTGGATACATTACGATGAACCGGCACAATAATCCGTCCGCGGCGGCGGGAGACAACGAAAAACCGCCCGCACTCGCCGGACCAGCTGAAAATCCGACCGCAACGGCCGGATACTCAGCGGAAAAGCCAAGAACCGCCGCCATGCACACAGAGTAACCGCCCGTGACATTATGACATCCCCGCTACCACCATGGTACCTACCTATGAATCCGACCGCATCGTGCGCGAACAGTGATGAATCCGATAGGCGGCGGAAGGGCTGCAGCATAGCCACCGCTGCCGAGGAATCGCTGCGGAGGAACCGCAAAAAAAATGGCGGACGTAGAAAAAATACGAAAAAAAAACAAACAATGCACACACTGAAGTAGACCTGTCCCAATACAAACCAAATGTGCCCAATGACAACAGCCCCAGAAATTTCAAAATAACCAATCACAGGACAACACACACAACACACCTGACAGCAACATACCAGCTTGCCACACCCCCCATAGCCGAGCATAAAACCAGCCCCTCCCTGACCACAATCCTTTGCTACACTCCACAACTGAAGGTTCCAACCCCAGAGAACAAAGGAGAGGCAAACCTGCACACAGCACCACCACAACACACACACCACCTACACCACCCACAACACCCACAACACCCACACAACTGCACCACAGAACATCTGCACAGCACACACCATGGCACCACACAAAATGCCAAAATTCACTAATGCAGAGCTTGCAGTCATGGTAGATGAGATAATAAGAGTTGAACCACAACTCTATGGCAACATGGTCCAACACACCCCATTAGCCACAAGAACCCAAATGTGGGTGAGGATAGTCAATAAGGTCAATGCAGTAGGGACCACCCCCGCAACAAGCAGGAAATACAGAAGCGGTGGCATGACCTGAAGACCGTGGTGAAGAGGAAGAGGGCCAAGAACCGTCAGCTGGCTGACGGGACTGGTGGAGGCACTCCCATCCCACCCAAACCATACAGTCCGTGGGAGGAGAAGGTCCTTGGAATCCTACATCCAGAGAGTCTTGAAGGAATCCGCGGGGACTGGAAGCTGGTAAGTACAAACCAATGTATATCATCACATTGCCATGTACCGTCTTGCACAAATTCAAACCTACAACCCCTAGGCCAAAGGACATTCGTCTGACCCACAATACCCAAAACAGGTCACACAGATGTAACCACCACTCAACCTGAAAAAGCACAAAGCTAAACAAAACCAACTGGGATGCATGTGTACAGACAAAAAGCACTACAACACACACCAGGCCCCCATCTCCCACCCCTCAGCAGGATGGAGCACCACACCCAGAAGCATGTGTCAGCGATTGAACGCTCCCCACCACCTAACAGGTAGGTAGCCATCTTCACAGGGATGGGGAATGTGTATCTGGAGGCAGCACTACAACTCCCAACAGGCCCCCTCTCACACCCCTCAGCAGGATGGAGCACCCCACCCAGAAGCATGTGTCAGCCATTGAGCACTCCCCCACCACCTAACAGGTAGGTAGCCATCTTCACAGGGATGGGGAATGTGTATCTGGAGGCAGCACTACAACTCCCAACAGGCCCCCTCTCACACCCCTCAGCAGGATGGAGCACCCCACCCAGAAGCATGTGTCAGCCATTGAACGCTCCCCCACCACCTAAAAGGTAGGTAGCCATCTTCACAGGGTTGGGGAATGTGTATCTGGAGGCAGCACTACAACTCCCAACAGGCCCCCTCTCCCACCCCTCAGCAGGATGGAGCACCCCACCCAGAAGCATGTGTCAGCCATTGAACGCTCCCCCACCACCAAACAGGTAGGTAGCCATCTTCACAGGGATGGGGAATGTGTATCTGGAGGCAGCACTACAACTCCCAACAGGCCCCCTCTCCCACCCCTCAGCAGGATGGAGCACCCCACCCAGAAGCATGTGTCAGCCATTGAACGCTCCCCCACCACCTAACAGGTAGGTAGCCATCTTCACAGGGTTGGGGAATGTGTATCTGGAGGCAGCACTACAACTCCCAACAGGCCCCCTCTCCCACCCCTCAGCAGGATGGAGCACCCCACCCAGAAGCATGTGTCAGCCATTGAACGCTCCCCCACCACCTAACAGGTAGGTAGCCATCTTCACAGGGTTGGGGAATGTGTATCTGGAGGCAGCACTACAACTCCCAACAGGCCCCCTCTCACACCCCTCAGCAGGATGGAGCACCACACCCAGAAGCATGTGTCAGCCATTGAACGCTCCCCCACCACCAAACAGGTAGGTAGCCATCTTCACAGGGATGGGGAATGTGTATCTGGAGGCAGCACTACAACTCCCAACAGGCCCCCTCTCCCACCCCTCAGCAGGATGGAGCACCCCACCCAGAAGCATGTGTCAGCCATTGAACGCTCCCCCACCACCTAACAGGTAGGTAGCCATCTTCACAGTGTTGGGGAATGTGTATCTGGAGGCAGCACTACAACTCCCAACAGGCCCCCTCTCCCACCCCTCAGCAGGATGGAGCACCCCACCCAGAAGCATGTGTCAGCCATTGAACGCTCCCCCACCACCTAACAGGTAGGTAGCCATCTTCACAGGGATGGGGAATGTGTATCTGGAGGCAGCACTACAACTCCCAACAGGCCCCCTCTCCCACCCCTCAGCAGGATGGAGCACCCCACCCAGAAGCATGTGTCTGTAAGTAAAAACCAAAGTGACACTGCACAGGTAATCAGACAGTGCATGCACACCACCATCACTCAACAAAAGCATTGAGAGACATGACAACATGAGGCTCTACTTCACCCAAAAATAGAAAAGAAAAGCACAGCCATTGACAGGATGCAGACAGCTCAGCGAACGTAACTGTGACAGAAACAGAACTGTGACTCTCAACAAATATGTCCAAGCAAACGGGCCTCTGACATGCATCACCCAGACTTCCCTCTGTAGCGTACATGGGTGCTGATCATGAAGGACCATGGGAAAACCAAACTAGCATGGTCTGCTGTATAAAGAAATACAAGCACAGGACATGTCAACGGTATGCATGTGATGACAATGGCTAGTCCATGCACACAGGTAATGTCTGCCAGGCAGAGTGATCAGCAAAGATGCTGAACATCAACTTGTAGTCATGCCAGTTGTCAGATGACAACCTCACATTGAAATCACCAATACTAGACGTGTGGCATGCTAACCAATCACAGGTCACACCATTGTGAAATGATGAATGTAACTCCACTTCATGGCATGAGGCACATCACTGTGCAGACATACAATGTGTGAAAAAGGCAACTGTGTGTAGCATAACATGTAAATAAGAGACATCAAACACAGCAACCCTGAGGTGTGTAAAGCAATTACCATCTACTTCCTGTCCCACAGGTGACCAACAACTGACTGCAGAGGACGACAACCTCAACCAGCACAGCCAGTCACCAGCTCCCGAACATCTCCCCTCGGATGCAGACTCCCTGGATAATGATGAGGAGGAGGACCAACCCGGACCATCTGGTGTGGCAGGGCGTAATGTGTCCCAGGACCCCACAGCCCCACCACCCTCAGCAACAACATCAACGCAGAGCCCTGCTGCAACGACCTGTGCCACCACCACCACCTCCACCACCACTACCACTGCTGCCTGCAACACTCGCCCTGCTCCACAGGCCAACCAGACCACAACAACTGTGGAGGTTCGGGAGAGTAGGCCGGTGCCCACAGGAGGGAGGCAACAGGGCCGTGACAGCAGGTCAGGTGTGAGGACAAGGCTGACCCAAAGGGAAGAAGACCCTGCCACTGAATCACTGGCACACATTCACAGAGTTGTGGGGGCCTATGAACACGCCCAGGGACAGTTGAGGCAGGCTCAGCAGGATGCCCGTGAGCAACAACAGATGCTGCGCTCAATTGACAACCGCATGGGCCAACTCGTGGCCTGCATGGGCCAAATCAGGGACCTCCTGGGCCAGCTAGTGGGGGTC
Source organism: Calotriton arnoldi (assembly GCA_963921515.1). Lineage (NCBI taxonomy): Eukaryota > Metazoa > Chordata > Amphibia > Caudata > Salamandridae > Calotriton > Calotriton arnoldi. The sequence goes on along the minus strand of CAWUFW010002337.1, from coordinate 625,154 downwards.
CTCAGGGACAGGCATGCGGCACCGCCAACACCTACAGCTCCCTCTGTTGTGACGCAGGATGACAGACCCCCCACCCTCCCCTGCGTCCAGCGAGCATGGGGACTCATCAGACACCACTGGCCATGCACCTGTGTCCCCCCCTGCCAAAAGAGCAAGGGGCCGCCCGAAAAAATCATTGGGAGCATCCCGTGGCAAAGCACCTGGCAAAAGCCAGTCAAGTAGCCAGCCATGATGGCACCCCTCTTCACCCTGCTGTGTACCCTGCAGACTGTCCCCACACACAATGCCGTGGGAATGGCAAATGACTGTTGGACTGTGTTACCATACTGATCTGGTGTATACTCTATTGTCTCATCTACCATCACTGACAAATCTGTTATTCACCATTCACAAATCTGTCAATATCCACATCTACATCACATGTATCCACTGTAAATAAACACTAATAACGCACCAATGTAGTTGTCACTGTTCCATGTTCATCACAGTATGTTAACTCACACCCATGATTACAATGTCACAGGAGCAGGGATACTCCGCAGGCAAGTAGAGGCTGAAGGGACCTAGGAAAACACAACAGAACATCAGTTGCTACTCAGGTGGTGGACTAACAACCATCACACAACACAGCACATCAAGGTACGACAATCTGCACATGTCACAAGGAGCAACTGTACCAACATAGACATCAAGTAGCTGTGTCAAAAGATCCCTTGCCATACACATCTGCAGCCAGCACTGACTCTGCAACATGCTGTAGTCACAAAACTCACATACACATATTCACCAAGCACAACATCATCAGACAACAGCCAGTATTGACATTGCCACTGACCATCAAGTGAAGTAGTTGTTGATGAGCTGCTGACGCTGTCCAACACCTTCCTCCTCTCCACTATCCTCGTCACTTGACGTTTGGGTGTTTGCAGGTGGGGGCTGTGGCTGGTCATCATCATCCTGGATTAAGGGGATCCCCTTCCGCACGGCCAGGTTGTGTAGCATGCAGCATGCTACCACTATCTGACACACCTTGACGGGTGAGTACTGCAGAGCCCCTCCGGTCTTGTCGAGGCATCGAAAACGCGATTTCAGGAGTCCAAATGTTCGCTCAATGACCCGACGTGTCCTCCCATGGGCATTGTTGTAGCGCACTTCAGCTGGTGTCCTGGGATTGCGAAGTGGACTCAGCAACCAAGGTCCGTTGGGATATGCAGAGTCACCTAAGTGTGAAAGACCCATACAGATTGAGTGTCTGACATGTGTCCGAGGACAGCATGGCACACAAACAGCACACGACTCGACCCTTTGTACTCACCCACAATCCATGCCCGCTCCGGCGCCAGATTGGCCATCAGCTGTGGTAAAATGCTGTTGCGCATTATGTGTGAATCGTGGGCTGATCCTGGAAACTTTGCACAGACGTGTGAGATGACCATATCTGCCTGGCACACCACTTGCACATTGATGGAATGATAATGTTTCCTATTTCGGTAAATATGATCCCGTGCTTGGGGTGGAATCAGGGAAACATGTGTGCCATCTATTGCACCAATTACATTAGGAACGTGTCCAAGTGCATAAAATTCGCCCTTCACATCCACCAACTCATGCCGCCTGGGGAAATGTATGAATTGGTCCCTGTGTTGCATCATAGCCAACAGGACATCACGTAGCACCATGCTGAATGTTGGTTGGGACATCCCCCCTGCAATGCCCAGTTTGCTGGAAGGATCCCGTAGCCACGAAATGTAGGAATGCCATCACCTTTGCCGTTGCCGTGAGTGCTGTTGGGTATGTCCTGCGTGGAAGCAGGTGTGGCTCCAATATTGCACAAAGTTCCAGGAGGTTTGTCCAATCCAGACGGAATCGCCTTATGATGTCGGTATCCTCCATGTTAGCCAGCAGGGTGAAGGTACGAAACACATTAGGTCGCCTCCTAGGTGAGATGAAAGGGGACACGTCATAGCAACATAAATTAGGATGTGCACAAATTCATAAAGTCTGTCCTGTCACGGCGCTAACATTGACTGTCATCCCTGAAAGCACACAGTGCAATTCAGTGTTGTCCCAACATGAGACAGATTAATTGTACAACTGTCGTGGATGTGCACAGTCAGTAGACACAATACGAACACTGTCTATGTGAATGCCAAGAGTCACATATCGAGCTGAGGTGGACTCAGCCTTGGGTGTACATGACACAGGACATGTGTGAAGCAGAGACACTGCTGGCTTCCACGTTGCTGATGTACCTGCCACACCTCCTTGGCCAATAATTGCAGGGGACACATCAACAACACAATGTGGATAGATCATTGGGATTGTCTTTGTACTCAGTGCCACTTCGAACACACTCAAATTCAATGACATTCACATCCCAAACCCATACATGTGCCAATGTCATCAGTACACAGGCCATATCTGCTGCTGACTTGAATACAAAGTCGGACAGTGACAGATGATGTCACGCCTGTGCAGAGTATGTGTACCACTGTAACAGGCCACCATTACCCCACTGCCCAATACTCTCTACAAGCACACAGATAGCCAATGTGGCACACATTAACAATAGATGAGGGACGTGATCAGCAGGGCCTGTATGCACCCTTAATCTTCCCCCATTTTGGACATTTACATGCAGCATCAAGGAGGGACTGCCCAAGGACACATGTGCACCACAACACATACCATGGTGATACACATCCAGCTGTTTCAAGACACAACAGTGCCACAACACATACATACAACACTACTTGGACAATGCCAAGCCAGTATGCCAACAAGTCCACGCATGAACATACTGTATGCATGACATATGGACTACTGGCTCAGACACCTGACACCAGTGGATGTAATTTTACACCACATGTCCCAAAGGACATGCATCCTGACCCTCATTCCACACAGGCTGTCAGGCCCAACACAGCATACAATCAATATCCCACATCTAACAAACATGCTGGCTGTGCATGAGTAGTGGGACACTGGTACCTCACATTGACCAAATGTCGGAGTTGGATGAGTGTCACAGGCACAACAGTCAAGGTACATCTCACCTGTCTTGGGTGCCCACTCCATCCTGATACACCAGCAGATGTGATCCACCCACACAGTGCTGGAATAGATGGTGAGCAAGGATGGCTAGCACCCCATAGCATGCACATACACTAGTGTTGGTGGCAACACACTGCACACGTGTGCCACTTGTGCTGACCATCCAACATTGCAGACAATTCCCGCTAATCAGTGCACACACATTGCACAGGCAAAACTGGACACCCATAGCCTGTGGACAAATGTCGCATACTATATTCCATACAGTTAGCACAATCCACAACCGTGCATGCAGTCCATCTGCCAACGCAACATTCCTGATGTGAACAATGGACATGCACTGGTGGCAGGTGAGTAGCACCGGAACACAGCACAACACTCAAAAACATAGTGTAGCTAAGCACCATTGTTGAAATGTACATGTCACTGATTCACATTCAACAGTCCAAACAACATGAGCACAGACCTGACACTACCACATAGGTCCCTGTGGTTACAGGTGGCAGACATGTAGCAAAGACATCTGCTCTGGCCGTCTACCCAAGTGACAAACAATAATAATGCAACGGATGCCAGGTGTGGTGCTGAAGTACTCGTCATCCTTTAGCAGGTCGAGCCCCCCTGTACATGTGGACATACACTGCAGGAGTTGCCAGTGTGTACAAAGACATAACATGCGGCATGTAATTGGTCTTAGCAATAACACAACAGGGTGACATCTGTTTCCAATGATGACAGTCATGCTGAATAAATGAGTTCATCTGGGTTTTCAGTGTAACACATGGGCTCAGGTGTGAGATAGTGGTCAGCATGGGTGGCAGATACGACATTGTGTGTAAATATTGCTCAACATAATGAAGTACAGTGTTCCATTTGGTGTGAGACGTTACACAGTGGCTGACATTTGTGACAGGAGACCATATCAATGTTATCCAGTGCCATGTGCCACTGTACGTATCCACTGTGCGTAGTACAGTAATGACCATTGATCCACACACAACAAGAACTGTCTGTAGGTGCCTTAAACGTGCCCCATAAACACAATGACGCACAGAGTGTACGATGTGATGCTGCATATTCCCCATAGCGGATGCACATACTGTCCGTGAATTGGGTGGCGGAGCATGCCAACCACCATTTGTACCTGTGTCGATGCCCACCACTGACGCAAGTGTGTCATGTGCTGCACATGACACATTGGTGTTAGTGATGGCCCTCTACATAGCTGCAGATGGCGTTTGTCATGCTCCACCAGCCACATCCCGGTCACCCATGTCACTCTATGGCAATCAAACAGCGGTAGCGCCGGCCAGGACCCCACAGTGTGTCACCGCCATGAACCATGCCCTTGCAGCCAATGGGGACCGCTATCGCGGTGGCATGATGCAGATTCTAAAATCGCGGTAGGCGTGCTCCGCCCCCAGTGGATGCGGAGATAGGATGCATTTGTAAGATGCACCACCGCGGTAGCGCCGGCCAGGACCCCGCGGTGTGTCACCGCCATGAACCATGCCCTTGCAGCCAATGGGGACCGCTATCGCGGTGGCATGATGCAGATTCAAAAATCGCGGTAGGCGTGCTCCGCCCCCAGCGGATGCGGAGATAGGATGCATTTGTAAGATGCACCACCGCGGTAGCGCCGGCCAGAACCCCGCGGTGTGTCACCGCCATGAACCATGCCCTTGCAGCCAATGGGGACCGCTATCGCGGTGGCATGATGCAGATTCAAAAATCGCGGTAGGCGTGCTCCGCCCCGCGGAGGCGGTCATTGGATGCTTTTGAAGAAGGCTGACCTGGAACACCAATGGCAGAGGACTATGACCACTGAAACGAGTCCAGGGCCCTATATATGTGTGGAAGGGAGCACCACATTTCCACTGCTCACAGAGCCTGCTGCCTGGGACCCCTCACCTGCTGCTGCCTCCAGGGACTGCTGCCTGAGACCCCTCACCTGCTGCTGCCTCCAGGGACTGCTGCCTGGGACCCGTCACCTGCTGCTGCCTCCAGGGACAGCTGCCTGAGACCCCTCACCTGCTGCTGCCTCCAGGGACTGCTGCCTGAGACCCCTCACCTGCTGCTGCCTCCAGGGACTGCTGCCTGGGACCCCTCACCTGCTGCTGCCTCCAGGGACTGCTGCCTGAGACCCCTCACCTGCTGCTGCCTCCAGGGACTGCTGCCTGGGACCCCTCACCGCCCACTGCCGCCGCTGACGTCTCATGTCCACAGTGATGGCTAGGACGGAGAAGATCCGTGCCAGTCCATTTACAAGCGAGGAGCTGGATGTCCTGGTGGACGAGGTGCTGACACAGTACCCACGGCTATATGGTGGCCCAAATGTGGTGGTAAGTCTCCAACAGTGGGGGTGTGAGTGCAAGGGGGGCACACGTAGTCGATCAGATGGTGTATGTGCCTGAGAGTGTGGGGTTGTGTAATGCACTGGCTGACATGCTGTTTCCTAGTTGTTAAGGGGGTGTATGCAACCCACACATTAAATGCATGGACATGAAGGGTGGATGGACATGTGTTGTGTACACATCCATATGGTGTGACAGCTATCTGGTGATGCATGTTTCGGGACAGTTATTGTTCATGTGACTGTTTGTGTGGGTCCTCGTTGTCCATCTCTGTGTGATTCTACCTGGCATGGACTGTCCACGCCCAATGTGACAAGGACACATCACTGACTGTACAGAGTGTGATACGTGTGTGGTTGGCATGAGTGTACATCAATGACCCATATCTGCCGTGTGGAGATGAGTCTGTGTCATGCCACTGTTCAGAGAGAGAGGTTTTACCATGAGAGTGTGTCACTGATGTTTTCCCCTCTTGTCTCCCACACCTGCAGCTCAAGGTACACCAGCGTAAGGCCGTGTGGAGGTCCATTGCAACCAAGGTGCGGGCTCTGGGAGTGTCAAACCGCCGGCGCACCCACTGCCACAAGAGGTGGGACGACATATCACGACTGGCAAAGAACGTTGCCGAGATGACACTGGGGATACTCCCTCGCAGTGGCTTGTTGTCACGACGCAGCTTGACACCACTGATGTGCCGCATCTTGGCTGTGACACAGCCTGAGCTGGACGCACGTTTGAAGGAGCATCAACAGCAAGCTAGGGGTGAGTATTCTGTGAAGGTTGATTTTGTCTGTGAGTGGCTGCATGTGTACCAAGCCTGTACCTGCGCTGGTGTACGTGATGTGTTTACTGTGGTGCAGTGGGTTGTAAGTGGCCCCTGTGCTGGGTGTGGCAGTCACGGATTTTACATACATGCACTTACTGATGTTTTTCCAATCCTGGGAATTTCAATGGCATTGTGGGTGGTGTGCTGCAGGCCTGGTCCATTGGTGTTAGTGTTTGTACGCCCCAACATGCATGATGTTGTGCTGTCTGCCCATCACATGGCTCAGCTATGCCGTGTTTAGATGTTTGTACGCACTGTTTGAGGTAGTGAAGTGTGTCTGCATGGTGAGAATGCACGGGGTGGCCTGCAACATGTAGACTTTGTCATCCTCAGTGTTGCTTTGCTTGAATATGTTTGTCCTGTTGCTGTCACTTTGCTGACCCTACATGTCTCTCTGTTATGCAGCATCTCCCGTGGGCACAGAGGGACAGGGGACGGACACCAGTGGTGGTGAAACAAGCACCACAGCTGCACAGGATCCCAGTGACACAGATGTGACCAGCGCCTCGGAGGGGGATAGGAGTATGCTGGAGGAATCACAGCCCGAGACGCAAAGTTCAACATCATCTGATGACGGCGGTGGTGCAGACATCTTGGAGGACACAGGGAACGGAGAGTCTGCTACATCTTCCAGCACACAGCGTGCAGTGCCCACCCTCCCAGCCACTTCCTCTGTTGCTGCCCGTGTTCACACCACAAAGAGGGGAAGAGTGTCCTTCATTCCAGGCACCGCTGCCCCTGCCCCTGTGCCCCCTGCTGCCATCAGTGCAGAGTGTGTGGACCTTATGCGCCAGCTGTGTGTGGGGCAGACAGGGCTCCTCAATGCATTGTCAGACCACGACCGCAAATTGGCACAGGTGTTAGCTTTCATGGAGGGCATACATTCAGACGTGGGTGGGCTGCACCGCACTGTCCAGACAATGTCCTCCACAATGGCGGCTGCACTTCAACTGGCTCAATCTCGTAGTCCAATTCCAGTCCCTTTGTCCACCCTCATGCCAGTGGCGACGTCTGACGATGGTGACCACGCTTCACACACCTCAACGTCACGATACTGCACACGTAGCACACAGCAGCAGCAGCCCAAGCGGTCAAGGTCACAGACACCTTCCCCTACGAAGAAAAAAACAACCCCAGAGCGCAAAGGGAAGAGCCCGTCAGGCGTTACAAAGGCACATGATTCAAGGAGGAAGTACTCAGGGTCACAAGCCTCAGAGCAATCCCCGGCCACAGACTCTGTGGTCCCAATAACGTCTCGCAAAGGCATGCAGACACTCTCCATGCCCACTGTGAAGGTGGGGCCTGGCAAGGCTACACATAGTAAGGTATCCAAGGCTGTTTCACCAACTACCTCTACTCCCATTCCAAGTCCAGTGAAGCAGGGACAGGAGGGCACTGTAGGGGGCACACAGGGTAAAGAGGGGATGGAGGGGCAGAGGCAATGCCAGGCTAAGCGTCCTTCTGGATCCAGCACATCCCCAAAGGGAGGTCCAGCGTGTGCACCTGCGGCAGCCTTGGTGATGAGTGTGCCGTTTGTGTCCACACCACTTCCCATTGATACCAAGACAGGCAAGCCATTTAGAATCCCCAAGAAGTGGAAAGGCACCCCTCCACTGTCTCCCTCCCACACTGTGTCCCACGTCGGCCTGAGTCCACCTCCACGTGCCACTACACCACCTGGTCCAAGCAGCCCTCCAGCGACCAAGGCCACTGATAGCTCTTCCTCAGCTGGGCGTCTCACTCCCCAGTCAAGTGGTCCAACTGTGCCCGACACACAGTCAGCTCCCAGTCAGACTGACAGCCAAGTCTGAATGTTGATCAATGTCACAGACCTGTCTCTCCCACACCGGTACCTGTGCTGCCCATCGTGACACACCAGACTGTGTTGCTGACCATGGCGGAGTTTGGTGACACACATTCCCTGTGCAGCTTCTCATTGACTCTGTCAGCACCTTGGACTGGCCACTGGCCTTGCAGTTTGCCCCCTGCCTGTGCAGCTTCTCATTGTCTCTGTCAGCACCTTGGACTGGCCACTGGCCTTGCAGTTTGCCCCCTGCCTGTGCAGCTTCTCATTGTCTCTGTCAGCACCTTGGACTGGCCACTGGCCTTGCAGTTTTCCCCCTGCCTGTGCAGCTTCTCATTGTCTCTGTCAGCACCTTGGACTGCCCACTGGCCTTGCAGTTTGCCCCCTGCCTGTGCAGCTTCTCATTGTCTCTGTCAGCACCTTGGACTGGCCACTGGCCTTGCAGTTTGCCCCCTGCCTGTGCAGCTTCTCATTGACTCTGTCAGCACCTTGGACTGGCCACTGGCCTTGCAGTTTGCCCCCTGCCTGTGCAGCTTCTCATTGACTCTGTCAGCACCTTGGACTGGCCACTGGCCTTGCAGTTTGCCCCCTGCCTGTGCAGCTTCTCATGTTCAGGCTCTGCATCTTGTGCCTTGGTCCTGTCTGATATTGTTGCCTATCAGTGCTATTTGTGAATAAAAACAGTTGCTCATGTTGTCAGTTGTGTCATTGTCCTTACTGAATAAGGCTTTTCCTGTATGTCTCACATTTACTGGACCACATGCTCTGTGTGCCACTTCAACTGTGCCACTGGCTTGTTTGACTTATCATTTATTTTACAGGGGTGACGGGGACTTCAGTTCTTCATGACTTGGATACTTGTGGGGTCAGTGATGTTGTTTTCGGTGACATACCAGACTCATGTTCCTTCCTTGTTGCTGTTGGCTATGTTTTACTGCATCCTGGTATGTGGGCACTGCAAACACATAGAGGGGTCATATACACGGGATTGCAGGCAGGCTGACCAGGCTCAACATGTATGTGCGTTCTTGCTTTCATGTATGCCTAGCAGTGTAGATGTGTAGTCATGTTGTGATGGGCAGTCATCCTAGTCACAACGGTTACTTACATGGTGTGCATTTGGGTGGTCAAGGGTTGTACGGTGTGTTGGTTGTGGCTTTGTCGTGTGTGTTGATGTGTGTGTTAATGGCGTGTGACTCATGGCTGTGTGGGACTGTTGTGTGTTTGTGTGCACACACTGCTTGGTGTGCATTCAGTGCTGTGGGTGTATGTTGCCTTGTGCTGTCCTAGTGTACATCCCCTGATGTACTGCTGTGTTTGCTATGTGCTTTGTGGTGTTGTGCATCTGTTGTGTGTTTGATGTGTCTGTGTTGTTCTGTGATGGTGCACTTCTTGTCTGTGTTGTGGTATGTAGCCTATGCATTTTTCCTGACTGATGAGGTGGTGCACTCCTGTTGTGTGTGTGCTCCCATTGCCTTCCCCTAGTTTGGCTGCACAGGTGATGTGTGTTATTTTTGTGGTTCTGTATGTGTTTCTGTTTTGAATTGTGTTTGCCATTTTTGTTTTGGTGCAGACGTTGGTACTGAAATCCCTGTGTGTGTGTGATGTTTGTGGATGCCCCCAGGGGGTTTGATTGTTTGTCTGTATCTTGTCTGGACATTATGTAGGCCCTTCTGTGTGTCTGGCATTGGGGTTGTGTGCTGCAGATATGAGGGGGTATGTTTGGGGACTCCTACTTGTGTTTGACAGTCATTGAGTGTGCCAATGTGCCCTGTGTGATACTCATGTGTACTTGCTGTTCACTGTTTGACTTGAGGTCCTTCCTTTCATCCCTGTCCCTATACATGGGTTACCTTGCTGTCTCCCTGAGTTGTTGCACTGAGGTGAATGTTGTTTGACTTCACTCACTGTGCCAGCCATGTGCTTGGATGGGGTGTGGATGTTGTTCTAGGTTCCTTGTCCTGCATGTGTCTGTTCACCTGGTTGTTGGTTGTCTCCTTGCCCTCCCATTTGTGTGCACATCATTTTTGCTTTCCTCTATGTTGTGCTCCATTGCTGGTGGCATGTAGTCTGTGTATGTGGCTGTGTGTCGGTGTGGGGTATGTCTGTGTGAGTTGGCAGGGTGTGTGTCCAGTAGTCTGTATGTTCCTTGTGTGTGTGGATGTTAATTTTGTGCTTGTATTCTGCTTTCTTGCCATGTATGTGGTGTTGTGGTGTGTGTGTGTGTTGCCCTGGGCCTGTGCCTCTGTGCTGTGTGTTAATCTACACCCAATGCTGCTGTGTCTGTCTCCCTAGGTGTTAGTTGTGTGCTGCTGGGTGTGGATTTAGCTCGCTTGGTGTTGGACATGGGGGTGCACAGGGGGGGGGGATTGGCATGTTTCTTGCTGTGTGCGGCGGAGCTGTGGATGGTGGGTGGTGGTGGTGGCCTGTGGTCTTTCTGGCCTGTCCGTTGCTGTACATGCATTCTGCTTTGTGCGATGGATTTCCCGCATACTCACCGCTGCGGTGTCGTCAGCAACACATTACATTATGTTCGCGGTAATTTGGTGGGTTGATGCAGGGTGTGAATTGGTGCCAGATGAGACATGTGTAGGTACACTGATGGATGTGTTCCTGTCCACACCAGTGTGTCTGGTGTGGCCAGGTGCCCTGTTTCAGCCCGTGGAATTTGTGTTCTGTTTTGTGTTGTATTGTGTTTTTTTTACGTACCTGCGGTGGCGTCCGTGGCGGGCGATGTTGACCTGGTGATGTATCACGTACAGCACCGGGAGGACGTGTAATGCTGGATCCATGGCGTTCGGCTCCGGGTGGAGGGCTCCGGAAGTCTCGTTTCACGCTCCGCTGTCGAGATTCCGCCGTGTCTGGAAGGGCGGTTTCTCCCCTGCGGTTCGACGGGTTGTTTGGCACATCCTAATTTGTTGAGCGGACGGGACGTCATTCCGCACGGCGGTGAGTCTCCATTGGCTCCCAACGGCGCGGTGGCGGGCGCAATTTCATGGCGGTCGGCGTTGCACCGCGGAGGTCGGGAAATGGGGCATATTTGCCCTTCATAATATGGCGGCCGTGAGGACCGCTGCTGGCAGGCGGTAAAAGGCATTTTTCCGCACCGCCGGCACCGCGGTACTGACACCGACCGCCATCGTAATCGGCCCCCATATTCCTGAGCAACTTCTACCAATTTCTCATGTAAATTCTTCGCTCTCCATCTAATATTTTTACACAAAAATAGCAACTCTTCATCCTGATATTTACTCAATCTCTCTGGACTTATTGTGCCATTAATCATTTCTTCCAGATCTACTCTCAATTTATATATGTCTATACTCATTTTAGACTTATTAGTTTCTATTCCTCTTATCCAGTCATCTAACTCCTCTGGCGAAGGTCCCACCAAACCCCCTGATACTGGAGTCCTTTCTCTCACATTCTGCAGTAGTTTCCTAGGATCTATCTGCACACTTCTTTTTGGTGTTTCAATCACCTTTTCATTTATTAGAAGATCAATTAATGAGCCACTCCTCTCAACTTGTTCCGATCCACTAGCATTCCTGACATTATTCATAGGAATTGTCAATGTATGCACTCTCGAAATATTTTGACCCTCACTGTACAATGGAACAATAGGACCAATTGTTACTGGTACTGACAATGCTTCTGCATTTAAACTCAACTGACTAATTTTCTGAGTCAACTCCTCTCTTGTTCTATTTAACATATCAATCTCTTCTTCCTGTAACTCTCGAGTACCTAATGAAGACTGTGAAGCTGTCGGAACATGTGTAACTTGTGAAACTTGTGGAACTTCTATTTCAATTAACGGTGCACTCGGAGAAATCCCATCCAGGCTCTCCTGATATGGTGGAGGTCTCTTTAATAGCATCTCATCTAGTAATTCATCATCGATTTCTTTTGGATCCATATCTAATTCTGAAGTCTCTACATTATTCTTTTTCTCTTTACATTTTCCTCCAGCCTGATCCTCAGCAACTATTACTGGATATAACCCATCCGCGATCACTTCTCTTCTCCATCTCTTCATCTGATCATCCCACCTAGCTTCTGAATACCTCCTCAATGTATTCCTATATCTTATCCCATTCCTGTCTCTCTCCCTTTAATACGCCTCATGTTCCCATTCCTCAAGCGCCTCATACTGCATAGGTCTGGGATTTGGTTTTAGTGAATTCATTTGTCTCCTCAAATTCTCCAATATCCTCACAGTAAAAGTAACATGCTTTGGAAAAGCTAAAACTCCATCATCTTCCGTGTAACCCATCCAATTCTCTAACCATGTACACGTATGATATCCACGCTCTAACATCATGAAAGAAGCAGGTGATCTTGGAGGAGGTACAGGAAGCCCCTCTCTAGTAACTATCGGTTTGTCCTTTTTAAAGAAATCTTGTATTCTTTTTACCATTTTCATTTTAAACTCTCTTTTTCTCACTAAATAAACCAAAAACAAACAAAGGAAACCTTCCGTAAATCCTCTTATTCTATTCGCTGAATCTCAGCCAATACCAGCGCGACTCACACCAACCAACCAATCACGACTCACTACACGCCCACTGTCTCAACTAATACCAGCGCGGCTTTTTGTGATGTTAGTATGACTCCTGCTACTGACCCTCCTTTTACAAAATAATACAGCAATGTACTACAAGATTTTTCTTAACTAAATTCTTGTTAGAAACAACACAAAACAATGCTACTTTGTCTGCTTCACTATATAAAGTCATAGGGGCATATTAGCAAGACCCTCGTTAAAATTATCGCCGTTTTAGCGGCAGGAAACTGCCGCTAAAACGGCGATAATGGGCTTGCTAATATGCGTTATAGAATTCCAATAGAAGCCCAGGTTAGATGTCCTGCACATCTAACCTGGGCTTCTATTGGAATTCTATAACGCATATTAGCAAGCCCATTATCGCCGTTTTAGCGGCAGTTTCCTGCCGCTAAAACGGCGATAATTTTAACGAGGTTCTTGCTAATATGCCCCATAGTTCGATCATTCGAAGAGATTCTTTTGCTTCTAGTAAAATAACGACCAGTGCTACTCTACTCCCAATCAAGTGAAAAGAGGTCTTGGTACTCTTCTGGGGATACTAGCCAAAGTTTCGGAAGAGGATTTTCAAGTGAAAATAGTCTTGGTACTCCTTTGGGGATGTAAAGCCAAAATTTCGGAAGCAGACTTTCCACTATTCCACACAATCTTTTCTCAACAGAATAAATCCCTAAAATAACATCAACAGCATCTCACTGTTTGATATTACAACAACAGACAAAGTACTTCTGCAGTGTGATACTTTTCCACACTATTCCTCTGCCCCCCTAAGGCTAAAATAACATCATCCCGGGATCTTAGGCAACTCCGTACCCGTATTTCCAGACTACATGGAACAAAACGAACACTAACTTTTCATATTAATAACCAAAAATCAATAATCAATAATTATTGCCAAACTAATCAATATTAATCATTAACCATCCTCTGCTACCAAAACTGATCCAGCACTCAGAGATCAACATTTTTTACAATAAACAGGGCCCAATTACATTACCCAACAATGTCCCTTCGAGCTGGGTTCAGTGTAAAATGCAAAGTTCAGACCTAACTTACCAATTACCAACCGAACCTGCATTACTCATAGAAAAATAATGTGACGATGGCATCTTTTTATAGTTGAATAGTTGTAGGCAATAATCTATCTACACACCCTAAATAAAGACGGACACAGAGTGTATATTTATAGTGTTTATCTAAATAATGTGAAACAAATGCTCATCAAGTACCAATACACAGTACAAACCATGGAACATCACTGAATAAACAATTAGCAAAAATGAAAATGACAAATCACATCACTTTAGGACAGTGCATTGAAGGAGTGGAAAGGCGAAGAGAGAAAAGTTTCAGAGACAAAATACATTTGCAAATGATTATGCAAATTCAGGTTTCTATCTATACTAACCCAGAAGGAACAGGAAATCTACTTTCTGGCCATGAAAGTAGTAAGGCCCCTCAAGAAGATTTGATAGGGCAAAGTCTAAGTCAGGAATCAGGAACAGGAAGAAAACAGGTAGGCCTCTACAGCAAACCGACGACAGCGACGATCACACCTAACGCCATCAGCTTCGCAAGAAGACAACGCCTAACCCCTCCCACCAAGGCACCTCAATTATACCCTAAAACACAAATGTCCAACCCACACTTGTTTCAACTCAGAGGAAATTCTACATTTCGATTGGTTAAGGAAGGGGGTGTACTATCACACCACATTCGGCATGACCATCTTTCTCAATGTTCTATTGTTTTGTTTTTTTCAACATCACAACTACATCATCCCAGGAAATACAAGTATACAAATATCTGACTTCAGCTTCCTTCTCTCTCCGCAAATGTTTCTAGTTCTGTTACTTCTTGTGCCACTCGTGCGCTTCCAGAGGAAACGTTCATCACTTGTCGATTGTTTTTGGTCTCCACGTTTAACTTTTGGCAGGCACACATAAATTCGAAGGTCGCTCGCCTTTGCCTTCCCTCCACATTTCTGTTAATAAAATCTCTTTGCTTAACCCATGCTTCTACGGAAAATAAAACAAATATAATTACTCATATTGAAATGCTTTTCTTTACGCACCCATCCCAAATGCTGCATCTAACCGTGCGCAACCCATATTATTTTCCTAGCAAACGTTAATAACATGCACAAAAGCAGCATTAGTCTCTTTATTTTTCATTAGTCAAGCATTTGCGGCCTAGTTCAGTGCTTTAGTACGCGTGTGCGCAATATTATTTTCCCTCATGTTAATTATTAAAACCACGCATTTTTCACTGCACACTGTTAGAGAAATTAGAAAATGTTACTAGGGATCTCAATCCGAGCAGGTTTCATTTTTACAAAAACCCTGCTCCATCAGGGCATATTACCAGAATTGTGGTCCCTGAATTGTGCACCGCTCTGAGTGAGGCAGCATCAATCAATCAATCAGACATCATTTGTAAAGTGTGACACTGTAATCTCTAGGGGTATCTGGGCGCTGTGCCTTCATCGAAGAGGCAGGTCATGAGACTCTTTCTGAAGTCTACCAGTGAGAAGGCTGTACGGGCTGGAGGGGAAGGTCGTTCCAGGTCTTGGCAGCGATGTAGGAGAAGGAGCGGCCACCAATGTGACGGATGCGGGTGTGTGTGTGAGGGCGAGAGAAGAGGAGCACAGGTGTCTAGTGGGTTGGTGGAAGTTCAGTCGGCATTTTACATGAGCGTAGACACTGCGGAGATTGACTGTAGACTGTGATTGTAGAATAGGTTAAAGCACGTTAATGAAGCAACTTAAGTGTCTCAGGAGATCGAGATAACTGAATAAGTGACAGCAATGTGAGCAGATGATTTTTTGTTGCAACTATAATTTCAGGTTGTATTGTATATAGCATTTATATCGCATGTTGCTACCACTGGTGTGAATCTGAAGCATTGTGCATTCTTTGTCTGGTTCACTGTACACAAGACTTGTATTCAAATGCAAAAAGAACGATTGATGGAGAGAATGCAGAACAATGTCATACATTCACCCCAGTACAGAGATCTGGGCCTAAATCCATCGTTTTTTTGCTCACCGTGCTATTCCAGTTTGGACCCAGCCATATGCAAATCAGTCTTGACCCTACGCCCAATGGGAACAGTCCAGCCCGAACTGCCAGGCCAGGTCCTCCCTGGACTGGAAACAAGCATCCTAGGACCGGTTTCCGGGTTTCACCCCTCATCAGCCAGGATAGCTTGATTCCAGTGGCATGGAGAGCACGGGACCCACGTCTGGGCATACCCGTCCCACTCGGGGTGACAAATGCAAAAAGAACGATTGATGGACAGACTGCAGAACAATGTTATACATTCACCCCAGTACAGAGAACTGGGCCTAAATACATCGTTTTTTTGCTCACCATGCCATTCCAGTTTGGAACCAGCCATATGCAAATCAGTCTTGACCCTGCGCCCAATGGGAACAGTCCAGACCGAACTGCCAGGCCAGGTCTTCCCTGGACTGAAAACAAGCATCCTAGGACCGGTTTCCGGGTTTCACCCCTCATCAGCCAGGATAGCTTGACTCCAGTGGCATGGAGAGCACGGGACCCACGTCTGGGCATACCCGTCCCACTCGGGGTGACAAATGCAAAAAGAACGATTGATGGACAGAATGCAGAACAATGTCATACATTCACCCCAGTACAGAGAACTGGGCCTAAATACATCGTTTTTTTGCTCACTGTGTCATCTCAGTTTGGACCCAGCCATATGCAAATCAGTCTTGACCCTGCGCCCAAGGGGAACAGTCCAGCCCAAACTGCCAGGTACTCCCTGGACTGGAAACAAGTATCCTAGGACCTAGAAGCTAGCTGGCTGGTTGATGAGGGCTGTTAGCCCAAAACCGGTCCCAGGATGCTTGTTTCCGGTCCAGGGGAAGACATGGCTTGGCAGTTCGGGCTGGACTGTTCCCATGAGGCACAGGGTCAAGACTGATTTGCATTTGGCTGGGTCTGAACTGGGGTGGCGAAGTGAGCTAAAGAACGATGATGGATTCAACCCAGATCTGTGACTGGGGGTGAGTGTCTGAAAAGTTTCAGCGCTCCGACCATCATCTCCTTGTGTTTGCTTTGTTCGCCCTAAGTTGGCAGGGTATGCCCAGACGTGGGTCCCTTGCTCACCTTGCCACTGGATTCAAGCTAGCCTGGCTGATGAGGGTTGTTATCCCGAAACCGGTCCCAGGATGCTTGTTTCCGGTCCAGGGAAGACATGGCTTGGCAGTTCGGGCTGGACTGTTCCCATGAGGCACAGGGTCAAGACTGATTTGCATTTGGCTGGGTCTGAACTGGGGTGGCGAAGTGAGCTAAAGAACAATGATGGATTCAACCCAGATCTGTGAGTGGGGGTGAAAGTCTGAAAAGTTTCAGCACTCCGTCCATCATCTCCTTGTGTTTGCTTTGTTTGCCCTAAGTTGGCAGGGTATGCCCAGACTGGGTCCCTTGCTCACTTTGCCACTGGATTCAAGCTAGCCTGGCTGATGAGGGCTGTTAGCCCGAAACCGGTCCCAGGATGCTTGTTTCCGGTCCAGGGAAGACATGGCTTGGCAGTTCGGGCTGGACTGTTCCCATGAGGCACAGGGTCAAGACTGATTTGCATTTGGCTGAGTCTGAACTGGGGTGGCGAAGTGAGCTAAAGAACGATGATGGATTCAACCCAGATCTGTGACTGGGGGTGAGTCTCTGAAAAGTTTCAATGCTCTGTCCATCATCTCCTTGTGTTTGCTTTGTTTGCCCTAAGTTGGCAGGGTATGCCCAGACGTGGGTCCCTTGCTCACTTTGCCACTGGATGCGAGCTAGCCTGGCTGATGAGGGCTGTTAGCCCGAAACCGGTCCCAGGATGTTTGTTTCAGGTCCAGGGAAGACATGGCTCGGCAGTTCGGGCTGAACTGGTCCCAAGAGGCACAGGGTCAAGACTGATTTGCATATAGCTGTGTCTGAACTGGGGTGGCGAAGTGAGCTAAAGAACGATGATGGATTCAACCCAGATCTGTGACTGGGGGTGAGTGTCTGAAAAGTTTCAGAGCTCCGTCCATCATCTCCTTGTGTAGACTTGTATTCAAGGTGTGGTGGGTAGAATGTATGTTCATAGTATCATCTATGCATGAAGTGTTGAGTGTTTTGCATGACCCCAGGAGGGATATCCAGTCTTCAGGCATGGCACTTTACATACACATGTCTATGACACAGATAGTGTCAAGTTGACAGATAACATTTTCCCGGGTGGTCCTTGAGCTTAGGTCCAATCAGTTATGGCTTTCTGGTATAGACATGTATACTCAGAATCAAGAAGGGGATTTATTAGGTACTGATAGATTCATGAAGCAATCTCTTATACAAAGACCATGGTTTGCTTGTGATACCAAGGTGGAGTAAAAGTGTATGTGTACTTATGAAAGGTAAGAGAGAGAGCTATGACGTCATATTGAGAAGGGAGAGTAAGATACAGTGGTCAACTGGTGTCTGGAGTGGGGACTTTTCTGGGGAGATTGTGAACGTGAGACTGTTGAATCCGAGGCTAGAAATTGAGGAAATTAAATGACATATTCAAGACTGATCCCAATGTGAAGCTCCCACAACCAAACCGAGCAAGTAGAAACTAGATGCCCACCATTTAGTATGGCTTCTTTAGTGTTGTGAGGGTTGTCTGAAGGTATATGCACAAATGGCACTGGTAGCTCTCTTGGACAAAAAGAAGTTAGAGCCTATGATGTCTACGCAGGAGCGGCATCATCTGGTAAAGCACAGTTTTAATGAAATGGTTGTTTTACTGTCCCCTAGGAGTGACATAGTTGAAACCAAAAGAAGACCATTTTATACTATCTAGTAATTTGGCAGCTTCAAGAAAAGTAAAATGGTCAAAGTGAGGTCTGTACGTGATTTTGCTACGCCTAGAACATCCAGCCATTGGATCCATCAAATGCAACTGTGAGGTCTAGTTCCAATGGATGAAAGCAGAACCAACACTCTGACACAGACCTGATGATTCTTCCGCAGATCTGTGTTTTGGCCATTCACTCATGCGCCTTTGAAGTAGACATTGCTTACTTCTGACTCCCCTGGAATTGATAAGAGACTTATGAGAATGTAAAAATCTGTAACAATAGAAATTTCAGAAATCGCTCTTACAGCCTGTTGTGCTCAAGGGCATTGTTGCTGTCCCCTTTCATGACCTTAAATAATGTTTACCAGCTCTAGAAAATGGTTCGAATAGAGATCCTAAATAGTCACAACTTAGGGGCTCATTACGATGGCGGGCAGATTTTGTCCGCCCGCCACCGTAGCGGTGATTGGGTTCGACCGCCATACGTGCGGCGGTCCCGCCTATACAATTATGATGGTACCGCCACCGCTGCGGTTGGATTCCTCACCTTTAACATTGCGGTGGTGGCTGCTGACAGCAGCACCGCCGCGATGTTGAAAGGAGCATGTTGTGCATTTCACTGCACTACGTGGCAGGCACTACACTGTGCCTGCCACCTGGTGCAGTGAAATGTAGGGGGGTACCATGGGTACCCCCCCAGTGCATCCACACCTCCCCCCAACACAAGGGTGGCCCGCAACGGGCCCCTGAAGGCATTCTCCGCCAGCCTTTCGATGGTGGTTCAACCGCCACGGAAAGGCTGGCTTCCGCCGGCATCATAATTGTGCCGGCGGAACCTGCTGGGCTCCGCCGCCATTGTGAGCATGCTGACCGCTCCGCGAGGCAATCGTGACGATTGCTACCAGCGGAAAAGCGGCGGACGGCCTTTAAGTCCGCCGCGGTATCCACCGCCATCATAATGTGGCGGGGGTAAATCTCATGACGAGGGTGGGCGGATCGCCACCGCCGGGCCGGCGGTGGCGATCCGCCCGCCATCATAATGAGCCCCTTAGGCTTGACATGCCACAGAGTAGGGTTAGTTGACAGTATGGGAAGCTATGTGTATTGCTGTTACTGTAATGCCACGTGTAGACTGTGCCATTTTAGGTTCCACGTATTCGTACTGCCAGATTTGGTGGTAGATCTTTCTTATATCTGGCTCCTCATCATTGGAAGAACCTTCCTCTCCATATTCCCACCTGCCTCATTTTTATGAATTTCAGAACGATGCTCAAAACATGCTTGTTCTAGACAGTTTTTACCTGCCAGATCAGCGCAAGTGCCGAGATACTCCTTTGGGAGTGAGTCGTGCACGATATTAAGTACATATAACAATAACAATAGGTTGCAACACCATGTTGTGATCTGCAGCTGCGTTCATCTGTGTATGCTGTGCAGGCTCCTCTCAACTCCGAGGTTTCTAGAGTCTTCTGTTACACAAGAGGTCAGCAACGTGCAGAGTGCGGGTGCTCCTTAGCATGAAGTTTTGCTGCTACGACACTTGTGAAGCAGAGTCAAGACTAACTACATGTCCCAGAGGTCTAGGGTGGGGCTGGTTTTGGTGCTGGTGGTGTGTGCGGCCACTGCCTTGGCTACCATCAGTTCTCCACCATGGTTGGCCTAACCATTTAGACATTGGAGACACCTCAGGTTATCATGCCATAACATAAAGAAACAAATGTTACAATAGTGATTTGCTGCAGCATTTTCTAAGATGCCTGCTTATTTGAGTGCAGCTGCTTTTATTGTTTGCGGAAACATCTGCACATGCTCAGGAAAACTGTCCATGCTGTTGCCAACATGAGCACAGTAGACAGTGGACAGACAAAAAAGGAAAGCGCAGCTTCTGATGCGGACAGCCTTTCATTAAAACATTGATGTATCATGTGGTGACAAAAGGAGGGCATGCAGCTAATTAAGACAGGCTGTCTTAGCATGCACAGCAGACCTGCACCTTTTTCCCACTGTGTCCCTCACTGAAGATGAAAACACAGTGCATGTGAGTACTTTCATTTTATAGGCAGTAGAAGTATATTGGTAGGTGCACAAGGCTATAAAGGAGCACTCTGGTTCATTTTTATCATAAACTATGGGGATTCTGTTTCGGAAATGGCCCTTTCTAGGGTGCTTCCCCTCGACTTTTTGCTTTTCTCTTTCCCGGGTTTCCACTGATCTAAGTGCTAGCCTTAGGACTTTGAGTGTGTTTGACACTGCCATTCAGTGCCAAAGCACTGTGCTTGTCATATACATACTGGTGATTGGTGTATAAATGATTGGTTGATTCAAGTTAGCTGTAGCTGCAAGTCCATTTTCTAGGGGTAAACATATATCCAGGGCATGTACCTCAAATGCTCCCCCATGGGCCCGAGCACAGGCTGTGCCATCAACGGAGGTAGCTCATCGATAGTGCCACATGTTTGCCCTGGTGGGGCCTGTGTGCGCAGCTTACTGTTACATATCTTGGCATTTAAAAAGCTACATGCCAATGTTCTGCATGTCTCTTGCTATATCAGAGTTCTCCCTGGGGACTAGGTGCGGTAACCAGAAGAGGTGGGACATGTGCACGTGTGCGTTACATGCAAGGGTCATGAACGGCACCAAACGGTGTGTTCAGTACGACGAATCCTGCTTCTCGCATTGGATTAGCATGGGAGAATGTAGGAAAAGGCTATTGAGCAGTATTTCCTAAGTGCAGTATATTAGCAGTATAGTGTTTGATATGCTTGAGAATGTAATGGCGAATCCCTCCGGTAGTGCGAGTGGATCCGACATTACGTATGTGGAAATGTCACTGTGGGAAAGTGGGTGGCTCAGTGTGCCTGTCGGCCTGTCTCCCATTCACATCTGGTTGCTGGGGGGGACAGATACACCTGTACATTCCTGATAGAAGGCCATAAACTAGGGGCTCAAGGGAAACTGCAGACCTCTGACTCTGAGGGGCCTTTCCGGGACGGTTACGTGGGGTTGGAATTGGCACCTGCATTCCAAGGGGCAGGGTTTGGCCCCACTAAAGATAGTGATCAAACCTCCCGGGGTCAGATGGCAGACAGGAGAAAATTGAGAGAGGGCCACTGCATTTTGAACTGGTCACATCTTCAAAGGCCATTGTAGGTATAATAACTACTGGGGCTCTGGCCTCAGAAGTTAGAGACGCTTTTGGATTTGGAACCATACTACTCTAGTTCAATGCTAGGACATCGACAAGAGGAATCGTTATGGAAGGAGGGACTGCAACTGGATTATCCACAGACTTGTGGT
This sequence comes from Calotriton arnoldi, assembly GCA_963921515.1. Lineage (NCBI taxonomy): Eukaryota > Metazoa > Chordata > Amphibia > Caudata > Salamandridae > Calotriton > Calotriton arnoldi. The sequence goes on along the minus strand of CAWUFW010002337.1, from coordinate 603,423 downwards.
GGCTTGGAGCTTGTCGTGCTCCAGGAAGGGTGCTATCGCTTGGTGGATTTTGCCTGGATGTTGCTAGCTTGCAGCTAAGTGGCAACTGTTGTGGCTTGGGTCCCTAAGTACTCTCCAAGGGCCGGGTTGTCTGGACTCCTGTACCAGGAACACAAAGGATCTCCCTGTTTTCATGAGCTCATAAGGTCCGCACAGGGTTAAGTGATCGTCAGTTAGGACAAGGACCATCCAGTCCTTACACAGTCATCACACTGTGCAGAGGAGTGTGCTCGTAAAGGTCAGAGGGGTTTCTTTGTGCCTTGTGGGCACCTATGGCTGGCTGCCGGGAGCCACTGCAGCTCGCGCCTCCACTGGAGGGGAACCATTTCTCCAGACTTGGAAGTGCGCCAGCTTCCTGGGTCACAACCATGTGTCTACGGGGGGATAGTGACCCTGCACTCATGCCGGTGTCACTGGGCATGTGGTGGTCTAATCTGGATGGATGAAACTGAGTAACTGTTTCTTTCCATTTTAGGTGGTTCCAGCAATCTAGTCAATGTGGCCCCAGCAGGGGCAATGTGTATCATTCGCTGGTGTAGTAGTTGAGTGGTTGCGGGGCTGTCGCCAAAGACCTGTGATTGCTTGACCATTGCAGCTGTAGGGGGTATGCAATATTGGGGAATATCGTATTGGATGAATACTTCTGAACAGGTTGGCCTCCTGTCCACAAGATCCCAGGCGCACAAAGGATCTCCCCATTTCCATGAGATTGTAAGGACCGCACAAATTGCGGCAGATACGGGTGGAAGTGATCTTCGGTTGGGACAAAGACCGTCCTGACGTACATCGTCATCACCCTGTGCAGAGGTGTGTGCTTGTAAAGATAAGGAGCCCACCTGAGGTGCCAGGACGTGAGGAGTTCAAGGAGTGCAGTGGAAGCTTGCAGAGTCTGAAGGACCTGTGCTTGCAACCAGGAGACCTGTGCTAACTTGCATTTCGGAGCATGTGGCGTCCGAGGGATATTGGGGTACCTGAGCTGGGAGCTGAGACTGTCCTCGACCTCCAGATTGGGAGGGCAACAGTGCCTGACATCGTGGCCTCTGTCCAAGGTCACTGGCTCCCTGTCCCTGGGCCCACACCACAAGGTACTTTGTTGTGGAGAACATTGTGACAGGGCCTGCGGGGTTTCGTTGTGCCTTGTGGGTACCTGACAGGAGCTACGGCATCTTGCACCTCTACTTGAGGGGAAACATTTCTCCAGACTTGGAAGCACACCAGCTTCCTGGATCACAAGCTTTTGTCTATGGAGGGGATAGCGATCCTGAAATTGTGCAGGTGTCGCTGGGCGCATGGAGGTTTAATCTGGATGGATAAAACTAAGTAACTGTTTCTTTTCACCTTAGGTGGTTCTGACAATCTAATCAACGTGGTGCCAGCAGGGGCAATGTGTACCGCCAGCTGGTGTAGTTGAGTGACTGCTGGGCTGGGTCACGAGACCTGTGATTGCTTGACCATTGCAACTGTAGGGGGTATGCGGTATTGGGGAATGGCGTGTTGGATGAGTCCCTCTGAATAGGGCATATATGTTCATGCCGTTTTGCTGCTAATGGGAAATTTCAACAACTGCATATAAATGTAATGTGTATATATAATATGTATCTCGTTTTGATTTCAATGTGTGTGTGAAATACAAAGACCAGTGTTTTATACGCACGGTGTGGAGTCTTTTTATGGCATACGCGGTGTGTTGCGAGGGTGGTGTTGTGCCTATACTTTACACTTGAGCCCTGAGGATAAGCCTGTCTGGCGCCAAGCCAGCCAAGGGTGAGCACAGGTGATGAAGCTCGAAACTTACCAAATTTTTCTTTACCCTTATAACAATCTTATCTTACGAGGCCCATTTCATCAACAACCCTCAGACTCTCAGTAGTCTCAATAATTTCTTAGATTTCTGAAAACCATGGTCCTCCGATAGATCTTTTTGTTGAGCTCACAAGGACTAGAATATTTAAAAACGAGAACAATTATCCCATGAGGACCTGGAATAAAATAATTGCTACCTCAAACCTAATTCAATACCTTTCTCAGCCACAGATACAAATGCCTTGAGACAAGAAATATGACCAAAAGAAGGAGACAGAATCAATAAAGATAATTCATAGGAAACATTTATCCAATGCCTCATATTGCATAGACAAGTCAGGAAAATACATTTCAAATCAGATTTATTGACAGTTTATTATTACAAGTAGCCTCATAACACAAAACATAACATTATTAGACAGCTGGAAAATCCTCTGTGGAGAGAAACAGGATAGATTTTGAGGCTCAGTTATTAGTCATACAAACCAAATCAGAGTCAGATAACCTCTCAGCCGAAAGGTTATTTTTCCTGCGCAACTTTACCAGCCTGCAAAGTACAGTATTTGAGGTCGCAGTTGGATATAGTTCAGTTTGTTAAAGTCTATTTCACCCAGTATGGATGGAAAGGGGCATAGATAAGACAATAGGGATCAAAGTCTGTCCGACAGCATGCCAGTCAGAAAAGGAAAATGACAACCAGCGCCCGACTCCTCCTCCAATGGGGCAATTATACCTTCAAATCAGTCCATGGGTTTCTCATTGGTCACTCAGAGTGGACTGTTGTGGGGTGATCAATGAATCACACAAATCCAGAAGAATTAAGTAATCCTTTTTGCAAATTTCATTAAGATTCATTAAGTTGAATGAATGAATGAGGTAATATTTATAGAGCGCGTAGCTACCCGAAGGCATCCCAGCGCTGACGGACACCAAATTGATTACAACGGGTTAGATGGGAAAAAGCCAGGTCTTCAGGTCCTTCCTAAAGGTATTGTGACTGGATTGCCCACGAAGCCGCAAAGGAAGGGCATTCCAGAGTTTGGCCGCACTGTATGAGAACAGTCGGCCACCACTTCTGGCCCTGCGGATTCTGGGAACTGAGGCTAGATAAAGATCATCGGAACGGAGACGCCTATTGGCTCGGTAAGGATGAGCCAAAGAAGAGATAATGGCTGGTCCCCTCCCTTTCAGCACCCTGTGAAAAATACACAGGGCTTTGAAGTGGACCCTTTCCCTAATCGGAAGCCAATGGAGGGCTTTTAAAGCCGATCTGGCTGATTGACGGCCAGGGAGCCCTACCAGAATTCTGGCAGCACAATTCTGTACGACTTGGAGTTTCGCCAGAACCGAGCTAGGAGCAGCCAGGTATAGGGCATTTCCATAGTCCAATCGGGACAATACCAGAGCCTGAACCATCAATTTTCTTGCTTGAAAGGGGAGTAGCGGTAGCACCTTGCGAAGTAGCCTCAAAATGCCAAAGCAAGTGGAGACCACTTTTCTGGCTTGAATTTTGAAGCTTAGCTCCTCATCGAGCCAGAAGCCTAAGCTCTTTATTTCCTTTTTTGGGATGGGCTTAGGACCCATACAGGCTGGCCAGATGGAATCTATTTCCTTGGGGGAGTTATTGCCAAGGAGCATAAGCTCCGTTTTGTCGCCATTCAATTTAAGATGAGACGACATCATCCATCTGGCCACTTCTTCAAGGCAAGACAGCAGGCAAGAAGAGGCTCTATCTGCGTGGTTCAGTGAGATCACTAATTGCGTATCGTCAGCATAAGTGACGAGTTGCACTCCAAAGGGAAGAACACTATCAGCTAAGGGGGCCATGTACACATTAAAAAGGGAGGGGCTCAGGGACGAGCCCTGAGGCACTCCACAGTGCAGAGGACGGGAATCTGAGATGTCTTGTCCCTCGAAAATTTGGAAAGATCTATCCTCTAAAAACGAGCTTAACCATTTCAGGGCCACTCCGGATACACCCATTTTATGAAGTCGCTGGACCAAGATACGGTGGTTCACCGTATCGAAGGCCGCGCTGAGATCTAAAAGTATCACGGCCACCGATCCTCCTGCGTCAAGGATTTTCCTAGATTCTTCAACGACAGATAATAGTGCTGTCTCGGTTCCTTGACGAGGGCGAAAGCCCATTTGAGACGGGTGGAGGAGGTTGCCGTCCTCCAAATGCCTAGATAACAATGAGTTCACATACTTATCTGTCACTTTACTGGCCCATGGAAGAAGAGAAATGGGCCGAAAGTTACCAAGGCAGCTGGGATCTAAGCTCGGCTTTTTCAATAAAGTTTTTACCATCGCATTCTTCCATGAAGGGGGCACCACCCCAAGAGAGAGTGAGGAGTTAATCAGGTCCACCATAACAGGACCGACTGAATCCACCACTGATTTCAACATTTTGGGGGGGGCCGGATCAGTGGGTGAACCACTCCTGACAAGTGCAGAGATGGTCCGAAAATGTTCCTCATTTAAAGGAGGAAATACTTCTAACACACATTCATGACTCTGAACGATACAGTCCCTACAAAGCAGATCAGTGTCAGGGTCAGTCGTGGGGAATGTGCTACTGATGGTTTGGACTTTATTAAAGAAAAACTCTGCACGCTCGTTGCAACGATGGGGTGTTACTTCAGGCGTATCAGGGGGAACAGGAATTTTTAAGAGTTTTTTAGCAATGCGAAACGTTTCGCGGGGGGAGTTTGCCGCCAAGGAGATTTTCTCTTCAAAATAGTGGGCTTGAGCCTTTCTAATCTCACTCTTATACATCTTAATAGTTTCTCTATACTCCTTTTTCTTTGGGGAGGTGAAATCTTTCCTCCAAGATCTCTCAGCTCTTTTACAGGTCTGTTTTAGCGCCCGGAGTTTAGGTGTATACCAAGCTGTTCAATTGTATTCCCATTTCGTCACTTCCACGGAAATGGGTGGAACTTTACTTTGCTCGCAGTCTGTTCATTCACAGGCGTTTTTCCCCTGGGTTTGCAACAATACTTTTACATTTCTATTGAATATGCCTCTAACCAGTCCATTGTTAGCTAATACAGAAATGAAACTTCACAGAAAATTCTCATAGGGCTTAGGTGACTGTTTCACATGGTTTTACATTAACGCAGGGAAAGAGAAGCATTTGAGGACCACATGAAAATTAGCTGAATCACTACAATTTAATTTCATTATAAATCACACATTTTCATAAATAAATTTCAATTCTCTCCATTATACCAGTTATAGTTTTGTTCAGGTACTACATATCAATATTAGGCACTACCAAAAATGTTCATAAACATTATTTGTACGTTATCGTTTTCAAAGCAAAATATTAACGTGTCACTCTCAATGCATATGTTATTGTATAAATGCTACAGAAGCTCAGATTTGCACAATGTCAAATTTCTCTAAATATAAGCAATTTTGCATTTCAAGAACTTCATTATGCGTGTATATATTTCAGATATGATGCACATTTTGAATGAATGTTATCATCACAAAACTCGTTATGTTAACCACATTTTATTTTCTAACAACACGAAAATACATTCATGTATATTTCTCATTGTATCTTTTTATTTTGTTTACATTTTCCTGTCATCATTTTAGAACCCTCTGCATGCTTTTACGATGCAGCATACTCTCATATTTTTTGACTTAACCGGTTAACATGTCTTCATCGAGAAATATTTACAGGTGAGAATTGATAAAGGTAGACGTCAGATAATTTCCACCCTCCATCAATACCCTCTTTTTTGGCAAATCAAGCCACCACACAGTCTTATCTTATCATCATTTGATCGTATTCTGATGTCACTTTAGAATGCAGTTGTTTTCATTCATTTCAATCTAGCCTGTTCTAAATGTTTCATGTCATCATAATATCCACATTGTCTGTTTTCTAATAAAATTTCTGCTCTATTTCTTGTCTTTCCTTTAGATTCTTCTTCAACTCCATTACGTCTACAATAGCGATATATTATTACTATGATTAGTAAGCCAATACCAATAGTTATTAGTGGCGTCTGTATTTTTCCCATTAAACTTCCTCCCAGTGCTGCAAACCAACTTCCCACAGATAAGAATCCCTTCCCAATGGTTTCCCAAGCACCATCAGCTTTAAGCTCTGTTAGTTATTTCCCTAAGTTAGTAATGTTGCTAGTATATCCCCGCAAATCTTTTCTTTTGTCAGGATATGAGTACAACATTGTTGAACCTTTAACATGCCATAGATTCCGCCTTCTTTTGCTAGAAGTACATCTAAAGCAAGCCGGTTTTGTAAAACCGTAGATCGGATAGCAACCATTTCTGTATCTATGACAAGAAATCCACCAGCAATATCAGTTGACAGCCTATCTACTACCGTCAGCAAGTTTCCGAATTTTGTGTGAATTTAGTATTACCCCCACTGAGGGTATTTTAGCTCTAAAAATATCCGCAATAATTTCAGCGGCACTAATTCCTCTTGTTAAGCATGTGTGTCTTATCTCATTGGCTCTACTGTTTTCATTCACATGATACATTTTTGGAAAAACTATTCCCATACAGCAACATCCATACCATTGTTTTGGTAGCCTGTAATAAGCATTTCTTCCACAAACGTAATATACTCCTGGGAATACAGGATCTACCCTGCTAAATATTTTCCCCAACCTCCTACTAGTAGGAAGGTATAATCACATTCACTGGAACCAACAAATGTATTGTTATGGTCTGTTTTGCGTTTCAATATGCATAACTTCCCTCTATGTTGCCTATCCAGAGCCATGGCTGCATGTGTCTCCCCCTTTTTCAATTCACCCTCCCTGTGCGCCCAAGGGGGTATCCTTATTTGCGATTCAGATTTTCTTTTTATCTCCCCTCGTTGATCTTCTACTGAATTTAAAAAATCTTTTTCTACACCATGTAAAGCACAAGTCAGATTATGTCGATGCGCATATACTGTATCTATGGTTATTGTAGGTTGAAACTAAAAGATTCTCCCATTATTTCAGCATTCCGTGCGTCTGGCACTACATTTACATTTTTCTTGACTGGAACTTCTGAAAAGATCAAATCATAATTTGAATAATAATATTGAAATTGTCCTTTATAATAAAATAAACTTGTTAGTACACTACAAGAAATGCCATAAGTTAGAGGTAAGTGATGATAGGTCACTCACTCCCTCACATACAGAAGAAGGTAATTGCATGCACACATAACAGTCTCTCGCATCCATATTGTCTACATACTCATAGAGTTTAGTAAACACGTTTAGTGAGAAGTCATTAATAGTCTGATCATGATGTAAATCTGTATTTGCTAATTCGTTAGTCACAACCACTTTCTCTTGTACTTTTATTGTTTCAGTACTTGTAGTCGCATGAAAGTTATAATTTGAATAAACATGATGAGGTAGGTTAAGTATCACCAATAACAAGACAAGTATTATAATAAAAGAAGTAAAAAAGCAAGCACATTAACGTTTACGTCTCAATGAAGACCGATTTGGATCTACCAACTCAAATCTTCAGGTACTCTTTTTTTTTTTTTATAGAATGCTTTGTATTGCAAGGTTTTGCAGAAGTGTTTTTATTATCCCCTTGTCACGTTTTCTTCTTGTCCCTTCAATGTTCTTTCTGCCCTTTATTTCTCCAGCTCTTTTACAACAGTTCTTTCAAGGTGGTTTTTGTGAGTTACAATCTTTGAAGCAGAAAGCATAATAATCTTTTTCCCAGTCGTTTGCAGCTGCTAAATAGGTCCACTCTGGAGCTGCTTATCTTTGACTTTGTATTCTCGCTCTTTTTGTTCTGCGCACTGCTGTTTCCTCTCCGTCTGTATCACTTTGCTCAGATGGACTCGAAACTTCAATCACAGTTGAAGGTATTCTTCCTGCGGTCAGTATGTGTCTCAACCTTTTGATTTTCTGGGCCAACAGTCTCCTTTTCGCACTCGTTTTTCTGGTACACTGTTCACATTATCTGAGACAATACTGCGCTTAGTTAGATACCCTTCAATTTGACCCTCATTACCAACCGGGACCAACCCTCCTTGACTCTTGTCTGAACCAGTGTTTCGAGACCCAGTTTCTGGAGCCCCCTCTACTCCGTGATCATGACCAGTTTTGGGGGCGGAACATTTCACCACTGCAATCTGTGCTCGCAGTTGTAGTGCCATCAGCAGGTTTTTCACACTCTCTCCATTTCGTATGGGTGAACCTGAAGAGGTCATGTAACCAAGTTGAGACCACAACTGCCCAAAATCGTGGACCACCCCAAAACCATATTCACTGTCTGTAGATATGGTCACTCTCATTTGTTCAGTAATGCTGCAAGCCCTGGTGAGTGCATTCAATTCAGCCACTTATGCTGAATACACTCCTTTCAACCATGATGCTTCGACTACACCCACCACAGTACAGATAGCATATGCAGCTTGCAAGGTACCTCCAGAATCTCTCAAACAGGATCTGTCTACAAACAGAACATGATCTGACCCAGGCAAGGAGACATCTTGGATGCCAGGATGTGGTTTGGTACACAGTTCAGTCACGTCCAAACAATCATCATGATTTGCTTCATCCATCACAACTTCTTGACCTGGCAAAGGCATCAAGGTAGCTGGATTCAAACTCGTGCATCTTGTCACAGTCACATTTTCTGCTCCCAAAATCACTTGCTTGTATTTGGTCAATCGACTATTTGTAAGATGTTGTGTTCTAGTTTGAGTAAGCAGAATCTCAACAGAATGGGGTACATACACTTTCAAAGGGTGACCCATCACAATGTTCTCACACTGCTCCAAACTCACACATGTTACAGCAACAGCTTTCGAACATCCAGGCAACGCAGCAGCTCCAGGATCTAAAGTAGCTGAAAAGTATGCAACAGGTCTGCGAGCAGTTCAATGCATTTGTGTTAGAACTGATAGTGTACAACCTTTGCGCTCACTGCAGAACAATGTAAAACTCTTGTTGAAGTCGGGCATTCCCAATGCTGGAGGTCGACACAAATTGCCTCGCAGTTCATGAAAAGAGCGCATGCATTCCTCATCCCATGGATTGGGATCAGACACATCTTTGTGTGTAAGTCTTTGAAGTGGCTTGGCTATCAGGGAAAAGTTTGGTATCCACTGCCTGCAATACTAACCATTCCTAGAAACATGCAAACCTCTTTTTGGGTACTTGGTGGATTCATCTGTAAAACAGCAGTGACCCAATCCTGTGTCACCTTCCTGACTCCTTTTTCAATATGGTGTCCCAAATAAAGAACTTCTCTTTTGCAAAATTGAATTATTGCCAGGGACACCTTATGTCCACTTATTGCCAAATAATTCAATAAAGCAATAGTGTCATAAACGCAAGTCTCTATAGTACCAGACGCGACCAGCAAATCATCTATGTATTGCACCAGCACAGAGTGATTTGGCATTTCCAATGATTCCAAATTTCTTTTCAATATTTGGTTGAAAATCGAAGGACTCTCTGTATACCTTTGTGGAACTCAGCACCATGCCAAGACATGGTTTCCAAACCGGAACGCAAACAAATATTGGCTATCCGAATGCAAAGGGATCGAGAAAAAGCTTGACATAGGTCAATCACTGAAAACCATTCAGCTTCACAAGGAATCCGGTTTAGAATTACAGCAGGATTGGGTACACTTGGACAACATGGTATCACAATTTAGTTTATTTTTCCTAAATCCTGCACAATTCTATATTTCCTCTTTGGTTTTCGAATACCCATGATAGGTGAATTACACAGGCTTTCCAAAATCTCTCTCAAAATTCCTTGCTCAATCAGGGTTTTAATCAAAGGAGTTATGCCTGCAATGGTTTCTAGACTCAAATTATACGCTGGAGTTCTAGGAAATTCTGCATTTGGCTTCACTATGATTCGAATTGGAGGTACTCCTTTCATCAAATCAATATATTTTCCTGTAAAGTCCCACACTTCTGGTAAGACTGTTTCTCGTAGCTCAAGTGGTCAATTATTTTCAGTAAGTAAGGGATATAATCCCTCTACTTCTGTCTTTTGTCTGGCCATTTTAAACACTACATCTTCATCTTTTGTATGGAATTCTATTCCCTTTGGAGTACAATAAATGGAACAATTCATTTTGCACAATAAGTCTCACCCCAATAAATTCACTGGACTAGAATTACACACCACAGATTTGTGTAACTCTTCAAAAGACCCAATTTGCACTTGTACAGGTTCTGTCACTAGGGTCAATATCAATTTGTTGGAGACTCCTACAACTTGCATTCTCTCTCCCCATAGGGGTAGTTTGGGAATTTCCACAGTTCTCACAGTGGAACGGGTAGCACCAATATCTACAAAGAATGAAATAGGTGTTCCATTTACCTTGCCATCCACATAGGGACCATTCAGATTTACCTCTTAGGATGCACCAAGCACTCATTCTTCCTCCCCTCTTAGGCACAGTCATTGGGACATTTCTGAGTCACTGTCATCAGACTACAACAAGTACTGTGATGCCACTTGTACATTCAAATTTACCTGATCATTGGTATGGAAACCCATATTAGCATTGTATCTCTGTACCTGTCCATTCAATTGAGGCATAGGAGCTTGCAGGATATTTTGATTTTGACCTCTCAATCTTTGCACTAGTTGATTCGGCATTTCATTATTTACCTGTGGTTGTACAACTCCACTTGTAACTGTTTGTCCTTCTTTCTGATTAACTGTGTTAAACTTAAACTTGCGTTTTTAATGCCCCAACTTGTCGCAAATGTGACATGGATAAGTCTTTTTCAACGCATCTATTTGCGATGAGGCACAAAAGTCTGTGAAGAATACTTTACTTTATTGCATAGAGTAAAGTATTTTTTATTGCATGATTTGTTAAAAACCCTTGCAATGGTCTACAATAGCAGAAATTCATTACAATATATAAGACAAATGGTTAATAAAAGAGACCTTGCAATTCTATTAAAAAAAACATAAGTCATTATGACATATAAAACATTGTTGCGATGCACTAACAGTGACATACAGTAAGTTATGTCAGTTAAAAAAGAAAACAGCAGTCACAAATAGGCAGAGTGGTTCAAGTCCTGGGCCGACTAGCCTGTCGGCATCTCACATCCTCTAACTTTTTTAAGAAGCGATCCATAAACCTGACCAAGGGGCAGTTGAGTGCAGTGTTCGAAGGGTCGAAGCAGGCCAGCACTGCTCCTCTGCAGGATCTAACGTCCTTTTCAATTCAACCCCTTTGCAATAAGTTTTTTCTATCTTCTAAAAGATTAGGGCACAAGCATAGGACATGAATTATGTCTTCCCTATAATAGCCACAGAGCCGACACGTTTCCTCAACCCCCTCTCTTTTCCATTTGGGGAGATGGAAGGTCATAGAAAACACCCCCATTCTCAGCATTAGGAACTGGAGCTTAATACGTGCCTTGAAGGTGGTCATTAAATAGCTCTGAGGTTTCAGCTGTAAGTAGGTTCGTAGGGTCATCCATCCGTGGCTCCGTGCCGAGAGGCTGGCCCTATCTTCTGCTGAAGAGAGTTGTTTCGCACTGAGCTTTGCTAGCCTCTTGAATTCGTTTTGGCTTACATTTAGGTCCCAGAGGATGCTCAGACCAAGAGAGCTAAGGCCGCAGTACAGGTAGTGGTGCCCCGCCGGCCATCGACTTGTGTTCAGCTGGGTCCATAAATAGTGGGCCAGACAGTCTTCCTTAGCCGCCCTGAGCTTATGGCAGCTTATTAAGAAAGTCGCCATAAGGCCCAAGGACTGTCTGCAGATTCCAAATTCCAACCTGATTTGTGCCGGTGACGTATAAGAGGGTAGCTGGAAGATTGTTCTATAGATTTTTGCGACTGATTTGTCCAATTGCCCGCTATCACGCCCTTTCAGAACCTCGCTCCCATAAGTGAGGGTAGGGATGACCTTTGCCTGGGCCGCCTGGAGGGTAGGGGCGAATGTTGGGCCATTTAATTTTTTATGAATGGAGCTAAGAGCGAAAGACAACGCAATTCTTTTCTTTTTTAGCTCTCATAGCTGGTTCGCGTATCTGCCGTTGTTATTAAAGAAGACACCCAGATACTTGTGGCATCTGGTTGCTTCAATTCTTTCCAGATTTAGGAACCATGCCGGATTTTTGGGTCCAGATGTACGGACCGCAAGGATTTTGGTTTTCTTGTTGTTTATCTGTAGCCCATTCCTGTTAGAATATATGGCAGTCGCATCCAGGAGGCGTTGTAAACCTATCTTAGTATGACTAAGAAGAACCAAGTCATTGGCATACAGTAGATTGGATAGGCGGAGGCTGCCCAGTTTGGGTGGATGCGAGTTGACTAAATCGAGGGCTGCTGAAAGATCAGACAGGAATAGATTGAAAAGCGTAGGAGCAAGGACACACCCATGCTTAAGGCCTTGCGTTGTTGGTATTGGTCGTGATAGTCTTGAGCCGTCCCCGATTTTAATCCTGACCCATGTATCGTAGTGCAGGAGCTGCAGAGCCCTAAGTAGGCTATTTGGAATGTTCAATAGGGACAGTTTCTGCCACAGCTTCTTCCTGTTGACCCTATCAAAGGCCGATTTATAGTCGATGAACCCCATATATATGGGGCTATGACTGGATTCCGCCTGGTCAATCAAGAAGGAGAGTGTGATAAGATTGACCGTTGTCCCGGTGTTACTTATGAATCCAGTCTGATTTGGTGGAATAATTGAACTTGCATCAGCCCATGATCGTAGGGAGTTCAGCAATATACCAGCGAAATACTTTGCTTCATTATCGATTAAGGCGACCAAGCAGTAGCACCCTGGAGATTTTTTATTGCCGCCTTTAAAAATCGGAGCGAGGATCGATCCTTGCCATGAAGCCGAGATGGTGCATTTTTCTAAGATGGAAAGGTAAAGCGGGGCTAGCTGAGTGGCCCAAAATGCTGGATCCTCCTTGAAGAGGGCTGGTGGAATGCCGCCCCTTTTCAATCTGCTTTTGTATTGTTGTCACTGTGAAGGAGTGCCTGAGATCTGACTTGTCGTAGGACGTAAGTTGAGCCTCCAGGACCATGCTGCCCTCGATGTCCTTGGTCTCCTTGTAATTCTGAACAAACTGTGGGGGATCGCTAAAATGATTATGTAAAAAGAGGTACCACTCTGACTCTAGGATGTTAGACGAAGCAACTTTGGGGGCCCTGCCCCCTAGGCTGTTTATGGTGCGCCAGAACCTGGCGGAATTACTGGACCTTAAGTCGAATTGTAATTTGACCCAGAAGATGTTCCAGGAGTTCCTTCGATCTTCTTGTTTGGCCACCTTCAGATGTCTACGTGCCTCTCTTAGTTTAGTTATAATAGTTGGATCCATTGGCATCGTTTTCAATTTCCGCCACAGCCGATTTATGCTTCGTCTGGCGACCCGTATTGCAGAAGGAGTCAATCAATAAATCATAGAATTTGTAGAGCGCACTACATACCTGTGAGGGTCTCAAGGCGCTGAGGGGGGGGGGAGGTGTGATGCTACTGCTCGAAGAGCCAGGTCTTCAGGAGTCTTCTGAAGGTCAGCAGGTCTTGGGTCTGCCGTAGGCGGATGGGGAGGGTATTCCAGGTTTTGGCGGCGAGGTGGGGGAAGGATCTGCCACCGGAGGTTGCTCTTCGGATGCGGGGTATTGTGGCGAGGGCGAGGTCGGCGGAGCGAAGCTGGCGGGCGGGGGTGTAGAGGCTGAGTCGTCTGTTGAGGTACGCAGGTCCGGTGTTGTGCAGTGCCTTGTGTGCATGGGTGAGGAGCTTGAAGGTTATCCTCTTGTTGACGGGGAGCCAGTGCAGGTTTCTCAGGTGAGGGGTGATGTGGCTGCGGTGAGGGATGTCGAGGATCAGGCGTGCAGAGGCGTTCTGGATGCGTTGCAGCCGTTTCAGGAGTTTGGCAGAGGCTCCAGCGTAAAGGGCGTTTCCGTAGTCCAGCCTGCTGCTATCGAGGGCCTGGGTGACCGTTCTTCTCATTTCGGTGGGGATCCACTTGTAGATCTTGCGGAGCATGCAGAGGGTGTTGAAGCAGGCGGAAGAGACGGCGTTGACCTGCTTAGTCATGGAGAGGGTGGAGTCGAGGATGACTCCTAGGTTGCGTGCGTGGTCGGTGGGTATTGGGGCTGCTCCCAGTGCGGTCGGCCACCAGGAGTCGTCCCAGGCTGAGGGGGTGGATCCGAGGATGAGGACCTCCATCTTGTCAGAGTTCAGCTTCAGTCGGCTGTTCCTCATCCATTCGGCGATGGCCTTCATTCCTTTGTGGAGGTTTGTTTTGGTGCTGTGGGGGTCTTTGGTGAGGGAGAGAATCAGCTGGGTGTCATCGGCGTAAGAGATGATGTTGAGGTCGTGCAGTCGGGTGACTTGGGCGAGTGGTGCCATGTAGATGTTGAACAGCGTTGGGCTGAGGGATGAGCCCTGGGGTACGCCGCAGATGATCTCGGTGGCCTCGGAGCGGAAGGGGGGGAGGCGGATGCTCTGTGTTCTGCCGGAGAGGAAGGAGGTGGTCCAGTTCAGGGCCTTCTCTTGGATTCCGGCGTCGTGGAGGCGTGTGCGTAGTGTGTGGTGGCATACCGTGTCAAAGGCGGCTGACAGGTCCAGGAGGATGAGGGCCGCGGTCTCTCCGTTGTCTAGCAGGGTCCTGATGTCATCGGTGGCGGCAATGAGGGCAGTTTCGGTGCTGTGGTTGCTGCGAAACCCAGACTGGGACGGGTCCAGGATGCTGTTCTCCTCGAGGTAGCGGGTCAGTTGTTTGTTGACGGTCTTCTCGATGACCTTCGCCGGGAACAGGAGTAGGGAGATGGGCCGGAAGTTCTTGAGGTCCTTGGGGTCCGCCTTGGGTTTCTTGAGTAAGGCGTTGATCTCGGCGTGCTTCCAGCTATCCGGGAAGGTTGCTGTCTCGAAGGAGATGTTGATGGCTTTCCGGAGATAGGGTGCGATGGTGGTGCTGGCTTTGTTGAAGATGTGGTGTGGGCATGGGTCTGACGGAGATCCGGAGTGGATGGTGTTCATGATCTTGATGGTGTCGTCGTCGTTTATGTTGGTCCAGGAGAGCAGGCGGTTGGTGCGGATGTTGGTCGTGGGGGCGGGGATCTCAGTGGTTGTCGGGGCGATCGTGGTGTTGAAGCTGTCGTGGATGTCAGCGATCTTGCGATGGAAGAAGGCGGCCAACGAGTTGCATAGGTCTTGCGAAGGTGGGATGTCGTTGGTGTTGGAGCTGGGGTTAGAGAGTTCCTTCACGATGTTGAAGAGCTCTTTGCTGTTGTGTGCGTTGTTGTCTAGGCGGTCTTTGAAGGAGGCCCTTTTGGCGGCTCTGATGAGGTGATGGTGTCTGCGGGTGGCGTTCTTGTGGGCTGCGTAGCTGTCCGGTTTTTGTTCGCGGTGCCAGTTCTTCTCTAGCTTTCGGCAGGTTTGCTTGGAGGCCTGGAGGTCTTCAGTGAACCAGCTGGCTTTCTTGCTGGTGTGGCTGTTGGGGGGTTTCTTGAGCGGGGCAAGGGTGTTGGCGCAGTCGTCGATCCACTGTCTGAGGTTGCGGGCGGCGGTGTCGGCTGGTGGGCACCGGGCTAGGGTGGTGGTTAGCTGGTCTAAGGTGATTTTGCTCCAGCAGCGGCGAGGCATCTGTTGGGTGCGGTGGTACGTGGTGGCTTTCTGGAAGGTGAAGTGGATGCAGCGATGGTCGGTCCAGTGGAGTTCAGTGGTGTGACTGAAGGTGACGTGGGAGCTTGCAGAGAAGATGGGGTCAAGCGTGTGGCCGGCGTAGTGGGTGGGAGTTGTGACGAGTTGTCTGAGTCCGAGGTTGGCGAGGTTGTCGATCAGGGTGGTAGAGTTGGTGTCGTTGTTGTTCTCGAGGTGGAAGTTCAGGTCCCCGAAGAGGATGTAGTCCGTGGAGGCGAGGGCGTGAGGGCTGACGAAGTTGGTGATGGAGTCGCTGAACTGTGGTCGAGGTCCGGGGGGTCTGTAGACGAGGGTTCCTCTGAGGGTGGTGTTGGGGTCGGTGTGGATCTGGAAGTGCAGGTGTTCGGCGGTGCTGAGGGTGTTGTCGTTGTTGGTCGAGACTCTGAGAGTGTTCCTGTGGACAATGGCGATTCCTCCTCCTACTCCATTGGTGCGGTCCCTGCGGGAGATCTTGTAGCCTTCCGGGATGGCAATGGCGATGTCGGGTGCCGAGGAGGGGTTCAGCCAGGTCTCCGTCAGGAATGCAACGTCAGGGGAGGTTGAGTCGAGTAGGTCCCAGAGTTCGACGGCGTGTTTGCGGGCGGAGCGGGTGTTGAGAAGAATGCAACTGAGGTGGTTGGGTTTGTTCCTGGTTGGTGGGTTGGCGGGCTGGCGGGCTGGGTGCTGGTGAAGCTGCAGTTCCGGCAGGAGAAGGGTCCTTGGGTGCTCTTCGGGGCGGCCAAGAAGCAGGTGCGTGATCGTCGTCCGGTGTTGAGTGCTTGGAGGGTGCTGGAGTCGTAGCGGAGCCGGGCATCGTGGCGGGCGCAGGGACCAGGGGTTTTGGCGCTGGGCGCGGTCCAGGCGCGGACGGGCGCGCTTAGACCCATTCACTTGTGCACACTGTATCGGTTTTGCAAACCTTACTGCTAGGCTGTCTGCAAACTTTGTCCAGTTTGCAAATGGGTCATCCCTTGACCCTGGGATGTTCACAATTGTTTGCTTTGCTTCTGTCACCAGGAGCTGAAGGTTATTGGCTGAACACTTGATACGTTTTAGGTTAATGGTGAAGGTTTCAAGACCTTGGTATACTGCCTGATCATGTTGCAGCAGCCTGATGTTTAAGGAGAGCTCTTGGGGCCGATGATCGCTGTCCATTTTATTACCAAAGCCAAAAGAGGAGACTTGATTCAGTAGAGGGAGGCTGACAAATGAGTAGTCGATCAAAGAAGCCCCGGTTTTGGATAAGAATGAGAGGCCGGGCAGCTTGTCGGGATGAAACGTCCGTTAAGAGCTCTAAGGCCGAGATGTTCCAAGTAACCCTGGAAGGCTCGTCCCTTTGGATCCACTTTGCCCCACCCGGGGTGGTCCTGTGGTGGAATAGCCCAATCGCCTTCCTGCGGCTTTGTTACCTCATTCAGTTGAAAGTTGGACATCAACCACATGTTAAAGTCTCCAGAAACTAGGATGTCTGCGTTAGGGTTTCCAGTTCTCACGTTTAGTACAGTGGAAGTCAGCTCGTTTGTCAGTGCTATCCTGGAAGTCGAATATGGACGGATGTAAACATTCATCAAGATTAGAGTCCTCAATTTGCCACTGGGGGTTCTGAATGAAGTGCCTACGCTCTGAAGCCCCTGAGTATTACTTGCTAGGTCCCAGGAACTAATTGCACTGGTGGCCGATATATAAATTGCTAAGCCACCGCTGCAGCAGCCAGGGGACTTTGATTTAATTGCAGGGATATAATGGATTTTGAACCCTTCTAGATGCTGCGGTTTCAAAAGCCATGACTCTTGCCATAGGATAATTTCGAAGGAGCGTAGATAGGATACTGTGGCCTGGTCCCCCAATTTATTTGCTAGGCCATTTATGTTCCAAGAGCATATCTTTAGTGGGCTGCCACTGTGATCATTGTAACCATTTTTTTGTCATCGCAGCAGTCTGGTTGAGTTTAGTGACCCCGACAGCCATGACCAAGTGTCAGCTCGCGCCGCTCCCGCAGTTTGGGCAGTCTGCCCACCACTTGGGTTCTTTAGGCTGGAGGTAGGGGTTTTGCTTAGGGCACTCCTCAAGACCGAATAGACCGGTCTTGGTAGTGCACTTGGACATGCCACGTCCAATGCATTGTCAAGGATGTGTGGGTGAGCTGGTTCCTTTCCAGGGGTAAGGGAAATGCCCCACTGCTTGAAAGTTTCCATGTGCCTCAAAATTTTATTTGCTACCTCTGCAGATCGCCAGGTGACTTTGGTGGATTCGTTTGACTGACCCAGACCTGGTGCGATAAACTCTATAGAGAGTATCTCATGTGATGTGACATCTTTTATCAGGCCAATTGCTTGTATCAGCTTCAAGATGTTCCCACGATTTAAAATGTCAACGCTACCCTTTGACTTATACTCTGGATAGAATAAAGTGTATACTGGTGTTGCTTGAGCTATCTTGGTATTCAGGTGCCCGTCAGGTTTGTTTCCATATGGATTGTTCCCTGAGTTGCTATTGGTATGGCTCGTTTGACTGGGTTCCATGGGGGTTCGCCCCACCCGGAGGCTACCCCGGGGAGCACAGAGGGTGGCCCCGCCGCGTTCCTATAGAACATAAAAGGGTTTCCCACAGACGTATTGGGGACTGAGGCCGAGTTTACAGTTGGAGAGGGTGGAGAGAGTACCACGCTAAGTTCCCTTGGGCTCCTTGAGGCTGTACCAGAACTGGAGTGTAGCCCACTGGCTTGGACGGGATCCTGTGAGTTAAGGCTGCCTGATGGAACTATTTGCCGGGTCGCTTTGGCCCCACTGCTATGCTCAGGGGTGTAGAATCCAAGGCTTGTCCTTGTATATTGACTGAATCCCCAGGTGGACTCCTTCTTTCTGTGGCAGAAGGATCTTTCTCAACTGCTCCAACCGTTGCCACGATAGAAGGTGGAGAAACTGACTGTTGTTTTTTGGCCTCATTGGGTATGGGAGATAGATTGAGCACTTGCTTCGCTGGCCCGTGTACCCGGTTTGGATCCTTGTGTCCATTCGAATCTGCTCGTTTGTGGGGTTTGAAAAGTGGATAGAGGACCGAAACTTGTGTTTTGCAGTGGATCTTGTTGCGGCCCTTTCTCCTTTTAGCTCGTTTCCCCTTCCGGTTGACTACCTCCATATCCTGATCAAGCAAGGGTATAGAGGTGGACCCTGCGTTATCAACGACGGCATACTAGGGCGGTGAGTACTTGGGGCATATGACACTGTAGTCCCGCTGGCCATACTGTTGAGTGTGCCCATGGGCAGTGGTGTGGCAGAAGGCTGGCTCCCCATTACCCCTGGATATGACGCCTCTTGCACGTTGTTGATTTGGTTTTCACACGTGGCACTAACTCTTTCGTTTGAGGTGGTGGACTTTGCATTAGTGAGTTTCTTTAGGTCTACCAAAAGCTTCGACATCACCTCTGGAAGTGCGCTTAATTTGCCTATTATCAGTGAGCAGCCACAGCTTTGGCGCAGGTGGTTAGCAGCAGCCTGAGCCCGTCTAATCAAATTATTTAAATTTGTGATTTTGTCGTCTATATTGGCGACATATACGGCCAAAGTATTTAGTAAGCTTATTTGTATATCCATTTTATTGGCTTGGAATGTCATAGCGTCAACTGACTTCTGTAAGATATCCAGTGCAGTGGCCCAGACCAACTCTTGTTTAGATTCCTCCTTCCCCTCATTGGAGACCGGTGGAGGAGCAGGGTGGTGGGGGGCGTCTTTCCCATAGGATGAGAGCATAATTTCCCACTCCTTAGATTGAATATAGGAGAGGTCCTTTTCCGGATCAAAGGCGTCCTCATCGGAGGGAGATAGCAAAATCTGTCCCTGCTCTTGGGGAGTTTTTAGGTCTGGCTCCTTTGCGCCATTGCTGAATTGTGGGATTCGCTGATAGTTCATGGGAAGGCTTAAATTGTGTTGGCTTAAATGGTGTTACCAAGCTTGCCAAGCTTTCCTTAGTGCAAAGCGTAGGATGCTTCACTACCACGGCCGCCGCCTCTCCCTCTTTGTCCAAACTGAGGGAGCCGAGGTAGATTTCACCTCCTTCCTGCGTTGAATTAAGTAAGGGCTGAATAACGTTCCTTATTGGCGAGACAGTAGGAATAGACTTACTGTCTAGACTGGCAGAAGGTATGGCTAAGAGTGTATTCACTTCCTGAGATAGGCCTGCAGTGTTCTCAATTGTGGGATAATCTTATCGTGGTGAAGCCCCAAAACTTCCCAACGGAGTATGAGGCAGGCCCCTGTAATGCGCAGCATGCTCAAGAAAGGTTGCTTGTAGCTAGTTGATTTACCGAATTACAAAGGATGAAGGTTAACATCGGTGCTCCCCTTGCTGACAGTCACAGTTGGACTCAGGGGAATTGGTAAGCCCTTGATGCTCATGTTGTTGGAGAAAACAGCGGAGCCCGAGTCTTTCAGGAAGGCGAATTTGGACGTAATTTTGGGTTGCAGATAGATAGGCTTAGGGCCTACAAGACCTGCAGGTCTGGCTTCCGAGGTTTGAGGGTGGGGGCTATTTGCTGTGTTACTTGTTTGTGAATTTAATGTCAGATCGAGTATCTGATCAGGAGCCACTGTGACTTTCCCATGGCACGCCTTCTACTTCCTTTTCTTGGATGGAACTGCCGAGCCCCTCTGCTTCCCAGATCGCATGCTGTAATTTAACTGGATTAATTGCTGGGTGAATTGCTGAGGCTTGGTATAGATCTTACCGGCAGTCCGGCTCGTGGAGTCCTAAATTAGATGACAGAGTCTTTAGAGCTAGCTGTGCCCCCGCTCCCTTCAGCGCCTTCCCAAGTGCTCTTTCCTTATTAGATGTCCACCCAGGTGTGGCGTTCATGCAGCACCCACCTTTAACTTGTGCCTTTGTGGACCCAGAGATCTATGGGACCTGCAAGGTCGATTTATTTATCAAGCGCAAGGGAAAAGGCTTATGAGGGCTAATAAGGGCGGAGAGGAGAAAGCAGAAACAAACAAAGGGCACAAGAGAACAGGAAGCAGAGAGCAGGGCACACTTGGGAGCCACAAGCCGCACCCAACCTAGTTGGCCCGCTTCCGCGGACCCACTGGGCACACACTCCACGGCCACCGCTAATGGCGGCCACGCTCTCTTGCTCTCCTGCTTACTCTTACCCGCTGCCAATTGCTGCTGCTTACTGCTTGCTGACGCTTGCTGCTTTCCCCCGAGTTTCCTCGGAAATCCGGGGGCAGCCAAGCCGAGCGCTGAGCTGTCAAGCGCCCTGGGACTGACCAGCGACCGAACGGTTACTGCCGCGCTCCTGGCCAGGCCGGGCCGGGCTCCTGAACGACATCCAGACCCTTCTGTACAGCAGCCGCTGTGTAGGATGCAGGCTGTAGAGTGCAGGGAGTCATGGTCTTGGTCTCGGCCCTGGCACCTCTTGAGCGCACCGCACCTGCGGCTCCTACGGCGCTCCTCGCTCCTCGCTGTCAAACTCTGCTCTGCTCTGCACGGGGGGAGGAGCGGCGATGACAAGAGGGTGAAATCCACAAGGATAAAGTGAGGCCAACAGGAGCGCTGTGGGGGGACCGAGACTCAGTCGCGTTCGATCGCGCTTGGCAGCCCGGCCGCTGACTGGTGTTCGGTAAGCTCCCACCATGGAGAAGTAAAAAATCTGCGTTAGCTGCGAGCCGCGAGACCGCAGCAGTTCGGCGTCCTCCGGCTTGCTCGCTCCCAAAAGTCTGTAAAGGACTTCCTGCAACACCTCACATTCCAGTAGTCGTCTGACCATTTCCATGTACCATGCCTTAAAAATCAGAATCAAAACCCACATATCCTTTCTTGGCTGCTCTCATTTGTGCCAACATCAACTTCTCTTTTAATTTCTTGTGACGCGTATCAATGTTATCTCCACAGTACTTCGCATAACGAAGAATCTCTTCAATGGGCTTACTCTGCCAACAGATTAAATGTTGTTGTATCATAGCACTTATCTCAGGTCTTAAGCCAAACACAAACCAATACACAAAATGTCCCATGTCTTTTTCGGTCACATTCTCGATTCCGCTATATTGCTTAAATGCCTGCAAAAGCCTTTCATAATATGCACGCACTGTCTTCTTTAATTCCTGTGTAGTTCTGTCTATTTTTACCCAATCGGTTTCTTTCGGTGCAATCTTTCCTTTCAAATAAGTAATAACCAGATTATACTTTCTCATCACTTCTACCGACGACGCACCCGTTTTTGAATCTCTCACAGGCTCTGTTTCCGACCAATCAACAGCAATTTTACATTCAGTCCACAAATCAGTTGGAACTACAATAACAAACAGAGTGCCCAAATCTTTCAATAAAACCTTTGAAACCTTTACAAATATTTCCACTTGCTTATACCATTCAACAGGCTTTTCTCTCAATTGTGGAAAATCATTTGTAAAAGACAAAATGTCCTGTCTATTCCAAGGGACATGAACATATCCTCCTCCTGGTACTTCCCTCATAGGATATGCTGTCGCTTCTGCCTCACCCTTCTCTTTCTCTATCATTGGGTATAAAGGCAGAACCATTGCTACATCTTCCTTCCTTTTAGCCCATCTACCTTCCCATCTTTCTACTTCTCCCCATCGTTTCAAGGTAGTTAACAGTTCTTTAATCTGTAACCTCTTTCCTGAAGGGTTTAGACTTTCTAGATATTTGTTACTAAAATCCAATCGATAGGTATTTTGTAAAGTCTTAGATTTCTCTACATCTACTCCATATTTTTGAGCTGCCTCAGCAAATTTTTGATGATTATTCCTAGCCTTTCATGCTATATCCTTACACATGAATAATAATTCTTCATCACGGTAATTTGCCAATCTTTCTAGACTAATTGTTTGTAATATCATTTCTTCAAATTCCACGTTTAGTCTGCTCAGGTCTATATTAGTATACGCATCATTTTCCACAAATTATTCTTTTGGACCCACATTACCCTTTGCACTAGCTATAGGAATAATGTCCCTAATCCAATCATCAAGTTCCTCTTGAGATGGCCCTATTGATGCACTTATCTCCATTTTCTGAGCCTCCCCACTAATTTCTCCTGCTCTTTGGGTTACCTGTGTATTTATTTTCTGATTTCCCATTTGCAAAACCTTTTCTGTAATTATTTGCTGACCTCTGCTTGGTGTTTCAAAATTTTTCTCCATGATGTTTATTAATGATTCTGCTCCACCCGTCTATGGTGGTAGTCATTCTATCACTCCTTCCCACATCACTATCGCATGCTAGAGTTTTCTCTCGTGTAAATGATGCATTCTAATCCGCCACCTTCTTATTTCTCTCTTGTGATGAATGATCTTCTCCTGCTGTCCCACTAGGTATCGTTATAGCATGTACTTGTGAAACTCCTCGCCCTGTCTGATATAATGGGACAATTGGACCTATGGTAACTGGAACGGATAGTGCATCTGGACTATTTGTTATAGCAGAATTTGGAAATCCTGCTCCCTCCAGAGGTTGTCCTCCGGACAGAAAGATATTTTTATGAGCCGAATCTAAGGTTATAAGTGGTGCTTCTGGGGTCACACCCACAAACGGGTTTGTCCCCGTAATTACCCTGTCCTTCATTATAAGGTGGAGGTCTATTAAAAAATTACTCATTCAACATTTCGTCATCTATTTCATCCAGATTCTCATCTGTTAATATGAGAACCTGTGTTTGTGGCTCCTAGATATGTTTCTTTTTCTGTTTAAATTTTTCTCTCTCCTTATTCTCAGCTGCCATTACAGCCAGATACATTCGGGCACCCATGCCTCCATTCTGCCTCCACATCTTTTTCTGTGAATCCCATTTCGCTTCTGCATATCTATTCAAAGTTTTCTTATATCTGCCTTGATATTTATCTTTCTCTCTCTGATGGGCTTCATGTTCCCTTTCTTCAAGAGCTTCATATTGCATGGGTCTAGGTGACGGTTTCATATAATTCATCTGTCTTTTCAAATTTTCTAGAATCCGTATGTTAAATGTTCCATATTGGGGAAAAGCTAAGGGACCATCTTTCTCAGTGTATTGTACCCAATTCTCTAACCAAGTTCAAGTGTGATATCCCCTCTCTAGAGACATATGCAAAGCTGGTGTACCCTCCAGAGCCACTGGAACTCCTTCTCCAGTAAGAATAGGCTCATCCTTGCGTATTAAAGCCCCTAATTGCTTAAAAAGGTTAATGATTTCTTCCTTTCAATGCAGTCTGATCTTATTTCTGCGGAACTCTCTTCCGTGTTATTGTTTCAGCTTCTAATCACTGCTTGATTTCAACAACCAATCGCAGTGCGGCTCCACACCAACCAACAAAACCCAGCGCTGCACTTGTATTTCATCAATCTAACTCCTCACAACAACTGACCCTCCCTTTACAATTTGTTGTTGTCTTTTTCTTTTAGTCGATTTCACGCAAAACAACACAAAACATAAAACAACTCTGGTCTGCTCCACTAAAAAGAATTATAGATCCTCACACAGTCAGAAATTTCATTCACTTCCGGTAAAGTCTCGACCAGTGCGATTTCACCCTTTGAGTAAAAATCCCAAGAATTCTTCCTGGTGCACTTAAGAAGAAACCCCAATAAGGGGGGCGTGGCCGAGCCGAGCAGCAAGATGGCCGCTTAGTGGTGAGGCTCTGCCGGCCGAACACATCATCCGGCATATATCCGAAAACTGGGCGACGATCCAGAGGCTTACATCCTGAGAATACCTGCTACGTTGGCAGTTGCACACTCGGCCGAAGTTTGGCTCGGAACGTCGCGGCGTGGGTTGCGTGAACGGCAGGGCGAGGTTGCGGCCTGAGGCGGTCTGAAGTGCAGAGGCTGCCGGGACGCATTACACGCTCACGCCCAACGATCGTGGAAGGCCTCCTGGTGGCGGTGACCCCTCTGGCCCACAGAGACCCGGAGGCAGGCGGTGATCCAGTGGGAGCTGCACGGGAGAAGTGCGGCGGCCTGAAGGAGAGGGAGTGAGCAGCGCGGCCCGCCGGAAGATAACGCACCAAGCAATGGCCTTCCCACAGTGCACCATATGTGAGTAAAGAATCCGGAGAGTGGCGCCGAGGCTGTGGGAGCGGTGAGGGCCCAGCTGTGGACAACCCGCTCTAGAGGCAGGAACAGTGGACTTCCTGCTTGCGGTGGCGCTGCTCCGGCCTGGCATGAAGTCGGGCTGGGACGAGGGACGTGGCCTGCCGGCTCCCGCTGTTGGGCCCAACGAGTGCTCTGGAGCGCTGTGAGGAGAGGAATAGATGCCCGGCCGGGGAAGGAGGGGCCCTAAGACACTGTGACCTGCTTATAAAGGCACCTGGGGACAGGAAAATCCCAGCGCGGAACACTGTGCAGCACTGTAGCGCTGCGAAGACGACACGCGCACGACCAACGGTATCACGGGCGACCCCCCGGGCTGAAGCGGTTGCGCGACGCAGACGGCCTGGGCCGTAGCGGAGAGGCCCTTGCTCTAGGCCGCGTCTGACATCACCCCTTCCGACTGTGGCGAGGTGCGCATGCAGATGCGTGGAGAACCAGGAGAGATAAGTGCTTCAAGCTGAGTGCGCCTAGCCAGGGGCGGTAGACTGCGGGGCTACCCTGGCTGACCACACAGACTCTGGCCATATCCTTAGCACTAGTTCCATGCCCTGGGGCACGACCGGAGAAAGCCACGTTGCTAGCGAACCCGTGCACACGGGATTAGAGCGGGGGAGCGCTGTACTGAAACGTCACCCAAACTACGGCCTCTGCTGCAGGGGCAAGCGACTGGTCTGCCGCGCACCGAAGGCGGCACTGGAGTGAGTAGCATTGGCTCCTGTGGCGCGCGCCGCCTTGGCGTCTTCCCCAGCGCCTTTGGAGACTTGCCCTGCAGGGCTGGCCTCGCTGGCTTTGCGCGTGGGGGTGAAGAAGCACCACTGGAAAACCCCAATGGGCAAAGCGGACAATAGACAATCCAAGATCTCCTTCGAGAAGCACGCATCGTGGCTTCAGGACCCTGACTCCAGACCAGTAACTATAGTGCCGGAAACGTAGATGGACCCGGAGCCAGACGTCGACATTAGAGCCCTGCTACGGGAGGTCAGGGGCAGCCTGCGAGCGATTGATTCAAAACTTGACTCCTTGGCAACAAGGATGGACCACGTGTCCCAGAGAGTGGACAAGCATGAGAGCCGAATTGACACGTTGGAGACGCGGGTGTCGGACTCGGAGGACAGGCAGGGGGAGGCACAGGGACGACTGTTGAAAATGGACAAGGTGCTGGAGGTTATCAAAGCCAGCAACAAAGACCTTGAAGCGAGGTCGAGAAGGAACAATATACGCATTATGGGCGTACTAGAGTCCTCCAACATTAACAACATGGAGCAGTTTGTGGAAGGGTTGCTGAAAGAGCTATTTGACTCGGAACTCTCCCCCATGTTCCTAGTGGAGCGCGCCCACCGCACT
Source organism: Calotriton arnoldi (assembly GCA_963921515.1). Taxonomy (NCBI): domain Eukaryota; kingdom Metazoa; phylum Chordata; class Amphibia; order Caudata; family Salamandridae; genus Calotriton; species Calotriton arnoldi. Next base: position 577,528 of record CAWUFW010002337.1, on the reverse strand, counting down.
CTGGGCCCTAAGCCTCCCCCGGGTGCTCCACCACGCTCGATCCTGGCTCGATTATTGAACTACAGAGACAGAGACACTGTATTACGAATGGCCAGAGAGAAAGGGGAAACACATTATCAGGGAAACAGAATTGCGTTCTATCCAGACTTCACGCAGGCAGTGCAGGCTGCACGCAGAGAATTTATCCCTGCTAAGAAGATATTATTGCAGTTGGGCACGAAGTATGCAATGCTTTATCCTGCAAAGCTCCGGGTGCACACAGGAGGCAAACCCCTGATCTTCACCGAGGCGAGTGCCGCCCTGAAGTATGCCAAGCAAAACGTAAAGAAGACACAACGCAGAGACAGGGCGACTTCGTCTCCATCTGGCAGTCAGCTAAGTGACAATGATTAAAATTCATGGGCTTTGTGTCTACCTGATTGATTGAGAAGGCCACTCTCTGTCTAAAAATGTATACCAACAATAGGGAGGTCATCTTTTCTCTGCCCTATGCCTCTGAATTTAAATGTCTACATAGCTTACATGGAGTTTGTTTTGCCAGTGTTAAATACAACTGTTCGGCCACCCAGTTCTTACGTGACAGGGGTGTATGCAGGCGAGCCCACGCCCCTCTGGGATGAAACCCTGTTGCCCTGAGTTTCGAGGGCTTATATGCGAAGGGAGCTGTCTCATATGGGATGCACATCCTGATTGGGGGGTTGGTGTGGGAGGGGGGGCGGGTTGGGAGGGGTGTTGATTGTTATGTTTTATTACAGTACTGGCTAAGTCTTAGACAGCTCGGACACACAACGGAAACCGCAACACATGGTCAGCCACCGCGCCTCATACAACGTGATATTAACATACCGAAAACGGTGGCACCTGACGGGCTGTCGGGGAGTTGTCGTACTGGAGACGTCGCACGCTTGCACCATAGTAATACACTAAGGGGCCGATTCCGATCTCGGCCGGTAGGGCTCCGAATCGGATTCGGCTTAACCGGATCCGATTCGGAGCCCTATTTCCCGACCGATTCGTACGTGCGTCCGGACGAGCGAGTACGATGCGAAATCGCCGACCGACTCGTTCGGGCGTCCCAACCGCTCCGACCGACTCGTTCCCGGGTCGAACCGCACCGACCGACTCGTTCGGACACGACTCGCACCGCGCAATGGAGACGTTCCCCGGCCGGGTAAGTACGATGCGCGCCGCGAGCAGTCCGACCGACACGCGCCGTCCGGCTCGAAAGAGCAGTCGGAGCCGTACTTCGGGGGTCCGTGTCGGACCCCCCTGTACGCGTAGCCGCGTGAGTCGCACACAGGGGGGACCCATGGGTCCCCCCTACCTGTGCGTGTACGGCGCGAGTCGCTTCGCCGCGTACCCGCTGTAGGGGGCGCCCTTGTTCGCCTCACACCCATTGAGGCAATGGGAGCCCGCGTACGCGTTGTACGACCGGCACCCATTGACTTCAATGGGAGTCCGACCGACTCGAGTACGATAGCATACGGACGCATCGTACTCGTTCGGTCGGGCTGCACGGGTCCGATTCGGTCGGAAATCTCTCCGGGTCCGGCTCGGTCGGAGAGATTTCCAGGCCGAATCGGAATCGGCCCCATAGTCTTTAAATGTCCACACTGTTCTGCCTCACCTGGAATGTGAGAGGTCTTAATGACCACCAAAAGGTGAGGTTAGTGCAATCCTACTTGGTCAGACAGGGCGTAGATATCTGTCTCCTGCAGGAGACCCACCTTCGGGAGACGGCACTAGCCCGGCTAACCACAAATAGGTGGAGTGAGGTACACACTGCCAGCTACTCTAACTACTCCCGTGGGGTGACGATTCTCATATGCAGAGGGGTGCCCTGGCAAACACAACAGGCGATCTGTGACCCGGAAGGTCGGTACATTATTTTAAAAGGGAGCTTATTCCACCAGCCGATTATAGCCATTATTAAAACCAACTACATCTTTTACTCCAAACGCCCATAACGAAATCTTGCAAAATTCCATATGGTTTGAAATTGTCCACCACCCCTTCCTCCACTTTTCAAGGCGAAATAGACATCTCCATTTTCAAATCCGGAAATATCCTCATACAAGCCACTGAAAACCACCTCACCATCTTTGAGCACCACTTCAGCACCTTATCCTATCTACTATCTTCTCCTTCCCATACCCCTTCAGCCTCTCAATCACAGGAAGTCCTCCCGGCATCGCTCCTCTTGATGCCAACCCCTCCGCTCCCGGATCCTGCTACTACCTATGAAGCCTCTCAATACCAGACTTTTGATCCTTCCGCCCCCTTAGCATCCTCTCCTTCGCTTGACATTTCCACTTCATACTTAGCCACCCAAACCCTCTCTCCCCTCGCCTCGTCTGTTCCCCCTCCTTCTCCTGATATTCCTTCATCCCACTTGGCCACCCATACCCTCTCCCCTCCTCTTGGCTCTTTCCTACTCAATCCTAATCACCCCCTTCCTCCCTCCCATTCCTCCCAGCCCCCTCACACTGATCCCCCTATAAAGATCCCCCTACACACTGCGCCCCCTCACACTGATCCCCCTACTGCTCCATTAAGGACACCAATCTCTTTCAATCTAAATGACCACCACCCCCACAGACTAGATGGCACTCCATCTCACTCGCCCCATGCCCCCTCATCTTCTCATAGCACCCATCTGGCCACTGGGTATGCTGGCTCTCACACTACAATTCTCCCTCAGTCTAGCATCCGGAACACCCCTCTAACCCACCGCCTGGGTTCCCTCCTCGTCCATTTCCTAGTCCTCTCTCCCCATCTAATTTGGAACATGCCCTTCTCCCCCCCGACCTCCTTTCCTCCTTGCCTTCCTCGCTTTTCACTCAATCACTTCTCAACATAGAACTCCACCTCTCAATCCTGACGTTGGAACTTTCATCTATCAGGAAAGACTTCAACACCCTCTTTGCCTCTAATCTCGCCAATCATACCTATACCATGAGCTCCGTACAAACTAACACTACATTCCCTCAACAAGGGAGTACTACCCCTTGCGGTATTTCTTCAGGTGGACCACCTCCTGGTAACTGTTCTCTTAGACCATCTCAAGCCTCGAGCGATCTCCCCTCCCTGGACCTCCTGGACTTAAATAATACCTACCCCCCTATTGACATGACTACTGACTCTCCTACTCTTCACTCCACTATTCCGGTGATCCTGGGGAGAAGCCGTATCCCTGCCTCCCCAGGCTCACCTAGACCTCCTCCGCAACTCACCACTATCCACTCTTGCTCCCCCCTAAAAACAACCCTAAACCCCTCAACTGCATGCTGGTCAACTGTCGATCGGCTATACAACATGCAACAGAAATCTCGGAAACCATCCTTAGTGAAGTCATTGACATCGCTTTTCTTACAGAAACCTGGCTCAAAGCTCACTCTTCACCTATTCTTGACCTGCTCTCTCCCCCGGGTTACTCCATCCTCAGAAAAGACAGACCTGTCAAAATTGGAGGAGGCCTAGCCATTATCTATAAAGATGAACTCCAACTCTCCCTTGTTCAGAACCCTGATCATGCTACGTTTGAATACATCGGAGCGGAACTTAAAGTTCATGGTTCCCCCCCTATTCGGTTGCATAACATCTATCATCCACCTGGCGGCCCTTTGTGGAGGAATTGTCTGACCTTCTTTCCCTATCCTCGATCTCCAACTCCAAAAACATCTTCCTCAGAGACTTTAATATTCACTGGAATAAAAAGGATGATCCCTCGGTTAACATCCTCAATGATCTACTCGACATTAACGACCTGAATCAACTCTGCCATTCGCCAACACATTCCAAAGGGGCTACTCTCGACGCTATCATCACTAGTAAAGAGCTGGCTTCCCTTTCCCACATTGTCCCCATTGACTGGTCTGACCACCACCTTATCCTCTTCACCATTAATTGCGCCGTGCCTCCCCCTTCCCCTAAAAACATCAAACATAGAAAATTAACCAGAAATCTTCACCTTATTCCTCCAGGCGAGCTGGAGACTAGGATTAAAGCAAAACTTCAACTTACACCTCCCTCACAAAATGCAAATGACCTTGCTGAACACTACAACAAATCCATCATCGAAGTCCTTGACCAAATCGCCCCAGCCAAACTAAAACTGCAAAAAAACAACCCCACAAGATCCTGGTTTAATGCTGAACTCAACAATGAGAGACGCTCGCTTAGGCTGACCGAATGCATGTGGAGGCAACACCCTTCCCCCTCAAATCTTGCTCTCCTCAGAGCCGCAAGGGCTAATTACAAAAAACACATCCTTAATGAGAAGGCCTCCTTCTTCCGCGCACAACTCGACCGGGCTAAAAATAGACCCAGGGAACTATTTAGCATCATCAAAAATCAAACAGCTTCGGCCCCCCCCCCAAATTGATGGCCTCTATCGAAAGATGTGAAGAAATTGCGAACTTCTTTTCCGAAAAATCTCCAAGATCGATCTATCCTTTAGCTTAACCCCCTCCACATTGCTCATCACCCCTCTATGACCGCCCCTCCAAGTCTCCTTTCACACCCTCGCCCCCCCTGACTCTGTTCATCTCCCACTCGCTGTCGCCCCTCCTGAACACTTCTTCACCAACCCCCAGCTAAAAAATAATGTTTCTTGGCTTAACTTCCGCCCAGTTACAGAGCTTGAAGTCTTCAACATCATCACCAAGCTTAAACCCTCCTCTCATACCATGGACCCTCTTCCCGCTAAACTTGTTCAAGACTTAAAATACATCATTGCACCATATTGGACCACCATCATCAACTCCTCCTTGGCCACGGGTTGTGTCCCGGTTTCCCTCCAGCTTGGCCAAATCACTCTCACCCTCAAAAACACTACAGCCGACCCCAATGACCTCAACAATTTGCGACCTATCTCTAATCTTCCGCTTCTATCTAAGGCCCTCGAAAAATGCGCCTTGCTCCAACTGGACAAGCACATTGACTCTTTTAACCTTTTGGACACATTCCAGTCAGGCTTTAGAAAGGGCTGCAGAACTGAAACTGCTATGCTCAACATTATTGATGAGATCCACCAATCACTTGACAAGGGGGAGGCCTCCCTTCTCATTCTCCTTGACCTCTCTGCTGCTTTTGATACTGTTAACCACTCCGCCTTACTCAATACCCTCAAAGATCGTTTCGGCTTCAATGGTCCTGTCCTCAAATGGTTCACCTCATTCCTTCAGCGCAGAACCCAACAAATTAAAATCAGCAATTGCCTCTCTAAACCTATTCCTGTCTCCTTGGGTGTTTCTCAGGGTTCTATTCTCTCACCTTCTCTATTCAACCTCTTCATGGAACCCCTCACCCTCATTCTTAAGCAAGCAGGAATCAACTTCCACCTCTATGCTGATGATACCCAACTTTACTATAAGATCAAATCTCAAGCTGACATTCTACACCTCAATGATGCCCTGACTAAGATTCTACACTGGTTCCATCACAATCACCTTAAACTCAACCCTAAAAAAAAACAGAAATCATACTCTTCGCTCCTAAAAACAACCAGCTCCCCATTCATCACTGGATCTCTGACCTTAAAGCGCTTAACTGCTCTCTTTCCACTTCTAACTCAGTTAAATCCCTCGGAATTAACATTGACCAGAACCTCAGCCTTACTCCCCACATAAAAAATTCGGCCAAAGGAGCTCTCTTCACTCTTCATCACCTCAAGAAAATTAAACCATTCATTCCCGCTGATGACTTTAAATTAGCTGTTCAATCACTGGTACTGTCTAAATTGGCAATGCCGTTCTCTCTGGAACACCGAAAGTCCACTTAGCCCCAATCAAATCAGTCCTCAACCTCGCGGCCAGGCTTATTTCTGATTGTAGACGGTTTGACCACATCTCCCCCATCCTCAAAGGTCTCAAATGGCTTCCCATCGAATGCAGATCCACCTACAAAACCGCTTGCATTACGCATAAAGCCTTGCATCATCACACCCCATTGTATCTCTCAGATAAACTCCACAAAGCGGGCTGCTCTAGAGAAATGAGGAGCACCAATGCTCTCATACTAGTTCCTCCTTTGTTAACCCCTTCGCTGCTAGGCCTTTTCCCCCCCTGTGCTAAGCCTTTTTTTGGCAATTTGGGGTAGTGCGCGCTTAGGCCCCTGTAACTTTTTGACCACATAAGGTATCCACGCCAAATTTGCGTCCTTTTTTTCTAACATCATGGGGATTGTAAAGGTACCCAGGGTTTGTGGATTCCCTGGAGGGGACCCAGAAATTAGCCAAAATACAGCAAAATTTTGTTTTTGGGGGAAAAATGCGAAAAAAGGGCTACAGATGAAAGCGTCTTGTTTTTTCCCTGCAAATGGCATCAAAAAGGGGTTGTGGTGCTGAAATCACCATCTTCCCAGCTTTCAGGGACAAGCAGACTTTTGTCAGAAAACCAACTTTTTTACACAGTTTTGGCATTTTTCTGGGACATAGCCTATTTTTGCTATTTTTTGTGCTTTCAACCTCCTTCCAGTTAATGGTAGAAATGGGTATGAAACCAATAATGGATCCTAGAAAGCCATACATTTCTGAAAAGTAGACAAAATTCTGAATTCAGCAAGGGGTCCTTTGTGTAGATCCTTAAAGTTTTCCTTATAGAAACTAACAGTTAAATGAAGGAAAAATTGAAAATTAGTTGAAAAAAACAGATATTTGTGTCAACGTTTTCACCTGTAACTTCTTCTAATTATGACAGCTATTTGAAAGCAATATACCGTTATATCCGCTGGACCTTTCTGGTTGTGGGGATATATAGGACTTGTAGGTTCACCAAGAACCCGACGAACCCAGAGCCAATAACTGAGCAGCATCTTGCAATGGTTTTTTATTATGTACCGGGTATATAGCAATTATTTTGGGAAAATGTATACATGGAAAAATTGTTATGAAAGACACCTATGTATTTCTGAAATGGGAACAAAATCTAGATTTTAGAAACAGTATTTCTTTGCACATTTCCGAAATTGGGAGTACCCATACTAGCATGAGAATTATAGGTCATTTTTCAAAATGACTTATTTTTTACACATTGTCTTTCATTTGTAAGGCAGAAATGCATCGAAAGTCAATAGGTAATAACAGTTGCTCTACAATTCTGTGTTACCCTAAGTCTCTCGATAAAAATGGTACCTCACTTGTGTGGGTAGGCCTTGTGCCCACAACAGGAAATGGCTCAAAATGCAACGTGGACGTACCACATTTTCACAATGAAAAATTACCCTTTTTTTGCAAAGTGCCTAGCTGTAGTTTTTGAACCCTAGCTCTGCGGGCACTTAGGGAAACCTAGCAAACCTATACATTTTTGAAAAGTAGACACCCAGGGGAATCCAGGATGGGGTGACTTGAATGGCTCTCACCAGGTTCTGTTACCCAGAATCCCTTGCATACCTAAAAAATTGGCAAAAAAAACAAATTTTCCTCACTTTTGTGTGGTAGAAAGTTCTGGAATCTGCGTGGATCCACAAAATTCCACCCACCCCGCGTTCCCCAAGGTCTTCCGAAAAAAATGGTACCTCACTTGTGTGGGTAGGCCTAGTGCCCGCGACAGGAAGCAGCGCAAAACACAACATGGACGCACCAAATTTTCACAGTGAAAAATGACCTTTTTTTTGCAAAGTGCCTAGCTGTAGTTTTTGAACCCTAGCTCTGCCGGAACTTTGGGAAACCTAGCAAACCTATACATTTTTGAAAAGTAGACACCCAGGGGAATCCAGGATGGGGTGACTTGACTGGCTCTCACCAGGTTCTGTTACCCAGAATCCCTTGCAAACCTAAAAAATTGGCAAAAAAAACAAATTTTCCTCACTTTTGTGTGGTAGAAAGTTCTGGAATCTGCGTGGATCCACAAAATTCCACCCACCCCGCGTTCCCCAAGGTCTTCCAAAAAAAATGGTACCTCACTTGTGTCGGTAGGCCTAGTGCCCGCGACAGGAAGCAGCGCAAAACGCAACGTGGACGCACCACATTTTCACAGTGAAAAATGACCCTTTTTTTGCAAAGTGCCTAGCTGTAGTTTTTGAACCCTAGCTCTGCCGGCACTTAGGGAAACCTAGCAAACCTATACATTTTTGAAAAGTAGACACCCAGGGGAATCCATAATGGGGTGACTTGACTGGCTCTCACCAGGTTCTGTTACCCAGAATCCCTTGCAAACCTAAAAAATTGGCAAAAAAAACAAATTTTCCTCACTTTTCTGTGGTGGAAAGTTCTGGAATCTGCGTGGATCCACAAAATTCCACCCACCCCGCGTTCCCCAAGGTCTTCCAAAAAAAATGGTACCTCACTTGTGTGGGTAGGCCTAGTGCCCGCGACAGGAAGCAGCGCAAAACACAACGTGGACACACCACATTTTCACAGTGAAAAATTACCCTTTTTTTGCAAAGTGCCTAGCTGTAGTTTTTGATCCCTAGCTCTGCCGGCACTTTGGGAAACCTAGCAAACCTATACATTTTTGAAAAGTAGACACCCAGGGGAATCCAGGATGGGGTGACTTGACTGGCTCTCACCAGGTTCTGTTACCCAGAATCCCTTGCAAACCTAAAAAATTGGCAAAAAAACACATTTTCCTCACTTTTCTGTGGTGGAAAGTTCTGGAATCTGCGTGGATCCACAAAATTCCACCCACCCCGCGTTCCCCAAGGTCTTCCCCAAAAAATTGTTCCTCACTTGTGTGGGTAGGCCTAGTGCCCGCGACAGGAAGCAGCGCAAAACGCAACGTGGAAACACCACATTTTCGCAGTGAAAAATTACCCTTTTTTTGCAAAGTGCCTAGCTGTCGTTTTTGAACCCTAGCTCTGCCGGCCCTTTGGGAAACCTAGCAAACCTATACATTTTTGAAAAGTAGACACCAAGGGGAATCCAGGATGGGGTGACTTGACTGGCTCTCACCAGGTTCTGTTACCCAGAATCCCTTGCAAACCTAAACAATTGGCAAAGAAAACACATTTTCCTCACTTTTCTGTGGTAGAAAGTTCTGGAATCTGCGTGGATCCACAAAATTCCACCCACCCCGCGTTCCCCAAGGTCTTCCGAAAACAATGGCACCTCACTTGTGTGGGTAGGCCTAGTGCCCGCGACAGGAAGCAGCACAAAACGCAACGTGGACGCACCACATTTTCACCGTGAAAAATGACCCTTTTTTTGCAAAGTGCCTAGCTGTCGTTTTTGAACCCTAGCTCTGCCGTCACTTTGGGAAACCTAGCAAACCTATACATTTTTGAAAAGTAGACACCCAGGGGAATCCAGGATGGGGTGACTTGACTGGCTCTCACCAGGTTCTGTTACCCAGAATCCCTTGCAAACCTAAAAAATTTGCAAAAAAAACAAATTTTCCTCAATTTTCTGTGGTGGAAAGTTCTGTAATCTGCGTGGATCCACAAAATTCCACCCACCCCGCGTTCCCCAAGGTCTTCCCCAAAAAATGGTACCTCACTTGTGTGGGTAGGCCTAGTGCCCACGACAGGAAGCAGCGCAAAACGCAACGTGGACACACCACATTTTCACAGTGAAAAATGACCCTTTTTTTGCAAAGTGCCTAGCTGTCGTTTTTTAACCCTAGCTCTGCCGGCACTTTGGGAAACCTATCAAACCTATACATTTTTGAAGAGGAGATACCCAGGGGAATCCAGGATGGTGTGACTTGACTGGCTCTCACCAGGTTCTGTTACCCAGAATCCCTTGCAAACCTAAAAAATTGGCAAAAAAACAAATTTTCCTCACTTTTGTGTGGTAGAAAGTTCTGGAATCTGCTTGGATCCACAAAATTCCACACACCCCGCGTTCCCCAAGGTCTTCCGAAAAAAATGGTACCTCACTTGTGTGGGTAGGCCTAGTGCCCGCGACAGGCAGCAGCGCAAAACGCAACGTGGACGCACCACATTTTCACAGTGAAAAATGACCCTTTTTTTGCAAAGTACCTAGCTGTCGTATTTGAACCCTAGCTCTGCCAGCACTTAGGGAAACCTAGCAAACCTATACATTTTTGAAAAGTAGACACCCAGGGGAATCCAGGATGGGGTGACTTGACTGGTTCTCACCAGGTTCTGTTACCCAGAATCCCTTGCAAACCTTAAAAATTGGCAAAAAAAACACATTTTCCTCACTTTTCTGTGGTGGAAAGTTCCGGAATCTGCGTGGATCCACAAAATTCCACCCACCCCGCGTTCCCCAAGGTCTTCCCAAAAAAATGGTACCTCACTTGTGTGGGTAGGCCATGTGCCCGCGACAGGAAGCAGCGCAAAACGCAACGTGGACGCACCACATTTTCACAGTGAAAAATGACCCTTTTTTTGCAAAGTGCCTAGCTGTAGTTTTTGAACCCTAGCTCTGCCGGCACTTAGGGAAACCTAGCAAACCTATACATTTTTGAAACGTAGACACCCAGGGGAATCCATAATGGGGTGACTTGACTGGCTCTCACCAGGTTCTGTTACCCAGAATCCCTTGCAAACCTTAAAAATTGGCAAACAAAACACATTTTCCTCACTTTTCTGTGGTAGAAAGTTCTGGAATCTGCGTGGATCCACAAAATTCCACCCACCCCGCGTTCCCCAAGGTCTTCCGAAAACAATGGCACCTCACTTGTGTGGGTAGGCCTAGTGCCCGCGACAGGAAGCAGCACAAAACGCAACGTGGACGCACCACATTTTCACCGTGAAAAATGACCCTTTTTTTGCAAAGTGCCTAGCTGTCGTTTTTGAACCCTAGCTCTGCCGTCACTTTGGGAAACCTAGCAAACCTATACATTTTTGAAAAGTAGACACCCAGGGGAATCCAGGATGGGGTGACTTGACTGGCTCTCACCAGGTTCTGTTACCCAGAATCCCTTGCAAACTTTTTTTTTTTTTTTTTAGGAGTTTAATGGTGCTTTATTGATCGATCTTCGAAAGATACAAATCTTACAAGTAATTATAGTTCAAATCAATAGACTGAACAATGTGTATATCTTTGCTGTCTGATTTCTAATGTGCCATTGTTCCAATGGAGCAGTCCGGCTTTGGAGCCAGTCGCTCTATGTCTGATAATATTGCAGTGTTGCAGTCAATCTTAGCTATTTTTTTTTTTTTTTATTGTAAATTTCATAACATTCATAAGAATTCAGTGGACAGTTCATTATACATTACAGATATGAAGCAGTGGTATTTAGAAAGGCGAGATTAGTCATTACCGGTGCACATTCATTCCCATCTATGCCAATTACAAATAGGCAGCTGAAGTGGTCATATATCTTTAGCCCGAATCTATTGGTTCTTCACCACAGTATACAATATCTTAGGAATGTCCAGGGGGATCTTATACATTGGTCCCAAACCCCCGTGTCTCACAGTGCCTACCCATGCGGACATGTCGTCCCCCTACTAGTTTTATACCCCATTAAAGTGCGGGCCGTGGCATTGGGCCTCTCCCGCCTCCGTAGCCGAGTGTTCCAGTAGGTATGTCCGCAACGGGTCCCAGATGTCGCGAGGCCGTGAGGAGCAAGGAAGGAGTTCGGCATAGGTACTGATTTGGTCCTGCCATATAATCATGTCTCCCAACCAGTCTTTAAATTTAGGTGCTCGTCCTCGTCCCCATCTGCAGGCCACTCGGCGTTTAGCCAAAACTAAGCTAAAGGACAGGAATCTACGGTGCCGGACTGGAGTTTGTGCAGTGTAGCCCAGCAAAGCTACCAAAGGGGACCTTGGCGTGGGCAAGCTGAGCATGAGATCAAGGGCGTCCAGGACTTGTCTCCAGTATGTTTGTATCTCGGGACATTCCCAGGCCAGGTGGAGAAAGTCTGCAGCATGTGCCTTACATCTATCACAGCTGTTCGTCTCTCTAAGGCCAAACCTGTGCAGTTTGAACGGGGTGTGATAGCTGCGGTGCAAGAATTTGTAGTGAATTACTCTTAGTCGGCTGTTGGCAGAGATCTGTTCAGTCTGGTTACAGCAGAACTGCCATTGTGCATCTGTCACCTCCAGTCCCATTTCCGTACTCCATTTTTCACGGGCTGGGCAAGGCGGATACTCAATGTCAGTGAACAGTGCGTGGTATAGTGTGGAGACCAGGTGCGAGGCAGAAGATGCCCGTAACACTTGGTGCAGCGGGGTTACTGTCGGTGGTTCGGAGGGGTAGGTAGGGGTGCAGGTCTGTAGTCCATGTCGCAAGCGGATGTATAAAAAAGTCTCCATCGTGGAGGGCGGGGGGTTTGTACATAGTTGTTGAATAGTGCGAAACTTACCGCCAATGTATAGGTCTCCCCAGCAATGAAGTTTACGTGTGTGTGCAAATTTCCTAAATATCCCCTCTTGTAACAGTGATAGTGCTGGGTGATAGGATAGAGGGAGTAATGGGGAATACAGGTAGGGGGTGTGTATGCGCCTAAGTATACGGTCCCATGCCTTGAGTGTGCATTCTACAGAGTTTAGGGCCCGGGGTTGTGACTCAATTTTGGACAACAGTACCCCTTCCAGTGGTATAGGGTCCGCTAGCCAATGTTCAGTGGCTACATGCGGTGTGTAGCATGGGGGGTGGAACCAAAAGAAGGCGTAGTGCGCCTGGGCACATAAATAGTATAACTCGAAGTCTGGAATGTTGAAACCCCCTTGCGAGAATGGTCTCACAAGCACTTCCCATCTTATACGCGGCTGCTTTCCACCCCATACCAGTCGAATCAGTTCCGAGCGTAGAGTGGAGAAGAAGGTACGCCCCGGATCATACGGTATATTAAGAAATAAATATAAAAATTTAGGAAGGAGGACCATTTTTATGAGGGAAATACGACCAGCCATAGTTAAGGGTAGGGTGATCCAGCGGTCGATACACCCCGCTACGTAGGTCATAGTGCGTCCATAGTTCAATCTCATCAGTACGTCTCTATCGGTCGAAATGTGGATCCCTAAATATTTGACCTCATCCTCGCACCACTCTATGGGAAAGTCAGTGTCAAAGGGAACGGTAGCAGCAGTCAACGGGAAGATCTGGGATTTGGCCCAATTTATATGTATACCTGATTGGCCGCCAAACCTGACAAATTCGCGCAATAAGGGATTGAGATTTTGTCGCGGATCTTTAATGTATAAAGTGACGTCGTCAGCATAGAGAGAAATGAGTATAGGACGTAAGAAACAGCGGAGGCCGACTTGCTGATAGTGTTGCCTGATCTTGGCGGCGAGAGGCTCCATTGCCAAGGCAAAAAGCAGGGGCGACAGTGGGCACCCCTGACGAGTGCCTCTGGATAGGGGAATCAGGGCTGATGAATGTCCATTTATCAGAATTTTGGCAGTGGGTGCGGTGTAGAGTAGTCTAATCCAGGAGATAAACCCCATAGGGAGTCCCATGTTTTGAAGTATTGTGAAGAGGTAGTCCCACTCCACCGAGTCAAAGGCCTTGGTGGCATCCAAGAACACCGCCGCCAGTGCCAACCGAGGGTCCACAGTCTGTAGAATAGAGAATAGTGTCCTCAGACTGTGGGAAGTCGCTCTACCAGGGATAAAGCCTGCTTGATCCGGAAGGACAAGATCTCTCATCAGGAGGCTAAGTCTATTTGCCAAAAGTTTCGCTAGGATTTTTGCATCGGAATTGATTAGCGAAAGCGGTCTATATGATTCGCATCTATCGCCAGGTTTGCCCGGCTTGAGTAATGACGTTATGAGCGCCTCCCTCATGGATGTTGGTAGCACTTGTGTTTCGTGTGCCTCAAGAAAGACCTCCTTCAGTATAGGAAGGAGCTGGTCTATATATGTTTTATAGAAATCGATGGGCAGTCCATCCGATCCCGGTGCCTTCCCAGATTTCATTTGCATGATGGCTGCCCGCAGCTCATCATCCTCAAACGGTGCCGCTAGAAACTCCCGCTGATGATCTCCCAACCATCCAAGAGCTATGTCCTCAAGGTATGAGGCGAAGTCCGGTGGCGTAGTGCGATGCGAACTGTACAGGTCTGCATAGTATTTAGTAAAGGTGTCCAGGATATCCAGGCTATCCCGATGGCGGATCCCAGTTCCATCAACCACCTCCACTATAAAATTAGAGAATCGAGGCTGTCGAATGTCATTTGCTAGCGCGCGGCCCGGTCTCTCGCCCTCCCCGTAGCGGCGGGCAACATAGTATTTCCCCGGAACTTCACCTCGCGGTCTGCTGTGTTAGTGTAGTCAGAGATTTTCTCTCGAAGTGTCGCGTTTTGGGCGCCTGAGTTTAATGTCCATATATCTACCTCGAGTTGCTTAATTTCGGCCTCCAGGCGTGCCAGGTTCCTTTTGATGTCTCGCAGTACACCAAATCCTTTGGACATGCAGGAGCCTCGTATGGTAGCCTTAAAGGCCTCCCAGATTGTCCCCATGTGTACAACGGACCCCTGTTTCTGGCGAAGAAATCAGAAATTTCCTCCCCAATTTCGGTCTTAAAAACCGCATCCAAGAGCATCTCGGGTACCAATCTCCAGCAGCGTGGTGTGGCTATGGAGTTGGGTAGAGCAATCTCCAAGTATACCGGAGCATGGTCAGAATACGTACGAGCTAAATGTCTCACTGTTTTAATCCAAGAGGCTACAGCTCGCGAGCACACCCAATAATCGAGGCACGACCAGTTAGAGTGTCCTGCTGTGTAGTATGTGCCTTCGCAAGTAGCTGGATGAACGTGTCGCCACGCGTCTATGAGGCCATGTTCCACCATGAGATCCGAGAGGGCCTCTCGGGCTCGGGTGTAGTGGTGCGGTAAAGCGCTGGATCTGTCCATGTCTGGGCGGAGAGCGACATTAAAATCACCTCCCCATATGACGTGCGTGGATCCCACCTGTAGCACCTGTCCCCACAGGGTAGTGAAATGGGCAGGGTCATCTATGTTGGGGCCATAACTACAGACTAGTGTAAGGGATTGTGTACCCAGTGTACCCCAGAGCATGCAGCTACGGCCATTTGGATCCCTGTACGTTCCTCCCAGTACAAATGGTGTATTGCGTTTGATGAAAATCAGCGTGCCTCTAGAGTAAGTGGAGTATGAGGAAAAAGCCCGGTTTGAGGCCCATCTAGTACCATAACAAACGGGGCGTCTGGGATCTAGGTGCGTTTCCTGCAGCATAGCAATTTGCACCTGATGTCTATCTAGGTATGCCAAGATCTGCCGCCGCTTTCGTGGGTCACGGAGCCCCCGAACATTCCAAGTGACTAGTTTAATATGTAGTTGTGTGGTGAGTGATGCCATGTTAGCCAAGTATTAGAGGAGTGAAAAGAGTGTTTCAGGTTGATAATATGCCGCTGCCCATTAAAGGTGATGTGTGTATGTGCTATTTTCTGTAATGTCACAATAAGAAAGAAACTTTTTCCTTCTCGCTTTCTACCTGTAGTCCCGAACTGTAATAAGCATGTAATATAACAAACATGTTGCATTGATCCCGCCCCTCCCACAACAGCACCCCAATCGTGCCGGGATTTAGGCGCCCTCCCCATCCCACCCAACAGTGTAGCCGTATTACTGTACCCAGGAACGTCCACGTTAATAAGAGAACAAAAACAGTGTGGAATCCCATGACTAGCTGGTGCTTTGGGGGATCTCCCGTAAGGGGGTGCTAGAAGCCAGCACTGTCTTCCCGTAACCCATACCCCTGCTACGTAGAGGACCCCAGTGAACCCTTCAAAGGGGAAGGAGTAGCAGTAGAGGGGGGGTGGGGAAGATGCTTGACGAGACATATTCAAACTCAACGGCTAGTAAAGTATAGAGACTTGCAAATACTGTCACATGCCACCGGGATACTTATCCGTCAGCGTTCAGGCCGATGAGATAGAAGTGTTCATCCCAGGAGGTCTTTGTGGCCAATTCTAATACAAAGCCGAAAATCAGCAGAGCAAACGTCCAACAAGTCCCTCTCGACAGGGATATCTAGGGCCATCCGTGTCTATAGCGGCCATCATCGGCACACGAGACCTGCAGTCCTCACTACAGAGATGGAGAAGAGTTTCCGGCGGTCGGATCTCTCTGCGGCGATCGTCTTAGAGTTGTTTTTAGAAAGTCGTCTACTTGTTGTGGGTTCGTGTAGAGTGTCTGCTTGCCGTTGTAGGTGATCCGGAGGCGTGCAGGGTATAGGAGAGCATATTCTATCTGTGCTTTACGGAGTTTCTGCTTTACGGCAAGGAACTTCCGGCGCGCCTCCTGCACCGCCAGGGTGAAGTCTGGGTAGATGGTGAAGGTATTGCCTTCAAATTGGAGTGACTTCTTCTCACGGGCTTTTTGTAGTGCAACATCCCGGTCTCGGTAGTTGAGTATGCGCGCAATAATAGGCCTTGGCGTGTCTCCCGGAGGGGGCCGCGGTCCCAAGGAGCGGTGTGCGCGCTCCACCACCAGGTGAGGGGAGAAAGAATCAGCGCCAAAGGATTCTCGGAGGAGTCGCTCTATGTATAGTTCCATGCGCCCCGTGTTTGTGCTCTCAGGGATACCTATTATACGGATATTATTGCGGCGGCTTCTGGCTTCGATATCTTCATTCTTGGCCGCAATGATTTTCAGTAATTTGTCCATCTGTGTCACCTGAGCCTGCATCTGTGAGGTAGTTTCCTCATTTTCTGATTTTCGGCGTTCGGCTTCTTTTAGTTGCCCATCGTGCTTGTCAACCTTTTGTACCAAGAAGTCAAGTCTAGTATTCATCGTGTCCATTTTTCCGGAGAGGTCGGTTAGACTGTGTTGGACGGCGAGCAGCAGGGTCTTAATCTCAGCGTCAGCGGACTGCGAGGTCCCCGGCGTCGAGTCCATATTTGCATGCTCGGGATCGGCGGAGGCGGATCGCGTCGTCGTTTTTTGGTTTCAAAATTCAAACGGGGTTGGCGGCCGTCGGGCTTCCCCATCGCACCCGCAGGCGTCTCTTGTGGGATTAGTCAAGACCGGAGTCTCGTGCGTAACTTGGTACAATGCTACTCCTGGTCAGCGAGAGCAAGGTGCAACGATATGAGCAGATAGGCCACGCATGCAGGGAAGAGCGACTTCAATTCACCAAAGCGATATCTCGCGTGGAGTACTCCAAGTCCGCGGGATGCGATAGAGCCGATCTGGTAGTTCAGCCCTCTATGCAGCAGTAGTTATATGTCGTCCGCGTGCCCCCAGTAGGGGGAGCAGCGATGCAGTCAGGCCCAACCTAAGCGTAGGTCTGTCTCTGTCCACGGGTATGTTCCCCACTGCTCTCCGGCAATGACACGTCTCAACAGCAGTGGCACACAGATCACATCGCTTCAGAGCGCAAGGGGGGAGTTATTATGTAATAAACTGCGTCCAATTTGCGGCGATTGCACCCCGCTGGCTCAGCACGGCGTTGCCTCTGTCTCGGCGTGTGCAGGAGAGCCCTCTGCCACTTCGCCGCATTCAGCACCGGGCGCACACACAGCCCGCACCGACCATCACAGCAGTCGCACTGGGCGTCGCGCTCAGCGGGGGTCCGTCGAAGCCGGCAGCTATCCGGGGCACACCTCGCGGGGCAGTATATCAGGATCCTTTTGAAGCGGCCCGCGGAGTACCACGCACACAGCGTCGGTGCAGGCCTCGCGTAGTGGGGGTCCCGCAGGCCGTCCCCCTAGAACCACTCACCGGTACCACGGCCACACCGGCCGAGAGTTCCCACCTTAGGGAAGCGGGAGCGCTGCGTCAGCACTTGTAGTCCACAGCCGTCATAGCAGGAAGCTGCAAGCCCATGTCTCCCCCGGGCGGGCCCAGCGCCTCGTGTGCAGCCCCGAGGTCAACCGGAGCGGCGCACCCGATCAAGCCTCCAGGCAGCACAGCGGCGAGGTTCCGCTGCAGCAGAGCGCGCCCACAGCTCGCTCCCAGAAGGCCGAATCGAGCCAAATCTTTCACCGGAGCCTCCGGTCGTTATTACGGGTCAGCGGGCAGCAATTTGTTGATGTAGGTCAGCCTTGAGCAGGATAATTGCCGGATTTATTCGTCAAGCGTCCAGAGCCTCACGGGTGTGCGGCCATCTTGGATGTGCGCCACCTAGCGCCCCAGAATCCCTTGCAAACTTAAAAAATTTGCAAAAAAAACAAATTTTCCTCAATTTTCTGTGGTGGAAAGTTCTGGAATCTGCGTGGATCCACAAAATTCCACCCACCCCGCGTTCCCCAAGGTCTTCCCCAAAAAATGGTACCTCACTTGTGTGGGTAGGCCTAGTGCCCACGACAGGAAGCAGCGCAAAACGCAACGTGGACACACCACATTTTCACAGTGAAAAATGACCCTTTTTTTGCAAAGTGCCTAGCTGTCGTTTTTTAACCCTAGCTCTGCCGGCACTTTGGGAAACCTATCAAACCTATACATTTTTGAAGAGGAGATACCCAGGGGAATCCAGGATGGTGTGACTTGACTGGCTCTCACCAGGTTCTGTTACCCAGAATCCCTTGCAAACCTAAAAAATTGGCAAAAAAAACAAATTTTCCTCACTTTTGTGTGGTAGAAAGTTCTGGAATCTGCTTGGATCCACAAAATTCCACCCACCCCGCGTTCCCCAAGGTCTTCCGAAAAAAATGGTACCTCACTTGTGTGGGTAGGCCTAGTGCCCGCGACAGGCAGCAGCGCAAAACGCAACGTGGACGCACCACATTTTCACAGTGAAAAATGACCCTTTTTTGCAAAGTACCTAGCTGTCGTATTTGAACCCTAGCTCTGCCAGCACTTAGGGAAACCTAGCAAACCTATACATTTTTGAAAAGTAGACACCCAGGGGAATCCAGGATGGGGTGACTTGACTGGTTCTCACCAGGTTCTGTTACCCAGAATCCCTTGCAAACCTTAAAAATTGGCAAAAAACACATTTTCCTCACTTTTCTGTGGTGGAAAGTTCCGGAATCTGCGTGGATCCACAAAATTCCACCCACCCCGCGTTCCCCAAGGTCTTCCCAAAAAAATGGTACCTCACTTGTGTGGGTAGGCCATGTGCCCGCGACAGGAAGCAGCGCAAAACGCAACGTGGACGCACCACATTTTCACAGTGAAAAATGACCCTTTTTTTGCAGAGTGCCTAGCTGTAGTTTTTGAACCCTAGCTCTGCCGGCACCTAGGGAAACCTACCAAACCCACACTTTTCTGAAAAGTAGACACCCGGGGGATTCCAGGGAGGTATGGCTTGCGTGGATCCCCCAACGTTTTCTTACCCAGAATTCCCTGCAAACCTGACACTTTGCTGAAAAATCCCTTTTTCACACATTTTTGTGTGGTAAAGTTGTGGCATCACCGGGCTGAAACAAATTTCCTACCACCCAGCGTCCCCCCAGGTCTCCCGATAAAAATAGTGCCTCACTCGGGTGGGAGGCCCAAGTACCCGCGACAGGCAAGACCCCACAACTTATTGAGGCGACCTCAAAATGGCCTATCACAAAACGACCTGGTTTTGCAAGGGGGTCCCATGACGTTTTGGCCCGGGCTCGGCGGCCACCTAGGGAAACCTACCAAACCCACACATTTCTGAAAAGTAGACACCCGGGGATTCCAGGGAGGTATGGCTTGCGTGGATCCCCCAACGTTTTCTTGCCAGAATCCCCTGCAAACCTGACATTTTGCTGAAAAAATCCCTTTTTCACACATTTTTGTGTGGTAAAGTTGTGGCATCACCTTGCTGACACAAATTTCCTACCACCCAGCGTTCCCCAGGTCTCCCGATAACAATGGTGCCTCACTCGGGTGGGAGGCCCAAGTACCCGCGACAGGCAAGGGCCCACAACGTATTGAGGCGACCTCAAAATGGCCTATCACAAAACGACCTGGTTTTGCAAGGGGATCCCATGACGTTTTGGCCCGGGGCTCGGCGGCCACCTTGGGAAACCTACCAAACCCACACATTTCTGAAAAGTAGACACCCGGGGGATTCCAGGGAGGTATGGCTTGCGTGGATCCCTCAATGTTTTCTTACCCAGAATCCCCTGCAAACCTGACATTTTGCTGAAAAAATCCCTTTTTCACACATTTTTGTGTGGTAAAGTTGTAGCATCACCGGGCTGACACAAATTTCCTACCACCCAGCGTCCCCCAGGTCTCCTGATAAAAATGGTGCCTCACTCGGGTGGGAGGCCCAAGTACCCGCGACAGGCAAGGGCCCACAACGTATTGAGGCGACCTCAAAATGGCCTATCACAAAACGACCTGGTTTTGCAAAGGGGTCCAATGACGTTTTGGCCCGGGGCTCGGGCCACCTAGGGAAACCTACCAAACCCACACATTTCTGAAAAGTAGACACCTGGGGATTCCAGGGAGGTATGGCTTGCGTGGCTCCCCCAACGTTTTCTTACCCAGAATCCGCTGCAAACCTGACATTTTGCTGAAAAAATCCCTTTTTTCACACATTTTGTGTGGTAAAGTTGTAGCATCACCGGGCTGACACAAATTTCCTACCACCCAGCATCCCCCAGGTCTCCCGATAAAAATGGTGCCTCACTCGGGTGGGAGGCCCAAGTACCCGCGACAGGCAAGGCCCCACAACGTATTGAGGCGACCTCAAAATGGCCTATCACAAAATGACCTGGTTTTGCAAGGGGGGTCCCATGACGTTTTGGCCCGGGGCTCGGTGGCCACCTAGGGAAACCTACCAAACCCACACATTTCTGAAAAGTAGACACCCGGGGATTCCAGGGAGGTATGGCTTGCATGGATCCCCCAACGTTTTCTTACCCAGAATCCCTGCAAACCTGACATTTTGCTGAAAAAATCAATTTTTCACACATTTTTGTGTGGTAAAGTTGTGGCATCACCTTGCTGACACAAATTTCCTACCCCCAGCGTTCCCCCAGGTCTCCCGATAAAAATGGTGCCTCACTCGGGTGGGAGGCCCAAGTAACCGCGACAGGCAAGGTCCCACAACATTTTGTGATAGGCAATTTTAATGTCGCCTCAATACGTTGTGGGCCCTTGCCTGTCGCGGGTACTTGGGCCTCCCACCCGAGTGAGGCACCATTTTTATCGGGAGACCTGGGGGGACGCTGGGTGGTAGGAAATTTGTGTCAGCCCAGTGATGCCACAACTTTACCACACAAAAATGTGTGAAAAAAGGGATTTTTTCAGCAAAATGTCAGGTTTGCAGGATATTCTGGGTAAGAAAACGTTGGGGGATCCACGCAAGCCATACCTCCCTGGAATCCCCCGGGTGTCTACTTTTCAGAAATGTGTGGTTTTGGTAGGTTTCCCTAGGTGGCCGCCGAGCCCCGGGCCAAAATGTCATGGGACCCCCCTTGCAAAACCAGGTCGTTTTGTGATAGGCCATTTTGAGGTCGCCTCAATACGTTGTGGGCCCTTGCCTGTCGCGAGTACTTGGGCCTCCCACCCGAGTGAGGCACCATTGTTATCGGGAGACCTGGGGGAACGCTGGGTGGTAGGAAATTTGTGTCAGCAAGGTGATGCCACAACTTTACCACACAAAAATGTGTGAAAAAAGGGATTTGTTCAGCAAAATGTCAGGTTTGCAGGGGATTCAGGGTAAGAAAACGTTGGGGGATCCACGCAAGCCATACCTCCCTGGAATCCCCCGGGTGTCTACTTTTTAGAAATGTGTGGGTTTGGTAGGTTTCCCTAGGTGGCCGCCGAGCCCCGGGCCAAAACGTCATGGGACCCATTTTGCAAAACCAGGTCGTTTTGTGATAGGCCATTTTGAGGTCGCCTCAATACGTTGTGGGGCCTTGTCTGTCGCGGGTACTTGGGCCTCCCACCCGAGTGAGGCACCATTTTTATCGGGAGACCTGGTGGGACGCTGGGTGATAGGAAATTTGTGTCAGCCCGGTGATGCCACAACTTTACCACACAAAAATGTGTGAAAAAAGGGATTTTTTCAGCAAAATGACAGGTTTGCAGGGGATTCTGGGTAAGAAAATGTTGGGGGATCCACGCAAGCCATACCTCCCTGGAATCCCCGGGTGTCTACTTTTCAGAAATGTGTGGGTTTGGTAAGTTTCCCTAGCTGGCCGCCGGGCCCCGGGCCAAAACGTCATGGGACCCCCTTGCAAAACCAGGTCGTTTTGTGATAGGCCATTTTGAGGTCGCCTCAATACGTTGTGGGCCCTTGCCTGTCGCGGGTACTTGGGCCTCCCACCCGAGTGAGGCACCATTTTTATCGGGAGACCTGGGGGACGCTGGGTGGTAGGAAATTTGTGTCAGCCCGGTGATGCCACAACTTTACCACACAAAAATGTGTGAAAAAGGGATTTTTCAGCAAAATGTCAGGTTTGCAGGGGATTCTGGGTAAGAAACGTTGGGGGATCCACGCAAGCCATACCTCCCTGGAATCCCCGGGTGTCTACTTTTCAGAAATGTGTGGGTTTGGTAGGTTTCCCAAGGTGGCCGCCGAGCCCGGGCCAAAACGTCATGGGACCCCTTGCAAAACCAGGTCGTTTTGTGATAGGCCATTTTGAGGTCGCCTCAATACGTTGTGGGCCCTTGCCTGTCGCGGGTACTTGGGCCTCCCACCCGAGTGAGGCACCATTTTTATCGGGAGACCTGGGGAACGCTGGGTGGTAGGAAATTTGTGTCAGCAAGGTGATGCCACAACTTACCACACAAAAATGTGTGAAAAAGGGATTTTTTCAGCAAAATGTCAGGTTTGCAGGGGATTCTGGGTAAGAAACATTGGGGGATCCACGCAAGCCATACCTCCCTGGAATCCCCGGGTGTCTACTTTTCAGAAATGTGTGGGTTTGGTAGGTTTCCCTAGGTGGCCGCCGAGCCCCGGGCCAAAACGTCATGGGACCCCCCTTGCAAAACCAGGTCGTTTTATGGTAGGCCATTTTGAGGTCGCCTCAATACGTTATGGGCCCTTGCCTGTCGCGGGTACTTGGGCCTCCCACCCGAGTGAGGCACCATTTTTATCGGGAGACCTGGGGGGACGCTGGGTGGTAGGAAATTTGTGTCAGCCCGGTGATGCCACAACTTTACCACACAAAAATGTGTGAAAAAAGGGATTTTTTCAGCAAAATGTCAGGTTTGCAGGGGATTCTGGGTAAGAAAACGTTGGGGGATCCACGCAAGCCATACCTCCCTGGAATCCCCCGGGTGTCTACTTTACAGAAATGTGTGGGTTTGGTAGGTTTCCCAAGGTGGCCGCCGAGCCCCGGGCCAAAACGTCATGGGACCCCCCTTGCAAAACCAGGTCGTTTTGTGATAGGCCATTTTGAGGTCGCCTCAATACGTTGTGGGCCCTTGCCTGTCGCGGGTACTTGGGCCTCCCACCCGAGTGAGGCACCATTTTTATCGGGAGACCTGGGGGAACGCTGGGTGGTAGGAAATTTGTGTCAGCAAGGTGATGCCACAACTTTACCACACAAAAATGTGTGAAAAAAGGGATTTTTTCAGCAAAATGTCAGGTTTGCAGGGGATTCTGGGTAAGAAAACGTTGGGGGATCCACGCAAGCCATACCTCCCTGGAATCCCCCGGGTGTCTACTTTTCAGAAATGTGTGGGTTTGGTAGGTTTCCCTAGGTGGCCGCCGAGCCCCGGGCCAAAACGTCATGGGACCCCCCTTGCAAAACCAGGTCGTTTTATGG
The DNA here is from genome assembly GCA_963921515.1 of Calotriton arnoldi. Lineage (NCBI taxonomy): Eukaryota > Metazoa > Chordata > Amphibia > Caudata > Salamandridae > Calotriton > Calotriton arnoldi. Next base: position 554,059 of record CAWUFW010002337.1, on the reverse strand, counting down.
TAGGCCATTTTGAGGTCGCCTCAATACGTTATGGGCCCTTGCCTGTCGCGGGTACTTGGGCCTCCCACCCGAGTGAGGCACCATTTTTATCGGGAGACCTGGGGGAACGCTGGGTGGTAGGAAATTTGTGTCAGCAAGGTGATGCCACAACTTTACCACACAAAAATGTGTGAAAAAAGGGATTTTTCAGCAAAATGTCAGGTTTGCAGGGGATTCTGGGGAAGAAAACGTTGGGGGATCCACGCAAGCCATACCTCCCTGGAATCCCCCGGGTGTCTACTTTTCAGAAATGTGTGGGTTTGGTAGGTTTCCCTAGGTGGCCGCCGAGCCCTGGGCCAAAACGTCATGGGAACTCCCTTGCAAAAGCAGGTCGTTTTGTGATAGGCCATTTTGAGGTCGCCTCAATACGTTGTGGGCCCTTGCCTGTCGCGGGTACTTGGGCCTCCCACCCGAGTGAGGCACCATTTTTATCGGGAGACCTGGGGGAACGCTGGGTGGTAGGAAATTTGTGTCAGCCCGGTGATGCCACAACTTTACCACACAAAAATGTGTGAAAAAAGGGATTTTTTCAGCAAAATGTCAGGTTTGCAGGGGATTCTGGGTAAGAAAACGTTGGGGGATCCACGCAATCCATACCTCCCTGGAATCCCCCGGGTGTCTACTTTTCAGAAATGTGTGGGTTTGGTAGGTTTCCCTAGGTGGCCGCCGAGCCCCGGGCCAAAGACCCAGGTGACCCCCCTTGCAAAACCAGGTCATTTTGAGATAATGTGTTGTTTATTTCTGCAGCGTGAAAATTTTGGCACAATATTGCAAGGAAAATGTGACAGACATTTTGAGGTTTGCAGGACATTGTGGGTACCATAACTTGTTGGGATCCACAAGAGAGATATCACCATGTACTCCCATGGGTGTTTCGTTTACGACAATATCTACAGTTGGTAGGTTATTCTTAGACGGAATGTACACCTTGGCAGACAGACTAAAAAGACAAAGATTACTGCACAGCCATCTATTCCTCAAGCACACACACATACTGGTTGGATTTGGCACGAGGGCAAGTGATGGTTCAGTATATACAATTTTATTAACAAGAGATTTCACAAAAATGAAATGCACTGTCAATAATTGAAAGGACAAAAAACTGAACCAGTGACTCGCAGCTCGTGAGCTGTAAAGCCACGTCAAGGCCCCAACCGCTTTACAGGCATTCACACACCTTTCATACGTGATACACACAAGACCATTCACACCACCAGGCACGAAACAAACACATTACAACATTCACAAAAAGGGACAAGGTACACCCTGCTTGAGAAAGACAAAAAAAAATATTACTGCACAGCCATCTAATCCTCCACACACACATACTGGTTGGATTTGGCACGAGGGTGAGTGATGGTTCAGTATATACAATTGTATTAACAAGTGATTTCACAAAAATGAAATGCACTGTTAATAATTGAAAGGACGAGAAACTGAACCATTGACTCACAGCTCGTGAGCTGTAAAGCCACGACAAGGCACCAACCTCTTTACAGGCCATTCATACACCTTTCATACGTGTGACAAATACAAAACCATTCACACCACCAGCCGCGGGCCCATCACATTACAACACTCACACCAGCAGACAGCGCCATTCAAGGGCCCATCACTTTCCCACGCCCACATTCCTAACACAGCAACCACACAAGCTGATGGATTGCGTGGAGTGTCGCTCGGCTAGCAGTGTGTGTAGTGACCAGCAGCAAGTCACTACTCACACACTGCTAGCCGAGCGCCACTCCACGCACACCGCCAGCCAAGCGCCACTCCACGCACACCGCCAGCCAAGCGCCACTCCACGCACACCGCCAGCCAAGCGCCACTCCACACACACCGCCAGCCTAGTGCCACTCCACGCACACCGCCAGCCAAGCGCAACTCCACGCACACCGCCAGCCAAGAGCCACTCCACGCACACCGCCAGTCAAGCGCCACTCCACGCACACCGCCAGCCAAGCGCCACTCCACGCACACCGCCAGCCAAGCGCCACTCCACGCACACCGCCAGCCAAGCGCCACTCCACGCACACCGCCGGCCAAGAGCCACTCCACGCACACTGCCAGCCAAGCGCCACTCCACGCACACCGCCAGCCAAGCGCCACTCCACGCACACCGGCAGCCAAGCACCAGCCTACACACACCACCATCACATTTAGGATTTTTTTATACAAAAAAGAAAACACAAACAAATTGCAAATAGATACAAATCTACTAACACAAAATCAGAAACTAAATACATTGCACTAATGCAAACCTTGAAACAGAACAACAATTCTTAAACATTACAGACCAGGCAGTTCACTTTACCACTCATGGTTGCTCCCAATAATTCTTTTGCTTGTGGTACGCTCTATAACAAGCAGGCACACACAGCCCAGGGTTAGAAGGACACTCAGGGCAGTACATACGAGTCTCCTTCCGCGTACCTCTTCACCAACAGACTCTACATCTCCTAGTGGGAAAGTCTTTTGAGGGTGTAGGAGGAATGTGATCAGGAAAGTGGCGATCTTTCAATCGAGCCACATCCTCCACCACTCCAACTCTAGGAACACTTGCCTGTTCCACAACAACAAGGCTGCCTATGACAGACTGCTGAAACTGAACAAAAGTCAACTTTGACGCAGGAGAACACTCCTTGAACACAACAAAAGCATTGAAAGTTGCTAAATTGAAGAGATGGATGGCCAACTTCTTATACCAAATGTAAGCCTTACGAATAGCAGTGTAAGGTTCCAACCTCTGATCTACTCTATCAACACCACCCATGTGCTTATTGTAGTCTAAAATGCACACAGGTTTGCGCACTTCAGCAATCTGACCCCAAACAGCCACAGGTGAAGTACTCTCATCATGGATGGTAGTCAGCATGTACACATCCCTCCTGTCCACAAATTTCACAGCTAGCAGTTCCTCACTACGCAAGGCACTGCACTGTCCCCTCTGAAGTTTTTGCAAACAAGCTCTTTTGGATAACCTTTACGGTTAGAGCGGACTGTGCCACAAGCAAAAGTGTCCACTTTGAACAATTCCTTAAACAATTGCACAGCAGTGTAGAAGTTATCAAGGTACAAATGGTGGCCTCTGTTAAACAGTCCTCTAGCAAGATCCCACACAATTTTCTCTGAAACTCCAAAAGTGGACGGACAACCAGGGGGTCAATAGTGGAATCCCTACCAGTGTACACACGCAAATTAAAAACATATCCTGTCCTACTCTCAGACAACATATACAGCTTAATTCCATAGCGTGCCCTCTTGCTAGGAATGTACTGCCTAAAAACCAAACGGCCCTTGAACAGGACCAAAGACTCATCAATAGATATTTCTTTCCCTGGAGTATAGATCTCTGAAAATCGATCTACAAAGTGATCAAGAACAGGCCGAATCTTAAAAAGACGGTCACATTCAGGGTGATCTCGTGGCAACGCCAAACCATTATCAACAAAATGCAGCATCCGAAGCAAAAGTAAATACCGATCCCGAGTCATAACTGCAGGAAATATGGCCGTTGCCATCAAGGGACTGGTAGACCAATATGAACCCATGGACGGCTTCCTTATCAAACCCATCAAAAAAGTCAAACCCAAAACTTCTTCATCTCTTCCAGATTTGTGGGACTCCACCGGGTAGCTCTAGAATGGGGCCTAAGTCTGGCACTGTTGTCCCTCAAAAACTGTTCAGCATACAAATTAGTCTGCTCAACAATCTCACCCAAAAATACATCATCCATAAACAACTGAAAATACTGTATAGGCAAATAATGTTCACAATCCACTCTACACCCTGCATAACCACTAAAGGCAGGCAACACCGGCTGCACCATGTTTGGATCAACCCAGAGTCCAGCACTTCCAGTAGGAAGCCTAGCAGCCCCAGGCTGCAATCCAGATGCCTCTTGCACCATCGGCACAGTAGTATCCTCCTCTAAAACAGGCACTTCATCTCAATCAATCAATCAATCACGGCATTTATAGAGCGCGCTACTCACCCGGGAGGGTCTCAAGGCGCTGGGGGAGGGGGTAAGTTACTGCTCGAACAGCCAGGTCTTGAGCTGCTTCCTGAAGGAGAGATGGTCCTGGGTTCGCCGAAGGTGAGTGGGGAGGGAGTTCCAGGTCTTGGCTGCCAGGTAGGAGAAGGATCTTCCTCCGGCGGTGGCTCTGCGGATGCGTGGTACGGTGGCGAGGGCGTGGCTGGTTGATCGTAGCTGGCGGGTGGGCGTGTAGAAGGTCATGCGGTCGTTGAGGTACTTGGGGCCCAGGTCGTGGAGGGCCTTGTGTGCGTGGGTGAGGAGTCTGAACGTGATTCTCTTGCTGACGGGGAGCCAGTGCAGGTCTTTCAGGTGTCCGGTGATGTGGCTGTGTCGGGGGATGTCCAGGATGAGTCGTGCGGAGGCGTTCTGGATGCGCTGGAGTCTTTTTGAAGTTTGGCTGTGGTTCCGGCGTAGAGGGTGTTCCCATAGTCCAGTCGGCTGGTGACGAGTGCCTGGGTGACGGTCTTCCTGGTTTCAGTGGGGATCCATCTGAAGATCTTGCGGAGCATGCGCAGGGTGTTGAAGCACGAAGATGAGACGGCGTTGACTTGTCTGGTCATCGACAGGGAGGAGTCCAGGATGAAGCCCAGGTTGCGTGCGTGGTCCGTTGGCTTGGGCGCGGTGCCCAGGGCCGGGGGCCACCAAGAGTCGTCCCAGGCGGAGGGTGATGAGCCCAGGATGAAGACTTCCGTCTTGTCTGAGTTCAGTTTAAGGTGGCTGTTCCTCATCCAATCGGCGACGTCTCTCATCCCGTCGTGTAGGTTGGCTCTGGCGGTGGTGGGGTCGTTGGTGAGGGAGAGGATCAGCTGGGTGTCGTCGGCGTAGGAGATGATGTTGAGGTTGTGTTGGCGTGCGATGGCTGCGAGGGGGCTCATGTAGACGTTGAAGAGGGTTGGACTGAGTGAAGATCCTTGTGGAACGCCGCAGATGACTTCGGTGGCCTCGGATCTGAACGGGGGGAGGCGGACTCTCTGGGTTCTTCCGGCGAGGAACGAGATGATCCATTCCAGTGCTTTCTCTCGGATTCCGATGTTGCTGAGGCGCTTCACTAGGGTGCGGTGGCAGACGGTGTCGAACGCCGCGGAGAGGTCCAAGAGGATGAGGGCTGCTGTTTCCCCGTTGTCGGTTAGGGTTCTGATGTCGTCGGTGGCTGCGATAAGGGCGGTCTCGGTGCTGTGGTTGGCCCGAAACCCGGACTGCGAGGGGTCGAGGGATCCATTCGTCTCGAGGAAGGCGGCAAGCTGTCTGTTGACGGTCTTCTCGATGACTTTGGCCGGAAACGGAAGGAGCGAGATGGGACGGTAGTTCTTGAGGTCGGTGGGGTCCGCCGTTGGTTTCTTCAGGAGGGCGGTAAGCTCGGCGTGCTTCCAGCTCTCCGGGAAGGTGGCGGTGTGGAAGGAGGAGTTGATGATGTCCCGGAGATGGGGTGCGATGGTGGCGTCGGCTTTGTTGAAGACGTGGTGTGGGCAGGGGTCGGTTGGTGATCCGGAGTGGATGGAGTTCATCGTGCGGGTGGTGTCTTCGGTGCTGATCGGGGTCCAGTTGCAGAGGGTGGTGGTGGCGGGCGTTGGTTCGGCGGTAGGGTGCGTGGTCTGTGCGTCGAAGCTGTTATGTATGTCGGTGATCTTGCGGTGGAAGAACGCGGCGAGTGAGTTGCAGAGGTCTTGCGAGGGGGTGATGTCGTTGTTTCCGGCGCTGGGGTTGGAGAACTCTTTGACGATGCTGAAAAGTTCCTTGCTGTCGTGGGCGTTGTTGTCCAGTCGTTCTTTGAGTGCCGACTTCTTGGTGGCACGGATCAGCTGGTGGTGTTTGCGGGTGGCGTGCTTGAGGGCGGTCCTGTTGTCTGTGGTCTGGTCGAGTCGCCAGGCTTTCTCGAGAGTGCGGCAGTTCTTCTTGGATTCCTTGAGTTCGTTGGTGAACCAAGGGGTTTTCTTGCTTCCGGGTCTGCTGGGAGGGTTTTTAGTGGTGCGAGGTCGTCGGCGCAGGCGGTCAGCCACTTGGCGAGGTTGCTGGCTGCTTCGTTTGGGTCCGTTGTGTTGGTGGGTGTGTTCTGGCTGAGGGAGGCGGTGAGCTGCTCGGCGGTGATCTTGCTCCAGCTCCGGCGGGGAGCCTGTTGCGGGTGGTGGTGGGTCGCAGTCTTTCTGAAGCTGAAGTGGACGCAGCTGTGGTCGGTCCAGTGGAGTCCGGTGGCGTGGCTGAAGGAGATGTGCTTGCTGGAAGAGAAGACGGGGTCAAGCGTGTGGCCGGCGTAGTGGGTGGGCGTGTTCACCAGTTGCTTGAGTCCGAGGTTGGCGAGGTTGTCCAGCAGGGCGGTGGTGTTTCTGTCGTTGTTGTTCTCCAGGTGGAAGTTGAGGTCCCCTAGGAGGATGTAGTCGGCGGAGGGCATGGCGTGCGGGCTGATGAAGTCTGCGATGTCTTCGCTGAATAGTGTGCGTGGTCCCGGGGGTCTGTAGATGAGGGTGCCTCGGAGGGTGGTCTTGGGGTCAGTGTGTATCTGGAAGTGTAGGTGTTCGGCGGCGGTGAAGGTCTCGTCGGAGTTAGTCGAGATGCGGATGGTGTTCTTGTGTACGATGGCGATGCCTCCTCCCGTCTGGTTGACGCGGTCCTTCCGGGTGATCTTGAGAGTACCTTCATCATCCGATGATTCCGTGTGGAGAGAAAACTCACTGCCTGAATCTTCCCCTCCCTCCTCTCCCTCAGACGCACTGTCAGTCTCATAATCCTGCTCAGAGGAAGATTCAAGAAGCAAACCAACCACCTGCTGAGCAGTCATTCTACGGCTAGCCATAATGCTTACTAATAAAGGTTACTTGTCAAACAAGTCAACAACAACAAACCCTTTGTAAAAAAAAGAAATAAACAAAATGTAGCTTTATCACAAAGACCTATATACTCCAACACTATACCACTCACGTGACAGAAGCAGCTAGACTCACCACCACCTACTCTGCACAGGCACAGTAAGGATCAACAATATCCCACTAAAAAAGAAGAAAAAAAAATTACACATAAGACAATGCAAAACATCGCAAAGAATTTCATGCTCTGAACACTAACAAATATGCTGCCATTATGACACCACTTACAAAAAAATTCATTCATGCATGACAATAATACTCATTTGGAGTACACACAACAAAAATATTTTTCTTACCAAATAAATGCAATTACGCAAAACTGCAGAACAACCACTGCCGAAACCGCAAACAGGAATCAAAAGCTTTACACTAGAATAAAAAGGAGAAAAAAACATTACAATCACATATGCAAATAATGCACCAGTCCACACACAATCCACCAGCCAAGCTAAGGGGTAGGTGGGCCAAAGAGTATAAATAAAATATTCACCCCCGCAAAGGGGAGCAACCCTTGCCCTTTTGGCCACTCCCCAACACAAAAATTAAAAAACCCTGGTGTCTAGTGGCTTCTGCCCTCCTTGGGGGCAGATGGGCCTAAAAACATACTGCTATTCTGCCACCCAAGGGGTCACTCTCCACAAATAAATGCCTGGTGGACTAGTGGGAAGATACCTTTATCTTCCGCACACGATCTCTCACTACTCAACTCTACTCTCAACTCTATTCACAACTGGATGTTAGCTCACCAACTCATTCTGAATCCCGCCAAAACTGAATTCCTCCTCCTCTCTACCTCTCTCTCACCTCCTCCTGTTCAATCTTGGATGGATCAGCTGAACCTACTCAACAACAAACCCATCATTGTCGACAACGCTAAATCCCTAGGTGTCATTCTTGACAAAAGACTCAACCTAATCTCCCACATCAACTCTATTGCTAAGAACGCACGTTACCAGTTGCGCCTTCTATGGGGGATCCGTCGGTTCTTCCCGGAGAAAGACTTAAAAACCTTGGTACAATCTCTGGTTCTCTCAAGACTTGATTATTGCAATTCTCTTCTGACGGGCCTACCCAAATCCCACCTCTCCCCTCTCAAATCCATCCTCCATTCAGCAGCTCGCTTCATTTCAGGGTCTAAGCAGAAGCGACCACGTCACTCCTATCCTGTCCTCTCTTCGATGTCTTCCGATCGAGGCAAGATCTATTTACAAAACTGCCTGCATCACACACAAAGCCTTACACACGTCCTCCCCTCGTTACCTGGTGAATAAATTGAAATTGTCCGGTGGCTCTCGCCCTTCTCGCAATGCGGAAAAGCTTCTGCTTGAGCTCCCCCCCCGTCTTCAAAAGGGAAAGATCGATGGCGCAATCCTTCTCAGGCAATGCGGTGAGAATCTGGAACTCGCTTCCCCCATTGCTCCGTGCCACCTCCTCTACCCGGATCTTCAAAGCTGACCTCAAATCTCTTCTCTTCCAAAGACACTTTCAGAACTAATACTTTCACTCTCAGCCCCCTCTAGGAAGTTCGCTCTTCATTATAAATTTGTACTTTTTCCTGTACATTCCTCACCCTTGCGTGCTGTGCTGGATTTGTGTACCCTTCATTTAATTCACGCCCTCTCTACTCCCTCAAGGAAGTTCTTCCACTATAGGAAATTCTGTACTCCATGCCTATAGAAGTGCCTTCCCAGTGTGTTCTGAGTGACTGCCACTTATTGCAGTATTATACCTCTATTTGTATTTTGTATCTCATGTATCATGCACAATTGTCACTTTTTCCTCATGTAATGTAACGCTTGCTTTTGTATTATGCTCACTTGTAACCTTCTCCTCATGTAATGTTACTGTTCCTATTTGAAGCGCTCTGACACCTTCGGGTAAAGCCCCGCGCTATATATAAAAGAACTGCCCCCCCAGGGGGCAGAGCACCAAAAACATAAGGCCCCGAAAGGGGAGCGACCCTTGCCCAAGGGGCCGCTCCCAAAACAGTATTTTCTGTTTTTTTAAATTCCCTGGTGTCTAGTGTGCATTCCTGCTGCACGATCGCATGATCGTGCAGCAGGAATGCACAAAAGGCATCGAGGGAAAGGAAAGGGTTTTCCTTTCCCTCGATGCCTCTTCTGTTTGAAATCCCCACTCCCGGAGCCAAAACTAACCTTATTCCCCGACGCGCTGGAAGCAAATGGCTTCCAGCGCGTCGGGGAACAAAGGAAACCCCAATGACGTCAGCGTGCCACGCGCGCTGACGTCATTGAAAGGGAGTGCGGGGGGAGGCAGGGGAAGCCCTTCCCCTGCCTTCCCCCCAAAAAACCCGACGATCGGATTCCCACGGGGGGAGCGCCAGCGGGGATTTTAACATTGTGCTGACACTGATGGAGGACAGAGAGGGGACGGCCCGCGCACATCACCCACAGGCGGCAGCAACACTAAACAGTATTATATCAGATCATTACTTGGTCGACTCGTGGCGCGCGCTGCACCCCACGGACCGTATGGGAACGTGCATCACCCCTCACCACCAGGCTTGGTCCAGACTGGACTTTTGGCTACTGACACAGGATATACATGTTTGGGTCACGGAGGTCACACATTATGCACGGACACTGTCTGACCATGCCCCAGTTGCCCTGTCTCTCCAGGTCCCGAAGCCCTATCAACAGCCGTTTACATAGCGTTTGCCACCTAGCGCACTACTAGACACTGCCTTCTGCGAAAGCATTAGAACACATATCTGTGAATACTTTGAACACAACACCGGCTCGGTGGCTATGGAGAGCGCACTGTGGGAGGCGTTCAAGGTAGTGATACGGGGGCACTGTATCGCAGGCCAGGCAGGAGTGCTTCGCGATATCCAAGGCAGTTTGAGCAAACTAGAAGGTGAGCTTAGGGCGTTAGAGACACAATACTGTGCAGCACCGTCTCCCTCGATATTAGTTGACATACGTACCAAATTGACGGCCTTCCAGGAGGAGGCGGAGCGGGAAACTAAATTTTTACATAAACATGCGACAGCAAGACGATATGGAGAGGGAGATAGGCCGGGCAAAACACTCGCCAACCTACTGAGGGTGCCTAGGGGGTCCCCATTTATAACCGAACTGACTGCCGCAGACGGGACAAAAGCGCGCGCTTCACCGGACATTTTAGAAACAATGAGAGATTTCTATGCCCGACTATACACTTCCAATTCATGCCCCCCTGAATCTGTATTGCGAGAGTACTTTGATTCAATTGAGCTTATATGGCTGGGTAGAGCGCACCGCGAGTATCTAGAAGTCCCGATCACGGTGGAGGACATACGGCAGGTCATTAGCGGTCTGCCTGCAGATAAGGCCCCTGGGGCAGACGGCTTGACGGCTAAATTCTATAAAGAATAATCAGAATTACTGGCACCGCGGCTCTTGGCCGTATATCAGGAGGCCATGGAATCTGGCGAATTGCCTGCCTCAATGCGGGAGGCCATCATCATAACTATTTTGAAACCTGACAAGGACCCTTCACAGTGTGATTCTTATCGGCCACTTTCCTTGATAAATTTAGATGCGAAAATTTTCGCTAAACTCTTGGCCGTCCGCCTTCAGCCGCTACTCCCTTTGATCATACGCCCGGATCAGTCCGGCTTCATACCGGGTAGATCTACCTCCCATAATCTCCGGACACTGTTTGCCTTAATGCACTACCTTGCCCCACATGTATCGGCCATTGCAGCACTCTTGGACGCAACCAAAGCGTTCGATTCCCTAGAATGGGGGTTCCTGTTGCCGCTCCTCCAAAGGATGGGCTTCAGCCCCATTTTCCTCCAACAGATAAAACTGCTGTATGCTATGCCCACTGCACGCCTGAGGGTGAATTGCCTGATCTCAACACCCATTGCCATCACAAGAGGCACCAGACATGGGTGCCCACTGTCACCCCTACTTTTTGCCATCGCTACTGAACCACTCGCAGCCCGAATCAGACAGCACCACACACACCGAAGCATAGGATTCACAACAAGAGGCCTTAAAGTGTCCCTATACGCGGACGATATAACACTCTACATGGTAGACCCCAAAGACAATCTCGCACCTATGATGAGAGAATTGGTGCGATATGGTGAACTGTCCGGAGTACGGATAAACTGGAATAAATCAGTAATCATCCCCCTTACGCCCGGGACCCGGCCCTGTGAATCTGAATACCCGATTGAGTGGGCGACGGGACCAACACGCTACTTGGGGATATGGATAAGCAATGACATGCAAGAGCTCTGGACGGAAAACTATGGGAGGGTGGTGGACTGGATCGGGCAAAGAGTGCGCCGCTGGAAGACGCTTCCTCTCTCCTTGATAGGAAGGATTGCGGTGGCTAAAATGATAATCCTACCCAAGCTTCCGTACTTATTTGTCAACGTCCCCATCCCACTCACTGCGCACTTCTTTAAAACTCTGAGGTCTCTCATGGTGGAACTGGTTTGGGCAGGGCGGCAATCTAGGGTATCGTGGGAGACACCTGCCTTACCACAGGCACAGGGGGGACTGGCAGCTCCTGACTTTGCCCTTTATGCATACAGCATGCAGGCACAGTTCTTACATCACTGGTCACACCCCATGCCCTTCCAACCTCATGTGGCCATTGAATTAGATAGGGCGGCACCGCTTCCTCTAGATACTGCTGTCTACCAACCATATAAGAGGCCACGAAATGAAGTTGACACTGTAGAAACACTGCGATGGGCATGGGCCGGCATTTGCAAACGGGCGAAGGTGGAGGTGCTTTATGCTCCCTCTATGCCACTGGCCAATAACCCCACAATACCCCCACTTATGGAAAACAAAGCACAACAGCGAGCGCAGATGCATGGCCTGCGGGTGGGCAAGGATCTCTTCCCGGGGGACACTTTTCTAACAATGCAACAGATGTGCGAAGCGGCGGAGCCATCGGCTGCGGACATGTTGCTGTACTACCAATTGCGTGCCTCATGCAAAAGCAGATATGATACAGTCCCGTGCCCTCCCCCTGCACTACCGGCACTTGAAAATATAATCGCGGTGGAGTCTGGTCGCAAATTAATTACTCGAATCTACACCGTTACGCAGCGCGAATCCCCGATTACTATTCCAGGAGCCCGCGCGGCATGGGAGGTGGACATAGGGGAGGAGATTACAGAGGATCAGTGGAGACTGGTCTGTGGGCAGTTGGGAATGCTGTATCCCACTTATCGCCTTAGACTGATTCACTTCAAGTACATGCATAGGTTATACCGGACCCCGGTGCAACTACACCGCATGGGGCTGCAGCAAGACGATCGGTGTTGGAGCTGCTGAGCTGCTCGGGCGACATTTATACACATAGCATGGCAGTGCCGTCCTATAGCTGAGTTCTGGATACAAACCCTAAAACACATTAGTAACATAATCGGCCAGGAGCTGCCCTGCGCGCCGCTGGTGGCTCTGCTGGGTACCGTCAATGCTGTCCCACCGAAACGGCATAAACTTGCGGCCCTACTCCTGCTTATGGCCAAGCGACAGGTGGCTTTGCAGTGGAGGGCGTCTTCCCCACTGACGGTGAGGGGCTGGCTCCTGAGTGTAACCCACTGCAAAACACAGCTGGAGGGATATTGGGAGCAGATGCCACTTAGAGCTCGCCCCCGGGACATCTGGGAACCATTTGTTACTTGGCTAAGCACTATAGTCATAGACGATCCCTAATGGGAATGTTGAGAAGAGACACTAGATGAGAGCTGCTGCAGTGCTGGGACGCTGCCATATCGGCTGCGACGAGCATTCCTTGTGTAAATATAAGTGAAAACCGTGTCTCTAAAACTATGCAATGTATGATGTGCGCGATGTATTGATACTGTACACAGGAGGGCAACACCTGTACATCAATGGCTATGTGGTCCATAGCAAGGTACTGTTGTTTTGCTATATGGATGTTTGTATTTCTACAAATGCAAATAAAAAAAAATAAAAAAAGAAGAAACCCCAATAAGATTTAACTCGATACACTTTCAAAAAGTTCCCTTTATTGTTGGTACTGGTGACGACGTCTCACGCGCAGCACCCTCTAAACAGCAGACAAACTTATTTAGTTTATACCACACTTAGACCCACCCGTAGTTGCATATCCCGAGTCTTAAGTTTTGACGGACCCGTACTCAACTTCAGTACAACACAGACATACAAATTTCACAATATGACATGACACTTCTGTGATCACTATTCCACACTAGTCTCATTAAGTCAATTTTTATCGTCAATTGAAAACTCACTGAACCTCCAACCTTCAAAGGAAATCTTTATGACCACGTCTCCTCATATTCCAGTTTTAAGCAGTCAAACTAACCATCCGACATGCTACCAAAAAACTGATGCAGCACGAAGCTTACCAAATTTTTCTTTACCCTTATAGCAATCTTATCTTACTAGGCCCATTTCATCAACAACACTCAGACTATCAGTAGTCTCAATAATATCTTAGATTTCTACAAACCATGGTGCTCGGATAGATCTTTTTTTGTGCTGACAGGGACTAGAATATTTCAGTCCTATGAGGACCTGGAATAAAATAATTGTTACCTCAATCCTAATTCACTACCTTTTTTCAGCCACAGATACAAATGCCTTGAGACGAGAAATTTGGCCAAAGGAAGGAGACAGAATTGTTAAAGATAATTCATAGGAAACATTTATTTAATGCTTCGTATTGCATAGGCAAGTCAAGATAATACATTTCAAATCAGATTTGATGACAGTGTATTATTACAAGTAGCCTTACAACACAAAACAGAGCATTATTAGACAGCTGGAAAATGCTCTGTGGAGAGAAAAAGGATAGATTGTGAGGTTCAGTTTTTAGTCATATAAACCAAACCAAAGCAAAGCTGATCACTTCAAGTTCGTCCTCAATTAGATCTGGTCAAGTCTGAACAGCAGCACCACATGCCACAGTCAGAGTCAGACAACTTTACCAGCCGGCAAAGTACAGTATTCAAGTTCGCAGTTGGATATAATTCAGTTAGTTAAAGTCTATTTTACCCAGTATGGATGGAAAGGGGCATAGATGAGACAATAGGGATCAAAAGTCTGTCCAACAGCATGCCAGGCAGGAAAGGAAAATGACAGCCAGACCCTGACTCCTCCGATGGGGCAATTATACCTTCAAATGTTCCAGGTTTACACCCCTTAACGTATCAATTCTATCAGTACATGGGTTTCTCATTGGTCACTCATAGTGGGCTGTTGTGGGGTGATCAGTGAATCACACAAATCCGGACGAATTAAGTAATCCTTTTTGCAAATTTCATTAAGATTTATTAAGTTCAATTGTATTCCCATTTCGTCACTTCCACAGGAATGGGTGGAACTTTACTTTGCTCACAGTCCATTCGTTCCCAGGCACTTTCCCCTGGGTTTGCAACAATACTGTTACATTTCTATCGAATATGCATCTTAACAAGAAGTGAGTCCATTGTTAGCTAATACAGAAATGAAACTTCTCTGACTGTCTCAGATGGTTTTACATCAACGCAGGTAAAGAGAAGCATTTGAGGCCTGCATGAAAATTAGCTGAATCATTACCGTTTCATTTCAATATAAATCACACATTTTCTTAAATGAATTTTGATTCTCTGCATTATAGCACTTATAGTTTCTTTCATGTACTACATATCAATATTAGGCATTACCAAATTTTATTATAAGCATTATTTGTACGGTATCATATCATTTTCAAAGCAAATTATTAACGTGTCACTCTCAATACATGTGTTATAGTATAAACGCTACAGAAGCTCAGATTTGCACTATGTCAAATTTCTCTAAATATAAGCAATTTTGCATTTCAAGAACTTCATTATGCGTGTATATATTTCAGATATGATGCACATTTTGAATATTATCACAAAACTCTCTGTTAACCATATTTTATTTTCTCACAACACGTAAATACATTCATGTATATTTCTCATTGTATCTTTTTTTGTGTTTACATTTTCGTGTCATCATTTTAGAACCCTCTGCATGCTTTTACGATGCAGCAGGTATTCTCACGTTTTTCGACTTAATTGGTTACCATGTCTTCATCAAGAAATATTTGTCATAATGGATCTTTTACAGGTGAGAATTGATAAAGGTAGACGTTAGATAATATCCACGCTCCATCACAGGTTATCGGTTATGTTTACCATACTTATCCTATCTAGGATGGTGGATTCGGACTAGCTTCGATACTTCCCAACCAGCCGGAAGCCACAGGGTCTAACAGGAATTATTTCACATTTGTTGGCAATATTGTTCTCTTTGTCAATTATATTGACAGTGGGTAATGGGCTATTTGACAATGCATGTAAATGGAGAGAAGGGAAGAGATGAAGGGAAAGGTTCATGAGTCCGACCATAAAAAGAAAGTTACCTTTTTAAAAGAGCAGCACAATTTCCCAGATCTATGCATCACTCTCTGCGCCACTTCGGAGTTTGTTTCTATACTTTCTAAGAATTTAAGTCCCAGAATGCGGAGAAAAAAGAATGCACCAGAGCAGCTTGTCACCCATGTGCCAGAGAAACTTGACAAGGTTGTAAACACATAACTCATAAGGGAAGTATGAACAGTTTGTGGGAAAGTGGGCTAGGCACATGCTACAGAGTTACCTTGTTGTCTCATGTGGGACATAAATTGTGCATCCCTTCTTGATTCTGCATTGCACTGTAGTACTGGTAGCCCTGTTTATTAGAGAAGAACCCTATTATCGACGCTCTGAAGTTTCCCAGTCCCTTGAGTGAGTACCTCATCCAGTTAAGGTGCTGTTCTTTGCATTCTAAGGGGGATATTCTCAAGAACGTGCGATAATCATCACCAAAATAGGTTAACGCAATTTTTCATATCGCCGTCTATCGCGGAAAAATAACTCTGTGTCAACGTCTTATTCTCAACACGGCGGTAACATGCAATAGTTTCCCGATAACGCGTCAAATGTCCGCGATAAAAATACCGGGATGGCGATAAAAATCTAAAGCCGAACGTGAAAAAAGTGGGGATGGGCCCAACCGCGATAAAAAAATCAGCGATTAGCTGCACCAGGCCTGCAATTCACACACGTCAGGCGGGAAAAATCAGCATAAGAGCAGGAAAAAAAAAACACAAACAAAACCAAAACAACTGCGAAGTACAATGGAGGCAGCCGGAGCAAGTACAGAGGACAACCAGAACCCCACAAGACCCACGGAGGACCAGCCTGGGACCTCGGGGTCAGGGAAGGGCAAGGAGAAGAAGAAGAGGAAGACGCGGTTCAGTCCGCAGGAAAACAGGATCCTGATAACGGAGGTGATAGAACACCATCAACAACTGTTCGTCACCTCCACTGTGTCATTGGCAACAAAAAATGCAATATGGCAGTCCATCATGGACATGGTGAATGCAGTCGGAGTGCTGAGGAGGACAATGGAGGAGCTCAAGAGGCGCTAGAATGATGTGGAGCGCAAAACCAAGCAGAAACTCGGCAACAACCAGAAGGCAGCAATGCAGACTGGAGGTGGGAGTCCAGCGCCACAGGAGGAGCTGGATGAGATGGAGGAAATTATGTCCACAGTCATCAGTGTGGAGACGGTGGCAGGAGTTGGGGGACCGGACACTGCTCAACATGACCTGACACAACAGCAACAGGGTGAGTAACGACCAGGGACTGGGGGGACGGGGGGAGATGGGCACAAGGTCACACATGCACAATTAAGTATAGCACAGTGCACACCCCCAATGACTCAGGATCATGTCCCTGATCCCCTTGGCACACTGCAGCACACCTAGAAACAGCAAGTAGGCCCCCGTCGACTATGTGCCCAGAGGGGGCCTTCCCACACATCACCAATCTCACAACCAACCCATGCACATGTGCCAAACCCAGCAAGGCGGCGTGTCTGTGAGCCATACTGACAATGCAAGTGACACTGCATGACGAATAGCATGGCTGCAGTCAAAATATCATAACATGTTGCTCGCCACAACACTGAGGTGGCTGACTGTGGACCACATCCGTAAAGGAGCAGGTCACACTCTGACACATCCACGTGCACAAACAACCCCTGACGTCAACAACACATCTGCGGACAAACCATGCCCCAGAGTCCCAACTCCCACCAAGAGCCCAATTTACCCAAGTATGCAACATCTCAGCACTGCATAAGCACAGAAGTCAAATTCACACCGCCTGAAAGGGATAAGGGGCAGCAAAATCAGAGCTGCAGGGGCGACTCTCCCAAAATGCAGCACACACACATAACATTCAGAGCACATCAACATTGACAACAATGTGGTACAAACTGCAACACGTTCACAACAGAACAGAGGACACAACTGGTGCCGCTTGTGTGTAGAAACTGGCCAATCACATTTGGCATAGCAGGGAAATGTGAGATGATAATGTACAAGTACAAACACACATCCGTGATGTTGTCGAAATGTCCACTGTCCCGCATCAAATAGGCAGCTCCTCCCAAACAGTCACAATGTACATTGTCATGAAGTCTGTATGTAAACATGTTCAATGCGTCAACATACATGTGAACACAATGTTAAACTGCATCTCCCCTTCACATTGCAGAGGGAGAATCAACACCTCATGCAGAGCAGACCGAACATCTCTTCACTGATGACGAAGAGGACCTCCCCACTTTCGACACTGATGCCCTCCAAGAGCTCATGGACAGCTTCGGCACCTCACCTCCAGGAGCAGGGCAGCCCAGCTGCATTGAGGAGACCTCACCCCCTGCACATACCACACAGCAGGAAGCACCCACCAACCCGGCTGTCTCCCAGGACCCCCACGAACAACACATGGCCTTCCAACGCCGTGTGTTAGGATGCCAGGAGAAGATGGCTGATCAGGTGCAGGTGGGGTTCGACCTCATGGCAGCCAAACTAGATGCCATACGTGGGTATCTAAGTCCCATCAGGGACCACTTACAGTCCCTAACAGACACCCACAGTCCGCTCCATGCTCTCCAACGATCCATGGCTGACATCGCTGGAGTCCTGACTCTGAGACAAGGACAACTGTCTAGTCAGAGTGGCTCCAGCGATGTCAGCCGGGAGTTGGGACACATGCGGAGGATCATCGAGAACAGGGAGCGGATGCAGGCGGAAAGAATGGCTGCCACGGCTGCACACCAGCGAGATGTAGCTGGGATCTACCATGCCCTGCAGACCCTCATCATGGCATTGCTGCCACAAGGCTTGGCGCCAATGAATGCTGCTGCTGCTTCTACATCCACATCTCTGCCCCCTGATGTGTCAGTGCCTCACAGTGCAGCAGACATTCCACCTCCGGCCCCTGATGTGTCAGTGTCACACAGTGATGCAGACAAAACAACACCACGCACATGTGAGGCACATGAAACATCCAAGGACGAAGATGCAGATGATTCTGCCTTAGTGGTAAGAAGGAAGCGGTAGCATTCATCTCCGCCATATGGCCTGTTTCTGCTTGGTTCTGCCCTCTGCATCATCACCTTCCACTGTCCCCCGATACATTCTGCGACACTCACCTTGGACCTCGACATGGACTGCCATATTCTGTTTGATTACCAATGACACAGCAATCAGACTGCGGACTGATCTCTTCCTCTTCCGATGAACTTGTCATTCCCTGAAGGACTCTGGCTGGCCCTCCATGGGGCAACAATGTAAAGTGGGGTTTGCATGGCCCTGTACTGCTCCAGCTTCAACACTCCACTGAATGTGAATAAAACATTCAAATTCACACAGATGTGTCATGTCTATGATCATTCAAGTATGAAAGTATGGATGAATGTAGGGTCAGTGATTCCCCCTTACGTCCGTGTTGCTCATGTTGTGGGACTTGAGTCACAGGGTGCAACATTGCCGATTGCGGTCCGGGTGGCGCCGACACTACAACAGAGACACACGCATTAGTTACTTCCTTGTCCAGCCCAGAACTGAACCACGCCCAGAGCCCCGGGCTCATTGTTCACACCCCTACGCTGGACTGGCATACACCAGCCCAGCCCACTCCGCTTACGCTTACAGGGGGGGGGACAAAGCTACTTGTCCCAGGTCTTCCCTGTAGTGATCTGCTGATCACTGTTCTAGTTTTCAGCATGCCACAGCCACTCCCTGAGGGCTGGTTTACACCCACACCACACCCATCCAGCACAGGCGTCACAGGACATGTGACCCTGCCAATAAAAGGGGCCTACCACATCACATTACCCACTGCCGGAGGTGACATGATGGCGTCCGCACCACGAGACTCCATCATAAAGGGTCCATGACTTGTGGCGCACTGGGTTAGTGGCACCCGGTGGCACTGCGGCCGGCACGGGCCTACCGCCAAAGGACAATGACTTGCGGTGCACAGAGTTGATGGCACCCGATGCACTGCGGCCGGCACGGGCCTACCGCCACGGGACGATGACTTGCGGTGCACAGAGTTGGTGGAACCCGATGCACTGCGGCCGGCACGGGCCTACCGCCATGGGACGGTGACTTGCGGTGCACTGAGGTAGGGGCACCTGAAGAGCTGAGCGGGTGTGCAGCCTGCGATGATGCCTAGAACTCAATACGCCATCCTGCCAATCAAGATTCAATTTGAATTGAAAGCCCTGCTGGACCGCAGTGTACGCCGAAGGCAGCAGTCAGCACACACATGACTCCGCGGTGCGGTGCTGCAGGGTGCGCTGGGGGCCTGTGGTGCAGAATCCAGCGATTGGCTGAGGAGGTTGCACCGGCACGTGGTGGGCCCTCTTGGAGACACGCCGGTGGCGGCAGGTGAGCATTGAGGCCTGGGTGCACAGGGGCGGCCAGTCATCGCTGGGCGGCGGACCGGTCTGGGGACCAGGGCTGGGGTGCAGCAGGCGCACAGGATCGCGCAGGCACCACCGGTCATGGCGGCGGCCTCGTGGGTGGGTGGGGGGCACCGCCCTGGCAGATCTGACCCTGCATGCGATGACGAGATGTGCGCGGGTTCTCATGGGACGTAGCCACCTCATCTCCAGTGTAAATCTGGCCGTTGAAGGTGGTCGGCCACGTGTGTATACGCCTATGGACAGGATATGGCGGACACAGAGACACATGCAGTAGTTACTTTGGTGGCCATCCCGGAACTGAACCACGCCCAGAGCCCCGGGCTATTTATTCACGACATATGCCGGCCAAGGCCACTCTGCTCACGCTTACGGGGGGGGGGGACAAAGCTACATGTCCAAGGTCTTCCACACTGCCTGGGAAGTTTGCGACGACATTCGTGAACAGGCCCCGGTGTTCCACTTTTGCCTGCACATTGATGGAATGCGTGTGGTTTCTGTTGCGGTTATTGTGTGCAGTGTCGGCAGGGGGCACAAGTAGTACATGTGTGCAGTCAATTGCCCCCAACACGTGTGGGAAGCCAGCTATGGCGTAGTTCCCTTGCTTGGTCTCCAGCTGTTCCTGCGCAGTGTGGGGGAAGTGAAGGTGCAGGGTATCAAGCTGATACAAACCGTGATGCTTACAGGTATGATAAATCCTGCATAATAAGACCGTAACAGAAGTTCGTGTGGTCGTAACCTTCCTTTTCTTTCCTACGAAGGTTACGACCATACGAACTTCTGTTACGGTCTTTTTATGCAGGATTTATCATACCTGTTAGCATTCCGGTTTGTCCAAGTGCAATACACTGTGCCAGATTACGTTTGTGACTATACGGATGTTTGACCATTGTCACCATTTATCCAACAGGTTTCTGAATACTGACTTTCGGAATATGGAATTGTATTGGGGAGTTCCCGCAGCATATGCAGTTAATTGAATCCACACGTTGCCCTGATGAAGTTCCCCGTTGGGAATGGAACGCGTTGGCTGAGCTTTTCGTATTGTTGATTTATGTATTTGTAATAAAGAACTGTTTTTACACTACTGTTGACTACTGGACTTCATGACCTGGCGCACCCCCATTTCAGTAACTACAATCTTGGATCTGGAGCACAGAGGCATCAAGCAACGGCTGGCATTGGGGTTGGTTGCGCAAGGAACACTACGAATTGGAACTAGCGTGTGGTGCGGATACAGGGGCCCGCCGTTGCTTTTGTGGACATGCATCCAAGACAGGTGTGAGGAACTTTGATAGGGCTGGCTGTGGGACTCCTCCGACTCTGGCAGTTGTTGGTTGGAAGGTACCAGAGGCCAACAGGTGCAGCACAGCCAGCAGCTTTGTCTGCGGAGGGATGTTGGTTCTTCGCTGTGTTGGTACCGTCAGCCTGTGGGCAATGTGGGTCAGGATGCGGAGGATGGTTGTCCTTTTGAGCCTGTAGTGGGCAACGGCATCCTCTGGCATTGAGTGTCTGTGGCTGGTGCGTTTTAGGAATGTCCGCTGTCTTCTTCTGCGCTGCCTAGGTGGTAGTCTGGGCGGGGTGGCCCAGGAGGGGGGGTTGTCCTGGGGGTGGTGGCGGTGGGTGTTGTGGCCCTCTTGGGTCTACAAGCTGCATGATAATTGGCTCCATGGCATCTGTTGGTCTTCAGATGTGGCTCTGGGCTGGGCTCCCTTTCTACTGCAGGTTGTCGTCCTGCTTAGCACCAGTAAAAGGCAGGTGTTAAATCCCTGCTGCTAACGCGCCTTTTTCCCTACTTTTGGATTGCATCGCAGATCTGGCTGGTCATTGAGAATATCGCGAAGTGGTGTTTTTGTGTGTTTTTGCACGGGAACACCTACTCCGCATATCATTAGCGTTAGTTGTTGCTCTCATCCGTGGCGATGTTTTTTGCGGAAGCTATCGCTGGAAAACTGGCGATATTGGCAGTTTGCACCAGCTTGAGAATAGGACGATAAATCTATTGCCACTTTTACTCAAGTCCTTGAGAATATGCCCCAAAGATTTGTAGTCTTGTTAATCCCATTATAAAAGGAGGACTACGAAGTCCCAGAATTCAAAGAAAACCCCTGGGCTGGATGCGGCTCTCCCAGAATTGCCATATGACATCTTGAAAGGTTTGCAGTTGCCAGTTGTTCAACAACTCTATACTTAATAAATGTTTTATTTGTGCACTTTCTGGCCACTAAAGAAAGATGCATTTCTTTCTGTTAGAACTAATGCCATGCTCGTTTCAAAGTTGTGAACTGGACCCAGTGCTGTTTCTTCACTGTGATTTTCAGACTTTATGGCAAAGGATCTCGAGCCAGGCATCCCGGAAGGAGAGAGCTCTCAAGTTCCAGTTACTCTGCATGAAAAGTGCATCCAGTACAGATCTTTTATGCATTCTGACATGGGTGGGGTACTGAATTTATAATGGGACGAGCAGGACTACAAGATCCAGGAGAAAAATCCGGGACTGCAGGCCCTGCACGCTACTGGAATCAAGGCAACCAGAGAGCTCTGGGAGGCTCACATTTCTGAAAGAATATCTAATCTTAATGAGGATAAAATATAGTAATTGAGAAAGAAATAATATTACTACAGGAAGCTATAAATTCTCAGGCCTGGTTCTAGGGAAATATAACCCGCCAACTAGAGCAAAGGGGAAAATAAGCAGGTAAGGGGCAGATTACTCCTAAATATAATTCATTGTGGCCCATGTGCTATTAAAAGATTAGGGCAGCTGGAAAATATCCATCAGTGAGGGTGGCAAATATTCTTGGACTGATTATTTGTATTAGCATACCACTTTCAATTGGCTCATATTCCTACTGCATGTCACCTTTCCTTATGTCATTTCTTGAAGTATTGTGCACAAATCCAAGCCCGTAGAAGATGCATTTCTGTTCTTTACTTTTCTTACTGCTCAATTTCATCCTCCTGATTCTGATTACAAGGTCATATTTCTCATTCCCTTTCTTTCCCTATACCCAGTCATGGATATGACCCCAAACCTGAATGCAAAGTCAGTGGAAAAACTTTTGGAACTCACTACAGGGCCAGAGGACTATTTCGGAATCATGGTACTAACTGAGGATGTCAGATGATTCAATGTCACCAAAGACGCAATTCTCCAGGCCTGAGCGTCTACTTAACAATGTAATTCATCGCAGTAGTTGCAATAGTGATTTTCATCAATGAAACTAATTAGAACTCATCATGGTCTAATGATCGACCGTGTCAGCAATGCCGGGATCCAGGGTCTGGCGTTGAAGTGGATTTCCTCCTTTCTCAGCAATCGATTTCAAGCAGTTCGCCTTGCCAATTTCTCTTCCAATAAAATGAAATTGACCTGTGGGGTACCCCAGGGGTCTTCCCTTTCGCCCCTTCTTTTTAACTTGTACCTATTACCCTTGATCTGGTCTCTGCGCGAAAGAATGGTCGAAACCTTTAAGTATGCCGACGACCCACAGCTGGTGTTTGATATCAATTCTTCTCCTTCCTCAGTGTCTAATTTCCAGTCTACCTTGAGCTTTATCAGTGATTGGATGAACGACAATCAACTGAAATTAAATCCTGACAAAACTGAGCTCATTCTTACAGGTGGACCAGCAAACCTGTGGAACTCTAACGTTTGGCCTCCATTGCTGGGTAGACCCCCACTTCCAGCAAGCTCTGTTAAGAGCTTGGGGATTATGATTAGTAATGATCTGTCCATGAAGGCCCAGATTGGCTCAGTGGTTTCTGCCTGCTTTTTCCACCTGTGAAGAATCCGGAAGATCAGTAGATTCTTGACCACTGAGGCCTTGACTTTGGTCGTCCTAGACTTGGTAATCTCGCGTATTGATTACGCCAACTCATTATATGTTGGCATTCCTGCATATCAATTACACCGTTTGCAGTTGGTGCAAAACCATGCGGCCAGGTTAATCGTCCGCCAGCCTAGACAACATCGTGTCAAACCTTTGATGAAGAGTCTACACTGGCTTCCGGTGGCTAAACGCTGCGCCTTTAAGCTGGGATGTACCATCTTTAAAGCCCTAGCCGGGAATGGCCCAGCTTTTATTTCCTCAAGGATCCAGCGCTATATCCCTTCCCAGGAACTGCGTTCTTCCAATCTAAACCTGTTGACCACTCCCTCATTCAAACGCAAAAAACATGGGGGGCTCAGATTTGCGGTCCTGGCCCCGCAATTTTGGAACTCGCTTCCTGTGGAAGTGAGGTTGGTAATCCCTTATGCACAGTTCAGGAAAAAGCTTAAGACCTGGCTGTTTTCCCAGGCATATCAGTAAGCTAACTGTCTCGTCGATGCAGCATCCCCCTTGCTCTTAGCGCCATGAAACCGCTTGGTGTACGTGCGCTCAATAAGTACTTTTAACATAACATAACATAACATAACATCAGATTACAGTGGTTTGTGAAACAGATGCACAAGAGTGGAGCATTGAGCCGTTTGCGAACCTTCCTCTTTACTCTCTGCATCAGTCAGCTCCATCTCAAAACCTAGAGCACTTTCACTGTTGAATTTGTGATTTCCAAACAAATAATTGGTGTAGGAAAATGGGTTTTTGGTTCAGAGGGGGCGTGAACCCTTCTCAAGCAACAACCACAATCCCTGCGAAGGTGAACTACAAAAAGGCACTAAATTACCATGTGCTTAACCCTCTGGTAGCTTGGCACAAAAGCAGTCAAGCCAAAATTACAAAAATCCAATCATAGAACCAGAGTTATGAATTCTTAAAGTTTATGTGAAAAATAGCACCCAAAACCTCAAAGTGCCAGCTGCTGGCATCTAGTCACACAACGCCGGGGCAGAGGCGAAAGCTATAGCCGATGGCAATGGACCATGGTTTGGATACAAAAAGTGGATTGGGGCCGTTCTTGGCTCACCTTCAGACTTAGAAGAATTTCTGAAGAAAAGTGTCTGAGAAGGTAAAGTTCAGCAATGCAAGCAGCTGACAGTGTCCGAGGAGGAGGCGTCAGTGTTGGGGACCCTCTGACAAAGTTGTTGTGACGATTTCTCTGCTCAGACTTTGTAATTTTTGGGGAAGTCGAAACTCTCCAATAGAACAAAACTGCAGGCTGCAGCTGATGAGGGCTCCATGAAGCCAGATTCTGAAGCAGTCATGCTGAACAGGATTTGCTGCTATGGAAGAGAAAGTAGTGGGAGCTACCGCAGAGCCAAACCAACCAGTGATGGGCAGATAGGTGAGCAGATATGTCCCAGTCTCCTGTGGGTTCTCAGACCACTTTTTAGTGGAAATGTTTCCTCTGAATTACTAGGCGGGCCTTCTGAGTGTCCTTCACTGGTGCCGGAGTATATTCTCGATGTCTCCCCACATCTGGTTCTGGAGTTTCCTTCCTCTCCTGCCCAGGCTCCATGAAGTTTAGGCTGATAAAAGACTGGTGTTAAGTACTCTGTAAGTCTGCTGGAGGCAGCTCCTTTGAAATGTACGTGGGGCAGGCAACAGCTTCACCTCTCTCATCCTGGCAGGATGGCTTATCCTGCCAACACTGAGCCCCACTTGGTCTCACTGTCTGGGAGAATACACAAAGGTCAACTGCCACTCTTTTCACAGTCATGTGTCCCAGGACACAGGCTGCAGGCACCAAATGGTTAGGACAAGAAAAAGCCAAGTTTCTAAAAGTGGCATTTTCAGAAATGTGAACATGGCTGGTTATTTAATTTTTGCCAGGACTCTTTTTGGTTCCTTATTCAGCCCTACTCTCACAAGACATGGAATGGCAGCAGCCATCTTGGATTCATAGAGTTCCTCGTGTTTCAGAACATTCCTTACTAGCCAATAAAGACACCTTGTTGGTGTAGCTGGACCCTTGTTGCCAGGAAATTGGGACATTTTACGTGATATAGATACCTATATAGAAAAGCATGTTACAGTTTAGGTTATTTCATACATCTATCACAAAGATTTCATTTGTGTTTCAATTCTAGGAAGCCACAGAGTTTCAACCAACCACAGAGAGAGCCAGTTATACAGGCAAGGTCACAGGCTTCTGCAGTGCAGGTGGAGCCCAGCTGTGAGAACAGGCAGAGGTAAGCTATCCAGTATCTCTGTTTCTCTCTCCCTTGTCCCATTCCCCTTTTCCAGGTCCACTGCTGACCAGCGTACCTATACTTGGCAATTGTCAGCAGTGGGTTGAGTGAAGAGTGAATAGAAGCATTGTTCTTGTTGGATTCAGAAAATAGTTTAGAACAGATTCTAAAATGTAATCTGTAACTTTTAACAGGAACTGACTAAAATGTCATTCAATTACTATTTTCATATTTATTAAAAGTTAAGTTGGATTTCTAATACATATCTGGGAAAAGTAACTTTTAGAAAACTACATTTTCCCTTCTTAAAGCTACTGAAGGCTAACTTGCATTTGTTCTCCATTAGCTGCCCAGCAAGTGCTTCACCCTAATGAGATGTGAAAACTGATCCCAGAACGGAAGAATGGAATAGTCCTGGTGACAGGATGGACTGCGTTTGCAACATTTGATCCCTATCAGCCCAGAAAGGGCAGTTGGGGTAACACAAGAACTTCATTAACTTGAAAGGGACAGTGATGAGGCATGCCCATTTATGGTGTTGTGTAAGGAGAGACCTGAAGAAGCAAAAGCATATGTCCCCAAGGCCCATAAAAGCCACACCCAAGAATTGGATTGGAGTGTACACAGGGTACTGCTCATTTTCCTAGCCACACCTCTGGGTGGTCACTAGAGCTCTGTATAAGGGGAAAGGGGCTTCCAGCTCCTGAATTTTAGGACTGAGGGGCACTGTGGGATTGGTTACGGTAGGGCAAACAGAAAATGCTGAAAAAAGTGGGTATGGCTGCCCCAGAAACATTTTTCACATTGGTTAGGCAGTGTCCAGAAGTCACCCCAATTCACTGGCTAATGGCACCCCAAGGAACCCTCACTAGAAACCCTTCTTGACCTGCAAAACAACAGAAGAGGACTGGACGGTCTTTGCTTTGATCTGAGAGGAGCCCTGGAGGAGTGGTCCTGCCCCCTCTTGTACCCAGGAAAAAGAAGTGGACTCCCAGGGTCAGTGGGCTGCCCTCCTGTGTGGCTACAGGGACAAAGCAAGATGCAATAGGCCTTTTACCTGAAGTGACCAGTTGACCAGTGCCAACTGGGCCCGGACTAGACCTTACTGGTGGCCTCTGCTGGAGAAAGTCCTGGCCCCTAAATGCTGTCCCTAAGGTCCTGGGATCCTTAGAAGTGGCCCATAGAAACTGTTCCAGAAAGTCTGAAAAGTTGGGACTTAGAAAGGTTTTGCAACAAAGGTGTCCAATTTTGGTGCACCTTCTTTGGATACATATTCAGGCTTGCCTCCCTTGAGGATTTGGAGCTCCATTAAAAAGTCTAAGTCAGAATGTAAAAGCTTTGACCAGGGCGAACCTGCTTGTGGGTATACAACTTGTGCTCCATCGTGATCTGCTTGAAATCATCCTTAGTCCCCGTGTACCACTTCCATAAACTATCATTGGCACTTACTGATTTTTGGAGCTATTTTTACTTAAAACATTTTTTTAAATCATGTCACCAGGTCCCCTTATTGGATTTTTGGTGTAATTTTGCTTATTAAAATTTACTCTATTTTCCTAATTTATTTCAGATTTTTATTGTTTGGTGTTTGACTTTATTACTGTTTTGGTACTGCATAAATACTTTACACATTTCCTTAAGTTAAGCCCCTTTGCTCCGTGCCATATCTATCAGGAATTGAGCTCAAGTTAACTTTTCGGGTTCACTCTGACAGGATAAGTAATAATCCACTTTCCTACAAATAGTTGTGCCTAAAATGCACAAGTATTAATTCAGATATTGATTAGCTTCTTTCATTATTTGAAAAGGTGCACATTTTCATCAGAGATAATTACTGTAAATGAATAACTGTTCTCAGGGAGTGAAACTCATGATGATGGCTGTGCTAGAAGTTTGGCCACTGCTCGCAGTCTAAACCCACCCAGGGGAAAAGGAAAGAATATGGTGAGAGAACTGCTAGGTAATAACTTGACGCTGCTTGGAAATTGTGAATTCACCATTTGTTCCATTTTCGATTCTCTAAAGCGACTTTTACACACCAGCTAACTTCATGAATTTCGCCAGAGTAATTCAATTTTCACCATGCCTATCAAGAAAAACACCAGGCCCTAGCTCACAGTATGAAGTATGTTTCAAGAAGTATGGAGCAAACTATTAAAAATGTTCAAACATCTAACAAAGGGAAAACTACCTTTGCCACCTTTTAAAATTTAAACTAAATACCACATTTTCATCCAGGAAAGGGCTCAACTTCAAGTTCATTGCACTTTTCTTTTGGGACAACTTGACGATCTACAAATCAGACATATGCATCTCCAGAGGGTTTCCACAAAACATATTGAAATGCTGGTGCATTATTCAATTATAGCTATCAATTTGGTTCTGCAGAAGGCTGTGACCTCTGTAAAACCTTCGAAAACCTAATGTAGAAGAACAGGCTGGGAGAAACCACCAACCTGATGCTTACTGAGTACAGTTGCAGGCCGAACGAATTTATTACATTTTGATCCGTTTGGTAGGAACATTGAAGATCTTTATTTCCTTCTTTGTTGTTGTAGCTTTTGATTTGATTTCTAAGTTTACTTTCTTTAAGGGTGACATTCTATCTCAGATCACACTCTCAAAGGCAATCCCAGGTTAAAGTCATTGAAACTGCTTTACCATTGTGAATTAAACTACTGGGCATTCCCAGATAGAGTAGTCCCTCACAACAAAGCAGCACCAAAGTTCAGGTTTATTTTCCAACAACTCAACAATCTGTCTCATAGCATGACTTTCAAGTATTTTAGCCAATATTTTTATTTCAAAATTAATTTGTAATATGGACCTAGATGAAGCACACATATCATCTGACTTCCCAGGTACCAGTAGGACTATTATGATAGCTTCTCTAAATCTGGTGGAAGAATTCTGACATCAGATGCTCTGAGGGACATGGAGTTCAGGAACATGCCAGGTTAGATCCTGATACCATACTGTATAGCATAGTACATAGCAAAGGCATCCTTTATGAGGCGTCTGCTAGTCATTATACTACTTGAGCTATCTTACATCTCCCCGAAATGTCTACACAGTTCTTCTCACTCACTAAGTCAATAAAGGAGTTTTTTTCTGGATTTGTTGCCTTGGTGATTAAGGTGACTTTGAAAAACTAGCCAAATGTTTTTAGCCTTATCTGTCAATTGCTGCCTCTGAGCGATTTAAACTCCTTTTATGGCCAGGATATATGTGTGTTTTTCATATCGATGGAATCAACCATACATGTCTAGCAAAAGAGTCACCACATCCCATTAGTCTTTCAGATGAGTTGAAATACAACCCATGACCCTGACTCTGAGCACTCGCTTGAAAGCCACCCAAAATGTACCTGTCAAGGAGACAGAGCCCTGGTTAATTTGAAAGTAGAAGCCAGTTTCCTCAACCAAATGCTCCAAGAAAGACTGAAATCTTTTGGTACGGGATTGTCCCTTGCATGGTGAATGGGAGTGTACCCATGCCCTTAGTGCCCAAATGCATGTGAATCTGGTATCCTGACTTTTGCTTTGGCCCTAGTATCCCTATAATCTAGTGTGTGCTAAGACTCCAGGCCTGTCCCTGACAATGTGTGGTCCAGGACCTGTCCTGTGACCTGGCAGACTCATCAAGTGTGCCTTCATAGTGGAAAGAGGACCACCGTTCCTGCCCTGGGTGTAGCATGAAATGTGGTGCTGGCAGAGTACCATGTTTCATAATCTATCGTGTGACCAGACTTTTTTATCTGTGTCTGTGAGAGTATAGCTTGCTGACCTTTTTTGTGTAAAGTTCTGCTGTTGTCTGTAACCCAGAACCTTGCACTGACATCCTGAGTGTATTTCAAGTCCATGTGTGTGTGGATTATGCATGGAGTACACATATAGCAGCCCTTGCTCTTAAGCCAGTGAGAGCCAGTTTGGATGTGCCTGGTGAGCATTAGGTCTGGGTGAAATTCAAATTACACCAGCATAATTTGTATAACTACAGGAATTTCAAGTTACGCTTCTTACATGAAACTTCTCAAATTGCACCATTATGCCACTTTATATAATTATGCACAATTCACTGTAAAGACTTGCACCGAAAAAGGCCATACGCAAACTCTTGCGAGCAACAAAACTTAAGTGGTTGTTGTTTGTGGTGCTTTGTTTAAATGCATCCTTGTGCCAAATGTTAATGCAAGGATGTATTTTGCACAAAAATATACTGCGAAATGACAGATCTGCATTTCACAAATTATGCGTAATGTCACTTATTTGTGGCAAATTTCACACATCTCCGGGGGGCATGGCACAAGCCGGAGTACGAGGACAGCTTCCCCAAATGGTGGAAGTGTATTGCCTGTATTCCTGTGGTTGGAGGTTGGATATAGAGACACTGAAGTGAAGTGAATGGAGACAATGTTTCCTTTAGAAATTCCATTTGCAAGCAAGGGGTTGCTGATTAATTCTTTCTGAACACTGCCATTTGATAGATTATTGGGGAGGGGGTGGGACTGAAGTATCTGTTGTTCAAGGTTAGTACGCTTTTAGGTCATGCCTTCCCTTTTGTTTTCTCCTGATTACTAGTTAGTGCAGACCTCACACTTTGTCTCTGCATAAGTGTCTACCATAGGAGAGAGATTCAGAGGAGGGACCCCCCCTCCTTTAATTACCCTAACTTACCTCCATCAATAGATTCCCAATAACTACTTTTTTGTTTGCACATTACTCTTTCATTGAGATCATTACCTCTTCTCCAACAGTCTGCAAGTCTCATCATTTACATCTTTAGAGCACACAGTCTTTTGTCATGTATGTATCAACAGGGCTGTCCAGTCTTACCTGGACTGATGTGTCCGATTAACCTTGTCAGAGTTTCCGAATCAGATGATTGCACTGATTTCACGCCTGCATCAGATTCCTGCAATGCCTCCACCACTGCAATAGCCATTTGTATTTCCTTTCCTATTCTGTCTGGAGATTGATATCCTTGTCCTCTGTTTCTTCTGTCAGCCCTTCTTGTTCCTTCCCTCTTCTGGCTCTTATTGCGAGTTCCATTCCTTGCTGTAATGTTCTGCTTTTCAGCTAGTCCTACACTGCCTCCACTTCCATGAAGAAGTAGGCTCACCTTTCATGAAATACTTTCACCTTCACTGGGAACAGGAGCATACATCGAATAGAGACCGCCCTCTCTTTCCTCTTCACTTAGCGTGTGCCTCTGTGCTTGCACTGCTGTTGTGAAGTTCAGAAATATGAAGACTTTCGTATTTTTAATTGCAAGGGCAATGCACGCAGGCCTTTTTCAATAGAATGTCACTGTCTGTAAAGCAGGAGCTTCGCTGTCACCTGACAAGTGGGTGTTTCCGTTGAGGGCGGTAGCATCCCGCCTGCAAAGTTGAGGGCCTAGGCCTACATACTTAGTAAAGGATGATACAGTCAGTGTAAATTGTTACTAAACTGGCCAGGAGCACGTGAAGTCTGGCTCTTTTATTGGCAGGGTCACCTGAACGGTGATGCCTGTGTTGGATGGGTGTGGGGTGGGTGTAAAGACCAGCCCTCAAGGGAGTGACTGATAAACTAGTACCTGCTGAGACACTAGAAAGTGTCCAGCAGGACCCTACATTCCTCCCCAAACTTTATTGAAACCAAAAAAGTCCAACCTGTGGGAATAAACAAAAACACACTAGACATCACTTAGTCTATCAGCATTGAGATGCAGTCTGCAGGACAGCAGTGGACAGTTGCAGCTGGGAGCACCCGGGCACCTCTGCATTCGTCCATAATTTAACCAGCTACCACTGGGCGCGAACAATGTGTACATGGAGTCAGGATTCTTTGACTGCATGCCAATTGGGTCAGTGTCCACTCATGCACTGTTGGTTGGTAGTGCGTGCTCTCGCGGTGATGCGGTTGGTGACCAACAGTTAAAACATGGTGCATCAGGAGCATTGGTGGAGTCCTCTGCGGAGCTTACTATTAGGGGGCGTCCTGATTCCGTGAAGGCAAGTCTTGTCTGGACTGGTATGATGCTTGGGACATCTTCCTCTGATCCCCCGGTGCCTCCTGGTACTTTGTCGGTAGAGCAGCTTCCAGACCATCTCTCGTGATCCCCCGGTGCCTCCTGGTACTTTGTCGGTAGAGCAGCTTCCAGACCATCTCTTGTGTGGGGTTTCCCTAGAGGCTCGTTCTGATGGGTCGCCGCGGGACCGCATTGACTGTGCAGGATTGATTGTGGGCTGCTGCAGGATTGCCGACAGAAGCCACAGCACAGTCATTTGGGCAAGGGCGGATGACACATGGTCGGTGTGCTTGCCAACAGGACCCAAATGTGGGTGGACTATCAGATAGCCTCTGAACACTTGGTGGTTCATGTTGCCAGTAGTGCCTCTTTAGTTTCTGAATGTTTTTTGGTGATGAGATGCTCCTTCATTGGATCGGGTGATGCATATGGCAATGATGGTGTGTTTGCCATTAGACGACCTGGACGACAGGTGGCGATGACTTGTGATGGAGCAGGGGAAACGAAATATTTTTTTGTACCCCTAAGGAAGTTAATGACCCCATAACGATTAATGATACTAACTGTTTTGAAACGCATGAACTAATCAACAAATGCACCTTTTATTAAACATTACACGTGGGCAACTTGCTAACATTGAAAAATCTAATTTATTTACAAATGTGAAGCAAATTAACGTGAGTATTGTGATTTTGAGTAGTAATAGAGTAAATTGCATGATTTGTGTTGCATAGTAAAATTGCACCGTGGCAAAGTATGCAGGTGGTAAGTAAAATGGCTTTAAATGTCGCTTCTGCTAGGTAATTCCTAACACGGGTCATTAGAATGGCGGGTGGTAAACAGAAGGGCTTATTTTCCATGTTTTAATTTCTGTTGTGTTTGTTCTTATAGTAGTTTCGTTCGGGCCTGCTAGGCAATGCTTTGAAAATGGCCGCTGGGAAGGACGAGATGGTGTGCGCTGAATAAAATGGCCCCCGCGCATGGGCAGTGTAAAGGCTCCAGTCACGTGTATGCAGCCTGTGCCCGGAGTGAGAGATGTCAAGGCCAATCTGACCTGCAACGAGGATTGTGCCAAGAGTTCAGCATATATGCATGGGAACGGATGGGAAAATTGAGCGACAGGGGATGAACTAATATGTGACCATCAGAGTTTGTTACAAAATGGATTAACAAATTGGACTACTCTTGGACATCGTGATCATGAGACTTAATGTGTGCTTTATTGTCCCCAAACCGATTCGAACAAGGAGGGCGATGAGGTGACCATCACCACCCCTCCAATGGACCAATTAGCGTGATTCTTGCCCCTAAAGATTGCAACTTTTAAGTGTAGAGAGCCAGAAAGTAGGGGAAAAGAGAGTCTGCTCTTACGTTGTGAAAAAAACAAAACTTCTTCGTTTATTCTATCCTGATGCTGCGAGAGACTCTGTCATTTTGGACTAACGAACTTTGACTGGGGAAGGAACGAGACCGTCGCGGGAGTTGTCCGGGAGGAGATTGCGTCCGAGGAGGTTAGCGGGACAGTCAGTCAGTTTTGGGAGTCCATCCTGTGATCTGCGGTTTATCTTTCTTTCCTGATGAACCATTCTTGTCATCGCCCTATGGCCAAGGGTAATGAGTATTTCCCATCTTTATTCTTAACCTTTTACTTAAATGCTTACTGATATAATAAATGTATTTGCTTAAAATGAATTTTACTTTTTGCTTAAAGAATTTCGATAAAATTATATGCTAACTCTAAATGAGTCTGTGGTTCTTTAAATAAAATTGTGATTTATAAATGTTAAAGGTTTTAATTGTGATTGAGCTGGTCTTAATCGCCATCAACTGATTCTACTAGTTGGTCCATCGACCGAATAGCGGAGTACCTTGATGTTTAGAACCGACAGGATCCGAAGTTAATGTATATAATGTATAGGTTATAATTCTGTCATTTTAATAAGGTATCCCGCTTCTCCAGCAACTCATTTTTCCTTAGCGCTTTATCCAGAGAATTGAATGAATGTATGTATGCGGTGTTATGGGCCCCACCGACATAAGTTTTCAAGTGATCAAGGTTGCGTAGTTGTTTTTCTGGATTAGTGTCATAAGGAAAAATGTATATTAGCCGCGCTGGATCAGATTTCTTGGTAACAGAGTTATGGTTACTATAGATTAGTTTGGTGATTATTGATTATTGATTTTTCGTGTCTAACACTCTATGTTGAGTTTGTATTACGTTATGTGTAAGTCGAAATTTTGAAGCTTCTGGGAAGTAGGAAGTGGACACGGGTGGCAAGAGAAGTCACACGGAATTGTGCATTGTCTGATTTCAAATTTGGTGATAACACAGGACTGTGTTATGTTAGGGAAATTTCACGTATGAATTGCATTTGAGTGAAATAGCAACAGGTGTTCTTGTGAAACTTTGGCCTTAATTCTCAGGAGCAGTGTAGTCTCCACATGTGTTTTATCCCCAGAGAAACGGGTTTACCTCTTGCTTGAGAGAAGGGTAAGGTAGAGAGAAGTGCTACACTTATCGAACGAAACAGTATTCTTGTAAGTTGGAATAAACTATCTCTTTTGTTTAGAGAAACAGACAAAGGTAATGTGTTTTACGTTGTAACTAATCGATTTAGTTGAAAAGAAAAGCTAAGAAAACTGCTGATAATTTTTGTAAAGGAGGGGTCAGTAGAAGCAGGAGTAGAACTGACGTCAACAAGAACCGCGCTGGGATTGGCCAGTTGTGGAAGAACGAAGAGTTTTCTGATTGGTGCGTTGGTGTGAGACGCGCTGGGATAGGTTAGTGTGAGAGTGACGTAAAAGCTTTCTGATTGGTGCGTTGGTGTGAGACGTGCTGGGATAGGTCCGAATAGCCGAGCAGTAGAAAGAACCGATTGGTGAAGGATTGTGTGAATTGCTTCGGCAAAACAACAGTGAAATGTCTTATTATAATGAATATGATAGAGAGAAACCGTCATGGTTTGCGAAGCTTAAAAACTTTTTTAAGAAAGATAAGAAGGTTGTGACTAGGGAAGGAGAAGTACTTCCTCCGCCGAAAACGCCAGCATCTTAT
The DNA here is from genome assembly GCA_963921515.1 of Calotriton arnoldi. Classification (NCBI taxonomy): domain Eukaryota; kingdom Metazoa; phylum Chordata; class Amphibia; order Caudata; family Salamandridae; genus Calotriton; species Calotriton arnoldi. The sequence goes on along the minus strand of CAWUFW010002337.1, from coordinate 519,186 downwards.
ATGATGATGAAATATGGCTATCATACTTGCATTTGGTTGGAAAATTGGGCGAAGTATACCAAAGACGATGGAGTATTGGCATTTCCAGAAAATGGTTCGTTTAGCACAGCAGTACTTCGAAATTTGAGAGAAAAGATGATGAAACTTGAACCGAGACCTAGACCGACACAGTTTGAAGCCTTAGGTGAATGGGAAGATGAGATGTATGAAAGGGAAAGACACAGAGGTGCAAAGAATTATAGTTTAGTTCATGGAAGAGTATGGGGTTTGAATCATGAAGACAGGATGAGACGATGGCGGTATGCTAACATGACGGATGGTATGTTTCCTGTCAGAACCGTTGAAGAATTTACAGGGAAAAAGTGTACGGAGAAAAAGAAGCATGCAGTAACAGAGAGATATGGGTATGGAGGTAGCGACACAGAGGATGAGTTGCTGGAGGACATTTTAAATAAAAGACCCCCTGCATATCAACAGGATTCTGTGGCGGTGACACCAAATGCACCGCCAATGAGAACTGTAATAAATCAAAGCCCTGAACGATTGTCTGAAATAAATAGTCCATTTGATAAACTAGAAACACCACAGACTGTGAAACATGATAATGGTAATACAGCTGAATTAGCCAGAACCACAAGAGAGTTGACTGAAAAGATAAGAGAACTGACAAAGAATATGGAAGCTGTGACTGTGCCAGTAACTATAGGGCCAGTAATCCCAGTATTTGAAAATCAAAAGATAGATGAACACTCCTTAATAATTCCATTAAATTCCAGTATGCAAAAGGTAAGAGAAGGGATAATTCCAGAAAATAGAGAGAAAGAAGATTCTGTTGGTCCATTTAGGTCAAGTCCACCTGTAAATTTGACAATTAATGAGAGTCAGATACATAAGATTCCTATGGGAGCCGAGTCAGCAACTGAAACCCTGGAGAGAAGTGCAAATTGGATAGAATTAAATAAAACCCCTGTGGGTCCGACTGCAGAGGAATTAAATGATTGGGTGAGGAGCCTGCAGAAAAAAGATGCCGAACCACAACTTTTGGATGTGGTCAGATTAAAGATAGATATGGAAGAATTAATTCTAGGAACTATTGGTACAGATCGATTGAAGTCCTATCAAGATGATGAATTAATGTTTATGTGTAGAAGCGTCACTTGGAGAGCTAGGAACTTGCATGAAAAATTGGAAGAAACAGCAAATGAACTAGGAGTAGATTTTGGAAAAATTTGAGGATTGCAGAAACCGTACAGGGTAGATTTTAGTGAAAAGGACATAGTAAATCTGAACACTTCAGGACGACTAACACAGATAAAAGAACTAATTGTTTTATTGAGAAAATGGGGAGATGTAGACAAGTGGAGAAGTAGGTGGATAAGAAGAAAAGAGGGAACAACTGATAAAGCATCATTGGCTTTTCCAGTAAAAGAGAAAGAACCAACGGTAATAGAATGTCCATTGAGAGAAACTCCAGGAGGAAGTTATGTACATGTCCCATGGTCCAGACAAGATATATTGTCATTTACAAATGATTTTCCAAGATTGAGAGAAAAACCTGTAGAATGGTATAGACAGGTAGAAAGGTTTGTAAAAGTTTCAAAGGTACTGTGGGAAGATCTGGATGGATTGTTTGAGATTGTTGTTCCTGCAGATTAATGGACAGAGTGTAAAATTACAGTTGACTGACTGAAGGAAGAATATCCTAGAGATGCAAAAACAGGAGCCCCAGGTTCAGAAGTAATGAGAAAATATGAACAGGCAATCACGTTTCTGAAAAATAAAATTCCACCAAAAGAAACGGACTGGATAAAGATTGATAGAACAACTCAGGAGAGTAAGGAATCTGTACATGCTTATTACGAGAGATTGCTTTTAGTCTTTAAACAGTATATTGGATACGAGAATTTGAGTGAAAAAGACATGAGTCATTTTGTGTATAGATTTGTGTATGGCTTGAGACCTGAGATAAGTGAAATGATTAAGCAGCATATGTTATGTTGGCAGAATAGCACAGTAGATGAGGTACTACGGTATGCAAAATATTGAAGTGACGATATTGAGTGTAGACAGCGTAAACTCAAGGAAAAGGCAATGTGGGCACAAGTAAAGGTTGCAGAAAAGCAAGAAGCTCAGATGAATAATCAGTCTAGTGACGCAGCACAGACCAAGTCCAAACCGAATATTGGTAAGGGAAAAGGTCAGATGAGTATACAAGAAGCTAAAAAGAAATGGCCATGTCATAATTGCGGAAAATTAGGGCACTGGAGAAACGAGTGTAAATTTCCTCCGAGAGTTAATACCGAGAATCAATCATTGAATCCACAGGTGCAGAATGAGGTGAGTTACCAACAGCCGCAACAGCCGCAGGTAGTTACTCAACAGTGTCAGGTGCCGCAACCACCTCTTCCAAAGAGTGTAAATCCTCAAAGATACAGTACAGAGGCAGGATTCTACGGAGGAGAGCAGGTTACAAAATTGCCACGCGCAGCTGCAGTTTCGCAGTATTGGTTACGGCAGGATGGAGATGAATCGGATGAAAGCTTATGACGGTGCCTAGGAGAGGAAGAAGAGTGCGTGCTTGGCGCAACTCTAGAGGTAGATCAGTCAGGTCCATTTGTGGATGGAAAAGTGAATGGTGTAAATGTTACTTTCCTTGTGGACACTGGCGCTACCCGTTCTCCTGTCAGGTCAGTGGAAATTCCAAACCTTCCTCTCTCAGGAGAATCCATCCAAGTTGTAGGTGTTTCAAACAGGCAAATTAAAACCCCTCTTACAAAACCAGTAGAGGTGGAAATTAGTCCATTCAAAGACATGCACCGTTTTGTGGTGTGTGATTGTAGCCCTGTAAATTTATTAGGACGCGATGTGCTTTGTAAAATGAATTGTACCATCTACTGTACTCCAGATGGTATTGCTTTCCAGACACCAGATGATGATGTTCTGTATAAATTGACAATGACAGAACTGGAACCAGGAATGTATGATACGTTTCCTGTGTTAGATGCAGAGGAAATCCATGCTGAATTGAAAGAAACAGTCAGGTCTGATGTATGGGATTTCACAGGTGATGATATTGGACTAATGAGAAAAGTTGATCCTGTAAAAATTACTGTAAAAGAAGGAACAAATTACCCAAACACCCAGCAATACAAACTGACGCCAGAAATTATTGAAGGAATAACACCTGTAATTAATAAGATGATTGAACAAGGGATTTTGAAAGAAATAATGAGCAGCCCATGTAATTCTCCTATAATGGGATTGAAAAAGCCAAATGGAACATATAGAATAGTACAAGATTTGAGGAAGGTGAACAAAATTGTTATTCCTTGTTGCCAAATTGTGCCAAACTCTGCTGTAATACTGTATCAAATCCCCCATGATGCAGAATGGTACACAGTTATTGATTTGTGCCATGCATTCTTTTCTATTCCATTGCACCCTGACAGCCAGCCATTCTTTGCGTTTCGGTTCGGAGAGCATATTTTGGCATGGTGCCGAATTCCTCAAGGGTATACTGAAAGTCCTTCTATTTTTTATCAGATTCTAAAGAAATCCTTAGAAGATTTGAAATTGCCTGAAAAATCTGTGATGGTCCAATATATTGATGACCTATTGGTGGCATCAAAGACCAGAGAAGCATGTGTTACGGACACCATTGCTTTACTGAATCATTTGGCAGAAGGAGGACTCAAGGTGTCCCCATCAAAACTGCAATTCTGTCAACAGGAAGTACAGTACCTAGGTCATAAGATTGAGAAAGGGATGCGAAAAGTGACAACAGAAAGAATAAGGATTATTAAAGGAATGAGAGCCCCAATGACACAAAGAGAGGTGAGAATGTTCCTTGGAATGGTTGGTTATTGCCGACAGTGGATGAGTGGATTTTCATTGATTGCAAAACCTTTACAGCGATTGACAAAGAGGGATGTCAAAGATCCGATTGCACTGGATAAGGAGGAAATGAAGGCTTTCGAGGAACTGAGAACAAGTTTGTGTGAGGCACCAGCATTGGGAATGCCTGATTATGAGAAAGAATTTGAGCTGTATTGTAGTGAGAGAGATGGATGTGCACTTTCAGTATTAGTACAGAGGCATGGAAGAATGAAACGACCAATAGCTTATTTTTCAGCTGTTCTAGATCCGGTAGCAAAAGCGTTGCCTGGATGTCTGAAAGCAGTAGCTGCTACTTGTGTGAGTCTGGAACAGAGTGAAGGCATTGTGATGGGATATCCTTTGAGAGTATATGTCCCACATTCAGTTGAAATCCTTCTGACCCAAACAAAAACCCAATTCATGACACATAGTCAGCTGACTAGGTATGAAAAAGTAATCTTGGGTGCAGACAATGTAACCATTGTAAGATGCACGAGTGTGAATCCTTCCACCTCACTGCCAGATGCAGTAAATGCAGAAGTCAAAGATGATGTTGATCATAACTGTTTGGATGTGCTTGAATTTTGCACAAAGCCTCGCCCTGATATCAGGGATGAACCTTTAAAAGAGTCAGATTATGTAATGTTTGTGGACGGGTCATGCCTGAGGACAAATGAAGGAGTTTTAAGTGCTGCGTATGTTGTATGTATGGTGGCAACCATAATGGAAGCATCCTGTTTGAGAGGAATACGTTCAGCCCAAGTTGCTGAGCTGATTGCTCTGATTCGAGCGTGCAAACTGGGAAAGAATTTCCGAATTACTGTGATCACGGATAGCCAGTATGGCTTCAGAGTGGTCCATGATTTTGGACAGATCTGGTCCCAGAGGGGATTCCTGACTTCCTCGGGGTCTCCTATTAGGAATGGTGAGTTTGTGAAGAAGTTGCCTGAGGCGATACAACTGCCTAAACAGATTGCGGTGGTAAAATGCACTGCTCACAAAAATGGAACCGATTACATTGCAGTAGGTAACAAATTTGCTGATGAATTAGCTCAATATTGTGCCCGGAATATGACCTCCATGAATCGGAGAAGGGAAAAAGAAAATGTTTCATGTCCCTTGCTGTTTACTAACCCAGTTGAAACATGGGAAGAGGTGAAACAATTGCAGGAAGAGGCAGGTGATGAGGAAAAGGATGTCTGGATAAAATCAGGTTGCAGACGGAGAGAGGAAGATGAAGTCTGGATTTACAGGGATGAAAGACCAGTTATACCTGATAGCATGATCTCTAACATGGCACGGATGTACCATGGACAGGCACACATAGGTAGAGATGCCATGATCAGACTTTTCAAACAGACCTGGTACAACCCAAAATTTAGGGTTAAAGCTGAAAGTCTTTGCCAAAGATGCCTTATATGCCAACAGATAAATCCTGGAAGGAAGACAGTAGTGAGTTTGGGAACAATAGGACGTGAAGGAGGTCCTTTTACCAGAATGCAATTAGATTTTATTGAAATGCCCCCGAGTAACAGATTGAGGTATGTCCTGGTGGTCGTCTATCCGACAAGAAGAATGATGGAGTTACTGTAGCTAAGCTCCTGCTGAGAGAATTCATTCCTAGATATGGCTTTCCAGTAACGATAGAAACAGATAGAGGAACGCATTTCCAGAATGAAATTATCCAACTGATATGTGAAGCACTGGATATTCAACAAAAGCTGCATTGTGCCTACATACCAGAGGCTTCTGGAGTGGTAGAGCAAGTAAATGGCACGATAAAGAATAGGTTAGGGAAAATGTGTCAGAAAAAAAAGGTCTGAGTCCTCATGAAATAATAATGGGACGAGCAATGAGACAAGCATACGTACCTGTCAACAAACTGCTGACTATAACTGATGATCTCATACTGGACTATTGCAAAGGATTGACTGATGTGGTACATTCTGTGTTTCATCAGGTTGGGCCGGATGCGACCACTCTTGAAAGAAAACCAGCTCATGATCTGAGTCCAGGAGACTGGGTCCACATAAAAGTCCACAGAAGAAGAAATTGCTTGGTTCCACGCTGGGACAAGCCACGTCAAGTGATTCTGGTGACAACGACTGCAGTAAAGTGTGTAGGTGTGAAAAATTGGATTCATGCCAGCCATACTATTAGAGTTCCAGATCCTGAAGCTCGACCTGTAAGTCGACATCTGGAAAAATCAGATACCAGCTCGGCATCTGAAGCAGAGACTGAGACAATCAGAATTCCAGATCCTGAAGCTCGACCTGTAAGTCGACATCTGGAAAAATCAGGTACCAGTTCGGCAACTGAAGAAGAAACTGAAACAATCAGAGATCCAGATCTTGAAGCTCGACCTGTAAGTCGACATCTGGAAATATCAGATACCAGTTCGGCATCTGAAGCAGACCAACCTGAATGCAGTGAAAGACGAACAAAAGAATCCGAAAACAAAAGAACTGATATTGAAACAGGAGAAACTGAACCAATAGACAGTGACGGTGAACAGCCAAGTACAAGTTTTGGGGAAATTCCTCTGGAAATTGTAAAGGTAACTCAAGAAAATTCAGAATCAGATAGAGAGATTGAGGAAATTGCGGAAGAAACACGAGGAGGATTAGACTCAGAATTACAAGCGGAAGAAACACGAGGAGGATTAGACTCAGAATTACAAGTGGAAGAAACATGAGGAGGTTCAGATTTAGACAAAGAGACTGAGATCATAAAGTTCAAAGTTAGAGAAAGTGAAGTGAGATCTGAGACAGAATCTGAAGAAAGTGAAGAAGAAAGAAGGCAAAGAATAGGGCCAAGAAAGAGAACTTGGAGAGTGGAACGAGGAGAAAAGGAAAGTGAACTGAAAAGCCCAAGAAAAGGAGACAATTGGCCCAACGAAATTAAAAGACTGAGATATAAGCTAATAAATTTGAACAAAGACAATGCAGAACAAGTAAATGAAATAACAAGTCAGGAAGGACAAAGAAAAACAAAGGAAAGACAATTGCAGAGACCCAAAAGAGTGAAAAGACCTAACTTGAAATACAAGTCACCTGAATGGGTATACATAGCACTGCCTGACATTAAAGAAGTGGATAGCAGTCACGGGAACCCAGACAAAGACTGTGAACATGTGGGTGAGAGTGAACTGCGCCAATCCTGAAAGTCAAAGAAAGAAAACCGGACTAGACACACAAACTGATAAAGTCAAAGAAAGAAAACCGGACTAGACACAAAACTGATGAAGACAAAGAAAATTTCTGAAAGACTAAAAAGTGCGTCAAAAGCAATTGGTTCCAGTGAACATTGAAAGAAAGGGTAAAACGGCAAAAAGTCATTCTGAAGGGTGGAAACACATTTCTGTACATATAATTAGATAATATTTCAACATGGTAGACACTGAGAATAGAAGATCAAGATGTGGGTTTTTCCGTAGATGGTGTAAGATGTGTTTCTATTGTACAGGCTTTCTAATGCTTATTTGGTTCATTTTAGCAATAATAATTCCACTAAGATTAGTTGTAGAAAATACATCTGCAATCATGAATGACACGAATAGTGACAAGAAATCTAACATAAAAAACACTGCAACACTGATAGATAGTACTGAATTTCATAGGGATAAGTCGATAACTGATTTCTCCAAGAATGTCTTCACGAAACTCTTATATGAATATGTGGAGACAATGGATGTCAGAGATTGTTATTTATGTATGTATGCAGTTACCTGCGTCTGTAACAGAAGGTGTGACGTATCATCACCTTCCTTTGACGTATGGAATAACTTGTAGTGTTTTAGCTAGCTTATTTTACAAAACAGGTACATTAGAGTATTACTACACTGACACAGATGCTGTTTTTGCTAAAGTTCCCGTAGTCCCTGAACTAAATAAGGTGAAATTTGCAAAGATTTTTGGAGAATTTTTCTTAGAAATAAAAGAATTAACATTAGAATATGCATTTAGACATAATCTTACCTGTAGGTTAAGAAAGGAAGAAAAGGTTTTCTTAGACATGATAGAAGACAGAAGGGTTAAGTTTCAAAGAAAAGCAACAGGAGAAAAGACAAAAACCCCACCTTGGGCGTTTGAAGAGGGAAGTTATGACAAAGGCGAAAGAAATGCAGCTATGGTTCTAGATTGACCCCAACAGGGAAAATTGTGTATTAGTAGAGATAACACTCTGTATGATAACTATTTCGTGGGTTCTAGTGAGTGCCGAGATACGTATAAAATTTTAGGGGGATGGGGATTCAAAGGAGGAAAAGATCCAGTATTCCCAGGGATCGATTATATTTGCGGAAACCAAGCCTATTATAGGTTGCCGGACCATTGGTACGGAACATGCTATCTAGGCCTGGTCTTTCCAAAGATTTTTCACGTGGAGAGAGGGACGAAAGGAATTCACGAGATAGGTAAACCATTAACCCGTAGGAGAAGGGAAAGCTTCTCAGAAATAATAGGTGACATTTTTGGAGCATTGATACCAGCAGTGGGTATATCTTTGAATGCATACAAAATTCGGAAATTGTCTACAGTAGTAGATCGTTTATCAACGAATACTGCTGGAGGGTTCTTGATGATAAATACTGAAATGGTTGCCATGAGAGCTATGGTAATGCAAAATCGACTTGCCCTTGACATTCTTTTGGCAAAAGAGGGTGGAGTCTGTGGAATGCTGAAGGTGCAATATTGTTGCACTTACATTCCAGACAAAAGTCAGAATATAAAGAAGTATATAAAGAACATTACTGATTTACATAAAGAAATTGCCCCACTGGAGGTTGAAGGTGCTTGGGAGAGACTTGGCAAGAATGTTTCCTCAATGAAGAAATGGTTCACCGAAATAGTTGGAAAAATACTAATTCCAGTGACTGTAGTAGTAGTGATAATACTATTATTGAGATTAGCATATGTGTGTGTTAAAAGAAGAAAAAGACAAAATAAAGCACAAAGAGAAAATGAGAAAAATAAAGAAAGAGAACGGGAGATGGGAGAGATCGGATTGGAGGAGTTTAAAGAGAACATGTACAAAAGGTCTAAAAGACAAGATGAAAAGAACACGATTGTCTAAATTAACAAATGCAAGTGGACAAGAAACATTTTCTGATAAAATTGTGTAGGGATAGGTTTTAGTGGTGATGTTAAAAATCACCAAAGGGGGAATTGATGGAGCAGGGGAAACAAAATATTTTTTGTACCCCTTGGAAGTTAATGACTCCATAACGATTAATGATACTAACTGTTTTGAAACGCATGAACTAATCAACAAATGCACCTTTTATTAAACATTACACGTGGACAACTTGCTAACATTGAAAAATCTAATTTATTTTACAAATGTGAAGCAAATTAACGTGAGTATTGTGATTTTGAGTAGTAAATAGAGTAAATTGCATGATTTGTGTTGCGTAGTAAAATTGCACCGTGGCAAAGAATGCAGGTGGTAAGTAAAATGGCTTTAAATGTCGCTTCTGCTAGGTAATACCTAACATGGGTCATTAGAATGGCGGGTGGTAAACAGAAAGGCTTATTTTCCATGTTTTAATTTCTGTTGTGTTTGTTCTTATATTAGTTTCGTTCGGGCCTGCTAGGCCATGCTTCGAAAATGGCCACTGGGAAGGACGAGATGGTGTGTGCTGAATAAAATGGCCCCCGCGCATGGGCAGTGTAAAGGCTCCAGTCACATGTATGCGGCCTGTGCCCGGAGTGAGAGATGTCAAGGCCAATCTGACCTGCAACGAGGATTGTGCCAAGAGGTCAGCATATATGCATGGGAACGGATGGGACAATCGAGCAACAGGGGATGAACTAATATGTGACCATCAGAGTTTGTTACAAAATGGATTAACAAATTGGACTACTCTTGGACATCGTGATCATGAGACTTAATGTGTGCTTTATTGTCCCCAAACCGGTTCGAACAAGGAGGGCGATGAGGTGACCATCACCCTCACCACCCCTCCAATGGACCAGTTAGCGTGGTTCTTGCCCCTAAAGATTGCAACTTCTAAGTGTAGCGAGCCAGAAAATAGGGTATAAGAGAGTCTGCTCTTACGTTGTGAAAAAAAAAAAAAGTTCTTTGTTTATTCTATCCTGATGCTGCGAGAGACTCTGTCATTTTGGACTAACGAACTTTGACTGGGGAAGGAACGAGACCGTTGCGGGAGTTGCCCGGGAGGAGATTGCGTACGAAGAGGTTAGCGGGACAGTCAGTCAGTTTTGGGAGTCCATCCTGTGATCTGCGGTTTATCTTTCTTTCCTGATGAACCATTCTTGTCATCGCTTTATGGCCAAGGGTAATGAGTATTTCCCTTCTTTATTCTTAACCTTTTACTTAAATGCTTACTGATATAATAAATGTATTTGCTTAAAATGAATTTTACTTTTTGCTTAAAGAATTTCGATAAAATTATATGCTAACTCTAAATGAGTCTGTGGTTCTTTAAATAAAATTGTGATTTATAAATGTTAAAGGTTTTAATTGTGATTGAGCTGGTCTTAAACGCCATCAACTGATTCTACTAGTTGGTCCATCGACCGAATAGCGGAGTACCTTGATGTTTAGAACCGACAGGATCCGAAGTTAATGTTTATAATGTATAGGTTATAATTCTGTCATTTTAATAAGGTATCCCGCTTGTCCAGCAACTCATTTTTCCTTAGCGCTTGATCCAGAGAATTGAATGAATGTATGTATGCGATGTTATGGGCCCCACCGACATACGTTTTCAAGTGATCAAGGTTGCGTAGGTGTTTTTCTGGATTAGTGTCATAAGGAAAAATGTATATTAGCCGCGCTGGATCACTTGCATGGAGTGAGGGTGGCTGGAGGGACTTCACAGTCACGTAGCTCGAAGTATTTGCTGGTGCTGGTCTTCTCCTTTTGGTATGTACAGCTGGTAGCTGGGATGCCATGTTTCACCAAGCAGCTGATTCTTGGGAACTGACAGTCGCACTGGAAAGCGTGCGGTAGGGACGTGCTTCATGCTTGCTGGCGGCTTACACTTGGTTCTCCCGCTGAGCTGTCACCATTGACGTTGCTCCACCTCAGTGGCTGGCTTTTGTCTGTGGGTGCACTCTCCGGTAATAGCACTCGTCCTCAGTCTCTTCACCCTTTGATCTTGTGCCCTTGCTTATCTGTGGTCATCTGGCCTTTCAGTGTGACAGGAGATTTTCACACACTCTTCTCTTTTCTCCTTTAATTTCTTCTTCATGATGTGGCATCATGCCAAGCTCTGTTTTTCTTACTTGCAGTGTGATGTGGCGTCCACCCACATGTCGCATGTCTTCTCTGTGCATGCTGCGAAGTGGCGTCAGGCCATGTGGCGCCAGTTCTATTGGCATGGATCTCTCGCCAGTCCTGTCCTGTCTGTACGACTAGAAGTCTTCTTCTGTCATGGTCCTCTTGTAGGTCACGTCCTGTTCATAGGAATGTGCTTCTTCTCGTCTTTGGGTTGCGGTGGTGGCAGCTTGCCACTCAGGGTGTGCGACTCTCTGCTTGCCTGTAATGAGCCACTGCTGACTCCGTCTTAAGGCAGTGTGGGGGAGGACACTCTCTGTACAGTCTTTGGCCTACTGCGGTGCTACTTTCCTTAGAGGTGTGCATTGCAGTTCTCACCCCCTGATTCTATGCTTGGGCAGTGCATGGGAGCACAGTGGAGCGTCCTTCACTTATTGCTTTGCGCCAAGCCGCGGGGTGGCATGCACTTAGCATGAATGTGTATTCTTTTCTGGTGGCACTCTTTCCATGTCAGCCTTTCTGGATGGAGGCATGAGCTTGAAGCCTCTTGCCTGGACCTTTTATAATTGTAGATGCTGCCTCTGCGGGCATGCTGCCTGGTTGACTCTGCTGGACTCTTGGCAGCTTTCTTGGCTAGGGCAGCTTCGGGCTTCCTGGGGGCTCTTGGCAGGGCTGCTTTGTTCTGTGCAAAACAGTCTCTCTTTTCTTTCTTCTACTGTTGGGGCTGCCTTACTTTGTTATCCTTACTGGGCCCTTAGCAGAGTGCTGCAGACCACCACTAGATGGCACTGCAGCGCTCTCCTCATGCCACAGTAGGTTAGATGAAAGGCTCTCCCTTTTTTCTTTGCGGGACAGCCCTTTGTCTTTCTGCATTCATCCAATTCCCCAGGGCCTCTTCTCGAGTGATGTGCACTGATGACAGTCACCCCAGGCCAGGGTGTGTTGTGCGTGAGTATCTTCTAGGTGGTGCTCCAGCTACCACTAATTTTAAACTGATGCTGGCCTTGTGGGGCACTTACGATGTCTGTATGGGTATGAGTTGGGTGGCTGCAGCTCAGGGTGCGGTGGAGCACAATGACTGCTAGGTGGCGCTGCAGCCACCACTCAGGCCACAGCAGTCACTGCAGCATGAATAGAAAACCCAGGATGTGGCCTGGAGGCACACGACCCTTATCGGGAGCTTTGATGGCCACGGGGCCGGCAGCATGAGAAGGACAGCCCATTCACAATCAGGTAGAGACACGCGGTGCCGGATGACTGCTGGGGGATGCTGTGGCTCCTTTATTGTTTCTTTCCTACCTTATGTGGCCAGGGGCATGGCAGGCATTTTGAAGCGGTGTATCATTAGAGCAGGTGCAGTCTTGATCGTCTCCCCTCCTGACGGGGTGCTGTGATCAACTCTGAGCATTCGGAGTGGCTGGCGGAGAGCGGCTCACTAGGTCTCAGCTCATTTGCGGCCTTCGCCTGGGTTGTGCATGTGTGGCTTCTGCTGAGTGTAGATGCGGGAGGAGGCGTGGGGATCACCCTCTTCTTTCCCACTGGTGACAATCAGCTGCTTGCCCTTTCGCAGCCTACAGTGATGGGCGTGGGGCGACTTGGTCCTCGCCTCATACTTTCATCTCCCATTATAAGCTGCGGATGGGGGAGGTTTTTTCTGGGGATTTTGGTTCCGCTGTCCTTGCAGCTGTTCACTGATTGTGTGTCCTTGTCTGCATTAAAATTTCCTTGGCATCTTTGGTGTCTGTTTCTTTTGTTCGTCTGGCGCTTGGGTATACGCTCCTTAGTGACTGTGACGAGGAAGACGGAGGAGGTAGGTAATGACTTGGTTACTTACTGGTAATCTTCATTACTCCGAGTCATAGTGTTCCTTGTCACAGTCATGTTCCCTCCCGCCCGCCCTTGGTTCTGGGTGGACGAACAAAATTGTATTGCTTCCTTTTGGTGTTTTTTCCACTTGTGTATTTCAGGATGTTTGCTGTGTTTGCCCCACCCTTATAGGTCAGGTGACAGGTACTTCCTGTCTGGCCACCATATTGGGTGGGGACTTTTGTTTATGGGTGAATGCTGTGCCTGGAACACGGGGTGGTCCTTAGTGACTGTGACGAGGAAGACGGAGGAGGTAGGTAATGCAGCGGGCTCTTGCGGGCGTATCAGGGGCTCTCAACGGGACTAAAACTGCAGGCAGAGACAGCAGGCAGCTGCTGCAATAGTTATTGGTGCCCCGTTTGGGAGCGCTCCTCCTCCCAGTTTCCTACTTCTTTCATGCAGAGGGCTGCCGCCGTAGAGCTGGGACCGACCTCCTCCCCAGAGCAGGCGATAGCGGCCGAGCCGATGCACATCTCACCAGGCACGGCGGCGAGCAGCAAACCGGTACGGTGTGAAGTTCAGCTCCTCATCGCCAATTTAAAGTTGAGGGCCTAAGGCTCACATACTTAGTAAAGGATGACACAGTGTATATCCTTACTAAACTGGCCACGAATATGTGCACTCTGCATATTTTATTGGCAGGGTCACTTGACCGGTACCGCCTGTGTTGGATGGGTGTTGGGTGGGTGTAAATACCAGCCCTCAAGGGAGTGGATGGCAAACTGGTACCTGCTGAGACACTAGAACGTGTCCAGCAGGGCACTACACCGCCCTCTCAATTGTGAAGAATTTAATGAAGCCTTCTGGGGTACAGCGGAGGACAGCTCGTTCTCTAGGTACACAACCGTATCTTGCCCTTACAAAGCAGATGTTACTTCATCACAGCCTTCCTTCTGCGTCTTCGGCTCAGAACTTCATAAATTGCACCCTTTCCAACATGGCAGACATTTCTTTCCGGAGACTGGTGATGTCAAGCTTCAGGCAAGTGTATGTCGGTGGCACGTCATCAACTTCTGTCAGGTGAAACCTGCGCCTCCAAAAACCTTCTGCCTTCAATATTTTCTCGTCCCCAATATTTTTCTCCTTTATACATCGAAATGGACCGCAATCACGAGGACGTAAATGAGTATCCAACTCAAAGAAGAACAGATCTAGGTACAATAAAAGCATGTTTCCACTGACGCCACACAAACCATGATAACAAGCACGCCTATCACCTCATCTCCTTCATTTATTTAAAACATAAGTCAAATCCCTTCAATATCCTATGCAACCTTTTGTTTTGACATTTGGAAATTGTAGTTTAGAAATTTTAACATGTGTTATACACAGAAGTGGTTGACGTGTTTAACGGTTTCCTTTCAATATTATGTTAAATTACTCTGCCGTTGCAGCAAAAGAAACCGCACATCATATAGGGTAATACATTAAACGTCGAACTGTGGGTCGACGATTCAAGTGATAAATTTGAACTTTATATCGAGGTAAAAAGTGCTCTGGGAAGGGAGAACTGTAGCATAAGCATTTTTATCTGTCGGTTTTCTACTGTCGAGCCTTCGCCCCGTCTCTTTCTTTTATTTCGGCTGTACCTCATGGAAAACCGAGGGAGAGCTTTTGCAGAATTGTTCACTTTCTTGGCATGTGCCCAGAACCATAAATAACAGTCGTTTCAGCAACATTAATTGCCTGCGTTCCATTGGCTGCTGAATTGCCTGCTGAATAAATAGGCATTTAACAGCGGAATACCACTGTCGTGTTTTTTAGAGGAAAATGAGGATAGCGATGACTTGATAATAACAAGCATTTGCAATGCAATCGGTCTCGCCTTTGGGACCTTATATGTATTTAGCTATGCAGCACATTAGCCTGGGTGCTGAAACATCTACTGTTCTTTAACATGAAGGGAAAGTAAGCACCAAACTGCGTGACACGCCAGGTATGGGAACACATGGAGAGAAATATTGCCTTTCAGTGGGAAATGGTATAGTCCAAAGCTGTGTTTTTAATATAAAATCAGGGCCTTCGGTGGTCATATCACTGAAAATATAAGATTTGAAAAAAATATTATTGTCTACGGGTGCTCGTGGAAGACAATTTCTATGGACTGGAATCTAGAGAATGCTAAAGTGATTCTGGTATTTTACTGACCTCTGCTGGTCGTTTTCTATCAATATTCGGATCAGTGACAACACGGAAGTGGCCTGTTGGATTGCCACCAATTATCCTATTTACTGTATTCGAGGCCGGAGTGTGTGGTTGGTCCTTATCACTAATGGTTAAATTTGCAACTGTAACATCCACACGGTTTTCTGGAACCTCTCCATAAAACTGAAGAAAGAGAAAAAAATGAAAATTACTGCAATGAAGATTTATGTATGGCAAAAAATGGAAAAAAGAAAAATTGGCGCTTTCTCCCCAGAATGCATGAGCTCCTTAAGGCACACATTTTCTTTCTAAAGAGAGGGATTTTCAACTATGAGCCCCTTGTACACTACGGTAATTTGTTTTATGTTTCTTATATTTGACAGCAAATTTTATCACCCTGCATGCCTGTCACTGAGTCTTCCGAATAAGTAACATTTCTGAATGAGAAACGTGGGGAAATTCTGAACACACCTCACAAACTTCACATCAGTTTAATCTTTGTCCAATTTGAAGCTAACATTTGAAGAGTAGTAGGTGTTTAATGCGGTTGAGCTTTATCGTCAAGCGATGATCAATTTGATTAATTGCGACTCGCTTGTTTGAGGAAGCTGACATGTGCTTTATTAAGGGGAACAGTCCTGACAGGCCAGCAGACTTGCGAACCTCTCTGGAATATTAAACTCACAACGACCTGCAGTTATACCGGCAACCAGCCCTTTGGCTGTGAACTCAAACAACACTGGTCAGCAACAACCTCTAAAAAGGACCAACCGATGGCACGGCACATAACAGCTGCAAAAGGAACATCAACCCGTTTGTGCCAGTGATAGATTCGAACTGCAGCAGTACTGATACTCCTTTACAATCCCAGGTTACCAGTGTCAGAGGCGCAACTAGAGTCAAATTTCAGGGGGGTGGTCTAATAAATTTTTTTTTGGGGGGGGGCTAAGTCTGTCAGCAATAGTCAGAGTGGAGCTGCAGGGGCTGTAAGAAGGGGTAAAAACACAACAAATCCTCGTTAGCAAGTAAATGGTCTTTTAAAGACCTGTGAAGGACTCGGGTGCGACTGTGTGTGTGCCCAGGAAGTTGTCTCTGCCCTAGGGGTAGGAGAAGCCCCTCTGCCCCACCGAGGAGTTCTTGCAGTAAGCTGACAGTCAACCTGTCAGCACTAAGCCCAAATGCTACTGCTGAGGAGAAGCTACCAGAGGTAATGTGCCCTCGAAAAACATGTCTCCGAAGGCAGAAAAACTGTTTATAATGAGTCCCACAAATGCACTGATTACCACAGCTGTCAGCGGCGGAAGCCGAGAGCACCCAGAACAGAGCAGTTATCGGCGGGTTCTTGTAAGGGCAGCAAGTAATACTTTTAGAAACTACAGGCACTTCTGCATTTACGTAATTGCCAGCGTGGGACAGTAACATGACCCTGCCACAATTCGAGAGAACTGCAAGCAAGTCACTGCCTCGTCAGGCTGAACGCGCTATACAAGATAAAAGTAAATAGCGTAAAATATAATATATATTTTTAATGAGGCGGCCCTTCCACTTCACAAAAGGCTGCATCTATTACGAGGCAGTACAAAGCACAGTCTCTTACGTTTCCATTCTGAGAACTTGATAAACGTGATGCAGAAAACAGGCATTACTGGAAGGTCTGCGTACACCCGTCAGAAGGCAGCTAAGCATTACGGTACAAGAATGGAGTGCAGCCCCTCACCCCTCCTACACTGACCTCGAGCTCCTTCCACCAGGAACGGCGTGCGCTGCCAGTGCCAATTAACTTCCAGTCTGAAGTTAAACAAAACAAGAGGCAGAGGCAGACTTTTGGCGTGCATGCGTACGATGTAAAGTATCGCGCGCATGCAAGAGTCTGGACAGGTCAGGCAAAATAGAGTGTGAATGCAGCCAGCCAATCATAGGGAAAAAAAGCATTTACAAATGCAACAGGACTCGTATTTACGCGAGACCTATTGCATTGTAAATAAAAGTGCAGGAGGCGTCCAGGAAGGTACGAACGGGAGTGGGGGGGGGGTGGTGGTGGGCCGAGAAGTCACGGACTGCGGGAGGGAACGGGGGAGGCAGGGAAACAAAAGAGTTTTTAAAGTAAAGGGGCCGATAGCTATGGAAGGAGAAAAATGACGACATGGCCGTCAGGAGGCGGGATTAAATTGCCGAAAACCAATCAGATTGCAGCATTTAGGATTTTGGCCAATCAAAAAGATAGGCGGAAAGTGGGCGGACCTTCCCCCGCTATATTGTATACAGCATCTCTCGACGAGACAGCGCATGCGCTGCCTAGGCGAGACCTAAAAAGGCTATTGTTTTAAATGTGGCCGCCCTCCCAGTGCAGCGATGGTTGTAGTCTGAGGGCAATTCCACGTCACATGTCTATGTTCAGATGCTTCACTTGAAGAACATAATGTTCATTCCTCTTTAAGCTTTAGTTTGCGGGTTTCTACACCCATTTAGGAACGTTTTCTGGCCCAAATTTACTAAAGTTTTGCCCATACGCTCTGGTGATGCAATAAGATGCGTGCCATTGCCTGGATAAAGTTTTGGGTGCGACTATTTTTGCACTGGAAACCCCAGTGAGCGCGGTGCAACATAACATC
Organism: Calotriton arnoldi; assembly: GCA_963921515.1. Lineage (NCBI taxonomy): Eukaryota > Metazoa > Chordata > Amphibia > Caudata > Salamandridae > Calotriton > Calotriton arnoldi. The sequence continues at coordinate 501,445 of CAWUFW010002337.1, read as the reverse complement.
GCACCCCCATAATGTAAGCGAAGCAGACATTACGGGGCAGAAGCTGCACAAACACACATAGCAGTCAACACAAAGCCATGCACACAGGGTGCGAGTGCGACATAGAGTCAGTAAGATGCTAAGGCCAATGAGACCAAAGGCAAACTGTCAGCAAAAGTTAGGGCAGTAGCGGCTCGCACAGGTAAGAGTGGTGAGGCGGTGGGGTGGGGCGGGGTTGGGGGTGGTGGAAGTTGACAGACGACGGGTTAAGTAATATGAAATAAATAAATAAATAAAACCACTTACCTTGCGTTCGCTGCATCGACGAGTCGGCGATGCGGCGAGTGCAAGGTAAGTGGTTTTATTTATATATTAATTTCACATTACTTAATCCGTCGTCTGTCGACTTCCAACCCCCCACCCTGCTCTGCGCTCACCCCACCCCACTGCCCCACTGCTCTTACTTGTGCAAGCCACTGCTGAGTTAGGGTGGGCAATATTGCATGATTTTTCAATGTGTGGTGTATATTGTGTTATGTTCGATCTTATGTTATGTTATTTTATGTTAAGATTTGTTAAGCGCATGGCGACCAGTAGGCATCCCAGTGCTGATTGAGCAACATAACCTGTAGGGGCAAGTGTATGCAACAATCACAAAAAAGGACACCTCGTGTGGTTTACCCTTAGGTGGTCATCTGCGTGAAGTCAATTGAACTTGAGGGTATGTCTCGAGTACAAAAGTCATACAAGATACTGCTTGAAAGTCTGTTTGCAAACATCGGTCAGGAGTAGATTTTCCAAAATTTTGCACTGGGTTAGTGTCACAAAAGTGACGCTAACCAGCACAAAATGATTTTGGGGAATTTACTTTCCAGGTCAAAGCTTGTTTTGAACTGGAAAGTACCTTAAAAGTAGCAGAGAACAGCGCGAAGCACTGCTTTGCGTTACTTAGCGCCAAGGGGGCGTTACATGGGTGGTAATTGGGCATTCCCAGGCAACCACCCATGCTTTTTGGTGCAAAACCCTATCTACAAACAATTGTAGACAGGGGTTAGCTCCAAAAGTTAACGCCACTTCAACGGAGGTGCCAACAGGAGAAATTTTTCATTTTTCCTTTTTTTCCAACTTTGCATGCGTGCTGCACTGTGCAGCACACATACAAAGTGGGAAAAGCTTTAAAACTGGTCTAGGCATGGTATTTTGTACAGGAAGGGTAGCCTTCCTGTACAAAACTTATGCTAGACTGATACACACACCCTAGCACTATTGCAATAAAGTTTGTGCATGGCGCTCTGCATCAAAAATTAGTGCCGGCGCTAGGGAGAGGGGAGGAGAGAGCCATATCTCTGAACATATGGTGCTCTCCTGCTCCTTCCCTTTCACGCAACGCAACGCAGCCTCTTTGGGTGCTCCGCTGCAAGACTTTTTTGAAAATCTACCCCTTAGTGTCCTACAAGCACAATGGTATTTCCATTGCATGGTCATTGCCATCATCACTGCGCGACGCTTTGTAGCTATGACGTTGCACTATATTTTCCCCTTTGCACAAAGCAGCTGATTTTCACACAGCATTACATTGGCCGGAGACTACTATACTTGCATCATACATTGATCACTTTCGTTCATTGACACCCTCAGTACAAAGAGTAGATTTAAGATGAAGTTCACAGTAGTGCAGCTTTCACTGATGAAAAAGCCTTTGGCAGTGGTAGGGCAGACCCTGCCTTGGAAGACATTCTTACAGTGGCGGCTCCTCCGCAATGGTGGAGGAGCGTCGCCCCACTGCCTGGAGCAGAGCCAGCAAACGAAAAGTAAAACAATGCTCTAGCATCTCGTTTTATTTTTGTTTGCCTGCTTGTACATGGAGCGGCCGGGCATGGGCGGGTGGAGGAGGAGTGCTAGCACTCCCTAAGGGCTCATGTGTGTTTGGCCAGCCGTTTCAGGCCGACCAAAACACACATGCGCACTTAGGTTTCTCCAGCCTGGCTGCATTCAGGAGCCGGGCTGGAGAAACCCCCACAGACTCCCTGGTCTTTTCAGCCCGCTCAGACCAATCCCTGCACTGCTCTGCAGCACAGGGATTGGCTGGGAGTCTGTCCCATGGGCCGCTGGGACCCAGGAAGAGGCCAGCCGGAGCGACGCAGCGCCAGAGGCGGCCGGCGGCGTCAGGTAGATTTTTAAAATTATTATTTACCCGTCCCGCGTAACCTCCCCCAGCGCTCGCTCTCCTGCCCGCACTCCCCCCGCCATCACCCCACCCGCTAACCGCCCTTTGTTAGTGGCGGCCGCCACTGCATTCTTACTGACATATGGTAAACCTGTTTCTATCTTTCATTCATTTAATACAAAGCAGCTGCCTGGGCTGATTTAAGCCCCAGTGAAGGGGCTTGGGAGATCTTTATACAGCCTGAAGTACAGATAATGGTCAAGGGCAAGACACAGGTAGGAGAGAAAGAGAGAGGCGAAGAAGAGAGGATTGGCAAAAGAGTGAAAGTGACAAAGCTCTTTCCCAACCATACTGTAGTTTCATTAATAGTTTTATCATTTAAACTGCCTCATTGTGAAAGCTGGAAATTGCATGCTCTGGGTTGTTTTTCAGACTATTGGAAGCAAAAATCATATCTCCCTGCTATCCAGTGCTTAACCCCTTCGCTGCTAGGCCTTTTTCCCCCCTGTGCTAAGCCTTTTTTTGGCTATTTGGGGTAGTTCGCGTTTAGGCCCCTGTAACTTTTTGACCACATAAGGTATCCATGCCAAATATGCGTCCTTTTCTTCCAACATCATGGGGATTCTAAAGGTACCCAGGGTTTGTGGATTCCCCTGAAGGGATCCCAGAAATTAGCCAAAATACAGCTAAATTTTGTTTTTATTTGGAAAAATGGGAAAAAAGTGCTGCAAATGAAAGCGTCTGAGTTTTTCCCTGCAAATGGTATCAAAAAGGGTTTGTGGGGCTGAAATCACCATTTTCCCAGCTTTTAGAGAATGACAGACTTTTGTCAGAAAACCAAAATTCTTTACACAGTTTTGGCATTTTTCTGGGACATAGCCTATTTTTGCTATTATTTGTGCTTTCAACCTCCTTCCAGTTAATGGTAGAAATGGGTATGAAAGCAATAATGGATCCTAGAAAGCTATACATTTTTGAAAAGTAGACAAAATTCTGAATTCAGCAAGGGGTCATTTGTGTAGATCCTTCAAGGTTTCTTTATAGAAACTAACAGTTAAATATAGGAAAAATTGAAAATTAGTTGAAAAAAACAGCTTTTTGTGTAAACGTTTTCACCTGTAACTTCATCTAATTATGACAGCTCTTTGAAAGCAATATACCGTTACATCCGCAGGACCTTACTGGTTGTGGGGATATATAGGACTTGTAGGTTCACCAAGAACCCGACGAACCCAGAGCCAAAAACTGAGCAGCGACTTGCAATGGTTTTTTATTATGTAGCGGGTATATAGCAATTACTCTGGGAAAATGTATACATGGAAAAATTGGTATGAAAGACACCTATGTATTTCTGAAATGGGAACAAAATATAGAGTTTAGAAACAGTAGATATTTGCACATTTCCGAAATTGGCATCATTTTTATCGGGAGACCCGGGGGAACGCTGGGTGGTAGGAAATTTGTGTCAGCCCGGTGATGCCACAATTTTCCCACACAAAAATGTGTGAAAAAAGTGATTTTCTTTCAGCTAAAATTGAGGTTTGCAGGGGATTCTGGGTAAGGAAACGTTGGGGGATCCACACAAGCCATACCTCCCTGGAATCCCCCGGGTATCTAGTTTTCAGAAATGTGTGGGTTTGGTAGGTTTCCCTAGATGGCCGACGAGCACGGGGCCAAAAACCCAGGTGACCCCCCCTTGCAAAACCAGGTTGTTTGGTGATAGGCAATTTTGATGTCGGTTCAATACGTTTTGGGCCCTTGCTTGTCGTGGGTACTTGGGCCTCCCACATGAGTGAGGCACCATTTTTATCAGGAGACCCTGGGGAACGCTGGGTGATAGGAAATTTGTGTCAGCCCGGTGATGCCACAACTTTCCCACACAAAAATGTGTGAAAAAAGTGATTTTTTCAGCTAAAATTGAGGTTTGCAGGGGATTCTGGGTAAGGAAACATTGGGGGATCCACGTAAGCCATAGCTCCCTGGAATCCCCCGGGTGTCTAGTTTTCAGAAATGTGTGGGTTTGGTACGTTTCCCTAGATGGCCGCCGAGCACGGGGCCAAAAACCCAGGTGACCCCCCTTGCAAAACCAGGTTGTTTGGTGATAGGCAATTTTGATGTTGCCTCAATACGTTTTGGGCCCCTTCCTGTCGTGCCGCTCTAAGTTGGCAGGGTATGCCCAGACGTGGGTCCCTTGCTCACTTTGCCACTGGATTCAAGCTAGCCTGGCTGATGACGGCTGAATAGCCAGAAACCGGTCCCAGGATGCTTGTTTCCGGTCCAGGGAAGACATGGCTTGTCAGTTCGGGCTGGACTGTTCCCATGAGGCACAGGGTCAGACTGATTTGCATATGGCCATGTCTGAACTGGGGTGGTGGAGTGAGCTAAAGAATGATGATGGATTAAACCCAGATCAGTTGACTGGGGGTGAGTGTTTGATTAGCTCAAGCGCTCCGTCCATCATCCCCTTTGGTATCGCTTTGTCGTGGGTACTTGGGCCTCCCACACAAGTGAGGCACCATTTTTATCAGGAGACCCTGGGGAACACTGGGTGATAGGAAATTTGTGTCAGCCCGGTGATGCCACAACTTTCCCACACAAAAATGTGTGAAAAAAGTGATTTTTTCAGCTAAAATTGAGGTTTGCAGGGGATTCTGGGTAAGGAAACGTTGGGGGATCCACGCAAGCCATACCTCCCTGGAATCCCCTGGGTGTCTAGTTTTCAGAAATGTGTGGGTTTGTTAGGTTTCCCTAGATGGCCGCCGAGCACGGGGCCAAAAACCCAGGTGACCCCCCTTGCAAAACCAGGTTGTTTGGTGATAGGCAATTTTGATGTCTCCTCAATATGTTTTGGGCCCCTGCCTGTCGTGGGTACTTGGACCTCCCACACGAGTGAGGCACCATTTTTATCAGGAGACCCTGGGGAACGCTGGGTAATAGGAAATTTGTGTCAGCCCGGTGATGCCACAACTTTCCCACACAAAAATGTGTGAAAAAAGTGATTTTTTCAGCTAAAATTGAGGTTTGCAGGGGATTCTGGGTAAGGAAACGTTGGGGGATCCATGCAAGCCATACCTCCCTGGAATCCCCCGGGTGTCTAGTTTTCAGAAATGTGTGGGTTTGGTAGGTTTCCCTAGATGGCCGCCGAGCACGGGGCCAAAAACCCAGGTGACCCCCCTTGCAAAACCAGGTTGTTTTGTGATAGGCACATTTTGATGTAGCCTCAGAAGGTTTTGGGCCCTTGCCTGTCATGGGTCCTTGACCCACCCACGCAAGTGAGGTACCATTTCTATTGGGATACTTGGAGAAAGGCGAAGGGGTAGGAAATTTGTTGTTTCTCTCTGCAGTGTGAACATTTTGGCACAATATTGCAAGGACAATGTGACAGACATTTTGAGGTTTGCAGAACATTGTGGGTAAGATAACTTGTTGGGATCCACAAGAGAGACATCACCATGTACTCCCATGGGTGTTTAGTTTACGACAAAATCTACAGTTGGTAGGTTATTCTTAGATGAAATATACACCTTGGCAGAGAGATAAAAAAGACAAAGATTACTGCACAGCCATCTATACCTCAAGCACACACACATACTGGTTGGATTTGGCACGAGGGCGAGTGATGGTTCAGTTTATATAATTTTATTAACAAGAGATTTCACAAAAATGAAATGCTCTGTCAATAATTGAAAGGACAAAAAACTGAACCAGTGACTCGCAGCTCGTGAGCTGTAAAGCCACGTCAAGGCACCAACCGCTTTACAGGCCATTCACACACCTTTCATACATGATACACACAAGACCATTCACACCACCAGGCACAAAACCAACACATTACAACATTCACAAAAAAAGACAAGGTATATCCTGCTTGACAAAAACAGAAAAGACAAATTTTTCTGCACAACCACCTATTCCTCAAACACACATACATACTGGTTGGATTTGGCACGAGGGTGAGTGATGGTTCAGTATATACAGTTGTATTAACCAGAGATTTCACAAAAATGAAATGCACTGTTAATAATTGAAAGGACGAGAAACTGAACCATTGACTCACAGCTCGTGAGCTGTAAAGCCACGACAAGGCACCAACCTCTTTACAGGCCATTCATACACCTTTCATACATGTGACACATACAAAACCATTCACACCGCCAGCCGCGGGCCCAGCACTTTACAACACTCACATCAGCAGACAGCGCCATTCAAGGGCCCATCACTTTCACACGCCCACATTCCTGACACAGCAACCACACCAGCTCACGGATTGCGTGGAGTGGCGTTTGGCTAGCAGTGTGTGTAGTAACCAGCAGCTAGTCACTACTCACACACTGCCAGCCAAGCGCCAGTCCACGTACACTGCCAGCCGAGCGCCAGTCCATGCACACCACCAGCCAAGCGCCAGTCCACGCACACTGCCAGCCAAGCGCCAGTCCACACACACCGCCAGCCAAGCGCCAGTCCACGCACACAGCCAGCCAAGCGCCAGTCCACGCACACCGCCAGCCAAGCGCCAGTCCATGCACACCGCCAGCCAAGCGCCAGTCCACGCACACCACCAGCCAAGCGCCAGTCCAAACACACCGCCAGCCAAGCACCAGTCCAAACACACCGCCAGCCAAGCGCCAGTCCACGCACACCGCCAGACAAGCGCCACTCCACGCACACCGCCATCACATTTAGGATTTTTTTATACAAATAAAAAAACACAAACAAATTGCAAATAGATGCAAATCTACTAACACAAAATCTGAAACTAAATACACTACACAAATGCCAACCTTGAAACTGAACAAAAAATATTAAACAATAGAGGCCAGGCAGTTCACTTTACCACTCATGGATGCTCCCAAAAATTCTTTTGCGTGTGGTACATTCTAAAACAAGCAGGCACACACAGCCCAGGGTTAGAAGGACACTCGGGCAGTACATACGAGTCTCCTTCTGCATACCTCTTCGCCAACAGACTCTACATCTCCTACTGGGAAAGTCTTTGGAGGGTGTGGGAGGAATGTGATCAGGAAAGTGGCGATCTTTCAATCTAGCAACATCCTCCACCACTCCAACTCTATGAACACTTGCCTGTTCCACTAAAACAAGGCTGCCTATTACAGACTCCTGAAACTTAGCAAAAGTCATCTTTGACTCAGGACAAGAATCCTGGAATACAACAAAAGCATTAAAGGTTGCCAAGTGGAAAAGATGGATAGCCAACTTCTTATACCAAATGTAAGCCTTACAAAGAGCAGCATAAGGTTCCAACCTCTGATCTACTCTGTCAACACCACCCATGTGCCTATTATAGTCTAAAATGCACACAGGTTTGCGCACTTCAGCAACCTGACCCCAAACAGTCACAGGTGAAGAGCTTTCATCATGGATGGTAATCAGCATGTAGACATCTCTCCTGTCTGAAAACTTCACAGCTAGAAGCTCCTCGCAACGCAACGCACTGCACTGTCCCCGCACAAGCTTTTGACAAACAAGTTCTTTTGGGAAACCTTTATGGTTAGAGGGGATTGTGCCACAAGCAACAGTGTCCACTTTGGCCAATTCCCTGAACAACCGCACACCAGTGTAGAAGTTATCTACATATAAATGGTGGCCTTTGTTAAAAAGTCCTCTACCAAGTTCCCACACAATTTTCTCAGTCACTCCAAAAGTGGACGGACAACCAGGGGGTTAATCCTGGATTCCTTACCGGTGTACACCCTGAAATTAGAGACATATCCAGTCCGACTGTCACACAGCATATACAGCTTAATTCCATAGCGTGCCCTCTTACTAGGAATGTATTGCCTAAAAACCAAGCGGCCCTTGAACAACACCAAAGACTCATCCACTGCTATTTCTTTCCCTGGAGCATAGATCTCAGAAAATCGATCAACAAAGTGATCAATGACAGGCCGAATCTTAAAAAGACGGTCACAATCAGGGTGATCTCGTGCCAACGCTAAACCATTATCGACAAAATGCATCATCCGAAGCAGAAGCAAATACCTATCACGACTCATGACTGCCAGAAATATAGCAGTTGCCATCAAGGGACTAGTGGACCAATATGAAGACATTGATGGCTTCCTTAGCAAGTCCATCAAAAAAGTTAAACCCAAGAACTTCTTCATCTCTTCCAGATTTGTGGGAGTCCACCGGGTAGCACTAGAGTGGGGCTTAAGGCTGGCACTGTTGTCCCTCAAAAACTGTTCGGCATACAAATTAGTCTGCTCAACAATCTCTGCCAAAAATACATCGTCCATAAACAACAGAAAAATATTTATCGGCAAAACATTTTCAGGATTCACTCTACACCCTGGAACACCAGTAAAATCTGGCAATGCCGGCTGCACCATGCCTGGGGCAACCCAGACGTCAGCACTTTCAACGGGAAGCCTTGCAGCCCCAGGCTGCAGCCCAGATGCCTCTTGCCGCACTATACCAACGGGAAGCCTTGCAGCCCCAGGCTGCAGCCCAGATGCCTCTTGCCGCACTATACCAACGGGAAGCCTTGCAGCCCCAGGCTGCAGCCCAGATGCCTCTTGCCGCACTATCGGCACATCAATGTCCTCCTCTAACACAGGCACTTCATCCGCACTAAGAGTAGCTTCATCCACACTGAGAGTAACTTCATTATCCGATGATGCCATGTGGAGAGAAAACTCACTGCCTGAATCTTCCCCTGCCTCCTCTGCCTCAGATACAGAGTCAGTCTCTGAACCATGATCAGAGGAAGACTCAAAAAGCATACCAACAACCTGCTGAGCAGTAATCCTGCGGCTAGCCATTATCCTTACTAAGAAAGGAGACTGCACAAACAAGTCAACAACAACCAACACTGTGCAAAATAAGTAAGTAAAAAAAATGTGTGCCTTTATCACAAAGATCAATATACTCAAAAACTATACGATTCACTTGCAAGAGACCGCTACACTCACCAGCACCTACTCTGCAGAGAGACAGCAAAAACGATATCCCACTAGAAAGAAAAAAAAACAAACCAATTACTCACAAAACAACAAAATACACATCGAGCACAAATGCAAAAAGTTTTTGACACTCAAAAAACAGAAGCCAAACAGGCTGCAATTATTACACCATTTGCAAAAACACATTCATGCAGAGAAATGAAAAACATTTACATTGTACAAAAAAGTCTCTTACCAAACACAAGCAACTACACAAACAGCAGAACCAAAAGTAACGAAACCGCAACCTGGAACAGTCGAAAGAGCAAAAGCTTTCTACTAGAACAAAAAGGGAGAAATAAAGCATTACAATTGCAATTCACAAGAAATAAAAGAATTAACATTATAACACACTATGTCACTACCTAATTGGTCAATCTGCCAGATGGGCCTTCAAATAGGGCTGTGCAAAAATGGGGGGTGAACTTGCCCAAGGGATCGGGTGAGCTTGTCTGAGGGTGGGGCAGAAAACAGCAGACAGAAATGTGCCCCCCTTGCAAAAGAAATAAATCGTTGGTGCCTAGTAGGGTTTTCTGCCTCCCCCCTCCCGCCTAGGGCAAAAAGGCCCAAAAAAAAGGGGCAGATCTGTCCCCAGGAGGGGCAGAAAAAACATCAACCCTTGCCCAAGGGGTCGCTTCCATTTTAATTTCAAATAGGTCCCTGGTGTCTATTGGGGGCAGAAAGGCCAAATACACGGGCAGATCTGCCCCCAGGGGGGGGCAGAATACACATAAAAAAAAACTGAGGCCCCTGGAAGCGACCCTTCCGCAAGGGGTCGCTTCCATTTTTTAAAAAAAAGATCCCTGGCTCTAGTGGGCTTTTTTGCCCCCCCTGGGGCCAGAAACGCCAGAAATCCAAGGCAAACAGTCCCCAGGAGGTGAGGGGGGCAGAAAAGACTTTTAAAAAATGTGCCCCCTAAGGAAGCGACCCTAGCCCAAGGGGTCGCTTCCTTCAGATAATAAAAGGACTCCCTGGTGTCTAGTGGGGTATTCTGCCCCCCCCTGGGGGCAGAAAGGCCACATACACAGGCCGATCTACCCCCGGGGGGGGGGGGGCAGAATACACATTTAAAAAAAATGAGGCCCCTGGAAGCGACCCTTCCCCAAGGGGTCGCTTCCATTTAAAAAAAAAAATCCCTGGCTCTAGTGGGCTTTTCTGCCCCCTCTGGGGCCAGAAACGCCAAAAAAATCAGGCTATCTGTCCCCAGGGGGGGCAGAATATAATTTTTTATTACATTTATCCCCTGGAAGCGACCCCTGCCCAAGGGGTCGCTTCCATGTAAAAATAAACAAATTCCCTGGTGTCTAGTGGGGTTTTCTGCCCTCCCCTCCCCCCCCCCAAGTCCAGAAACGGCAAAAAATCGGCCGATCTGTCCCCAGGGGGGGCAGAAAAGTCTAAAATTAAATTTCCCCCTTAGGAAGCGACCCTTGCCCAAGGGGTCGCTTCCTTTCCACTCCTAAAACGAATCCCTGGTGTCTAGTGGGGCATTCCTGGTGCACGATCGCGACGCTGTGCGCGATCGTGCACCAGGAATGCCCTGCATTGAGACATCAGGGTTGAGACATCAGGGGAGAGGAAACGCTGTTTCCTCTCCCCCGATGCCTCAAGGCGTCCAAATTTGGACCCCCCGCCCCACCGGAGACCAAAACCTACCTCCTCCTCTTGGACGCGCTGGAAACAAATGGATTCCAGCGCGTCCAGCGCTTCCTGATGACGTTGGCGCGCGCTGTGCGCGCTGACTTCATGGGAAAGCGTGGGGGGGTCGGGGTGGCAGCGGAAACTCTTCCGCTGCCATCCCCCTCTGTGGGGGCAAGATCGTTACCCCAGGGGGGGAGCGCCAGCGCTTCCCCCAGGGGCTGTGCTCATGACGGAGCGGTTCCGTCATGAGCACAGCCCAACCGATGCTCATGACGGAACCGCTCCATCATGAGCATCGAAGGGGTTAACTTTCAAAAGTTAAGTGCCATGGCCCAAGGTATTTCTCATGGGTTCACTGCAGTTTTTTGCAACCCACATGTCACTTTAAACTTAGGTTTAAGTCTGAGTTTTGTCTTATTTTTAAGATAACTTAAACAATTAAATGCTCCACTAATGAACTTAGCTTAAAAATTTCACACACAGCGCCACCATGTGACGGGTTCTCATTGGAAGGTGACAGTGTTTACAAATAAGTGCCATGCCCAGCAAACACTGTAAACACAGGGAGATGATGGATGGAGTGCTGAAACTTCTCAGACACTCACCCCCAGTCACAGATCTGGGTTGAATCCATCATTGTTCTTTAGCTCACTTCGCCACCTCAGTTCAGACCCAGCTATATGCAAATCAGTCTTGACCCTGTACCTCACGGGAACAGTCCAGCCCAAACTGCCAAGCCAGGACTTTCCTTGAACTGGAAATAAGCATAATGGGACCAGTTGCGGGGTACACCACTCATCAGCCAGGCTAGCTTGAATCCAGAAGCAAAATGAGCAAGGGACCTATGATGGGCATACCCTGTCAACTTAGGGCGAACAAAGCAAACACAAGGAGATGATGGATGGAGTGCTGAAACTTTTCAGACACTCACCCCCAGTCACAGATCGGGGTGGAATCCAACATCGTTCTTTAGCTCACTTCGCCACCTCAGTTCAGACCCAGCTATATGCAAATCAGTCATGACCCTGTGCCTCATGGGAACAGTCCAGCCCGAACTGCCAAGCCAGGTCTTCCCTGAACCGGAAACAAGCATCCTGGGACAAATTAAGCACTGCTCCTATTTGAGAATGGAAATGATAGGGAGATTCAAAGAGGAAGATAGTTGGTACCTGTTCTTAATGCTGATCTCCTAGCTGTAGGCCTGACGTTAGCCAAGGCCTTTTAATTTTACTAAAATATGCATAATATACTTACATATAGGGGCTCTCAGCCTGTTGTTGTGCCATTCACATTTTGCTTCCACATACTATAGCATGTAGCATATGGCAGTGGGTCACACAAGATAGTTCCCTTCAGTGCTGGTGTTTTTGTTTTTCCTTTATAACTACTTTAGTATTGCCTTTGTGTTTAGAGGCTGATGTGATAGCAGGACACTTCCAATGTGAACACACAGCACATTCCATCTTAATCAGATCTCATCTAATGCTGTTGTAAATTCCTTTTGGAGTGTTTTGCTTTTCTGACTGCTGCTATTTCACAGCATACCAGATCAGACTGTGTCCATTTTAAACTGTTCTGCATTGTTATCCTCTTTTTACTTTTTTACTCTCCTTTCTCTCTTTCTTTCCTTCTCTCTTTCTCTCTTCCTCTCTTCCTTTTTTCTTTGTTTGTTTGTTTGTTTGTTGCTTCAGTTCTTTCTTTCTTTCTTTCTTTCTTTCTTTCTTTCTTTCTTTCTTTCTTAAAGGCAAAAGGCTTGCAGCCAATGTCAGACTGATTGACTATTTTTAGGTCGATGTTAGCCAAGACCTTTTGATTTTACTAAAATTATCTGTATGACATAGTTACTTATAGTGCGGGGATGCCTAAGGGTAGCCAGGCGCTCTATAAATACTCATTAATAATAATAATAATAATAATAATAATAATAATAATAATAAGGGTGTCAGCCGGACTTCATTCATTAGTATGTGGTTGGCATCATTTACATTTTTCTTCCACCCTCTCCAGCATGCATTAAAGGGCAATATATCAGCCCACTTCAGCCATTGGCTGACCGCCCATGTTACAGCAAGCCGCCCTTTCACAAAGAACACATCATCACACAAAGTAGTTCCCTTCAGTGTCAGAGAGTATAAGTGGTATAAGTGGTAACTTATGTGTTTTTTAGGACCCAAAAACCTTTTTGCCTGTGGTAAATGATTTTTTTGTTTTACAAAAACCATGACAAAACAAAATAGGAATTACCAGAGGGCTGGCGGCCAATGCCAGACCTATTGGCTTTGCCACTGCTTGCTACATTTTGGTGCCAGCCCCAATTGGAGATTAAATTGGATTTATCTATGGGAACATATTGCTCAGCAGGAAGCATCTGGATCCATTAGAAAAGCGTCTGGCAGTGGAAAGAGAGTGCTACATTGACTGTTGCTTAAAGGATGACCAATCGATCCATCAGCATGCCAACTTATACTTTACTGGAAGAAAGAAGGTGAAGTAGTTGAGAACCCCCATGTTATTCTGCCTTCACTGAAGGGCGCCTCCATGCATCACTGTCCATGGCTGAGCCTGAGTAAGGCAGGAAAGGGAGTTACAAATGGCTGCCATGGTACAGTTTGTATCTTCTCTCCTTTTCTGACCCAGTCACCTGTGGTCCATGAGTGGGGCTCCTAACAGAGTATCTCTACATGAACAAGGAACCACCTCTACTATGGATCAATATGGTACTTTATGTGCAAAACGTCGGAGTCTGAATGTACCGGATCCATTAGTCATCACAATCATTGAATTTTTGATCCACTAAAAGAATCATTAACACTCATATTAATAGAGCTCCTTTGTATACAGTTAGGGACATTCAGTTATCTTATATTGAAATTCAATTAATTACAGCAGCACATAATAAATTCATACTTTTGTGCAAGAAATATTTACAGTGACAATAACCATCCACAGTGGGACAGTGTTTAAATTCCAGGTAATATTTATTTGACACAAGATAAAGACACAGATAAAGACACAGCTATTTCTTGATTTTGAAAAGGTCAGTGTCCAGCAGCCGATTTATTCCGGTTCAGAGTGGGAATAATATTTCACTTCATTCTTGTCATGTCATGTTTATCCCACTGCTAATGATCAATGCAAAGGATGATGTTCCTAAGTTTCATCTTCTATGTCTGTCCTTTCAAATGTTCGTTTTTCCTTGGGGGAAATAAGTTGACATCTTTTGAACCCTAAATATTTGGGGTTCTCCACAGGACAGGGATCTGGTGAAGATGATTTTGATGGGGAATAATACATAAGATTGAGATAGGCAACCATCACAGATGGTACTGTGGGAGCGGCCTTGAAGGGGACTGGTGGCAGGTTAGGTTTGGGTTTGCACGGTAGGATACTCACTACATCTGCTCAGGCATTGTGTTATTGATCTTGGTTGCACTTTCACCATCTCATCACTTCTTGAACAGGGTTAAACCGAGGTGCAGTGAATGGGAATAATGTATTAAGGCTTGTTCCTTGAAAATGTGCTCTGAATTTGTGATAAGACCTGGTGACTGGGACATATCTTAAATTTCTTAGAACTGTACAAGTCATTGTTTGTTAGTAGATGGGGTGGCCTGTTGGAAATTGTAATGCATATATATTTTTGGAGGTCCAGCTTCTCCTCTGCTTCATATAGTCTCACACCATGACGTGAAATCCTTGAAGATACTTCAAGGGCAATACTGGCCAGTGTCCCTCTCTAATCCATGTTGGATGAAATGATTCTACCTGCAATGTGCCTATCACATCTTCATCCTTCCGTTACAGGTAGTCCCATCGTACAATCTTGTCAGTGACCTGGTAGATCTGGGGATTCTTTACAATCCTCCATGCTATCTGTATGTTGTTACTACAAAGACCTTCATACAAACATAGCATATTTGTTACATTGAGCCAGAGGGGTTACTCACATACTCCCATTTCATCAGCATACTACTTGCTCCACCACCATAGCTTGAGAGATGATTCTTGCTCTCTATGTTTATGGTGGAGATGAAAGTACTGGACAACTGGTCTAGCTGGCAAGTTACTTCAGCTTAATTGTGACACCCTGAGTTAGTCCTGGTTGGAATGTTAGACCTCGTAAAATAGTCAGAGAAATTACAAGTCCTAAAATGCAAAGTTTTGTTGACTATGAGAAGTACCAAGCAATTACACCGAAATTCTCCTGAAGATATAAACTACATCCAGTATGATGTCATTTGCTTTGATTTCATCCTCACAAGGTTGATTTTTGGCTTTCTCCCCTGTGTCATCTCTTGTCTTGTCTTTGATCTATTAGTAAACAGGTCTCTGAATGTCTTTTCCACTTGTATCTTTTAAAGAATAAAACACCTTCCTCCCAGCTTCAGTTTTCAAAACGGTGGTGTATTCCCTATGTTCTGGAGGTTAAATTGTTGAAAATGTTCTTGACTATGGCCTTCCAACATCTTTACGCCTTCGTCATACATCTGTCCTTTGTTCTGCAGCCTGAGTCATATCCGGGCCCTCAAATTACTAACTCAAATTACTAACTATTACGACGTTTTTTGCCTTCGCAAAGGGGTTTTTGGCCCGTTTGCGACCGCAAAAAACGTGTGGCCAATGTACTAACCCTATTTTGCGAGTCGCTAATCAATTAGCGACTCGCAAAATATGGTTAGCGACTCGCTATTAGGAAGGGGCGTGCCAAGAGCGTCCCTTCCTAATAGCGAGTCCAGAACCCATGTATGAATGTTTTGCGACCGCAATTGCGGTCGCAAAACACTTGTAGTTTACCACCCTTCTCAGAAGGGTGGTAAGGCACTCGCAAACGGAATGCATGCGCAAATATTTTTTAAGAGCAGGCAGT
Organism: Calotriton arnoldi; assembly: GCA_963921515.1. Taxonomy (NCBI): domain Eukaryota; kingdom Metazoa; phylum Chordata; class Amphibia; order Caudata; family Salamandridae; genus Calotriton; species Calotriton arnoldi. The sequence goes on along the minus strand of CAWUFW010002337.1, from coordinate 485,832 downwards.
GGTCCCAGGGACCACACTGCCTGCCCTTAAAAAATGAAATTGAAAAGTTTAATTTTTATTTTTTAAATGCATCCCGTTTTCCTTTAAGGAAAACGGGCTGCAAAAAAAAAACTGCTTTATTGACAAAGCAGTCCCAGACATGGTGGTCTGCTGACCCCAGCAGGCCACCATCCCTGGGAGTGCTAGCCATTCCAAATTGGGTCGCAAATTGCAACAGCCTCATTAATATTCATGAGGCATGGAATTTGCGACCCCATTGGGAATCGCAAACAGTGTCTCAAACACTGTTGTACATAGCATTTTGCGACTCGCAAATTGCGACTCGCAATTTGTCGCAATTTGCGAGTCGCAAAATGCTATGGTCGTACATCTGGCCCTAATTCTCTAAATATCACTGGATTCCTCCATTCTCAGATTTCTTTCATAATTTGCTTCATAACATTAAAGGTGGCTGCCTTTGCCTATATGTTTGATCTATGAACTGTAGATCTTAAAAATAATAAATAAGGCCAGCCCAGAAGCATCAGTCTGGTATTCACAGTCTAGATATCAAGAAGCTTCAAAAGTCTAATGGCAGGATACTTAATTACAAATGTGGCAGATGTCCTTTCTACCTAATTACAAACATAGTATTGCCATGGCACTTGTAATATGGTGGACGGCATATCCGTCATGTTTTGGCGGAGTATACCACATGCCAAACTCTAAATGAGGCCTTAAGTATGCGATCATCTATTTCATAGCTCAGCACTTCTGAACCCCCCTCTTATTCCCCTGCTTTAGAGATTTGGCTAGCTCTCACTCACGTTTTTTCCCTGAAAGCCTAAAAATGTTACATCTTATATTAGTCAAACTGCCACACTCATTGGTCTTTACCTACTCTGGTCAGAGACTGCAACTAATTTAACCTGACTTATGAAGTCTGAGATATTTGACCATCCGCCATTAAGGCTAGACTCTCCTGCAGCCCGACCACCTGTCAAACGACAGGTCGTCTTATCGGAATAGGTCTTTTTGATCTTACCCCTTTTAACCATTTTGTACTGGATTTGACCTGACAAGGTCAGCCTTGGTCCGTGCGGGTAAGAGCGGTCGGGTGGGGGGTGATTTCGAGAGACGACGACGAGGGAAAATTAATCCACCATTCTCACCTGCACGGGCCGCGGCTGGACAAGGTACTCGATAATCATGACGCTACGACTGCACCAATGACGGCAAATATTCTTTAGAAGCGGAAACAAAAAAGTGACAAATGTCCGTGTGCATACCACCTCATTTGAACAGCTGTTTCTCTTAGTCTTGTAAAAGCCCTAGGCCTGCGAGTCACCATATAGGGTGAAACACGTGTTGGCTCAATCGGGGGGTTCATGTATGTAAGAGATTGATGTCCAACGTATATTAAACACAGACATCATCAGGACTTGAATTCGAGAATCTGTGTTTCATCACCAGGGCTAATTCTGTATGAATGGATAAAGCATTAAGACCTTAAAAAACATAATCCTGTGGCATATGTATCTCTGGTGCTATCAACATTATTTTAACTAGGTTAAAGGGCATTTACCTAGACTAGATGCACAACAAAACATTAATATGTAACACTTATTACTGGGTATTATTGGCCAGTAGCCCTTCTCTCCTTACTAGTCTAATTTGTTTTTGTATCTTGCCATTCCTATTGGGAATTGCCTATCATCCTGTTAATTCTTCTGATAGAGCCCATAATTTAACGGAAATGAGATGGAATTAAAAGAAACAGAATGTTTTGTAGAATAATCAGTAGAAGAACATATTTCACACCAAGATCTACCTCTGACCCATCAAGCTCCAAGCCTTTCACAAAAAAACAAGCAATTTTCTTCCACTGCCGCATGAAGGAGGCACTAATAATTAAAAGCAACAACTTCCCTTGTTGCCATCATTGTGTACATTTCAAAAGGGTTCCCTACATGTGCACGAAGTGTAACATTTTGTGGATTATCATTAACTATTCCTTTGATGTGTCAATTAGTAAGGCATACCATTGAGTCTCGACCTTCAAGATCAGGAGCAGTATTACGGAAGTGCACCATGGGGCGCAACAGGCGTTTGCACCCGCTTTTTTGTGTCAATGCAAAATGACTGACCGAGGTTGAGTTTTACAGGGGTAAACCACAAAAGAGAGAGTCAGGGGGAAAACAACGGCCAGCCTTCTGTCCCCACTCAAAGATCAGTAAACACAATAAGAGTAGGTAGCCAAAAAACTAAAGGAAAAGGGGGAGAGGGAAACGCGATTGCCACCTAAGATCAAATGAAAATGTCTTGTATTTGAGACTAAGAAGGAGGTCTAGAAGGCCATCCTTAATGGAAGAGGATGTCTCACACACAATATTGTGTCATGCTTCATCATAGACATCCTCTCCCCACCCTGGTAAGATGATACCACCAGGGCGGACTCAACCTCCGCAAGACTTTTTGGCGGTAGGAGGGAGTTCTTAGATAAATCTTGCAGGATAAGTCGGGATCCAGTTCAATTAAAAGTGCCTTCAGGTTCCTCGGTTATCACCTTTATTAGTGAGGACCTGAGATAAGTTAAAACCAAAGCTAGTCGATGGATCCTATAGAGAATAATGTCTCTGGTCCATCTATTAAACGGCCAACATATTTCTGCCCACGCTAAGAGCCATATAGGTCTGGGGCATTCGTCAGGGCTGTCGGATCCCTGTAGTAATTCTAAGGTGGTGTCCCCTACGTCCTACTATCCCAGGAAAAGGGGGTACACCTAAGGAGTGCCCAAAATAAGGCCTACCTGAAACGATGCTAAATATAGCTCATCATGTGCCTTCAGTTAGAGGGGGTACCTCATATTCGGACAGAGGGAGGGGTGGTAGCCTTCGTAGTCACACATTCATCAGAAGTGCTGCCACACCATTTCACCTATGTAATCCGCTCCCCGCCGGTTACAGGGCCCAGACCATGTAACCTTTCTCTAGCATTGCCTTTTCTGTACTATATGACCTCAGCAGCATGACCACCATTCCACAGTTCCTTTGAAATCCTCTAGGACCGTGGCAATGGAGGCATCATCCTGCTGTGTCTCCCCAATACATTGTGACCCCGCCAAGCAGTTGCTTTCCAAGCAGTTCGATCCCAATGATGGAACATTCTACTACAGTGAGCCCCTTTCCGTAGTGCTTTTTAGTGCCAGAAGCCAAATTAGCAAACTATTGATATTTTGTACAGATCTTTTCTGTTATTTACTGCTTTACGTCAGCACCCTCCAGTTTGTCTGTCAGGCTGCAGCACTATAACCAATGGCCATTTGCATTGGGTCATTACTATCATCTTGAGACTGACGATTTACCACGCTTGCCTTTAACACGCATATGCCTTTCCATGCATATTCCTTTACCATGCATGCCTTTACAACGATTTCCGTTGTAAAGGCGGTAAAGGTATATGCGTGGTAAAGGCAGTCAGTGATCTAGATTCGGAGCGAGTGGGTGGGGGTGGGAGGTGTTGGAGACTTCCTGCCCAGACGAGAATGGAAGGAACGGCTTGGTGAGTAGTTTTCTCTGTTGTGTTTAGGGCCTGTGGTCGGGGATAATTTTCAGGGCTGGGGACTGGGTTTTAGGGCTCAGGGAGGGGGACTGGGGTGATTTTAGGGCTTCAGTCGGGATAGATTTTAGGGCTGGAGGCCAGTTTCAGGGATCAGGACAGGAGCCAGGGGTGTTTTTAGGGCTGAGGTCGAGGTCATTTTCAAGGCTGGGGGCTGGGTTATGGGTTCAGGGTGGGTGGCTGGTGTGTAACCTTTACCATGCATATCCCTTTACAAATCATGCCTTTACAACGAAATTTGTTCCAAAGGTATGCATGGTAAAGGCATGCTTGGTAAAGACGCGGTTGTGGCATGCGAAGTAATCGCATGTGTGGTTCTGTTATATAACCAAAGGCTAATATTAAAGACACAGTGGACAGGTTACGCCTAGAGGTTCACAGTAGTGCGACGAGATAGGTCAAAAACAGCTTCCCCACAGTTTACCATGGATGTCTCTCAGCTTAAATGCAGTATACCTGTGCAATACCTAACAACACTGTTTATTATCTATTTAAGATTATATATCAACTGTAAATCTTCGATTAAACAAACCGTGGAGCAATAATAGCAGTGACAGGGGTATGACCATCAGTGCTGGTGAAGTTTGGAGGCCTGCGCAAAGAGCCAAGGCGGTTGCACACCAGCAAGAGCCAGGAAGGCGGTGGGACCAGTCGGGGCCCGTAACAAAAATCCCACTACTCCCCAACCACTCTGTAAAACATCGGGGACACCTAAACTCCGACCGTGAGCAACCAACTCAGAGGAAGGGATGCAATACATCACTGAAGGCAGAAAAGAGCAGGAAGGAGCAGCTGTGGGCATGGAGGCCTGAAGTGGCGCTCAGGGTGGAGGCTGGTGACAGACACCGAAGCAGCGGGAAGGAGAGCTCCCAGGACCAGAGGTAGTGGTTTGGTAGACACAGTCAGTAGCTGGAGTGGGGAGGAAATCTCACTTCTCCCCAACCATTCTTTAGAACACCAAGAGGACCCAACCTACAGCCGTGAACACCCAGCTCGGTGAGCAGGATGCAAAATGCCTCTGACAGCCAAAAGGACTAGGAAGAAGTAGCTACAGGCACGGAGGGCCGAGGTGGCGCCCAGGCTTCAGTCTGGGGGTAGACCTTGAAGCAGAGCGATGGGGAGCTCCCGGGCCCCATAGGATTGACAGCCCATACAAATACACAGATCACCCTTGGACAATTGTATACGGGATTCTAGTCCCAACACAACAAACGATTGGCGCAAATGTCCAACTGCACTAGGACAAGTGTGGCCCACCTGCAAAGTGCCAGACAATAAGCGAGTTGGAAAAATAAAACAAGAAGAGATCGTGAGTCATAATATAAAAGAAAGTGGTCTGAGACAAGGGCTCAAAACCAATTGCTATGATTAAATTGAAGACATACACATTTCAGAGAAAACCACAAGGCGAAGATGCAAGACCTAGATCCGCCATAGCCATACTTCTCACTTTTAGAGACCGGGACACAGTCTTGAGAAAGGCCAGACAACATGGCCCTATAATGGTTGAAAATCACCCTGTGACTTTTTTTTCATTACAGTCCTTTGATAAGACCAAAACAGAGCTATGTAGGCAGAACCTGCAATACATGATATTCTTTCCAGTTAAACTCAAGGTTCTAGCAGAAGACAAATCATCGTTCCTCACATCACCCAACAAAGTCTGGGAATGGCTGGAAGGCTGGCACGTTATAGAACACAGGAGACATAGAGGGTTAAGATCACCAACACAAGTGGCAGACTGGAGCAAGTCAAAACTAGGAAGAGAGGTGCCTGCAATGTAAAGACAAATCAACAATGGAGATTTACCTACAGATGCAGAATCTTGAGGAACTTACAATGAGATCCCCTCTCAGGACAGGACACAGACTTGGTGCAAATCATGGGAGACATGGGACGTCAACTCACGACTTCAACCGGCAGAGTCACCTGCGAGATCCCAAGTACTTGGGAAGTGTATTGATTTCTGCTGTTATCTGTAAAGATTTATTTTGTTTGATGCACAACACACAACTCACTCATTAGGGAGGTGCGAAATTCCAAACCTGCTGCATGATGTCATGGGGAAGTAGGGAGCTGGGGTGTGGAAGAATGCATAATGGCAAAGAACAGCACTTATGAGTGTGAGGAGACTGTGGCTGACAGAGATACGGAAGAAGAGGAATGGACCACAACACGCAAATGGCACAGAATGATAAATCTAAGAGTCTAGTTCTGAATATCATGACATGGAATATTAACAGGTCGGACATCAAATTAAAAGAGGAGTAGTGCAGAAATTCCTATACATGTAAGACCCTGATTTGATATTGTTACAAGTAACCCACTTAGTGGGTAGTGAATGTGATTTCCTGGGATGAGGGAGATATAGACTGCTAGACACTCAGGATTTGTGTCAGATTCTAGAGGTGTGGGAATCCTAGCCTGTAGATCACTCCTGTTGACCATAAGGTGGACTTGGACTGATGCGGAGGGATGTTTTGCGGCCATAATGGAGGAGTGGAAAAGGGGCAAGGTTATGGTAGTGTTTTGATATGTTACTTTGGGGCTCCAAACACAGGCATTGAAAAAGATGGAAAAATTGATTACGTAGGCACCAGACATACTGTTGATCATTGAAGGTGACCTAAATTTAACCATGCAGGACGAATTGGACAGGGTGATTGTTGAACCTGGCCTCTCTCTGCAGAGTCACCCTCAAACTGTTGGCCTTCACCCCTCCTGTTGTCTGAACCTGTTTTGCTTTGGCTTCTAGGACTCTGTGCACTATACCACTACTAACCGGTGCTAAAGTGCTTGTGCTCTCGCCTTTAAACATGGTAAAATTGGCTTATCCCCAATTGGCACCTTTTCATTTACTTGTAAGTCCCTAGTAAGGTGGTACTGCATGTACCCATGGCCTGTAAATTAACTACTACTAGTGGGCCTTCAGCACTGTATGCACCAGCACTTAAGTAGCTCTTTAAAAAAGTCTCAGTCCTGCCATTGTGTGCGGTTTTAAACTGCCATTTTGACCTGGCAAAATAAACCTTTTGCCAGGCCTAAATCTTCTTTTTTAATCATACACATCAGCTTTAGAGTAGGCCCTAAATAGCCCATAGGGCAGGGTGGAGTCTATTTAAAAATATGGACATGTACTTTCAAGTTTTACATGTCCTGGTAGAGAAAAACACTTAAATTCAATTTCACCATGGCAAGGCCTACCACTCCCATAGGATAACATGGAGTTACCTTATTACAGGTAGGAAAGTCTTGTTTGGTGACTGAGGACTTATAATTTAAAATGCTCTTTAATCTTAAAATTGAATTTTAAGCCACAAGTCTGAAAATGCAATTTTTAGAAAATTGATTCGAAAACATTTTGGAAGCTTACTTGGTCTCAAGTCAGGGTGCACTGCGTTAAAGTGAAAAACTTTCACAAACAATAAAGTTCCAACAGTTCCTTCCATTAGAATGCTATATTTATTTTTCCATTTTAATCCATGAACCATTGTAGTACAAACATCTGCAGACTCCGAATTTCATCCTCTGTTTTAACATGTGCCTGTCCAGGCTTTCACTCAAAACATTTGGGAGCATATCAGCAAGGGCTGGCGATAATTATCGCTCAGCGCTCTTAGCGTGAGGATAATTATCGCCGGCCAACTCTGAATTTTATCACGGCGATAGCATGCTATCAGCAACGCTTATCTCCAAAGCGATAAAATTCAGAGCCCAAGCTGCCAACTGTGCGATTATCGCTGGAAATCCAGCGATAATCGCACAACTTATGGCGATAGCTTGCTGATAGGGCTACACATACTTAGCCATGATATCCACCTTCCATAGGATATCATGGCTAAGTCAGTTTCAAAGCAGGCGTAAGGAAAGTAACGATAACAGAGGTTATCGCTACTTTTCTTGTCGCTATGCTTCTTTGCCTGAGGCTTGATAATAGGAGAAATGTCGCTTAGCGACATTTTTCCTGTTATTCTGGGGAGGAACGCCCACTCTGCATCTCATTAGAGATGCAAAGCTGGGCGATAAGTGAAAGGGCGAAGAAGCATGGATTCACGCGTTAGCGTGTCCTTGCTAATAGGGCGTTATAATTATCGCCGCTTTTCGTCCGAAAACGGACGCTAAAGCGGCGATAATTTTAACTCTGGCCCTTGCTGATATGCCCCTTGGAGATTCACCATTCCTCATAGTTCTCCGGGGTATTGTTTAACCCAATGCATTTCGGGCATCAACTGCCCTTCCTCAGGGGTAACTGTGATAAAGCAGAGAGCATATAAATCACCCATACTCTTAGCAGACTCATCTGTGCTGTTGTTACTTTGTGCATACCACATTGGTGCCATCTAACCTTCACTTGCATGCATCTCATAAATCAAGAAAAACCCTTTTTGTTGTTATGTAAACATGCACATTCTTGAAAACTTCATATCATGCAACGTGCTTCATACAAAAAACCCAATCAAAAACACAACCTTTCATACCACCGTGCCTACAATCATCATGCATTAACAGAAAATATTAGCTTAGTGTGCCTATTACCATGAGATGAGATTAAAGCAACCGAAACATTTGTGACCTCATATCATGCAGCGTGCGTGATAAGCAAAGCCCCGATAAAAACAAAACCTTTCACACCACCGTGCCCACAGTAATCGTATCTCATCAAAAATGTGCCCATTACCTTAGACTAATCGTGCACCAACTCTTTCCAACCACCGCAACGAAAGTGCCAATTAAACGGTAATACAAAACTCTGATGCATTTAAATCATATCACGTGTCACCGAAGTCCGTGGAACTTGACATAATACTACCACTACCCCGTGCTATCTACAAATACAGACAAAAGTACTGAAAGAAAAAGGAGAAAAAATCATACTTGACACAAAAACTCATCAAAGAATAATGAAAATATCAATTAATAACCAACATGTGCTTAAATTGCAATAATCAACATTGTAACATAATATACCGAAAACATGAGATTCTTCAATACTACAAGCCATTCATTATACATATTTTCTTCATCAAATGGTAAAGTTCTTACAAGGAAGTGGAGGAGAGAGGCGTTAGCCTTCCTGGCTTAACGCCTCTCTCCTCCACTTCTGAAACGCAAGGCTGCACCATATTTACAAGAGTGTGTTGCAGCCTTGCGTTTCCCCCTGCGATGGTGCTAAGTTTAGCAACATAGCGCCAACACAGGCACCCATGCAAGGGTGTCTACGTGCAGGGGAGGATTGTTTTATGTGTAGGAAGGTGTCCCTTCCTGCACATAGACAATCCTAGAAATGCCATCCTGTCACTTTCATGTGTGCTGCTTCATGCAGCACACATGAAAGTGACAAAATGGAATTTTTTTAAAAGTTTGTTTATGTACAGGAAGGGACACCTTCCTGTACATAAACAAACAATGGCATTTTGCTTTTTCCATGTGTGCTGCACAAGGCAGCACACATGGAAAAAGCAAAAGCGAGGAAAAATAATGCATTTCTCCTCGTTTTGCCATCTTAAGACCAGTTTTTACCTGGTCTTAATTTTGGCGCTGCCTCCTATGTACGCCACCCTTGTACATAGGGGGAAGCGTCAAAATGAATGGGTGTTGCAGTGGAACGCCCACCGCAAAACCCACTGCCCACCTCTTTCACGCTAACCATAGCGTGAAAGGGGGCCTTATGTACAAGGCAGCGTTAAGCCACATTGAGTGGCTTAATGCTGCCTTGTACATAAGGCACAGCCCCTATCGCCACCACAACATCACTATAGGTGACGTTGTGGTGGCGATAGGGGCTTGTACATATGCCCCAGAGTCTGTTGATGTCAACACTACGTGAGATTATGCCGGAAGAGTGAACCTCCAATGTTGTGTTATTCGGTGAATGTACTTGACCATTGTTTCTTTGCTTCATTGCTTTGTCCTTGGGTACAAACATATCGGAGGATGGAAAAGTATGCGTAACTGCAAGGAATGGTAGCATGCACACCACATCCACCAAATTTATTTCTAAAGCTCAAAGGCTTGAAGTTGTCATGTGAAACCCCGAGGTGCGCCCCGCCCTTGCGCACAATAAGAAATTCGAAAACATTTTGGAACCCCACTTCGTCCCAAGTCAGGGTGCACTGCGTTAAAGTGAAAAATATTCACAAACAATAAAGTTCCAACAGTTCCTTCCATTAGTATTCCATATTTATTTTTCCATTTAAATCCATGTTCCATTGTAGTACAAACAATTGCAGACTCCGAATTTCATTCTCTGTTTTAACATGTGCCTGTCCACGCTTTCACTCAAAACATTTGGGGATTCACCATTCCTCATAGCGCTCTGTGGTATTTTTTAACCCAATGCAGTTTGGGCATCAACTGCCCTTCCTCAGGGGTAACTGTGATACAACAGAGCGCACATAAATCACCCAAACTCTTAGCAGACTCATCTGTGCTGTTGTTACTTTGTGCGTACCACATTGGTGCCATCTAACCTTCACTTGCATGTGTCTCATAAATCAAGAAGAACCCTTTTTATTGTTATGTGAACATGCACATTCTTGAAAACTTAGCAAATAAATAATATAACGTGGAATGAAGTGAAATCCACCAAACACTTGTGTCCTCATATAATGCAACGTGCTTCATACAAAAAACCCGATCAAAAACACAACCTTTCATACCACCGTGCCTACAATCATCATGTATTAACAGAAAATATTAGCTTAATGTGCCTATTACCATGAGATGAGATGAAAGCAAACAAACACTTGTGACCTCATATCATGCAGCTGCATAATACATGATGATTGTAGGCAATATTACATTTTAGGATCTGAGACAACAATATGAACTCACAGACTTCAAATACTACAGGTATCTACAGGTCTGACACTCTTTGTCCATATACACAAAGAAATTGCAAGATATAGTAGACGCAACCCCACTGGAACATAGGTTGCGCCCACAGGCAAGCAATTTCACAAATCTATTGGACTCTGATTGTTAACTGTCGAAAACCACTGGATAGACTTAAAACTAAATGAGAGAAAGACCTGGGAATCCTAGAAAAAAGCAGACTCAGGGGAGCCACCTGGGTATCCAAAGGCAGCAGTGATGGTGTCTGGTTTCTGCCTGATGCAATTGAAGATATTGCATTGGGCACTCGTGCAAGCCTATTTAATATGGGTAAATTAGATAAAGACAAATGCCTAAGATGGGTTAGACAAAGGGGCACACTAATACATATTCTATGGAAATGCCCATGAATGCAAAACCTTTGACCAGTGATGAAACTAAGGGGTACAAGAGCCATTGACACAGAATGGAAACTGAATAAATATGTTGTATGCTTAGAGATCTGGGGAGACCAAACCATACCAAGGTATAAGCTGCTATTCTGCAATACTGCCCTCATTGTGCCAAAAATACAAGTGGTTCTCCTCTGGGCAAAAGAGGAGATAGCCACGGTGTCACAATGGGCTAGGAACACTGACAGGTGCATGCAGGTGGAAAATGTTGTGGATATGTCAAGAGGATGCCTGCAAAAGTTTAAAAATCTTTGGGGCCTATGATAAGTATAATGTGACCAGGACTAACTATAAGGTTTATAAGCAAAGCTGTGACATCATATTTGCATGAAACAAGAGATTACAAATCCCAGCTGTGTTAATGTGATGAACAAATAAATAATATACTGTCCACATACTTACAGAAGGGGAAACACAGGAATGAATCTTTGCTCCACCACATCGGAATCCAGAGAGATGGCCTCAAATGGATATCCTCATACCTCACTGGAAGAACCTAGAGGATCCGTCTCCCACCGTTCACCTTAGAACCCAAGAAGATCATTTGCAGCATCTCCCAAAGATTGTCCCTCAGCCCCACCCTCTTCAACGCTTCCATGGCCCCCTTGGCCAACACTGTCAGATCACATGGACTCAACACCATCTCCTATGCCGATGACACCCAGCTCATTTGTTTGCTGTCAGAAGACCCCTTCACCACCAGAACCAACTTCCACAGTTGCATGCTGAACGTCGCCGACTGGATGATGGTCAAATGAGATACTGAAGAAGAGGAATGGAACACAACACACAAATGGCACAGAATGATAAATCATACAGGCACATGCATCAATGTTAAAATTTGCGATTCCTTATTTGCGAGAAATAAGGATTCGCAAATAAGGAATCGCAAAAATCGATGCATCACCCAAATAGCGAAATAATAGCGAATCGCAAAAATTCGCACTCGCAATTAGCGAGGTCTCAAATTGCGAGTTTGCTATTTGCGATTTCGCAAATAGCGAATTCGCAAATAGCGGAGTCGCACATTTGATGCATCTTGATGACATCACTACCAGGAAGTCAGCAGCCCAAGCCTCATTCAGTGCACAGTCATAGTGAGAGGAGGGAGCTGACTGCAGGAGATGAGCAGGAGTGTAACTTACATCCCTTACACAAAATGGATACAGCAACTGCAGAGAACAGCCAAACTGCCAGGAAGAGGAAAAATAAGTTTTCTGAGAAGGAAATAGAAACACTAATTGAGGGTGTGGTAAACAGCCATGACAAGCTGTTTGGAAAATCATCATTGAAAGTGGCAGAGCAGGTAAAAAGAAAAATCTGGATCCGGATCCAAAATAAAGTGAACGCAGTTGGGGTCATACACCGTACCATCGACGATCTAAAGAAAAGATGGTACGACCTGCGCAGTCGTGCAAAGGAACGCATTGCCAACCGGCTCAAGGAAGCCAGGAAGACAGGAGGGGGGACACCGGCACAGACTGCCAACACACCCATGGAGGACATGGTGGAGTCGACACTGCAGCCTGAAGCTGTTGTTGGGGTGACGCAGCTAGACACCTCTGGAGCGGCAAACACATCTGAAGGTAATACCATTGTCACAAACTTGAGAAGGTATTACATCAGCTCAGTACAGCGCAAGTTCCCAGAATGAAAATCCAGTACACATTTTGGTTAAAAATCAAAGTGCATTATGGGAGATGCAGGCAGGTCAGGCAGGTACTATGGCAAACACACACATAGGAATAAACCAACTCAAAATTAGTGTAACAGCTAAATATTTATTTTAACGGAAATCATGATTTCTGTGACATAACATCACTAACAGAAATTAATGCTGTTTTGCACTGTTTAACCTCACAGATGCAGAACGTGAAGATGCAGAGGACAGTGACTTCCTTGACACACAGGAAACTAGCGCCGTAGAAGTGACAGACACACCTGTGGTGCCACATAATCCATCACGTGCCCCTACCACATGCAGGGCAACTGTCCCACCACTGGTGACAATGGAATCTGATGATGAGGCACAGGTAACACCAGTGTCCAGCCAGGCGCAAGAGACACCCACGCCGACTCCTCAACCACAGCTCCGCAGTCGCACTGTCCGAGGACGGCGGCGTAGAGCGAGGTCACTAATCACACAGCTGGAGGAGCAACCTAATGATGCCTGGGGTGGTCTTGAGGGACAAATGCTCCGGGTGCAGCGCCTGCAGGCAAAAAACACACGTTTAGTGCAGGCAGAAGTTGGAAAGATGGCAGCCAATATTGCAGAACTGACGGATTGCGTGAAAGAACTGACCAGGGTTATGCAGGAGGGACATGTGTCACAGACGAGACACCATCGCCAACTGATGCAGCGCTTGGACGTGTATGCAAAATCCAATAATAGGGTGGCCACAACCACTGCACTGCTTCCAAGTAGGTCTGTGACCATGCAAACTGAGATGTCACATTGGAGTGGGGATGTGGCAAAGGCACTGGGCCAGGTGACGAATGCAGTGGAAATGATGCATGCTGCCACAAGTGAGTCAAACAATGTCACGCTGGAAGAGGGTAGTGAGGAGGCCTCAAGCATGAGCAGTCTGTCTATGCCTGTTACCACTGCGGGAAGGCGTAAGACACGCAGCAGTACCCCCTCCGCTGCCAACATGAGGGATGAAGAGGCAGCATCTGAAAGGCGTCTGGGTGTGCGTGGGAGGAAGTGATAGACTGCCATGTACACTGACATACAGACATGGTGAGGTAACCATGGACGGAGAAAACAGTTTTGACTGACTTTCAAGTCATGATTTGATTTCAAGACATCTATGTACATTACTGCTATTCCTGTGCTACTGGGCACATAAGATGTGTGCTTCAACACTCAAGTCATTATTATTTAAGATAAACATACTTTCACTGCAATATCCGTGTTTTGTCTCATCATTACTCACCTCAGAAATAATTCTGTGTTATTCCCATACGTCTCCTGCGCCCTTCTGCTGCGCTTGCCCCATGTGCTGCACGGCGGTGTGGCCCTTGCCGGTTGTCGTCCTCCGAGTCGCTTTCAGACACCTCTATTGCTAGGCCTCCCCTTGTGGCAATATTGTGTAGGATGGCACATACTGCTACTATCTTGCAGCATTGTTCAGGGTTGTATTGTAAGGCGCCACCGGTTTTATGGAGGCATCGGAAGCGGCGCTTCAACAGCCCAAACGTGCGCTCTATGATGTTCCTGGTCGATATATGTGCAGCATTATACCTCTGTTCATTGGCAGTTGTAGGATTGAGGTACGGCGTCATTATGTAATTACGCAAGGCGTATGCGCTGTCACCTACATGGAAGTAAGCAAAGGGTCAGTGGCAGTATTACATTTGCATACGGACAATGTCTGTGAGCATTAATAACACATGTTTACCAAGCAGATGTCCCTCTCCAAATTCACCCCTGACAAGACGAGTGTGTATGCCACTCTGGCGAAATATATATGAATCATGTGCACTCCCTGGGTATTGCACCACAATGTCAGTAATTATGTTTCTGGCATTGCATACTACCTGTATGTTAAGGGAATGAAAACATTTTCTATTCCTATATATGTATTCAGTTCCTGCAGGGGGACATATAGCCACATGGGTGCAATCAATGCAACCTAAGACTTGTGGGAAGCGGGCTATCTGGTAAAATTCCTGTTTAGTCTTGGTGAGGTCATGTGCGGTTGTGGGGAAGCTAATGTGTGAGTTGATCCGGGACATCATGGCATCAAGTAATCCTTTGAAGATTCTTGAAAGTGCGCTTTGTGACACACCTCCGGCTACTGCTATGACCCCCTGGAAACTGCCTGATGCCAGTAGGTGCAGGCAACATAGGACCTGCACATGTGTGGGTATGGCATTGGTCCTGCGTGTCTGTCGCTGCAGAATGGGATCCAATTCATTGATTAAATCATGGATGATTGCTGCATTGAGCCTATACTTGTCGTATATCTCATCTTCTGTCTGTCCTAGCAAAGTAATGCGGACTCTGAAGATGCGTTCCTGTATCCTCCTCCTTCTGTGTGCTGCAGCCTGGAGCCTCTTCCTCCTCGCCATCAGGTAAATCCCTGCCATTGTGAAAAGTTCAGGCTCACTCTGTGTGTGTTTAAGTAAGTTTCTGTTGACTTTGAGCTGTATCTGATTTGCACTGGTTATTACCACCTGGTTGTGATCCTTCTTAATTTGCACTTGCTATTTTGCGATTTTCAGTGAAATCGCAATTTGCGAATTTTGATGCATTTATTTGCGAATCTTTATTTGCGAATCGCTATTTGGTAAACGCAATTAGAGATTCGTAAAATTATTCTCAGAATATATTGCGATTCTTTATTTTAGCGAATACATTGGTTTTCGCTATATTTGCGTTCATGCATTGCAGCAGGGTACTTTGCAATCGCAAATGGTATATTTTTACGATTCGCTATTTTTGCGATTTTTTTTGTGCTTGATGCATGTGCCTGAAAGAGTCTAGTTCTGAATATCATGACATGGAATATTAACAGGTGGACATAAAATTAAAAGAGGAGATGTGCAGAAATTCCTAAACAGGTAAGACCCTCATTTGATATTGTTACAAGAAACCCACTTAGTGGGTACCTAATGCGATTCCATGGGAGGAGGGAGATATAGAGTGCTCGGACAAGATGGAGGCCCTCATCTTTGGGAACAACACCTCGCCATGGAACATCTCATGGTGGTCTGCTGAACTCTGACCATTTCCCACCCAACAGACCATGCCTGCATCCGCTGCATCATCTTGGACAGCAAGCTATCTTTGAAAAACAGGTAAAGCAGTCTGATCCGCTTGCTTCCACACCCTATGCATGCTCTGCAAGATCTTCAGGTTGCTTCCACTCAACACCAGAAGGACTATCATGCAGGTACTTTTCACCAGCAAGCTGGACTATGGGAACACACTCTTCGCAGGAATCAGTGCACGCCTCTTGAAGAGACAGCGGACAATACAAAACTCATCGGCATGACTTATCCTCGACCACCCCAGATGGACCCACATCAAACCCCACCTCAAGAAGCTACACTGGCTCCCGATCCAGAAGAGATTCCAGTTCAAGATGTTGACCCACACATACAAAGCCCTGCACAACGAAGGACCAGAATACATCAACAAATGCTTGACCTTCCACCAACCAACCAGACATCTACGATCCCCCTCCCTCCTTCTCGCAGACGCCTCCTGAATCCGTTAAAGCAACAGCCGGGTACGCTCCTTCTCACACTTGGCAGCCAAAGCGTGGAACGACCTTCCCCTGCACCTCAGAACGGCCTCATCGCTCCAGCAATTCAGGAAAGAACTCAAGACCTGGCTGTTCAAAAGAACAGATTACCCCAAAGCAGCTAGCAATGCAGCGCCTTGAAACCCTCACAGGTGATTTGCCATGCTTTATAAATCCCTGATTGATTGCTTTTCCCAGATATCCTCTCCTTAGGGTTCGAAGACGCTGTAAACTTGTATTAGGAAATGCTTTCTTTACATGTATATGCAAACAATTATCAAAAATCAATGGGGCCGATTCACAGAACTAATCTGAGACAAAATCCTAAACTTGCAACTTTTGGTGTTCACAGAAGGCATTTAGTAGTAGTAAAGTTAGGACTTCTAACTTTACTACTACTAAGACAAAATCCTAAACTTACTACTTTTGGCATTCACAGAAGGCATTTAGTAGTGGTAAAGTTAGTAGTCCTAACTTTACCACTACTAAATGCCTTCTGTGAATGCCAAAAGTAGTAAGTTTAGGATTTTGTCTCAGATTAGTTCTGTGAATCGGGCCCAATAACATTTTGTTTAAAAAAAAAAAAAAAACGCAATTTCTTTAACTCCACTGATCTCTTTAACTTCATCTTTCACTTCGCACAGTGCTTTGAAGTTGACACATCGTGCAGCAGAAGCGCTACATGATAAATGAGAGGATGGCATCCTTGAGCCAAAGAAGGAATGATAGGCGAAATGTGATCCTCAATAGGATTTATCAGAGTAAGGCTTCGATCCTAAATGAAATCGGGGATCAGTTTAGATTATTTACCAGGGTAAACATAAAACGGTTTACAATTAAAAAAGGACTCTGTTTAATAGAATATCTGCATTTGAAGTGGCTAACTATGTTTTTGCATTCTGACTAAGCATTAGTGTGCCCGACTCCTGCCTTCAAAAACCCACTTCGAAGCACATCGAGGGAAATGGCATTTCTAACTCTCTAAAAGACGACGTTGCTGCCACAGAAAGAAAAACTCTTCACCCTTCCGGACAGGAAGCTCATAAGTGGCTGCGCACAGCTGGCCAGAGTCTGACTGTTGATTTTGGAATGATCATCAGACATGTGGGGGATATCTGCTCTGGAACAACCTTCACACACAGATTGTGAAACCGCCATGACATCGGGTGTTACAGGGAAACGGTCCCTGGATTTACTACAGGGGGTTTTCCGAAATGATATCACCTCAGGCAGATGAAATAATTCTGAAAATATTTCCCTAATTCTAGGGTCACATTAGAGGAACTGTGTGACAGATCAGATGACTGTAAAGTGCAGGCAGGAACGAGGAGTCTGGGCCTGTGGGGGGATTATCGGGGTTCAAATGATTAGGAGAGCACAAGAGAAGAAGTGCCATTGCAGATTTCCAAGGGGTAAAGCGTGGAAGGTGTCATCATTTGCACAGCACGAGCCGCAGTTCTAGAAACCTCCCTCCACATCTGAAAATGTCCTTAGGTAGCAGGAAACATCTCTGGATTCGAGGAACCCTGCACTTTCACTGGGGTAGGTTCTGCCTCCACCAGTAGACATACAGAGCTAGAAAACGCTCCTGTGTCCAAACAGTGCTGTGTCAAACTATGCTATAGCTAATGTTCTTTAACCCCTTTATGTTATGTGAAGCCTTGAAGGAGTCCTCATAATAGCAAATGTCTTTCGTTGCTTAGCGAGGCAGTGTTTGCATATCAGAGCATTACATGGTCTGCAGATCACCCCAGAGAAATGCTTTCAATCATGCTGGCTGGCCAAGGTTGAAGAACTCTTAAGGCATAAAATAGTTTCTTGCGGTTGTAGGAAGTTTGTGGCTGCTGTGTAATAACAAGAAAATCATCTTGAAGCTGTCAGAATCCCATTCACAGGGCCATAGGCCAAGCAGGAGCTACTGGGCCCAAATGTGGGGGTTGAGGCCTTTTATTCCTGATGTCCCGAAGCCCACCCTACTATGGGTCCTGAGCAGCTGGGCCAAGTGCCCCTTCATCACTTGAGCCTAAGTAGTCCAAGATTTCTCGGAAGGGAGGTAGATCCAGGGGGTGAACAAAGGCTCACAACTCAAAATATGTTCAGTAGAAGCAATAAATGATTGTCCAGTCAAATATTTGCTTTTATGAATCAACCCTTTTCAAAGCGAATAGGTTTCGCCCTCGTGAAATGTATTTTCTTTGTCAACGGCTTTTACATGTTGCACAGCAGCAAGAGCTGCTGTGCAACATGGATTAAAGTAAAATAAACAAAAAAAGCACTATGATGCAGACAGCATTAACCACGTTGCAGCGCTTTTTAAAATGTTACTTTAAATCATGTTGCACAGCAGTCTGCGCTGCTGTGCAACATGTAAAAAAACTGTGTGTAGGGGGTTAAAGTAACACGAGCATGGGAAAGACATCGGCTAGCCAGGGGTGGAGTTGGGTGAGACCACAGGAAGGAAGGGGGTAAAACAAAAGTGAGGGTGACATACATTTACAAAACCAGCACAGGGGTTGGGGTAAGTCAAGCAACACAAGGGAGGAGTGGGTGTGAAAGACATTGGAGAGTGGGAGGGGGATTTTGGTGAAACTACAGGGAGCGGGGAGAGGGCGGGGTGAAAGAGAGGGATGGCAGAAGCATGTACTCTCTTAAGAGTGCATGCCAAAAGTAACAAACATTGGCAAGGCCAACATATCTTGCCAATATGAGGTCTATTGGGTTTGTCAATCTTTTTTTATTTAGCTATGCTGTAGTGAAGATGAAGCCAACCGATGCTAAATATTAGGTGGGCTCTAAGCAATGGTACATGTTTTTTTAAGATAACAAAAATTCTTCTCTAGCATATGAGCTATCTTAGGCGAGACCTAATAAGTGCCTGTGCTTAAAGTATACCTGTGTATGAATTCAGAAAAGTAACAACAATGCTCTGACTTTGCTGTTTTTTTCATTAATTATATTTTGTGTACTTACTTTGTGAAAGCTTCTATTACGTACTTGAAAAAGAGGAACCGGGAGTTTTTTGGACAGGTCCAGCACAAGTACTCCCTAATAGTAATAGTTTAAATGTATGGGTGTGCAGTTCCTAAGGATATAAGTGGTAGTCAGGTATCTGGAATAACCTCCAAATGGAGGAAGTGCCCTCACACACCCCGAAAGGTGTCATGCTTCATCATTTGGGCGTGCTCCTCGTCAGGCCGGCGCTGCAATGCCCGACGGGCACCCTCAAAGGGGCCCTTTGGCGGAGTTCTTTTGAAAAAGCCGTTTGGTGAGTGAGAGTATGTGAACTGAAGTGAGTAGTGTAGTGAGTGTGATTTAAAATAGGTTTAGGGAGACTCTTATTAAATACATTTTATTAATGCAGCTCGCTAACCTAAATAAAAAACAGTGTAGCTTGTATCGGAGATAATGATCCTATAGAGCATATATACTATTTAGTTTTGGTCAACATGTTTCTTGCCTCATCAGCCCCTAAGGGGTCTATTGGCAATTCATCAGGACCATAAAAGGATAGTATCTTAATAGTCTTACACTACTGCAGGGCTGGTGTATTCAATTTGGCAGATTAATCAAGTCGCCATCCGTGCTATCTCGTACAAGGTTAATGGTCACCTTGTATCGTTTCAAGACCTGAAAAAAATAAGGTGGGACAAAAGCATAAAATAATTATGGCTTTACAATTGGTAGACATTTGTATTATTGCATACCATTCTTAAAACCATGTTTACAGATGGTGGCCTGTGACAAATAGATCAATCCACACATACTCGCGTGTGTCAAACTAGTATTGGCAACTTGTTGTCTTCAGAACGACTAGTGGCATACAATCTGCCCGTGTTTGTGGTTGGTGATGCTGTTGTCTAAAATTCGATGCTTTTGGTGCAACAAGGACAAATGCGATTAAGTTAACGAACAAACAAGTTAACAAACAAATCCCTTTTCGTAGCCTCATAGTTGTGCCTGGATACAGTGATTTTTTGCTAGCGAACCTATATTTATAGTCATATAGTCACGTGAAAAGCTAAACTAAATAGTATATATGCTCCATAGGATCATTATCTCCGATACGAGCTACACTGTTTTTATTTAGGTTAGCGCTCTGCATTAATAAAATGTATTTAATAAGTGTCTCCCTAAACCTATTTTAAATCACACACACTACACTACTCACTTCAGTTCACATACCCTCACTCACCAACCGGCTTTATCAAGAGAACTCCGCCAAAGAGCCCCTTCGCGGGTGCCCGTCGGGCATTGCAGTAGTGGCCCGACGAGGAGCACGCCCAAATGATGAAGCATGACACCTTTTGGAGTGTGTGAGGGCACTTCCTCCATTTGGAGGTTATTCCAGAGACCTGACTACCACTTATATCCTTAGGACCTGCACACCCATACATTTAAACTATTACTATTAGGGAGTACGTGTGCTGGACCTGTCCAAAAAACTCCTGGTTCCTCTTTTTCAAGTACCTTTAGCACGACGGCCCAGCCGTGGAACCTTCACTTCTAACTTTTTCCAAGTTAGAGGAGGTAGTCATGGACGCCTCCAAGGAAAAAGGGTGTTCTCTTCACACCTTTTTCTTCATTTTATATATTCTGTATACCTTGATACCTTACCATACTCCCACGTGCTTTGCGCACCATGGAGCAAAACCAAGGCCTCACCTTCAGTGATGACCTGGTGACCGAAATTCTTAGAACGCCTTTTCTTTTAGACCCGGATGGCGCAGGAGCCTCAAGCAGCAATGGAGGCAATTGGAACTCGATTATCGACATGAAAAAACAACTGATGAAAATCATCATGCATGGCGCAATAATGACGGAATACCTTTGAGTAAATATAGCTCCTAATGGTCTTATTGTGGCCAATGTCCCTCAGATTTTCCTAGAAGATGCCAAATTCAAGGAAGAATGGTCCCTAGTTGCATGGAAATGCACTAGGGACTGGCTGTTTTTAATAATCTAAGCAGCCAAACGTTTGGCAAATGATCTTATAATTAAGATCACTATAGCGGAAGGTGATTTAAAAGCTAGCATCACAAAATCATCTTTTAAAGCTAAATTGGCTGAAATAAACAATGAAGTATCTGAAAACAAGGAATACCTAATGAAACAAAAAGTGACCAAACTCCAGAAAGACATAACCAAATTTAGTAAAGAGAAAGTGTATCCCTAACTAAAAGAGGACTACCGTCCCGCACATGAAGACAATTTTTCCGATGAGAGCCAGTCTTCAAGAAAACGGTACTCTTCCAACAGTAGCAACTCCAGCTCAGAAAGCTGGGGCCCTGCACACAAATGAAGAGAATTACCTCCAACAATGTATGGGTTTGGTATGCCACCTTTCCAGGGGCCCCCGATGTGGCAGTACCCAGCTTTCCCACATGGTCCTCAGCAGCCCTTCGCTCCCTTCCAACAACCCACTTTTTTAGGCAGAGGTTGGGGCAGAGGGAGAGGAAGAAGAAGGGGCGGACAACACCGACGGAAACAGGTCCAATGGCAGGACCAGAAACAACCCCAACATATGGAGCTCAGAAGCCACTTGGAGAAGAAAAACTAATAGTCAATCTCTCTACTAGAACTATTAGTGAAGTAGAAAAGAAGGTTCTTTGCAGAGGACTGGGTTTTGTTCCAACACCCAAACAAGATGATTTCAGAACGAATTGTGAATTGCACAATTTCTTCCGCAAAATACTATTACAAGCGTTCTTTGCAGGAAAACCAAATACACCTAAAGTTGACTCAGGACTTCGGAAACCATCCACCTTTACACCTAATGCCAGTATGGTACCAACTGAAGTTCTCACCTTTGAAAAAGCAGTACTAAAGGAAATAAACACCAATAAGTACTACAAGGCCTTTCACAATGTCTCAAAGTTAGAAAGTGAAGCCATTCGGAAATTGGCTAATGACACCTCAATTGTTATTAAAGAGGCTGACAAAGGGGGGGCAATAGTGATCATGTCATCTTCTGAATATAGGAACGAATGCCCCCGCCAAGTACAAAATACGCGGTAGTACACACCGATACAAGGTACGACATAGCACGGCTGGCGACTTGATTAATCTGCCAAATTGAATACACCAGCCCTGCAGTAGTGTAAGACTATTAGGATACTATCCTTTTATGGTCCCTACGAATTGCCAATAGACCCCTTAGGGGCTGATGAGGCAAGAAACTTGTTGACCAAAACTAAATAGTATATATGCTCTATAGGATCATTATCTCCGATTCGAGCTGCACTGTTTTTATTTAGGTTAGCGAGCTGCATTAATAAAATTTATTTAAAATGAGTCTCCCTAAACCTATTTTAAATCACACTCACTACACTACTCACTTCAGTTCACATACCCTCCATCAGCAAATGGCTTTATCAAAAGAACTCCGCCAAAAAGCCCCTTCGCGGGTGCCCGTCGGGCATTGTAGCACTTGCCCGACGAGGAGCACGCCCAAATGATGAAGCATGACACCTTTTGGGGTGTTTGAGGGCACTTCCTCCATTTGGAGGTTATTCCAGAGACCTGACTACCACTTATATCCTTAGGAACTGCACACCCATACATTTAAACAGCTTCTATTATGTGACATACTACCAACCTAAAACCGTCTTTGTAATTACAATAGAACCTATCTGTGAGTTTCGTAGAAGTGTATTTTTCAGTAATATTTTTTAAAGTTGTGCTCTGGTTTCCCCACAGGGCGTGCCGTTGTTACAGCAGTTGCTAAAAACAATTATTTCTCTGCACACTCCTGAAAGAGGTGATGCAAATGATGAAGGTCTAGTTAGTTGGGGGGTGACGTGGTTTCCAGTATGAAGATTCCACTATGCATGATTGGAATTCTCACACCAGCAGTGGGTTGTTTACCTGCACAACCCATGTTGACACTGCTGCAGCTGAATTTCACCATCTGCCTGCTGTGCGTCCCAGCAAATTCAACCAGAGCTGCTGGACTCTTTAACTGAGAGTAGAGAGCAGAGCGAGACATCCAGCCCATCCGGAATCTGAAACTCTGAAGTAAGTCACAGTGGAAAGGGAGGTTTTGGAATTGTGCGTGCCCGCAAAGGCCGCGTTACCAAGCACAAACACTGAGGGTTTCGTTTGGAAGCAATGCAGCAGTTCAGCAAGAACTTCTAGGCCACAAGACCGCCACAGGAGATACCAGAGGACAATTAGAATACCCACACTGTTCTAGACCACAACAGTGAAGAAAATGGAAGCGAAAGCAAGAAACCTGTATCCAACCTGCAGCGCACATGCAGTGACGTAAAAGTCTACAAAGAGATTTGTAACGTTTATGCAAGATTGTAAATTATGGCTTTGGGTAGTTGCCATGGGTGAATTTGGCATAGTCTGGGCAGTGTGGAGAAATAATGTATTTGAAGGAATAAAAGTTTGAGCGGAAATGATGTTGCTCTCTTCTTGGTGCCACATGAGGCTTACAGGAACTGCAGCCTGTAGTTAAAAGTCAAAGAAGATTTGGCATGGCTAATAGGCAGCGGCAGCTCCTCCATTATGCGGAGGAGGGTCGCCCTGCCTGCTGCGAGTGCAGCAGGCTCACACATTAATAAAATGGTAAGAAATACCATTTTATTAATGTGTCCAAGGCTCAGCGCGATGGCAGGGGGCGGGGCTGGACAGTGCAATTGCACTAGCAATGCAGCTCCCTGCCAGTGCGCATATCAGATTGGCCGGCTGCCTACAGCTGACCAATCTGACCTCACACTTCAGAGCCTGCAATCCTAAGGCTGAGAAACAGCCAAGGGATTGCAGTCGCGGGCCCCCAGCCACAAAATGAGCACTGGGTTAGTCTGCTCCAGCCAAACCTGGAGCTGCTACGCAGCTCCAGGATTGGCTGGTTTTGCATTGTACTAGGGGGAAGTCCTCTCCTTTCCACCCAAGTCAGCCAAGCAGAGCGCCAGGAGGAAGGAGACCGCATCCAGAGCCTATACAGCGAGGACATGGAACTGAGCGTCGGGTGGCAGGTAAGTTCTTTGTATATTTTTTTATGTGTGTTGCTGTCTCTTTCCCCCTCCTCCCCACCTCCCCATCATCCCCCGAATCCTCCACCCTGCCACTCCGCCCTCACACCAGCCGCTACAGCTAATAGGTTCACCCGAGACACTCCTAAATTTGTAATTTGTGATTATATTTAGGGGGGAAACATCGGTTACAACGCGGTCTTTACACCGCAATACGTTTACAACGTGGCCATTACAACGCAAGTCGTTACAACGACTTGCGCTGGATGGCGCTATACACTAAGGAATAGTATGATTTACTATTCCAACACCTTCCCTACTGTTACGTAGGCTGGAGTTGGAATAGTAAATCATACTATTCCTAAGTCCAGCGCCCTCCAGCGCAAGTCGTTGTAACGACTTGCGTTGTAATGACTGCGTTGTAGACGTATCGCGGTGTAAAGACCGCGATGTAATGTCATACATTCTATTTAGGGACACCAGTGCTGCAATACTAACTCACGCCAGTGCTGTAAGATTTTCTCAGTCTGCCAATAGGTAATTTACTTTAATTAGATGTCAGGGACTCTGAAAGAAGAGCAGAATGTGAGGAGCGTTTGAGAAAGCTGCTGTACTGTGTGTGTTAGGAGCAGACAGAGCAGACAGAAGAGTGGGGGCAGGGGGAACTGCAGGCGTCCAGTCTGGTGGCTTTTCATGCCCATGGATTTGTGCACAACCACAGAAGAGCCTCTTGTGTCCCTTGTCACCCCTCTGTGAGGTGGCTTCACTGACATATTTATTTTATACCTGAAGAAAATGCAAGCATTTGAAGTGCTATGATAGTGGCATGGAGGTGGGTATAAGCAGCCCGGATGTGGGAGTGGTGTGGGAGGCGGGTGAAAGCAAGGACAGGGGAGGTGGGGAGGTGGCCTGCAAAAACATGCACTCATTAAAAAATGGAAATCAGTTAATGAGATTGTGCAGTAACAACACATCCAACTTACAGTTTCGTTCAGCGAAGAGATGAAATCCTTAACTTCGACATCAATTTGACCACCACTTACTTACAAGTATGGCTGCATGTTGAAAAGTATAAGAAAAATACTAGCCACCAGAAGCAGCAATTGGTCCAGGCTCCCATGGCAGGACAAAGTCATAGATGGGAAGCCTATGAGGAAGACAGAGGCGAGGAACTGGTGCTGATCAATTATAAGCAATTATACAAGATTGACGTGGGAACCAGCCAATGGAATATAAAGTAACGTGGGGGCCACATAGGACCCAGACAATGGTAAGTAAAGGTAAGTAATGGGTGGGCTCTAAGCCCCTTTTAAGGTTTTTCTTTTTAAATACAAGATATTTCGCAAGCACAGCACAAGGGCTGTGCAGGAGGATCCTAAAAAGAAGTATTTATATGCAAACACAAGGTCACATACAACATTCAAAAACAATACACACAGTCTCATGAGGTCAGAGGGCTCTCAGTGTCCCTGAGTCCCATTCCTCTCTCGCGAGTGGTTATTACCCATTCACTACAGGCGACATTCAGGGGAAGCCCACCAGCAAACAAAGTCTCAAGAGTCTTACTCTGACTCTTTAGTAAGGTCAAAAAGTTCCAGCGCAGAAGCACTATATGGCCGGTAAGTTCCCTAAGGGCTATCTGGCCAGTAAATCAGTCTTATCTGCACCAGCAAGATCTGACAAACCGGAATCTTGCAGCGCACTCCCTCTGTGGGTGGTGAAGCTGCAGCGGCTGTATCCGGTAAGTTTCTCACACGAGGCCCAGGAGGGGCAGCGGTTGAGTGCCCTCGAGTTGCTCACATGCGGTCCTGTGGATGCAGTGTTCAGGGGATCCTCGATGCTCCTCCGATGCTGGTAAGTGTTTTGGGATCTTCCCCACAGGTGGGGGGGGGCTTGTGATGCTCCTGGTGCTGGTCATCAGTCTGAGCTTGAACCAGCTTAAGTCTGTGCAGTGGCCTGCTCCTCACAACGATGATCTCAACCAGACCACACTCCTTGCTTTGTCCTGGTGGCCTCCCTGGCACATGTGGTCACTGTCCTCACTAGGTACACGGGCTATGGCCAGATCGGCATAGCAGCAATCTTCATGGCCATCCCACCTGGCATACACGGTAGCCGACTTAGCTCGACACAAGGGCTGTGGCCTGATCGATATAGCAGGCCTACCTGCAGTACAGGGTCACCACACAGACAATAACCTGATTGGTGCAGCAATGTTCACAGAACCCCCACTGGACCTCGCTCCCATCAGTGCTCACCTCTTCCTCACAAGGCACACTGGTGTTGGCAAGCAGGCAGGCACTGGTGCTCCAGGGGCAAGTGGTCTTGAAGTCCCTGTGTGATGTCTCCTCACCCAGCTGTCTGGGAGACTGGCATTCCTGGTCACAGGCATAAATCTTGCAGAGCTTCTCCTCCTCGCACAGCTTGCCTGGCTGCTTGACAGGTAACAATTGTGACGATCTCCAGCTCCCCTTCTATTAGCCCATTTCCAGACTCCTCTGCCCTACTCTTCTTCAAGAAAGCAGTCTGTCACAACAGGAGCGACTTTAAATCTGATAGCCCCACAACTCAGGCCATGGGAGTGACGAGAGGACATCTGGATGTCAGCCACAGTGATATGTGTATCAAAGGGTTACCCCAAGCCTCAGCCCTACTCTTTATTATTATTCTTATCAGCCCCATCTCCTTTCTAAGATGTTGCCAGGCTCCTTCCTAGTGACCTCTCTCTGAATCAAAGATCACCCTTGAAGTGTTCAGAAGAGTCTGGCTCTCCCTTCCTCCATTGTGTCCCACCCAGCTCACAGGAATGCAGTTAGCCCTGGGTCTCCCAAAATGAAATGCAGACTTTTCCATGTTTTGTGCCATTCACAGGCATGCATACACCCAGCACATGCATATAATATATATCACTGCACACCACTACATCCTTCATGTGTTGTAACATTCACAGGTCCACATATACACAGCACATGTATAACAAGCGTGCACTGAGTAGCACTACACACTGATTGATGTAGGCCAAGAGTGAGTTAAGCTCGCAGCAGTGGAACTTTAAATGAGTGAACCTGTAGGCCTCACTCCAATGACACAGGTAAAAGGGCCTGTTTACGTCTACTGATCGCGACATGGTATGTTGCAACCACTGCGCTCGTGCTGCTTAACTCCTGGCAAAGGCAGTAGCCCTTCACCATCCATGAGGGTAACACATTAGGCGCCCCTCCCAGTCCAAAAAGACTGCTATCCATGAGACAGGACTATGGCATTGCTCACACATGGTGCATGTTCACCCGTTACAACAAAAATCAGCATCAAGGATCCAGGAATCATTGCATTTAGGATGCTCAGGGCACAGTTGCACATCTATCGCCATGCGAGTGACTATTCCATCCCAACAAAAATATAGACCATTAGCACTGTCCTAGCCCATTTCATGTTTGTAATGTGGGAATTAAACATCCATTGGCAACCATCTTCAATCAAAGGAAAGCACAAATGCTGTTTGCATTTGTTAGCACCTTAAGAACATAGAAGAGATTAACCAATTCACAGCAATTCAATACTAAGCTAAAGTAGTGAGCTTGTCATTAACCCATGCTTGACAAAACATGCCCCTTAAGATGTCTGGAGATGCATGCATGTATCATACATACTGATGCAGCGCGTACAATAAAAACTATTCTCCTCCTAGGTTACTTATAGGTCATCCAGGGGCAAACTATATTTCTCATATCCACATGACGATGGGGCCCATAAACATCGTCTAACACACACGCATACACTCCTGGATTTCCTTTACACCTTTGTGAAATTCTGTACTCCTAGGAGAAGCATGAGAACTAAATGGAGAACACCTTTTATGTACCGCTGGAAGAGCCAGGATATCTTATTACCTTATTTTGTCCCTTTATTTTAGTTATTTCTTAAGATATTCCTGCTCATTATTTGTCGATGAGTCATTCATTTAAGAAATTAGTTCATAGTGATTAAGACCAGCTGAATCACAATAAACAATTTCCTATGTCACAATCATTTAGGAAAATAACCACTGAGTCATTTTGAGTTTAAAGAATCTTAAATTTTATATAATTTTAAAAGCATGAAAAGAATTTTTAATACTTTATTCAATTATTCAATCTTAAATTCACAATTTTATTAAACATAATCAATTTATTGCAGAAAGGAAATTTTTGTCATGAAGCCAAAACCCTAATTACCTGCCTAACTTCCTAATTTAGCCTAATGATTTCTAACCTAAGTTAGGAATTAGAAATAGCCTGATTCTCATACTCAACTGAAAAATTAAGACAGCAACAGCAACTTCAGCTCGTCAGCATCAGCTACCTGCAACCCGTCTCCTCTAACAGTCTTTCAGCATCTCCCGCTCAATAAGGGATCAATCAGGACCACCCAGCACTGGAAGCCACCAACACGACTCTTCAACTCCTCTCCTGACTGTGACTGCAACCACGACTCTCGAACTGCCTGGAACTCTGACCCCCTCCCACTAAGAGTAGGCCCTCTTATACCCTAATTCCAACTTTGCTAACTAACTGTTGCAACATTAATATCACGCTTTTCTTTCATTGGTCCATGCATGTCAGCTTATTCATTCTTTAATCAAGTTCTCTTGGATTCAAGGGTCCTTGGATCATTTCCTTTCCCATACGCTTAAACATTTCCATCCGATTCGATCAGTTCATTTGTAACTTCTTTCGACACATTTGAGAACTCCGCAGTCATTGTCCTTTCTCTTAGACTTGCTTCTCACGGGCGCTCTGCTGATCATCATGGCACACTATCAGTTCAATTAGGTCACACCAGCCTTGACCATTTCTCGCATCCTAGCCTCTCAGAGACATCACGAGGTTCCAGATTTCTTCAATCTCATCCCGTACCACGTGTCCCCTTGCGCCTGCGCACATCTTCCCACTGGCGGCCATTTTATATCGCCACTCGGTTCTACTTTAGAAGCACTAATTTGAGGCAAATAAAACATAATTAAAATAGAGAAAAATATCCCTTTCGTTTCCCTCCCGTCTACGTACCCCAATTAGTTGTTACCTAGCAGAAAGCAACATTTAAGCTGTTCCTTACTTACCATCACTATTTGTTTTTGCAACTACACGTTTTATTTCTATGAAGCACAATAACATGCATTTTTTTTTTTTTTTTAGTACGCATTTATTTTTACGTTATAATTAGACACATAGACATTTATTAATAGATTATTTAGCACACATATTGGCATATTACCATTCCCACACATACAGTGTTGATTAATACATTTAAACGAACATTTTATTTAATTAATTATAAAATTTGTTAGGGGTTACAAATTTTATTTTCCCTGCTCCATCAATCCCCCTTTGGTGATTTTTAAATCACCACATAAAACCCAAGTCATACTTCTTTTCAGGCAGCATGTCTTTCATCCTTTGCCTTCTGTTATTTATACATCTGTTTCTTCTTCATCTTGCCTTTTAGTCTCTTTATACATGCTTTCTTTCATTTTCTCCAACTCAATTTCACCCATTTCTCTCTCTCTTTCTCTCATTATTCTGTTATTTCTTCTTATCTTATTCTGTCTTACTTTTCTCTTTATACATGTTATTACTATTTTCAACATCATTGCTAATAATATTACTATAGTTGCTACTATTATAACTTTCCCTATCACTAGTCTACTCATCCTAGTTAACCAATTCGCTACTGAGGAAAACCCTCTACCAAGTTTTCCCAAAACACTTTCAACCTCCAGTGGAACTAGTTCTTTGTGCAAACTTGTAATATTTGTAATATACTTCTGTATATTTTCACTGTTATCAGGAATGTAAGTACAACAATGTTGGACTTTCAACATTCCACAGACTCCACCCTCTTTCGCCAAAAGAATATCAAGGGCAAGCCGATTTTGCATCACCATAGCTCTCATGGCAACCATTTCGGTATTTACCATTAAGAACCCTCCCGCAGTATCTGTAGATAAACGATCTACTACTGTGGATAACTTCCGAATTTTAAATGCATTCAAAGATATTCCCACTGCTGGTATCAATGCTCCAAAAATATCACCTACAATTTCAGAAAAACTTTCCCTCTTTCTACGTGTAAATCTATTAATCATCTTGTATGTTCCCTTTTCTTCTCTGTCCATGTGAAAATTTTTTGGAAAGACCAGGCCTACATAGCAAGTTCCGTACCAATGGTCCGGTAACCTGTAATAAGCTCTATTCCCACAAATATAATAGATACCTGGAAATATTGGGTCCTTTCCACCTTTGAATCCCCAACCTCCCAGAATTTGATAATTGTCATGGCAGATACTGGAACCTACAAAGTAATTGTCATAGACTGTCTTATTTCTCTTAATGCACAACTTTCCTGTTTGCGGCCAGTCTAATGTCATTGCTGCATTTATCTTTTTCCCTTCATGATTTCCTTCCTCAAACGTCCATAAGCGTTTTCCTTCCTCTTTTATTGCTTCTTTCTGAAATTTCATTCTTCTTTCTTCAACCATATCTAAAAATACCTTTTCTTCTTTCTTTAACTCACAGGTAAGGTTGTTACTAACTATTTCTTCTAACATTAATTTTCTATGTTCTAAAAAAATTCTCCTAAAACTTTTGCTGGTTTTACTTTGTTAAGTTCTGGTACTACTGGAATGTTTGCAAAAATCTTATCTATATCAGTATAATAAGATTCTAATCTACCTGTTTTATAAAATAAGCTTGCTATTACACTACATGTTATTCCATAAGTCAAAGGTAGGTGATGATAAGTCACACCTTCGGATACTGATGCAGGCAACTGCATACAAACATAACAATCTCTTACTTCCATTGTTTTTACGTACTCATACAACAACTTTGTAAAAACATTCTTTGAAAAATCTGTTACTGACCTATCCTTATGCAACTCTGCACTACTTCTTAAAATAACTGGTTCTTTAATATTAGTTTCTTTTTCTGGTTTAGTATCATTCTTTGCTTCTATCACAGCTACACTAATAGGAATTGTGATTGCTAAAACTATCCATATGGTCATTAATAACCCTGTACAAAAGCAGCACATTTTGCACCATCTCTTTATAAATTCACATTTATCTCTTCTATCCCTATTATTTTCCATTTTTCTTTTTCTATTTGTTAAGTTTCAGAAAATTGTGTCACTACACCTCAGAAATGACTTAGATGCCACTCTGCTTTCAAAAAGTCTTTGCTTGGTACTTTCTTTAATTCTCTCCAGAATTCTTTCCGTTGTCACATCCGGTGATTTGTCACGTCCAGTAAATTTGTCACGTCCGGCAGAAGCACTATTAGTCTTTACTTCAGTTTTGTTGCATCTCACCTTTTCCCATCCGACTTCTCAGTCTCTGGTTTCCGTGAGTGTTTTCTTCTTCTTTGTAATCAGTTAGTGCAATATACAGCCATTCAGGTGACTTAAATTTTGTATTCACTTTCTTTGTCCTTTTGGACTTTTGTAATCTTTTTCCACTGGGTTTTTCTTGTCCCTTTTGACTTGTTACTTCATTTACTTGTTCAGCATCTTCGTCTTCCGCTCTTATTATTCTATATCTCAATTTTCTTACATAGCTGTTGGGCCAATTATCTCCTTTTCTTGGCCTTTTGGCTTCACCTTCTCTTTCTTCTCTTTCTGATTTCCAATTTCTTTTTCTTGATTCAGTCTTTGCTTTTTCCTCTCCTCCACTTTCTTCTGTTTCTGTTTCAACTGTCTCACTATTGTCTCTTATTTTGAAACTTATAATCTCGTCATCTCCTACTGGTGGATCTGTCTTCTCCTTTTTGTTTTCCCCTATTACTGTCCCTCCTCGGGGTTCTTCCGATTTGGTGTTTTTCTCCTTTTCTGTTTCTAAATTTCCCTGTTCTCCTGTTTCTCTATCTATCCCTATTGCTCCTCGGGGTTCTTCTCGATTTTCTAACCTTTTGTGTACTTATTTCCCTACTTCATCTATTAATATTGTTTCTGAAGGATTTCCACCATAACTTGTACTTGGTTGTTCATCTAACTCAATTTCTTGCTCAGTTTCTTCTCTAATTGGTTTATAACCCCAAGTTCTCTTTCGGAATTCTTCCCAGTTTGCAGCTGAATCATCAGATCCTGAAGTTGTGTCAGATATTTCCAGATGTCGACTTACAGGTCGATCTTCAAGTTCTGGAACTTCTGAATTTCTTTCTTCTTCTTCTTCTTGTTCCTCTTCTTCTCTAGAGGTGTTTTCC
The DNA here is from genome assembly GCA_963921515.1 of Calotriton arnoldi. Lineage (NCBI taxonomy): Eukaryota > Metazoa > Chordata > Amphibia > Caudata > Salamandridae > Calotriton > Calotriton arnoldi. The sequence goes on along the minus strand of CAWUFW010002337.1, from coordinate 453,481 downwards.
GTTGGGGTCTCCAGATGTCGACTTTCAGGTCGATCTTCAAGTTCTGGCACCCTTTCTTTTATCTTGGTTGTCCCAGCCGTTAAACTTTTATCCCACACTTCCAGACGCCGACTCACATGTCGATCTGTAGGTTCTGGAATTCTGATTGTGTGGCTGGCATGAACCCAGTTCTTCACTCCTGCACACTTGACAGCAGTCGTTGTTACTAGGATTACCTGTCTTGGCTCATCCCAACGTGGAACTAGACAGTTTCTTCTCTTGTGGATTTTTATGCGGACCCAGTCTCCTGGATTCAAGTCGTGGGCTGGTTTTCTTTCAAGAGTGGTCGTATCCGGTCCAACCTGATGAAACACAGAATGCACCACATCAGCCAGTCCCTTGCAATAATCCAGTACTAGATCATCAGTTATAGTTAATAACTTGTTGACAGGTACGTGTGCTTGTCTCATTGCTCGTCCCATGATCATTTCATGAGGACTGAGTCCCGTTTTCTTTTCTGGGATGCTTCTGATGGTCATCAGAACAAGAGGCAGTGCATCCGGCCATTTGAGTCCTGTAGCTTGACACATTTTTCCTAATCTGTTTTTAATTGTTCCATTAATCTGCTCTACTACCCCAGAAGCCTCTGGTCTGTAGGCACAATGCAATTTTTGTTTAATACTCAGAGCTTCACAAATCAATTGGATCAACTCATTTTGGAAATGTGTTCCTCTATCTGTCTCAACCGTGACTGGAAAACCATACCTTGGAATGAACTCTCGCAGCATAAGTTTTGCCACTGTTGTTCCATCATTCCTTCTTGTGGGGTATGCTTCCACCCAACGAGAGAACAAACAGACGACCACTAGAACATATCTTAATCTGTTACTAGGGGGCATCTCAATAAAGTCCATCTGTATTCTTGTGAATGGACCTCCTTCTCGTCCTATTGTTCCTAGACTCACTACAGTTTTCCTTCCTGGGTTAAACTGTTGACAAATAAGACATCTTTGACAAAGACTTTCAGCAATGGCTCTGAATTTTGGGTTATACCAGGTCTGTCTAAAAAGTCTGATCATTGCATCTCTCCCAATATGAGCTTGTCCATGGTACATCCGTGCCATGTCTGCAATCATGCTATCAGGCATAACTGGTCTTTCATCTCTGTATACCCACACACCATTATTTTCCTGCCTTCTACATCCTGCTTGTATCCAGTAATCTTTTTCCTCATCTCTCGCTGTTTCTTGTAACTGCCTTACTTCATCCCATGTTTCAACAGTATTAGTGAAAAGCAAAGGACAAGAGACATGCTCCCTTTCTCTATTTTTGTTCAGGGACGCCATGTTTTCCGCACAATATCTAGCGATCTCATCAGCATAATTATTGCCGACCGCTATGTAATCTTCGTTTTTCTTATGCGCCTTGCACTTCACTACAGCTATTTGTTTAGGTAACTGTATCGCCTCAAGCAGTTTTTTAACATACTCTCCATTTCTGATAGGTGTTCCTGCAGATGTCAAAAATCCTCTTTGTGACCAAATCTGACCAAAATCATGTACGATGCCAAAACCTTATTGGCTATCGGTCACAATCGTGATTCGTACATTTTTCCCCAATTTACATGCTTGAATCAAAGCAATTAGTTCCGCAACTTGGGCAGACCTAACTCCTTTCAGACAAGACGCTTCCATCACAGTTGCCACTGTGCATACTGCGTAAGCTGCGCTTAACACTCCTTCTTTTGTGCGTAAACATGAACCATCTACAAACATGACATAATCCGATTCCTTTAACGGTTCATCTTTTATGTCAGCTCTTGGTTTTGTGCAATATTCCAGCACATTCAGACAATCATGATCTACTTCGTCTTGCTCAATTATACTCTCTTCATCTGGCAATGATGTAGAAGGATTTACATTTATGCATCTATCTATGGTCACATTTTCAGCACTCAAGATGACTTTTTCGTACTTAGTCAGCCGACTATGTGTCATGTACTGTGTTTTTGTTCTTGTCAAAAGAATTTCTACTGAATGGGGAACATACACTCTCAAGGGATACCCCATCACTATACCTTCACTTTGTTCCAGACTTACACAAGTAGCAGCAACTGCTTTCAGACACCCAGGCAATGCTTTTGCTATAGGATCTAAAACAGCTGAGAAGTAAGCTATAGGCCTCTTCATGGTGCCGTGTTTTTGTACCAGTACTGAAAATGCACATCCATTTCTTTCACTGCAGTATAACTCAAAATCCTTCTCATAATCAGGCATGCCTAATGCAGGGGCCTCACACAGTTTCTTTTTCAATTCTTTGAAAGATTTCATTTCTTCTTTGTTTAACTCAAAAGGGTCTTTTACATCTTTCTTTGTCAATTTTTGTAAGGGTTTTGCAATCAAAGAAAATCCACTTATCCACTGTCGACAATATCCAACCATTCCCAAGAACATTCTTACCTCTCTCTGAGTCATTGGTGCTCTCATTCCTTGAATCATTCTTACTCTTTCTGTCGCTATTTTCCGCACTCCTTTCTCAATTTTATGTCCTAAATACTGGACTTCTTTCTGACAAAACTGTAATTTTGAAGGAGACACTTTATGTCCTCTTTTCTCTAAATGGTTCAGCAAAGCAATTGTGTCACTTACACATGCTTCTTTGGTTTTCGATGCCACCAATAGGTCATCGATATACTGCACCATCACTGATTTTTCTGGCATCTTCAAATCTTCCAGAGATTTCTTTAGAATCTGATTAAAAATTGAGGGGCTTTCTGTATACCCCTGTGGAATTCGGCACCATGCCAAAATACGCTCTCCGAAACGGAATGCAAATAATGGCTGGCTATCTGGATGCAAAGGAATAGAGAAAAATGCATGACACAAATCTATCACAGTGTACCACTCAGCTTCATGCGGAATTTGATATAGAATCACTGCAGGGTTTGGCACTATTGGACAGCATGGTACAACTATTTTGTTTATCTTTCTCAAATCCTGTACTATTCTATATGTCCCATTTGGCTTTTTCAGTCCCATAATAGGTGAATTACATGGACTGCTCATGATTTCTTTCAGAATTCCTTGTTCAATCATTTTATTTATCACAGGAGTTATTCCTTCAATTATTTCTGGAGTTAATTTGTACTGTGGCGTGTTTGGATAAATTATCCCTTCTTTCACTGTCACTTTTACAGGATCAACTTCTCTCATTAACCCAATGTCTTCACCTGTAAAATCCCACACACTTTCTCTTACAGCACTTTTTAGTTCTTCTGGAAGTTTTTCTGCATCAAATGCAGGAAACAAACCATTTGTTTCAGGTTCTTGATTCATCAAAGTTACCTTGTACAAAACATCTTCATCTGAAGTCTGAAAACCTATTCCATCTGGCGTACAATAAATTGTGCAATTCATTTTACACAAAAGGTCCCGACCCAAAAGATTTACAGGACTACAGTCGCACACTACAAATTTATGCATTTTGCTAAAAGAACCAATTTTTACTTCTACCAATTCAGTAAGTGGGGTTTTAATCTGCTGATTGGCTACTCCTACCACTTGGATGTATTCACCTGAGAGAGGAAGGTTCGGAATTTCCACTGACCTAACAGTAGAACGGGTAGCTCCAGTATCGACAAGGAATGTTACGTTTGCACCATTCACTTCTCCATCCACAAAGGGACCAGACTGATCTACCTCTAGAGTTGCGCCAAGCACGCACTCTTTCCCCTCTCCTGCGCACCGTCAGAAATTTTCATCCGGGTCATCCTCACTCTGACGCAACCAATACTGAGAAATGTTAGCTGCTCGCGGCAACTGTGTTACCTGCTCTCCTCCGTAGAATCCTGTTTCTGTACTGTATCTTTGCTGGTTAACAATGTTGGGAAGTGGTGGTTGTGGCACCTGACTTTGTTGAACAACTACCTCATTCTGCACCTGTGGAGTTAATGATTGATGTTCCGGATTAGGTTTAGGTGGGAACTTACACTCATTCCTCCAATGCCCTAATGTTCCGCAATTATGACATGGCCATTTCTTCTTTGCCTCTTCTAGGCTCACCTGTCCTTTTCCTTTACCTATGTTTGGTCGCATCTTATTCTGTCCTGATTCATTTCCATTATTATTGTCCAATTGGGCTTCTTGTTTCTCTGCCACTTTCACTTGTGCCCACATCGCCTTTTCTTTCAATTTACGCTGTTTACTTTCTATTTCATCACTACAATACTTAGCATACCTCAACACCTCATCTACACTTCCATTTTGCCAGTTTATCATATGTTGTTTAATCATATCGCTTATTTCTTGTTTCAAGCCAAACACAAATCGGTATACAAAATGACTCATGTCCTTTTCACTCAATTCCTCATAACCGCTATACTGCTTGAAAACCAATAACAAACGTTCATAATATGCATGTACAGACTCCTTACTTTCCTGTGTAGTTCTATCAATCTTAACCCAATCTGTCTCTTTGGGAGGAATCTTATTCTTCAAAAAGGTAATCACTTTGTCGTATTTCTTCATCACATCTGGTCCTGGAGCTCCTGTCTTAGGATCTCTTGGATATTCTGTAGTTGGCCAGTCAACTGTAATCTTACATTCTGACCACAGATCCGTTGGTACCACTATGTCAAACAATCCATCCAAATCTATCCACAACACTTTTGAGACCTTTACAAACCTTTCTACCTGTCGGTACCATTCAACTGGCTTCTCTCTTAGTTTTGGAAAGTCATTTGTAAATGACAGGATGTCCTGCCTAGTCCATGGAACATGCACATAACTACCACCTGGAGTTTCTCTCATAGGGTATTCTTTAACAACAGGTTCCTTTTCTATTATCATAAAAGCCAATGAACCTTTGTCTATACTTTTCTCATTCTTCTTTGTCCATCTAACCTTCCATCTGTCTACATCACCCCACTTTCTCAACAAAACAATCAACTCTTTTATCTGTGTCAGCCTTCCTGCTGTATTCAAATTTTCAATATCTTTTTCACAAAAATCTACTCTGTATGGTTTCTGCAATGTTTTTACTTTTGCAAAATCTATTCCAATCTCACTAGCCACTTCTTCTAGTTTGTCATGCAAATTCTTTGCCCTCCATGTTATACTTTTGCACAGAAACATTATTTCATCATCCTGATAATTTTTTATCTTCTCAGTACCAATCGTTCCTAGTATTAATTCTTCCATGTCAATTTTTAATCTGATCACATCTAATGGTTTTTCTTCCGTTTCTTTTATTTTAAAAGCTTTTATCCACTCATTTAACTCATCAGGAGTCGGACCTATGGGAGTACTATTTATTTCTGTCCAATTTCCACTCTTTTCAGGTGTCACTGTTGCAGATTCAGTTACCATAGGTATTTTCCTACCGTTACACTCATTTACTGTTAAATTTTCAGGTGGACTTGGTCTGTAAGCACTAGCCAAATTGCTTGTACCTGGACTTATTTCCATTCTTTCCTTTTCTCTCTGAAATTGTGAACTCAAGGGAATCACCAAAGATCGCTCATCAATTTTCTGATTCTCAAAAACTGGTATTACTGGACCTATTGTTACAGGCACAGTAACTGCTTCCATATTTTTCGTTAATTCTCTAATTTTCTCAGTTAGTTCTTTGGTTGTCCTTGCTAATTCGCTTGCATTGTCGCTTTCTATTCCCTCATGTTGAGAAGCTCTCAATTGTTCTTGTGACCTGTTTACTTCATTTCTCTTTTCCGGACTTTTATTTCGCATAGTCTCTAATGGTGGTGCATTTGGTGTCACCACTGTAGAACTCTGCTGATACGGAGGTGGATTTCTATTTAAAATATCTTCCAGCAACTCGTCATCCGTTTCGCTCTCATGCATATACTTTTCTCCCTCTAAATGTTTCTTTTTCTCAGTCCGTTTTTTCTTAGTCCCTTCCTCAACTGTAAAAGCTGGAAACAAACCTCCTGTCATGTTAGCACATCTCCATCGTTTTATTCTGTCCTCATGATTCATTCCCCACAATCTTCCGGGCACAAACTCATAACCTTTCATTCCTCTGAACCTTTCTCGCTCGTACATCTCATCTTCCCATTCTGTTAAAGCCTCAAACTGTGTTGGTCTAGGTCTAGGTTCCAATTTAAAAATTTTCTCTCTTAAATTCCGTAAAACTGCTACATTAAAAGAACCATTTTCAGGAAAAGCCAATGCTCCATCATTCTTTGTATATTTTACCCAATTGTCCAACCATATGCACGTATGATATCCATATTTCAGCATCATATGTGAAGCTGCTGATTTCGGCGGAGGAATTACTTGTCCCTCTCTAGTCACAACCTTTTTATCTTTCTTAAAGAAATTCTTCAATTTCGTCGTCCATGACGTTCTCTCCCTTTCATACTCGTAATACGGCATGTCTTCTATTTTGTTTTCTCTTTACTCTAACGCTGTTTCTGTGTACGGAACTTCGTCCAATTACAGCGCGATTCACACTAACGTATCAATCAGAACAATTTCCACCGTCCGCGAACCAACCAATCCTAGCGCGGCACTTTTCTACGTCACTCCTGCTCTGTGTTCACGTGTCTAACGCACTATCCAATCCTAGCGCGGCACTTTTCCACGTCACTTCTACTCTTTACCCCTCCTTTACAAAATTTATCGGCAATTTTTCTTTTCACTGTTTTCTTCGTTAGGTACAACAAATAAACAATTCCATAGTCTGATTCGCTAAACAAAGTGACAGCTTTGTCCTTTTACACAAGAATCCTGCTTTTCCAGTAGGCAGCGCTTACCTCTACCCTACCACAGAATTATTTACTCTCGCCGATAAAGTAGCACTTCCCTCTACCTTACCCTTCTTTCAAACAAACAATTTACTCGTTTCTCTGGGGATAAGACACATGTGGAGACTAGGCTCCTGAGAATTAAGGCCAAAGTTTCACAAGTAAACGTGATTTGCTATTTCATTTACACACTTTTCACACCGAAATCCCTAACATAACACAACCTGCGTTATAACCAAAATGAATTCAGACCATGTACCAAATTCCATGTGACTTCTCTTGTCACACGTGTTCCACTTCCTACATCCCAGAAGCGTGAAAACTTACATATAACATAACGTGACTCAACATATAGTGTTAGTCATCAAAAAATAATCAATAATCAATAAACAATAATCACTAAACTAATCTATAGAAAACCATAACTCTGCTACCAAGAAATCTGATGCAGCGCGTACAATAAAAACTATTCTCCTCCTAGGTTACTTATAGGTCATCCAGGGGCAAACTATATTTTTCATATCCACATGACGATGGGGCCCATAAACATCGTCTAACACACACGCACACTCCTGGATTTCCTTTACACCTTTGTGAAATTCTGTACTCCTAGGAGAAGCATGAGAACTAAATGGAGAACACCTTTTTATGTACCGCTGGAAGAGCCAGGATATCTTATTACCTTATTTTGTCCCTTTATTTTAGTTATTTCTTAAGATATTCCTGCTCATTATTTGTCGATGAATCATTCATTTAAGAAATTAGTTCATAGTGATTAAGACCAGCTGAATCACAATAAACAATTTCCTATGTCACAATCATTTAGGAAAATAACCACTGAGTCATTTTGAGTTTAAAGAATCTTAAATTTTATATAATTTTAAAAGCATGAAAAGAATTTTTAATACTTTATTCAATTATTCAATCTTAAATTCACAATTTTATTAAACATAATCAATTTATTGCAGAAAGGAAATTTTTGTCATGAAGCCAAAACCCTAATTACCTGCCTAACTTCCTAATTTAGCCTAATGATTTCTAACCTAAGTTAGGAATTAGAAATAGCCTGATTCTCATACTCAACTGAAAAATTAAGACAGCAACAGCAACTTCAGCTCGTCAGCATCAGCTACCTGCAACCCGTCTCCTCTAACAGTCTTTCAGCATCTCCCGCTCAATAAGGGATCAATCAGGACCACCCAGCACTGGAAGCCACCAACACGACTCTTCAACTCCTCTCCTGACTGTGACTGCAACCACGACTCTCGAACTGCCTGGAACTCTGACCCCCTCCCACTAAGAGTAGGCCCTCTTATACCCTAATTCCAACTTTGCTAACTAACTGTTGCAACATTAATATCACGCTTTTCTTTCATTGGTCCATGCATGTCAGCTTATTCATTCTTTAATCAAGTTCTCTTGGATTCAAGGGTCCTTGGATCATTTCCTTTCCCATACGCTTAAACATTTCCATCCGATTCGATCAGTTCATTTGTAACTTCTTTCGACACATTTGAGAACTCCGCAGTCATTGTCCTTTCTCTTAGACTTGCTTCTCACGGGCGCTCTGCTGATCATCATGGCACACTATCAGTTCAATTAGGTCACACCAGCCTTGACCATTTCTCGCATCCTAGCCTCTCAGAGACATCACGAGGTTCCAGATTTCTTCAATCTCATCCCGTACCACGTGTCCCCTTGCGCCTGCGCACATCTTCCCACTGGCGGCCATTTTATATCGCCACTCGGTTCTACTTTAGAAGCACTAATTTGAGGCAAATAAAACATAATTAAAATAGAGAAAAATATCCCTTTCGTTTCCCTCCCGTCTACGTACCCCAATTAGTTGTTACCTAGCAGAAAGCAACATTTAAGCTGTTCCTTACTTACCATCACTATTTGTTTTTGCAACGACACGTTTTATTTCTATGAAGCACAATAACATGCATTTTTTTTTTTTTTTAGTACGCATTTATTTTTACGTTATAATTAGACACATAGACATTTATTAATAGATTATTTAGCACACATATTGGCATATTACCATTCCCACACATACAGTGTTGATTAATACATTTAAACGAACATTTTATTTAATTAATTATAAAATTTGTTAGGGGTTAAAATTTTTATTTTCCCTGCTCCATCAATACATACTACAATACCATGTGATCTTGACTTTACCCTGCAATGGTGCACAGACTCTGCCAAATATATGGGCATCCATATTCACAGGGACCACATGGAAGTGATTTGCCGTAATAATCGGCCTGCGTTAACAAAATTCAAGGCACAGGTGGAGAGGTGGATTAAGCTTCCACTGGGCCTGGTTGGGCACATTGCAATTATTAAAAATGATAGTGCTACCCCACTTTCTTTATTTTTATTCCTAATGCTCTTACCAGTAGTTTATTTGCTTCTCTGCGTAGGTTGCTCATTCGATTAATATGGGCCGGTTCTCGGTCTCGTGTTCGCTGCGAGGCCTCACACTCACCTATGAGCGCGGTGGCTTTGGAGTTCCTGACCTCCAACTCTATTTTTATATAGCTCAAGTGCATTATGCTTAATACTGGTGTCATCCTGATGCCTGCTTGCCATTTCTTAAACCCGAACGTGCACAGTTACCACATCCCCCTCAACACTATATTGCCCCAAGGATTGCCGCGTGATCCTCATACAATTCAAACGCTAGCCACTACTAGTTGGACCTGGTTCAAACTTCTGAGATATCTTGGTGGGGATTTTCTTTATTCCCCTCACATTCCTCTCTAAGGCAATCCTTGGCTCCCGCTTACTCTTGAGCTTCGGGTGCAGCGTACACTTGGCACGCATGAACTGTGGGTCATGGGTGACCTATTCCTGGAGGGAGTGTTTAGGCCCAGCACTACAATCTCTAACATGGATCAATTGTCGATCATGGATAGGTTTACATTCCATCGTTTGCAGTGTATATTGCGGGCAGTGCAGCCTACCTATCCGTCTGAGCCCCAAGATTTTGCACCGCTTACATTACTGATCACGTCACCGGATAATAGCCATCTGGTCTCTAAACTATATCGCACTTCCGTTCAATTAAAGCCTACTGGGCTGGATAGAGCCCGGGTAGCCTGGGAACGTGATCTGGGTGCTTCTTTGACAGATAAGGTTTGGTATTACTGCTGTATGTAGACTAAACTAGTGTCAGGAAATCATAGACATAAGATGTTACACTATCAATATCTACATAGAGTTTACACTACCCCCGATGCACTGGCGAAGTTCGACCTGGCTAGGTCACACCAATGCCCGAAATGTAGGGCTGACTATGCAGACCTTTTCCACCTGACATTGACATGTGAGATGATAGCAGCCTTCTGGAAGGATATTTTTTCCACTCTATCTCTAATGATTGAGCGACCACTCTTAACTGATCATCTTATGGCTTTATTGGGGTAATTTAAACCATTACCACTGGGGCTGCGTCATTTTACTGCTGTAGCTTTACGTTTAGCCAAGCAGCAAATTTCATTACATTGGGGCGCCCGCACCCCCCCCCCCCCCTTCAGTGGCAGCCTGGCTGAAAGACTTGTCTTATTGTGACACTAAATCTGAGTTATATGCTTCACTGCAATGGATTAAATCAAAGCCCAAAGGTATATGGAATCCACTGCAGAGCTGTTTGTTGTCCATGCTTGACCCTGCCGATGATGCAACAACAAATTCATTATAAGTCTTCTGCCATCTATTGTATTGATATCGCTTTACATCATTGTATGACTGCTAATGTGCCTTTATTCTTCTCTGATATATGATATGCTTTGTTCCTTTATATATCTTCCTTTGCCTGTGTCTCTGTACTTCGGATGTTTTATTTTTTCCCTTTCTTGGGTAACCGGTTGTACCTTATGTAAGTCACTTTTTTCTTTATTGTGATTATAATATTTGGCTTCTCTGTCTGTATTTGTTGAAAACATGAAAAAAAAGCTTTAAAAAAAGAAATCCCACACCAATTTATAAAAATAGGAAATATTTTTATGAACGAATAGACACCAAAATTACAAAAATTCAATGTAGGGAACCGGAGATATGGATTTTAAAGATTAACCACTTTATAGTGCTTAAAAACCTATAGCAACACTCCGGGACATCTGGTCGCGCTTGACCGGGGCAAAGTCAAAGATTGAGGCCAACCGCGATGGAGTCCTGATTGGATACACTAATTTTACCTTGACACTTAGAAACTTTTCTGGGTCTTTTTCTTCCGAAGTCGCTCAACCCTCTACAGCAGGCCGGATTCAGAGAGGTTACATCAGCTTGACTTTCCAGGAGGCCCCGGTCAAATACCAAAAGTCTGGAACTCCAGAGCTTTCAGCAGGACGATCCTGAAATCCTGCCTGGGTCGCAGTTGAAGATAGTTGGCTTGACTCTCAACGTCGGGTTGATCACCTCATGGAGCTTTTTCACAAAAGTTCTCCAAACTTCAGGAGATGCTTCCTGAAGTACTCTTTGTAGGTTCAAAGTGTTCAAAACACCAATCCAAAGGTCTAGAATCTCCTAGATAGTCTCTGGGATATCTGGACCATCATTCCCACAATGCACCTGGCCAAATCCTTAAAACTCCACTGGACGCACTCCAGGATGGGGACTCTTGGTGGAGATGATGCAGGCGGACTCTGTTAACCCATAGCTTGCAGGGAGTCTACTCCTTAATCCTTCTTGAAGCAAGGCACATGCCCCAAGGCTGTACTACCAGATTGTGCAGCAGATGAAGTCAATCAATCAATCAATCAGGGGTTTGTTAAAGCGTGACTACTCACCCGTAAGGGTCTCAAGGCGCTAGGGGTGGGGGGTGCAGGTTCCATCCATCAAGGAGGGGGTCTGTCGAAGAGCCAGGTTTTGAGGTTTCTTGCGAAGATGGGGAGCGATGTTGTCTGTCTGAGGTGGAGCGGAAGGGCGTTCCATGCTTTGGCCGCGAGGAAGGAGAAGGAGCGGCCTCCCGATCTGGTCTTTCTGGTGCGGGGGACCACGGCATAGGAGAGCTGGGCTGATCGTAGGGTCCTTTGGGGTGCGTGGAATTTGAGTCAGCTGTTCAGGTATGCTGGTCCGGTGCCGTGCAGGGCCTTGTGTGCGTGGGTGAGCATCTTGAAGGTGATTCTCGCCTCGACAGGGAGCCAGTGGAGTGTGCGCAGGTGCTGGGAGATGTGGCAGTGTTTTGGCAGGTTGAGGACCAGTGTTGCGGCGGCGTTCTGGATGTTCTGTAGCTTGCGGGTGAGGTTTTTGTTTATTCCGGCATAGAGTGCGTTGCCGTAGTAGAGTCTGCTGGTGACCAGGGCGTGAGTGACGGTCTTTCGGTGTTCGAGGGGGATCCATTTGAAGGTCTTACGAAGGAGGCGGAGGGTGTGGAAGCAGGAAGACGAGACAGAGTTGATCTGGCGGTCCATTTTGAGCTCGGAGTCCAGGATGATTCCCAGGTTGCGGGCGTGGTCCGTGGGGGTTGGCGGGTTTCCAAGGGCGGGGGGCCACCAGGTGTCGCTCCAGGCATCGGGGTTTGGGCCCAGATGAGTACTTCTGTTTTGTTGGTGTTTAGTTGTAGGCAGCTGTTTTTCATCCATTTGGCGACGGCTTCCATGCCTTCTCGAAAGTTGCGTCTGGCGGTGTTGGGCTCGTTGGATAGGGAGAGGATGAGCTGGGTGTCGTCTGCGTATGACACGATGTTGAGTCCGTAGGTTCTGACGATGGGGGCGAGTGGAGCCATGTAGACGTTGAAGAGCATCGGGCTGAGGGAGGAGCCCTGGGGGACTCCGCAGGTGGTAGGTGTGGGGTCCGAGAGGAAAGGGGGGAGTCTGACCCGCTGCGTCCTGCCGGAGAGGAAGGAGCGGATCCAGTCAAGAGCCTTGTCCTGGATTCCTGCGTCGTAGAGTCTGCGTATTAGGGTGCGGTGGGAGACTGTGTCGACGCCGCTGATAGGTCGAGGAGGATGAGGGCTACTGTTTCTCCTTTGTCCAGTAGGGGGCGGATGTCGTCTGTTGCGGCGAGGAGGGCGGTTTCCGTACTGTGGTTTTTTCTGAAGCCGGATTGGGAGGAGTCGAGGATGTTGTGTTCTTCAATGAATGTTGCGAGCTGGCTGTTGATGGCTTTCTCGATGACTTTCGCTGGGAACGGGAGCAGGGAGATGGGTCTGTAGTTTTTGAGGTCGGTGGGGTCCGCTGAGGGTTTCTTTAGGAGGGGGTTGACCTCGGCGTGTTTCCAGTCGTCGGGGAACGAGGCGGTCGCCAGGGAGCGGTTGATGGTGTGGCGGAGCATGGGTGCGATGGTGTCGGCGGCTCTGTTGAAGATGTGGTGGGGGCAGGGGTCCATGGGGGCCCCTGAGTGGATTGACTTCATTGTCTTCAGTGTGTCTTCGGTGGTGAGGGCTGTCCAGTCGTCAATCGCTGGTTTCCGGGTGTCGGGGGTGGTTGGTGAGGGTTCAGTGTGTTGGTTGTCTTCGTCGAAGTTGTCGTAGATGCTCTTGATTTTGTGGTGGAAAAAGGTGCTGAGTTTGTCGCAGAGGTCTTGTGAGGGAGGGATGTCGGTAGACTCGCTAGTGGGTTGGGCGAACTCCTTGATGATGCTGAAGAGTTCCTTGCTGTTGTGAGCGTGGGTGGAGTTTCTGTCTTCAATTGCTTTTTTCCTCGTTTCTCTGATGAGTTGATGGTGGGCGTTGGTGGCGGCTCTGAAGTTGTCGTGGGCTTCTGTGGATTTGGTGTTCCTCCAGGCCTTTTCGAGGCGGCGGCATGTGTTCTGGACTCTCGAAGTTCGGTGGTAAACCATCTGGCTTTCTTGGCGCGGGTATTGTTGTTTTTCTTGAGGGGGGCTATGGTGTTGGTGCTGTCCGAGATCCATCTATGCAGGTTTCGGGCTGCAGTGTTGGGGTCGTCGTTTTCCGCGATGGTTGGGGTGGAGTTGTTGAGTGAGGAGGTGAGCTGGTCGTCGGTGATTTTGGTCCAGTTTCTTCGTGTAAGCAGGTGCTGGTGTCTGTGGATGGTGGGTGTTCTGAAGGTGAAGTGGACGCAACAATGGTCGGTCCATGGGAGTTCGGTGGTGTGGCTGAAGGTGATGGAGTTTCCTGTAGTGAAGAGGGGGTCGAGGGTGTGTCCTGCTGAGTGCGTGGGCTCGGTCACGATCTGGCGCAGTCCAATGTTGTGGAGGTTGTCCAGGAGGGATGTGGTGTTGGGGTCCAGTTGGTTGTCGAGGTGGAAGTTGAGGTCTCCCAGCAGGGTGTAGTTGGTGGATGCGATGGCCTGCGGGGAGATAATGTCCGTGATGGAGTTGGCGAAGGGTCCACGGGGTCCAGGGGGTCGGTAGATGAGGGTTCCTCGGAGGGTGGCGGTGGGGCTGGCCAGTATCTTGAAGTGAAGGTGTTCCATCAGTTCTGTGGGCTCGTCAGTGAGTGTGCTCAGGCGGAGGCTGGATTTGTGGACGATGGCGATTCCTCCTCCTGGGCGGGTGGGGCGGACCTTCCTGGAGATCTTGTATCCTTGGGGGATGGCGATGTCGATGTCCGGTCCCGAGGTGGTGTTGGTCCAGGTTTCGGTGAAGAACGCTACGTCCGGGGTGGTGCTGTCGAGGAGGTCCCAGATTTCTGTGGCGTGTTTGTGGAGGGATCGGACGTTGAGGAGGATGCATTGCAGGGTCTTCGGTTCGGTTGTGTTCTTGTGGGCGGGTTGTGCTGGATCCGTGTTCTTGGCGGTGCTGCAGGTGTGCCGGCAGCGGTGACAGCTGAAGGGTCCGTGGGAGTCGGCTGGTGATGCTAGCTTGCAGTTGTTGTTGCGGCCTGGGTTGAGTGCGTGGAGTGCTGCTGGGTCGTAGCATTGGTGGGGCGGAGGTCCAGGGTTCCTGGCGCTGGTCGCGGTCGGGTCGCAGACGGGCGCAGACGGGCTTGCCTTTGACGTGCCTTCGGCGCGCCAGCGGCGCGCCCGTGGCCCGCGGGGACAGGTCTTGCTCGCCTGTCCCCGCAGTGGCCGCCATTAAGTAGGGGTCGGGGAGGGCTGGACAGCTGGGAGGCGGGAGCGGGGAGGGGAGCTGGATTGGGCCGGTCGCGCTGGGGGGGAGGGGCCGCGGGGGCAGCAGCGGCGGGGAAAGGTAAAGGGAGGAAATAAGGGATAAAGAAAAAAGGGAAAATAGGCAGAAATAAGGCACAAAAGAGCAGAGATGCAGAAAGGTGAAAGATAAAAGAGGGTAGAAAAACGAGTGAAAACAAGTGAAAGGGCAGAGCGAGAGGAAGGGAAAATGAGCAGAAATAAGGCACAAAAGAGCAGAGATGCAGAAAAGTGCAGAAAGGTGAAAGATAAAAAAGGGTAGAAAAACGAGTGAAAGAGCAGAGTTAGAGGAAGGAGACAGAGGTCCACTGGACCACCAGGGATGAGGCGCAGGGAAACCTGTGGGTGGAGGAGGGCCTCGATTCACCAACACTCGAGAGTGCAGGGGCAGAGGCAGGCCTCACTTAATGGTGGAGCTGCGAGGGTGGGAGAGCAATTTCACTGACAATGAATCAGTGGTCTTGCTCGCCTGTCCCCGCAGTGGCCGCCATTAAGTAGGGGTCGGGGAGGGCTGGACAGCTGGGAGGCGGGAGCGGGGAGGGGAGCTGGATTGGGCCGGTCGCGCTGGGGGGGAGGGGCCGCGGACGCAGCAGCGGCGGGGAAAGGTAAAGGGAGGAAATAAGGGATAAAGAAAAAAGGGAAAATAGGCAGAAATAAGGCACAAAAGAGCAGAGATGCAGAAAGGTGAAAGATAAAAGAGGGTAGAAAAACGAGTGAAAACTAGTGAAAGGGCAGAGCGAGAGGAAGGGAAAATGAGCAGAAATAAGGCACAAAAGAGCAGAGATGCAGAAAAGTGCAGAAAGGTGAAAGATAAAAGAGGGTAGAAAAACGAGTGAAAACAAGTGAAAGGGCAGAGCGAGAGGAAGGGAAAATGAGCAGAAATAAGGCACAAAAGAGCAGAGATGCAGAAAAGTGCAGAAAGGTGAAAGATAAAAAAGGGTAGAAAAACGAGTGAAAGAGCAGAGTTAGAGGAAGGAGACAGAGGTCCACTGGACCACCAGAGATGAGGCGCAGGGAAACCTGCGGGTGGAGGAGGGCCTCGATCACCAACACTCGAGAGTGCAGGGGCAGGCCTCACTTAATGGTGGAGCTGCGAGGGTGGGAGAGCAATTTCACTGACAATGAGTCAGTGGTCTTGCTCGCCTGTCCCCGCAGTGGCCGCCATTAAGTAGGGGTCGAGGAGGGCTGGACAGCTGGGAGGCGGGAGCGGGGAGGGGAGCTAGATTGGGCCGGTCGCGCTGGGGGGAGGGGCCGCGGGGGCAGCAGCGGCGGGGAAAGGTAAAGGGAGGAAATAAGGGATAAAGAAAAAAGGGAAAATAGGCAGAAATAAGGCACAAAAGAGCAGAGATGCAGAAAGGTGAAAGATAAAAGAGGGTAGAAAAACGAGTGAAAACTAGTGAAAGGGCAGAGCGAGAGGAATGGAAAATGAGCAGAAATAAGGCACAAAAGAGCAGAGATGCAGAAAAGTGCAGAAAGGTGAAAGATAAAAGAGGGTAGAAAAACGAGTGAAAACAAGTGAAAGGGCAGAGCGAGAGGAAGGGAAAATGAGCAGAAATAAGGCACAAAAGAGCAGAGATGCAGAAAAGTGCAGAAAGGTAAAAGATAAAAAAGGGTAGAAAAACGAGTGAAAGAGCAGAGTTAGAGGAAGGAGACAGAGGTCCACTGGACCACCAAGGATGAGGCGCAGGAAACCTGCGGGTGGAGGAGGGCCTCGATCACCAACACTCGAGAGTGCAGGGGCAGGGGCAGGCCTCACTTAATGGTGGAGCTGCGAGGGTGGGAGAGCAATTTCACTGACAATGAGTCAGTGGTCTTGCTCGCCTGTCCCCGCAGTGGCCGCCATTAAGTAGGGGTCGGGGAGGGCTGGACAGCTGGGAGGGGGAGCGGGGAAGGGAGCTGGATTGGGCCGGTCGCGCTGGGGG
This sequence comes from Calotriton arnoldi, assembly GCA_963921515.1. Lineage (NCBI taxonomy): Eukaryota > Metazoa > Chordata > Amphibia > Caudata > Salamandridae > Calotriton > Calotriton arnoldi. Next base: position 436,760 of record CAWUFW010002337.1, on the reverse strand, counting down.
GATGGGCCGCGGGGGCAGCAGCGGCGGGGAAAGGTAAAGGGAGGAAATAAGGGATAAAGAAAAAAGGGAAAATAGGCAGAAATAAGAGATGCAGAAAGGTGAAAGATAAAAGAGGGTAGAAAAACGAGTGAAAACTAGTGAAAGGGCAGAGCGAGAGGAAGGGAAAATGAGCAGAGATGCAGAAAAGTGCAGAAAGGTGAAAGATAAAAGAGGGTAGAAAAACAAGTGAAAACAAGTGAAAGGGCAGAGCGAGAGGAAGGGAAAATGAGCAGAAATAAGGCACAAAAGAGCAGAGATGCAGAAAAGTGCAGAAAGGTGAAAGATAAAAAAGGGTAGAAAAACGAGTGAAAGAGCAGAGTTAGAGGAAGGAGACAGAGGTCCACTGGACCACCAGGGATGAGGCGCAGGGAAACCTGCGGGTGGAGGAGGGCCTCGATCACCAACACTCGAGAGTGCAGGGGCAGGGGCAGGCCTCACTTAATGGTGGAGCTGCGAGGGTGGGAGAGCAATTTCACTGACAATGAGTCAGTGGTCTTGCTCGCCTGTCCCCGCAGTGGCCGCCATTAAGTAGGGGTCGGGAGGGCTGGACAGCTGGGAGGCGGGAGCGGGGAGGGGAGCTGGATTGGGCCGGTCGCGCTGGGGGGGAGGGGCCGCGGGGGCAGCAGCGGCGGGGAAAGGTAAAGGGAGGAAATAAGGGATAAAGAAAAAAGGGAAAATAGGCAGAAATAAGGCACAAAAGAGCAGAGATGCAGAAAGGTGAAAGATAAAAGAGGGTAGAAAAACGAGTGAAAACTAGTGAAAGGGCAGAGCGAGAGGAAGGGAAAATGAGCAGAAATAAGGCACAAAAGAGCAGAGATGCAGAAAAGTGCAGAAAGGTGAAAGAATAAAAGAGGGTAGAAAAACGAGTGAAAACAAGTGAAAGGGCAGAGCGAGAGGAAGGGAAAATGAGCAGAAATAAGGCACAAAAGAGCAGAGATGCAGAAAAGTGCAGAAAGGTGAAAGATAAAAAAGGGTAGAAAAACGAGTGAAAGAGCAGAGTTAGAGGAAGGAGACAGAGGTCCACTGGACCACCAGGGATGAGGCGCAGGGAAACCTGCGGGTGGAGGAGGGCCTCGATCACCAACACTCGAGAGTGCAGGGGCAGGCCTCACTTAATGGTGGAGCTGCGAGGGTGGGAGAGCAATTTCACTGACAATGAGTCATTCAATGAGTCATTCAGATTGCAGGCCTTTGGTTGCAAATCCAGATTCCAGCAGGGCAGTCTTTCTTTTCCTTGTAGTTTCAGGCAGCAGATCTGAGAGACTATGCAGTTCACATATTTATTCAGTGTTCTGGGGCAACAAGCAGGGGGCACCTCTTCCCAATGAGATGTTGGGTGCGAATCACTGTCATAATATCGACAGACACAATATCGACCTACATTTTTATCGACACAAAAATATTGATGACACTAATATCGATACCCTATTCTTAATTAAAAAAATACACTATTATCGACCCCAAAATATCGTCATCCAAAATTATCGATTACAGTAATATGGAACACATAATTATCGTTATCTAAAATATCGAACATCCTTTAAAAATATACATGTCCAAAATATCGATCACAATAATATAGACAGCAATATTATCGTTTTTATAATAATATCGACAACTCAAAAATAGATAAAACACACAAAATTAAACACCATAAATATAGTTAAATAAATAAACATACACTGCATATAAAATACAAGCAAATACATAATTTTAGAAAATAGTAAAACATATCTTAAAACATTAAATGATAAATACACTATTAATAACCATTTAAATTTTATACTTACATTATGTACACATATTTTTTAACATCACATATAATATAATACACATTTAAATAATTCAGCAAGTGAAAAAAAAAACGGACTCTTAATTAGAGTTTTCCATATATAGAAAACAACTACCAAAACAATTAAAATCAATCAATCAATCAGGAGTTTGTTAAAGCGCGACTACTCACCCGTAAGGGTCTCAAGGCGCTAGGGGTGGGGGGGGTGCAGGTTCCATTCCATCAAGGAGGGGTCTGTCGAAGAGCCAGGTTTTGAGGTTTCTTGCGAAGATGGAGAGCGATGTTGTCTGTCTGAGGTGGAGCGGAAGGGCGTTCCATGCTTTGGCCGCGAGGAAGGAGAAGGAGCGGCCTCCCGATCTGGTCTTTCTGGTGCGGGGGACCACGGCGTAGGAGAGCTGGACTGATCGTAGGGTCCTTTGGGGTGCGTGTAATTTGAGTCGGCTGTTCAGGTATGCTGGTCCGGTGCTGTGGAGGGCCTTGTGTGCGTGGGTGAGCATCTTAAAGGTGATTCTCGCCTCGACGGGGAGCCAGTGGAGTGTGCGCAGGTGCTGGGAGATGTTGCAGTGTTTTGGCAGGTTGAGGACCAGTCTTGCGGCGGCGTTCTGGATGTTCTGTAGCTTGCGGATGAGGTTTTTGTTTATTCTGGCGTAGAGTGCGTTGCCGTAGTCGAGTCTGCTGGTGACCAGGGCGTGAGTGACGGTCTTTCGGTGTTCGAGGGGGATCCATTTGAAGGTCTTATGAAGGAGGCGGAGGGTGTGGAAGCAGGAAGACGAGACAGAGTTGATCTGGCGGTCCATTTTGAGCTCGGAGTCCAGGATGATTCCCAGGTTGCGTGCGTGGTCTGTGGGGGTTGGCGGGTTTCCGAGGGCGGGTGGCCACCAGGTGTCGCTCCAGGCGTCGGGGTTTGGGCCCATGATGAGTACTTCTGTTTTGTTGGTGTTTAGTTGTAGGCAGCTGTTTTTCATCCATTTGGCGACGGCTTCCATGCCTTCTCGAAAGTTGCGTCTGGCGGTGTTGGGCTTGTTGGATAGGGAGAGGATGAGCTGGGTGTCGTCTGCGTATGACACGATGTTGAGTCCGTAGGTTCTGACGATGGGGGCAAGTGGAGCCATGTAGACGTTGAAGAGCATCGGGCTGAGGGAGGAGCCCTGGGGGACTCCGCAGGTGGTAGGTGTGTGGTCCGAGAGGAAAGGGGGGAGTCTGACCCGCTGCGTCCTGCCGGAGAGGAAGGAACGGATCCAGTCGAGGGCCTTGTCCTGGATTCCTGCGTCGTAGAGTCTGTGTATTAGGGTGCGGTGGGAGACTGTGTCGAACGCCGCTGATAGGTCGAGGAGGATGAGGGCTACTGTTTCTCCTTTGTCCAGTAGGGTGTGGATGTCGTCTGTTGCGGCGAGGAGGGCGGTTTCCGTACTGTGGTTTTTCTGAAGCCGGATTGGGAGGAGTCGAGGATGTTGTGTTCTTCAATGAATGTGGCGAGTTGGCTGTTGATGGCTTCCTCGATGACTTTCGCTGGGAACGGGAGCAGGGAGATGGGTCTGTAGTTTTTGAGGTCGGTGGGGTCTGCTGAGGGTTTCTTTAGGAGGGGGTTGACCTCGGCGTGTTTCCAGTCGTCGGGGAACGAGGCGGTCGCCAGGGAGCGGTTGATGGTGTGGCGGAGCATGGGTGCGATGGTGTCGGCATCTCTGTTGAAGGTGTGGTGGGAGCAGGGGTCCGTGGGGGCCCCTGAGTGGATTGACTTCATTGTCTTCAGTGTGTCTTCGGTGGTGAGGGCTGTCCAGTCGTCAATCGCTGGTTTCCGGGTGTCGGGCGTGGTTGGTGAGGGTCAGTGTGTTGGTTGTCTTCGTCGATATCAACCAATAAAAACACACAATAAAAACACACAATATTAAAAGGAACCAATGAGGTTAACCAAACAATTAAACAAACACTATATAAAGAAGGAAAACTTATTCTTATTTTACACCTTAAACCAAAAACAATAAGGAAGCCAAAACTCTGCCGGATATCTACCAGAAGCAAGGACTTCATCAAAGAAAAAACTATTGCATTCTTTAAAAAGTAAGTAAATTACCATCTATAAAATAACAGTAATGCTAATCTTCATAAACTAATATTTATCATACTCAAATAATTAATATATATCTTTTTTTATTTATGTCTCCTCTACAGATAATTCTCAAATCATCAAAAAAATAACAGATCACCTCCTAAAACCATCTTACTAATAAAGTAAGTATTCAGCAAAACGCCTTTTAAAAACATGTAAAACACCAAACCAAACCCCAACTCCATCCCAAACACCCACCCCACCCCATGTACAAATTTTACAAAATAAGTAAAAATATGTTTTACTCTTCCTACAGAAAAATCCACAACTTAACAGGATTCAACAAACAAACAAAGAACATCTCCATTTAAAAGCATCTCAAAACCAACATTGTAAGTATATTTATAAGAATGTGTATTTATTAAGACATAAAAATGTATAATATTCATTTTTATTAATCTTAATATACATTTGTTGTAGAATTTACCACATCACAATGACAGAAGGCGCCCAATTTATAACATCCCAAAAAGGAAAAATGTTGCTATGTTACATGGGGTATGTCTATACCCAGGAAAAGCAAAGTGGACTAAAAGTCAATTGGAAATGTAGCAAGTACTATTCAAATAAATGTTATGGTCGGGCAACAACTAGAGAAACAACTGTTTTGTATACAAGGGAGCATAACCACCCTCCAAATGTTACTGAAATAAACGTTAGGAATGCCCTTGATGACATTAGAGAAGCTAGCACTAGCTCAAAGAAATTTACCAGTCAAATACTGAAAGAAATGCTGCCTAGAGTACCTAAACATGCTACTGGGCAAATGCCCTCTATTTCTTCATTAAAAAGAACTATAGCTCGCACCAAAAAAGCCACAACAACTACCACACCTACTCCAAAAACCTTTGAAGAGGTGGTAATTCCCCCAGAACTATCTATAACTCATAATGAAGAACCCTTTGTTTTCTATGACAACAAATGCAAAGAGAAAAGAATAATTATGTTTGCTACTGCAAACAATGTCATAAAGCTTCAACAAACAGAAACATGGATGATAGACGGGACTTTTAAAATCTGTCCCAAACCATTCTACCAATTATACACTGTCCATGCCCTATATCAGAACACCAACATCCCCTTTATCTACGCCTTGCTACCCAATAAACAAAACTCCACATATATGGAAATACTAACTAAATTTAAACAAGAAACAAATAATTATTTTCCACAGAAAATAATAATAGATTTTGAGCAGGCAATGATAACTGCAATTCTAAAATCCTACCCACTCACATCAATTCAGGGATGTTACTATCATTTCAATCAGAGTCTATGGAGACACCTTCAGAAATCAACACTAAGGGGGTCATTAGGATGGCGATCCGCCCGCCATCCAAACCTGAATTACCCCCCCATATTATTATGGCGGGGGGGTATCGCGGCGGACGGAAAGTCCGTCCGCCGCTTTTCCGCTGGTCGGCAATCGTTCTGATTGCCGGCCGGGCGGAATTGGCCCTTAATATGGTGGCGGTGCCTAGCAGGCACCGCCATCCATATTAGGATGTGTGTCTCAAAAGGCCTTTCCATGGCGGCGATGCTGCCATGGAAAGGCTGGCAGAGAAGTGCTTTTGGGGCCCGTTGTGGGCCCGAAGGGGGGTGGGGGGTGCACTTGGGGGCTACCCATGGTATCCCCTGCAGTTCCATGTAAGCAGCACCCGCCGCAATGTCAAATATGCAGAATACGACCGCCAGGGTGGGGGTCACATCCTAATCAGCGGTGCGGGACCGCCGCACGTCTGGCGGCCGGTCCCAGCACCGCGAGGATGGCGGACGGACTGAAGTCCGCCCGCCATCCTAATAGGCCCCTAAGTGTAGAGTATGCGACAAACAGTTCATTCGTATACCAAATAAAAAAAACTTATTGCACTGGCCTACATCCCAGTAATTGATGTGGCCGAACATTACAACCTTTTACTAGAAAGTCCTTACTACCAGCAACATGAACAAAAATTAAGTCCCCTCCTAGACTATTTTGAAGATACCTGGGTGGGAAGACTCCATAGATCAGGCCATAGGAGACAACCAAAATACCAAATTCCATGGTGGAATGTCTACCTTAGCACACTAAACCAAGAGGCAAAAACCAACAATGCTGTTGAAGGTTGGTATAATGCCTTCCAAGCATCAACAGGACGAGGTACACCTACTCTACACAAACTCCTATTCTCCCTACAAAAAGAACAGAGCTACCAACAGCTAAGAATAGAGCAATCTGTTACACAAATCAGGCCTAAACTATCCAAATAAACTAAGCAAATGGTTGAATACCTACAACAACAAGTCAAACTATACCCTACAACAAGAGGCCTAGAATACTTAGCAATAATTGCCAAAAGTCTACTCTAAACTCTCAAAGCAGTGTAAAATGTATAATACATTTCTGTTTAAAATATTAAAATGCATACAAAACAATTTTATTTTTTCACAAAACTAATCAATGTGTCTAATACATTTTTATTAATAAATAAATATAGGTAGACACATTAATAAGATATTTGAAAAAACTAAACAACAACAATAGTAAATTTCATAATATTTCCCTCCCACAATAAATAATTAAAATAACTTACCGTTTCCGTAGCTGTAGACAGAAAATCCCACATATTGTAAAACAATCCAGGTAGCTCATAATCCAAATAGTTTAAAAAGTTTCCCAAAAAAAATGAAAAAATCCGACTGTTCCAAAAAGTAATCTAATCCTCGGTCCGTAAATCCACAATCCAGAAACCATAAAAAACCCGAAAAAGTTTAAAAAAAAAAGAAACGCTCCATGAAAACCCGAAAAATTAAGGAAGTGTAAAATAATTATTAGTTACTAAAACTAATGTACACTTCCTTAATTAAAAAATACGCAATCTTCCGAAAACCGCAACTTCTTTCGAATGAAACCTGTAAATAGACACACAAACATTCCCACCCACACAAATATACACATAATATACAATATAACAGTATTACAAACATTATACACACAATAATAAGACATAACCTACCATACTTTAAGTTCTCTAAACTAGGCCTCAAAAACTAACAATACATAAATCGTCAAAACCTAACGTACGCATAAAAAACGCCATAACTTCTAAAACCTAACTGTACACACACTAACTACAACTTAACTACCTTTAAAATTAATAAAAAATTTAGTTTTAATAAAGAAAAATAATCTTACCTTGCTGGACGTGAAGCAGCTCCCAACCGCGACCTTCTCCCCTTCGAAATAACCCAAAACAACCGCGAGCGGTTACAAAATACAAGCCCCAAACAAATATGGCAGCTTTAAACATATAAAATAAATGCAATTTAATTTAAAAAAATGTATTACGTGATATAAAAATACTATCGGGCGTGGCTAGCCGACACCCAAGATGGCCGCAGAGGAGTGAAGCTCCGAGCGTCCATTAAATAAATTTCCCCCAAACTCTGCAAAATTATCTGGATAGCCCACAAAAACCATCGACCTGGGTGCCCACTGAGCTACGGAGTCATCCGGTCGGCCGACAGTGAAAATCCGCCAGCTCTGTCCCGAGAAACCCGAACCGGGATCACGAGGACGCATTGGCCGTGACGACAACCGGAGCCGCTCTAAGCGACATCCGCTGCTGCCATGAGGCCTACGGGCGCGGGGCGGCGTTCTGCTCTCGGCGCTGCTGCCTTTCTGCGGAGGGGGCCATACCATGGTCCTGGTGGGTCCCCGTCTGCTCTTCGTCAGTGGTGCTGGGGGATGGATGTTGCGCTGTGCCGGGTGGGCTCAGGTTAGCGCGAAGATAATTGGTGAGAGGCGGGTGCCATTGATCGGCCTCCGATGCTGCTGCGGGGTTTGGGAGCAGTGGGAATGGCTTCCCTCCCCCCTTCTATTGCAAATTAAAAGGTCGTCAGTGCAAATTTGGGACATTTTGTATTATTGCACGCCGGGGCCCGCCACTGTGTAGCAGCGCGGTGCCCCTCCCCCATCCGGGCTGAGAACTCAATTTACAGTCAACTACTGGGGCGAATGGAGTAAAAACGTTGCAGATTAATAGTCAAACATATCCATACCCTTGGGATCTGCTGGTTCCACCTCAAGGATCGGACTGGAAGCTATATAGCCGGCCTGGTATCTTTTATTGCCCCAAGAGCACGGAGGAACTGCGTGAAAGCGGTGAAGGGTGAGCACTTGACTCCTTGTTTCCCACGACAAGTTGCTGTTCCATTGGGGGTTTGTTGAGAAAGTAGAGCAGTTGGACTTTCTCTGTTATGTTATGTTATGTTATAACAATTTATATAGCGTACTAATACCCTTAGGTGTCTAGGCGCTTATGGTCCGATGCTGTAAGAGGGAAGCTAATTTTTAAAAAGCCAAGTTTTAAGGTGTTTTCTAAATTCAAACAGGGATGAAATCTTCCTGAGAAAAAGCGGAAGAGAGTTCCATGTCCTGATAGTACTATGTCTGAAACTCCTCCCTCCCCAGTTCATCTTTTTGACTCTGGAGGTGGGCATTAGGAAAGCATTGGCCGACCGTAATGGTCTGCTAGGAGAGTACCAGCTAAAAACGTGCCAGAGAAATTGTGGGCCTTCTCTGTAAAGTGCCTTGTGTGCGATACAAAGTGCCTTGAATTTCACGCGCTGGGCGACTGGTAGCCAATGTAACTCTTGAATCCCAGCCCTAATAGACTGGTATTTGGGAACGTCTAGCACTAATCTGGCGGCGGCATTTTGTACCGATTGTAGTCTTCTGAGTTGATTGTACTGCACGTTAATATATAAGGCTTTACAATAGTCCAACTTTGATAAAACCAGGGAAGTTAAAACTGTTTTTCTAGTCTTTTTAGGGATGAACGGAAGAATTTTACGCACGGTTTTGATGATAAAAAATGCAGAAGACACCACCTTTGAAATCTGAGATTTAAAATTAAGCTTTTCATCTATTATGACCCCCAAATTTTTAGCTTTTGCTACCGGTGTAGGAAGGGGGCCCAGAGTACTTGGCCACCAAACTGGTGACCATAGAGGAAAAAGCTTTCCAAATAGCACCACCTCGGTTTTACTTGAGTTTAACTTCAGGCAATGCCTACTCATCCAATTGCTTAAGGAGACCATACAATCATGAAGTTTGATGGAGTGGTTAACATCCTTGTCTATTGTAGAAATAACCAATTGGGTGTCATCGGCATACGAGGTTGGGATTAGATCGAAACTTATGATCAAAGGTGATAGTTCAGACACATAAATATTAAAAAGAGTAGGGCTCAATGAAGAGCCCTGTGGTACCCCACAAGGCGGGATAAAAGGTGCAGATTTAAAATCGCCCAATTGCACTATCTGAGTTCTATCTGCTAAAAACGATGTTAAAAGCGAAAGGGCCTTTCCTCCCAAATCTATGGTCTTTAGACGTTCTATCAACAGAGTGTGGTCCACGGTATCAAATGCTGCAGACAGGTCAAGGAGGATGAGAGCCGCCGAACCTCCGCCATCTAATGCGGTACGTATTTCCTCCGTGGTCTTTATCAGAGCTGTCTCAGTGCTGTGACATGACCTAAATCCAAACTGACTGTGGTCTAAAATGTTGTTTTCTAAGATGTAAGTAGAAAGTTCCACATTTACGACTTTCTCCCAAATTTTCGCAGGAAGTGGAAGCCTCGCAATAGGTCGATAGTTGGCCGGATCCGTTATATCTAAATTGTTTTTTTTTAATAACGGTAAAATACAGGCCTGTTTCCACAGAGTTGGAAATATTCCTTGTAAGAGCATCTGATTGTAGATGCCAGATAGCTGAGGACTAATAATATGGCTAATATTATGTAGAATCCTCGGAGGACAGGGATCATCCGGAGAGCCAGATTTAGTCCTTAAAAGAATGGTGGCAATTTGCACTGGGGAGGTAAGGGTAAAATTTAAAAGAGGCGTTACGGTCTTAGCTTCCTGTTCTGTGACATTAGGGCTAGGTGTATACAAGGCAAATTGATCATAAATTTGATCAACCTTTGATTTAAATGCCTGCACCAGTGTGTTACAGAAATCTTGAGTGCAGTTGGCAGCATCATCCTTTTTAACGGTTGTCAGGTTGTTTATGACCTTGAAAAGTTCCTTACTTGAATTACCCGCCATTTCTATCTTCAACGTAAAATATTGGCTTTTCTCAGTGATTGTTTTTTTCTTATAATCAGCTAACATTTGTTTATATTGCTCTTTCTAAACTGCATCATAGTTTTTACGCCAGGCTCTTTCTTGCCTCCTACAGGCTTGTTTATCTGATCTAAGAACTTCAGAAAACCATGGTGCAGATGTAGTCTTTCTATTTTTGTTAGCCACCATGACAGGTGCTAGTTGAGCAAAATTGGATTCCAGCCAAGAAGTATAACTTCTAGCTGAAACCTCTACTTCCGACTCTGGGTCTGGTAGACTTTGCACTATCTGGCTTTCCACCACGCCTAAATCCATATTGTGCCAGGCTCTCCTGCTGAGCTTGGTACTCGCCGTATTAGTTGCCTTGGATCCAGGCAAGTCATATCGAAATAGAGTGGCGTGGTGATCAGACCACGTGAGAGGAAGGACGGATGTGATAGAGATGGCTGGATTATTAGTAAACACTCCATCCAGGGTATGTCCTGCTTGATGCGTAGGGCCTTGGACTAGCTGTTGGAGTCCTAAATCAGATGTAATGTCGAGAAGCTCCTGAGTCTCTTTATCAGCTAGTGTTTCCAGGGGCAAATTTATATCACCCAAAAAGGTGAAACATCTAGATTGGATACCCAGTTCTAGCAAAGGAGATAAGTTATTCAAAAAACCACTTCTAGAACCTGGTGGGCGATAAATTAATAATCCTTTAAATGTTTCTTGATCAGATACACCAATATTAAAAAGAAGGGCTTCGCAATCCGAAGCAGGTAGAATTGAACAGTGGGATATAATTTCACTCCTATGAATTATTGCAAGGCCTCCGCCTTTTTTTAAGGGTCTATCGTGCCTGAAGACTTTATACCCACAAGGCACAGCAATATTAAAATCTGGGTCGGATGATTCTTCACCCCAGGTTTCCGTAACAAACATAACATCCAACTTGTTATCAATAATAAAGTCTGCTATCTCATATCTATGCATAATCAATGACCTGGCATTGAAAAGCGCTGGCTGAAGTTCTGTGATCCGTGTGCTAACATTATTCATGTTTCTGTCAAATTTCATCTTCTCCCTGCAGCTCTTGTGAATTTTAAGAAAGCATTCTGGACAGAGGGGATTTTCTAATCCCAACAGCTCTTCACATGTAAATTGATGGCATCTCGTGCCCCTAGGAAAACCAAGCGCAAAAAGGCTCTCCCTAGAGTAGGTTGTACTAGGTTTGCATTTGGTATTTTGGCCAGGGATCTCTAATCATTGTTGGTATCGGCCCCCCACTATATACGCTCCACTGCCCCCTATATCTGGGGATTGTATTTGAGACCGGATCCGACACAATGGCTACCAATAAAGGCTCCAGGCAATCCAGCCTGTTGAAACTATCCAAATTTGCCCACTCTAAAGCCGACGCATCGGAGGAGAAGCAAGCCGAGACCGAACTGAAGCAACAAACCGCCACAGAGAGCCCGTCTCTCGCTGACGTTATGGAGGCCATTCAAGGGGTTCGCTCGGCGTTGGAGCAAAAGATTGATTTGGTAACGACGGAAGTCACCCTCATACGCGCTGATCTTCGTAAAATGGGCGATAGAGTCAAGGAGACCGAAGATTCAGTGAAAACACTTCAGACCTCAACTAAGTCCCTCGAACTGTCGGTCAAGCGATTACAGGCCCAAGCTTCGGACTTTGAGGCTAAATTGGAGGACTATGAAGGGCAGCCACGAAGAAACAACGTACGAATTTTGGGGGTTCCCAAAAAGTCAGAAGGGCAAGCCGCGGATCTGTTAGTTGAAGAATTAATACAGAAAAACCTACAGCCCCGGTCCCTTTCAAAACACTTTTCTGTGGAACGGGCTCATTGTGTGCTCGGGGGCCCCCCGAAACCAGGCGCTCCTTCTCGACCCATACTTGCGAGGATATTTAATTTTCGAGACAGAGATATTATCCTACAAAAGGCAAGGGCTGCCCCACCACTTAAATTCGAAAACTCTACTATTACATTTTTTCCGGACTTTACCTACAAGGTACAACAGAGACGCAGATCTTTCCTCGAAGTAAAGCGGGCACTTCGTGATTACGACCTAAAATATGCCATGCTCTTTCCGGCCAAGTTGAGGGTACTCGCTGAGGGGAAATCGTGGTTTTTCCAGACTCCGGAGGAGACCTGGGATTGGCTTGAAGGTTGGCGCTCCTCCAATACTCGAAAGCGATCATCCCCGAGTCAAGTGGGGAGACTGGTCAGTCAGCCAGAACGCACTGATAGAAATGAGAGTGACTGACTGATGGTCCAATTCTCCTGCAGTAAAGACCCGATTTGCCTGCCGGGATTGAGATGAACCCTGGCCAAGCAGTAGTCACGATGAGTATTGACTGGTCTTATGGGGGCGGGGGCCGTTCATATTACCAGATACAGAATTGGGGGTGGCAAATTTTTTCACCTGATAGGGCGCCCAGAACTAATAGAAAGGCTGGAGGTGTCAATGGTGCACTGCCTGGAACCATTGTTAGGGGGCAGAGCTGCGGATGGGAAATATCTGGTAGCAATGTAGGAACAGGCTCCTGGCTCTTGCACCGTTATGTTTAGGGGCTCATGCACTAGTTAACTCGGGGGTTTGGTAATGTAACCTTTTGGGTAGTTCGGCTGTGTAACGTTTCCCTCTATAGAGCAGATTTGAATTGGGTTTACAGGCGCTCTGCAAAATTGGGGGTGGGCAGTTTTGAGTCCACGTTGCAGGGAGGCAGGGTGGGGGTGGGATCCAGGGTGTGTTAATGGGTGTTGTTGCAATTTTGGTATGTGTGTTTATAGTTTCATAATGTGTTTTTTGTGCAGTTTGTCTATTGATGTTGCCTTCAAAGTTAATTGGGTCGTTAATAATGTGCGTAACACTTTTTGTAGTTTTTTATTGTGTTTTTGGTGCAGTCCGATTGTTGAGGTCGCTTTTAAAGTCACTTTGGTCACTAATAGTCGACTTAAAAAAATTTCCATGGTCAAAATTGTATTATATTCACCTTTGTGTCTCGCAGTAAAGGGTCGTATTGATATTCATTATCGTTCCATTGCCCCTGTGGGAAGTAGGGCCCCTAGTCATATCTACAGATGAGTGTCGACCATAATGCAACTCAATCACTGGGTCGCCTCAAATTACTCTCGTGGAATGTGAATGGACTGGGAGACCGAATTAAGAGGGGAATAGTATTGCAATACCTAAAACATCACGTCCCTGACCTAGTACTGATTCAAGAAACGCATATCCAAGGTACCTCCTACTGTGCACTTAACAGATGGGGTTATAAACTGATAGCTCATGTGGGTTACGCCCGGGGATCCAGGGGGGTGGGCATCCTGGCACGCTACTCCCTCCCCTTTCAGGTCCATAAAATCACTTGCGACCCTTTTGGTCGATTTGTCACGGTGTCTGGACAATGGGAGGGTAGATCCCTCAACGTGACCTCTTTATATTTACCCCCAAACTACATTCCTCTACTTTGACTGACCTAGGTCCACATATGCTGGGCCTGCCCGAGGGAGATATATTGATGGGGGAGACTGTAATGCTGCCTTGAACGGCGAGCTTGACCGCTTGCCACCTAGGCGAGGGGAACCACCGGGGAAGCTATTGGCGTATTTTCTGGGGGCCACGGGACTGATAGATGTATGGCGAGTACGCTACAGTACACCTTCCACTCCGGGGTTCATGGGAGTATGTCCCGTATAGATTATCTCTTCTGCAAAGCCATCCAACTTCCCATGTTCGGCGAGATCTCCTTCCTTCCCAGAGGTATCTCCGACCACTCTCCCATTATGACTCATTACGGTGGCGTGCTACCCCACACTCGCTACAAAATGGTTCTCAGCCCTTGGTACCTTAACGTACCAGCGATACGGGACAAGCCGATAGAGGCCACCAAAAACTATTTTGAGGAAAATTATGGCTCCGTCGAGTCAGATGTCACGCTATGGGAGGCATATAAGACAGTTTTGGCCTTCCGCCTCCCGCCATATCTCCACAAACTGGTACACCCGGACCAGTCCGGCTTTATGCCTGCTAGGAACACCGCGCTTAATCTCCGTTGCCTCGTCGGGGTACTTGGCAGGGCCTCTACCATACAAGAGGATTCAGTGATTATGTCCTTAGACGCCAAGATGGCTTTCGATATGATAGAATGGCTCTTCTTGTTTTCCTCACTCGAGAGATACGGATTTGGTGGTCAGTTTTTATCCTGGGTGCGTCTACTTTATTCAAAACCCCTGGCCCGGATTACGGTTAACGGTGGCAGGCCGGCAATCTTTGAGTTGGGAAAGGGTACGAGGCAGGGCTGTCCCTTGTCACCACTGTTGTTTGCTTTGGCCCTGGAACCTCTGGCTCTATGTATTAGGGGTGATCCCCTTATTCGGGGACTTAATTGGTCGCCAGAGTGGTCGGATAGAATCTCCCTCTATGCCGACGACATCCTCTTCTCTTTGGCCAGGCCCCGATTTTCGATTCACAGGATATTACATATTTTTGCCCTCTTCCAAAAATACTCCGGTTACACCACCAACTGGGATAATTCATTGGTCTATGTTTTAAGTGGGGAACCCCCGATCCTTCCCACGGGTTGCGACGCCAACGTAGTCACAGACGGTTTCCGATATCTCGGCATATATATCACGAGAGATGCAGGGGTTTTCCACCAACGAAACCTCTTACCTCCTTTACATTGTCTCTGAGCTGACGTGCAGCATTGGAAAACATTGCCTCTTACGCTCCTGGGTAGAGCTGCCCTTTATAAAATGATGCAAAAGAAACAATTGATGGACGGAATGCTGGACAATGCAAACATTCACCCCCAGTCACAAGGATCTGGGTTAAATCCATCATTCTTTTGCTCACCATGCCACCCCAGTTTGCACCCAGCCATACGCAAATCAGTCTTAACCCTGTTCCTTATGGGAACAGTCCAGCCCGAACTGTCAAGCCAGGTCCTCCCTGGACCGGAAACAAGCATCCTGGGACCGGTTTTGGGGCACCACCCCTCATCAGCCAGGCTAGCTTGAATCCAGTGGTGCAGTGAGCATTGTTTTGCATTCTGTCCATCAATTGTTCTTTTTGCATTTGTCACCCCGAGGGGGACGGGTATGGCCAGACGTGGGTCCCGTGCTCTCCATGCCACTGGAGTCAAGCTATCCTGGCTGATGAGGGGTGAAAGCCCGAAACCAGTCCTAGGATGCTTGTTTCCAGTCCAGGGAGGACCTGGCCTGGCAGTTCGGGCTGGACTGTTCCCATGAGGCACAGGGTCAAGACTGATTTGCGTATGGCTGGATTCAAACTGGAATGGCATGGTGAGCAAAAAAACGATGGATTCAGGACCAGATCTCTGTACTGGGGTGAATGTATGACATTGTTCTGCATTCTGCACTAATTAAAAACACATTTAGCTAAATTACTATTCCCACTCCAGTTAGCATAAATACAGGGTAGGTGCTGGACACTAATCTTAAATAATTTACTATTCCCACTCCAGTTAATATTAATTAGGGGTAGGTGCTGGACACTGAACTCAAATAATTTACTATTCCCACTCCAGTTACTATTAATTTGGGG
This sequence comes from Calotriton arnoldi, assembly GCA_963921515.1. Lineage (NCBI taxonomy): Eukaryota > Metazoa > Chordata > Amphibia > Caudata > Salamandridae > Calotriton > Calotriton arnoldi. The sequence continues at coordinate 421,141 of CAWUFW010002337.1, read as the reverse complement.
TAGGTGTTGGACACTAAACTTAATTAATTTACTATTCCCACTCCAGTTACTATAAATTCAGGGTAAGTGTTGGACACTAACCTTAATAAATTTACTATTTCCACTCCAGTTAGTATTAATTAGGGGTAGGTGCAGGACACTAAACTTAATTAATTTACTATTCCCACTCCAGTTAGTATTAATTAGGGGTAGGTGCTGGACACTAAGGGGCCGATTCTGATGCGGGTTGGAAAAGCTTCCCGACCGAGGGCCTGATTCTGATGCGGTTAGGAAGGCCTCCTAACGGCATTTGCTCCTTCCAAATCGGATCGGGAACGTGTCTTCCCGACCGAGGGCCCAATTCTGATGCGGTTAGGAACAAATGTTCCCATTGAAGTCAATGGGAGTTCAACCAAATCGTATCTGGAAGCATCCGGATGCATCCTACTCCGCCGGTCGGACTTTCCCGATCCGAGTGGGTCGGACACCATTTCCCAACCGATTCGGTCGGGAAGCTTTTCCAACCCGCATCAGAATCGGCCCCTAAATGTATGTAATTTACTATTCCCAGTCCAGTTAATATTAATTTGTGGTAGGTGTTGGACACTAAACATAATTAATTTACTATTCCCACTACAGTTAGTATTAATTCAGGGTAAGTGTTGGACACTAAACTTAATTGATTTACTATTCCCACTCCTGTTAGTTTTAGTTAGGGGTAGGTGCTGGACACTAAGGGGCCGATTCCGATCTCGGTCGGAGGCGCACCCAATACCATTCGGTCGGGAAAAAAGCCATGCGAAAGCCTGTTTCCCGACCGATCCGTACAGCACACCGAACGAGCAAGTACGATGCGCACAACAGCAAAAAATCCGGCCGAGCCGTACTCACCCAAACCAGGTCCTGTTCTCCGACCGAGGCGAATCCGGAAACGCCGAACAGAGTCGCACGGAAGGAAAAATGCAGCCCCGTCCGGCCGGACAAGTACGATGCGCTTTCCGTACGCGCCGAACCCGTCGCTACGCACGGCACGTCAAAGCATCCGGGAGAGGCACACATAAGCTCCGATTCGCGCCACAACACGATCCACGGCTCCGAGACGAACACGGCAGCGACGAGGACGACGCGAAGCGACGAGGACGAGGCGAAGCAACGAGAAGGACGAACGACACGAACCAACCATGAATCCCTTCGTCCCGATCATACCAATATTCTACATTTACTACCGGAACAGGCACGGACGCGTACGGCGCAGAAGGTAAGCCAGACACCAACCACAAAACACATACAACACGTACACGACACATCACACACACACACAGGGATGCAGAATATACTTACACCAGCAACAGCAGCACCATAGGGGCGGGATGCCCATCACCAATGCCACATATGCACACAGGGGCCTGAATGCGCACCACCATCCCTACCCAGGGGTGGCATTATGCCTACCACCACTACCACCCTCACCGAGGGGTGGCATGATGCCTACCACCACTACCACCCTCACCCAGGGGGGGCAGGATGCCTACCACTACTACCACCCTCACCCAGGGGGCAGGATGCCCACCACTACTACCACCCTCACCCAGGGGGGCAGGATGCCTACCACTACTACCACCCTTAGCCAGGGGGCAGGATGCTTACCACTACTACCACCCTCACCCAGGGGGGCAGGATGCCTACCACTACTACCACCCTCACCCAGGGGGGCAGGATGCCCACCACTACTACCACCCTCACCCAGGGGGCAGGATGCCTACCACTACTACCACCCTTAGCCAGGGGGCAGGATGCTTACCACTACTACCACCCTCACCCAGGGGGGCAGGATGCCTACCACTACTACCACCCTCACCCAGGGGGCAGGATGCCCACCACTACTAACACCCTCACCCAGGGGGGGCAGGATGCCTACCACTACTACCACCCTTAGCCAGGGGGGGCAGGATGCCTACCACTACTACCACCCTCACCCAGGGGGCAGGATGCCCACCACTACTACCACCCTCACCCAGGGGGGCAGGATGCCTACCACCACTACCACCCTTAGCCAGGGGGCAGGATGCTTACCACTACTACCACCCTCACCCAGGGGGGCAGGATGCCTACCACTACTACCACCCTTAGCCAGGGGGCAGGATGCCTACCACTACTACCACCCTCACCCAGGGGGCAGGATGCCCACCACTACTACCACCCTCACCCAGGGGGGGGCAGGATGCCTACCACAACTACCACCCTTAGCCAGGGGGGCAGGATGCCTACCACAACTACCACCCTTAGCCAGGGGGGCAGGATGCCTACCACTACTACCACCCTCACCCAGGGGGGCAGGATGCCTACCACTACTACCACCCTTAGCCAGGGGGCAGGATGCCTACCACTACTACCACCCTCACCCAGGGGGGCAGGATGCCTACCACTACTACCACCCTTAGCCAGGGGGGCAGGATGCCTACCACTACTACCACCCTCACCCAGGGGGCTGGATGCCTACCACCACCCTTAGCCAGGGGGCAGGATGCCTACCACTACTACCACCCCCACTCATAGGATGGACAATGCATGACACAACCAGCACACCACAACCTAGGGAATGCAAGAAGAAGACATCCCCCCAACACCATGACAAGCGTGTGTAGACTGTGTCAAATGCTTACAACACCGAACATGACTTTGAACATACAATGTGACCCCCTAGCACATGTGCCACACATATATGTGTGTGACACCCACAATGCAAGCAGGCCATAACCATTGTGGCAATGGGGTCCAAACCCCCATCATCACAGTGACCAAAAGGTAAGTGTGGGGTCCATAGCTGAAGCACATTTCGAACATTGTGGCAATGGGGTCCAAACCCCCATCATCACAGTGACCAAAATGTAAGTGTGGGGTCCATAGCTGAAGCACATTTCGAACATTGTGGCAATGGGGTCCAAACCCCCATCATCACAGTGACCAAAATGTAAGTGTGGGGTCCATAGCTGAAGCACATTTTGAACATTGTGGCAATGGGGTCCAAACCCCCATCATCACAGTGACCAAAATGTAAGTGTGGGGTCCATAGCTGAAGCACATTTCGAACATTGTGGCAATGGGGTCCAAACCCCCATCATCACAGTGACCAAAAGGCAAGTGTGGGGTCCATAGCTGCAGCACATCTTGAACATTGTGGCAATGGGGTCCAAACCCCCATCATCACAGTGACCAAAAGGCAAGTGTTGACAAAGTAAGAGGTGCAACTGCCAAACTGCATGGATGATTCCTGGTCACAGAACAACAAACACATCAGTGGCAAAGTAGTGTATGTGTCCCATTGCAACATATATTGGGGGAGCCAAATCCTGCAGTGCAAATAAGACATAACTTTGGCCATGTGCAGACAAACAACACCCATGGGGGCAGACACTGTCAACAATCATCAATGACACAATGACAGAAGTGACCATCCGAATGCAGACCCACATATTTGCACCAATGGGCACACACATGCAGATACCCTGTGGAGACTGCAGATGTGAGGCGAACAGATACCATACCATGGCAGCAATGGGACACACAATCAACAATTAGCAACAAATGAGGGCTCCCGTCCCATCAGCCTGGTCATGGAAGTGCCAACGGAATCATCAGCACAGATCCAACACACTTGTATAGCAATGTTGCACTGACAACACAGATGAGTCCTTCCCCATTGATGCCCAAACCTGCATGTTCACTGGAGATGGCCACACGGTCAGGGAAGTAGACGAATAGAACAATGGCAGGCACAACAGATGTGCAGGGGTGGAAGCCACAGATGTGAAGTTGCCAATCTAAGTAGGAAATCTCATTGCCAAATACTGAACACATGACACCCTCAGATGCTGCTATGGATGACATGGATACACCACAGGATAGGACACATAACCCCTGGACCACATGGGTTCCTGCACAGTAACACTTCATTATCATGAGACCAAATATCACCATCACTGCAGCAAGGGCATTCTTAGCATCATCAACATCATGTACATCAGAAGCAAAAGCACTAGAGAACAGAAAGTTGCTTTATTCAGCATATGTGGCATTAAAAGTAGAAGTCCGGTAGAACATAAACAAAGGCCAATGGCCAGTCCATCAACAAAGTCACAAGTGGGTGACAGTGGCAGATGCCACCCTACACATGCCTGCACAAAACCAGGGACAATCCACTAGGAGGGGCAACCGGGGGGTAGGCCAGGCACCGCAGGGACAGGATCATGGCTCACCAGGAGGAAGCAGGGAAGGGGTGGTGGGTGCTGGAGAGCCACTGACAACTGCAGTGGAGGTGTCTGACATGGTGTGTGCCGGCACAACTGGGGGCATGGCTCAGATGTTGTGGGTGCCGGCACGACTGCAGTGGACCCTGCAGATGGAGTGGACAGGTCCGCCACTGCAGTGCCCAAGTCAGACAGGGTGGTAGTGGAGTCCACTGCAGTGCCTACCACCAGGGGAGGAGAATGGGGAACAGGCAAGGTGGGCTGGACAGAGGGGAGGACACCCTCACCACATCAGTGGCACAGACAAGCGCAGCGGGGGTGTGGTGCCGGGAGAGCAAGTGGCAGGGGAGAAGGCCGGAGCCTCTTGGGGATGGTATATCTGTGGGTGGGAGAACCTGGGGCAGGGTGTGGCGGGGGCACCTGTGGAGTGGGGGCCTGAGGGATGGAGGAAGGTGACCTGGTGCTTGAGCTGCAGGGCGGCGGCGGGGTCTTGCTCTTACCACTCCGGGGGACTTGCGGGTGGGGGCCTCAGTCTGTCTGCGCCTGGGGGAGGGTGTCCGGGGGCGAGGGGCACTCTGCTCCGTGTGGGGGGCTTCCTCTTCCCCCTGGATGCTGGGGCAGCTGGATCGGAGGGGAAGAGGCCGAGGTCACTGAGGAAGAGGCGCTGGGTCTTTGGGGTTGCAGGTGAGGCAAGGGAGGGTGCTTTGGAGGGAGAGGCAACTGAGGACTGCGCAGTGCCCGTGGATGCGTGTGTGTGTACCAGGGCCCCATCCCCTGTGAGTCTGGTTTCAGTCCCCTGACTGTGCGTGCGTGTGCGTTTAGTTTGTGGCTTGTGTGTCTGTGTGCTGGATGTGTGTGTGCTGGTGTGTGCCTGTGCCGGTGTGTGTGTGCTTGGGACGGGCAAGGTGCTGGGGAGTGTGGATGGAGCAGAGGCAGGAGGGGTGAGGGACTGTCTGAGGAGGGACACTGCTTCCGTCAGGGAGGAGTCCATGGACCTGTTGCCCCTCTGTAGGTCAGACATGCCCGATGAGATGCCCTCCATGAACGACACCAGCTGAGTCAACAGTGCGGTGTGCGCATGGAGGACACTCAGCATGGCTGTCTGCCCTACATGGAGCTGGCGAAGGAGGTACACAGACTCCTCACTCAGGGCAGCAGGGGACACAGGGGCAGGGGTGCGGTGCCTGGGCCAAAGGAGACACGCTCCCGAACATGGGAGCCTCCACGGACCTTGGGAATGGGAGCCGATGGGAGGGCGGTGGTGGTGCTGGTGGTGGCGGGGACAGCAACACTAGCTGGGGTGTGGTGGCTGCTGACACTCGCCTCCACAAGGGAGTCATCCTCTGAGTTGCTCTGGTCCTCAGCTGAGGTGGATGGTGCTGAGGATTCCTCGGTGTGGCTCCCCTCGCCCTCCGTGCCACTGGGTCCCTCCGACCACTCCTCGGCTGCTGACCCAGTCTGGCTCTCTGGCTCCTCCTGGTCCGTGGAGCTGTCCCCTTCCGTGGCCGTGGATGTATCTGCAAACAATGGGGAAACAGACAGACATCAGTCACCTGCACAAAACGCACACACCACTGTGAGCACAGCACATCACAGAGCAAGCCCTGGCATCATTAGTTGTACATTGCTAAAAGTGCCCTAACTGAACAGGAGAAGCCAATTGTCAGTCTGATGCCAAGCATGGCACTCACATCCCACATGGCCTTGCACCCATCTGTCTGGTGTCTGTTGGATTGCAACACCCCAGTGTGGACACATGCACCAAGTACACAGTAGTTGGACAGTGCAGAGGACACGGTGTGGACACATCACAGCTCTTGCCACTGAGTCAGTACAGGTTTCCGGATGAAAGGGATGCCCAGAGTCAAATAGGAAATGCATGTGATGCATACCAGCGACAGACACCATGATGCATGTCCTGATAGCCAGCGCCACTATGGTGTGCATGTAGCACATGTCACTCCCCTGCAGGACCACAAATAAGTTGACACATGCCATGGCAGAGGCATGACTGTTAAGTCATACATCACTGTCTCAGTGATGTATGACTTGGCAGCCAGACAACAACACTATGCACTGTGTCACAATAGTACGTCATGGGGAATGCAAGTCCTGGAGCTGCACAAGTGCACATGTACATCCCCCACACAACACATCATCTCAACCCTCATCTGTCCAGGTCACACCTATTGGACATATGGGAGACCTGTGACACTACCCTCTGAACCTGAGCCCCTAACAATTTGCTGTGAATGGGGAACAGCTGCCTGAACATCACATTCGCATACCCCAGTCTGCACGGGCAGCTGATCAAACACCTATGTGACACACAAGTATCGTCTCCTATGGTCACATCTCCAGGGGCATGCTGAGCCCCTACCAAGAAACACCCCAGCAGTCCTGGCAACTAATCCACAGCACACTGACACAGAGGCAGACACCGGAGGGGTCAAATCACTGTGCACAATGTGTCAGCTGATACACGGGAGTGGGAGTACAGAGTGCATTGCATGGCCTGGAGTAGGCATGACTGTCCTGCTCCACATGAATGAGGGATGTGCCCTGGACAGTGGATAGCTGGCTATGTATGTGTGACACACGTAATCTGCACACTCCTGGGGCACAAACATTGTTCCCACCCGCTGCATGGGCGTGTGCCACATACCCCAGGCACTTGTGGTGGCTCAGCTCAGCAAGTGGACCGCATATCAAAGCAACACGCAGATCACATGTCCAAACCCAGGCGTTGTGTGAACAATGGACCCAACAGAGTTAGGGAAACAGATGCTGTCCCCCACCTTTAGTGAAGCAAACTGCAAGGACACAGTCCCAAGTGACACAATTCCCTGACTGTAAGGGCCACACCTGGGTATCAAATGAGCAGTGGGCAGTGCACAATAGAGGGACATGGCTCCTGGACAACATGACTGCTGCACTGTGGCAGTTGAACCAGGCCAGAGGAGGGCACAAAGCATGTAATACAGAGTTCACAGTGCAGTCTTTGACTCACCCCCTCCTTGCTGCTGTCTGGCCTTCAGCTGCCCATCCAGGTCTGGAAACCCCACCGCCAGGATCTGGAGCATGTGGGGGGTCAGGGTCCGTGTTCCGCCCCTCCTGCGAGGAGGCGACAGCTTCAGCTGGACCCGTGCAATCCTCCGGGTCCAGCCCCGAAGGTCCTGCCACCTCTTCTGGCAGTTGCGGATCCGGCGCTTGTAGACCCCCACGGACCGGACAGCCCGGACGATGTCCTTCCAGATTTCCTGCTTCCGATGGGCATTAACCTGTGAGGATGACAAAGTGAAAAGGCCATTACCACACATGCAACATATCCGTGCATGACACAGTTGTATATACATGTCTCAATCACAGGGGCACATGATGTACACAGGCAGTGCAAAGCTGACCATGGACAGTTTGCCAGACGTCACTACATGGTATCATTGCATGGGAAGTAAAACCATGTTCAAATGCACTGTCACTGCACCATACCTGTCCAGTGCAAGTCACTACACACTATGGGGGTGACAACTACTCAGTGAGCCTGCTAGCCAGTGGCGTGCAGACTCTCAGCCTTGCTAGTCAGACAAAATGCACATTCAGAAAGGCAGTGCACAGAACACTCACCTGCTCCCCTGGTGTCCCATACAGCTTGCTGTACTGTGGAAGTAGGCTGTCCAGCAGGGCCTGGTTCTCTTCAAGGCTGAAGGCTGGGGCTCTCTCCACAGTATGTGCCATTGCAGGGTCCAGAGGGGCAGAGACAGCAGCAGTGCAGTGGCAGATGTCGTCTTGGAGCATGTAGTGCAGGCAAGTGGGCTCTCAGGGGAACAGCCAGCAATATATATGTGCTGGAGAGGCAGATACTGTCCCTTGTGTCCAAAGTGATAGGTCCAAGTCGTTTGCATCTTCTGAATCTGGCCAATCCATGGAATAGCAGCACCAAAACACGCCCACAGCATCCTTCAAATCTTCAACTTCATGACATACATGATTTTGCAACATTGTTGTGGGTGACCAACTGATTTTCCAGCAACCGACTCGTTCGAAATTCGAAACGCGTCCGTTGCCAGGCAAGCCCATTGTCAATGGGTGCGCACCGATCGGTCCATTGCGGTACAACGCGCACAGGAGTACAACGTGTACCCGCACACATTGAAAGCAATGGGCCGGCCGGAGGCACCGATCGGTCCATTGCTGTTCAACGCGCACAGGGGTACAACGCGTACCCGCACACATTGAAAGCAATGGGCCGGCCGGAGGCACCGATCGGTCCATTGCAGTTCAACGCGCACAGGGGTACAACGCGTACCCGCACACATTGAAAGCAATGGGCCGGCCGGAGGCACCGATCGGTCCATTGCTGTTCAACGCATCACTGTACATGTGACTGGCATATGTCAGCATGCCTGTCTCAGATGGACATATGCCAGCCACAGATAGCTCCCAGGGAGTGAGGGGCACACCTACATCACGACAGCCTGTCCAAACTTTATCATAAGGCATGTAAGGCTGGATTTCCTATTGTGTGTATGTTGGTGTACATGTTGTCCTGTGGGTGTCACCTGTGGGCAGCCACCCCCAGGCTGTGTACGTGTTCATGGGGACAGGATCCTGGGTGTTACGTGTACGTGACCACTGTGATGTGCAACTGTTCATATCTGTGCATGTGCCATGGTCACATTTCACAGTGGTGTATGTGTATGTCATGTCACATACCCCGTGAGTCCCATGTGGGACGGTATGTTTGAGCCAGGGTGTCCCAGTGGCACAATAGTGATGGTCCTCCACAGTCTTTGTGCATGTGGTGTTTACAATGTCTCTGATTTCATGTGCACAATGGGAGACAGTCTCCACATCCACATTGTGTGTGCATGGACTCTGATGTTGTGCGTGTGTGTCACAGACGTCCATGTCTGTCCTGCCGTGGCAAGTGGGGCCACTACCTGTGGGGGTCATGGTTGTTTTGCTGTGGTGTATACATGATACTCCATGTAATGCCAGTGTCCATGTGGCATTACAGGGTCCCTGGGAATGTACCTGTCGTTGAGCTGTGGTGCCTGGGGCACATCTGTCCTCACATGTTCCTGTGGGGGTTATTGTGACACGGCAGCAGGAGATGGGAACTGTGACACGGCCTCATGATATCCAATGGGCCAACCTGGGACTAATTGATGCCACCTGTTGGACCGTGTTGACAGATGTTGGCCATGTATGTACCATACATGTCCTTCCGGTACTGCACACTTCATGTAGTTGTGCCTCATAATGATGTATGTTGGGATCTTGAGTGTGTTCAATGCCGCATATGTGGGGTGACTGACAATCTTGCTTACTTCTCCTCTGCACTGCAGGGCTCCTGCTGTCCATCGGCCATTCCCAGACCTGGCAACGATGGTGGAACGGGACAGCATCCGACGGTACCGCTTAACCAGGCAGCTGATTGAGGATTTGGCAGTGCAGTTGTCCCCACATTTGCAGCCTGGCCGGCCGTATCCTACAGCGCTGACCCCCAAGGTGAAGGTGATGGCAGCCCTACACTTCTTTGCCACTGGTACCTTCCAACATACTGTGGCGACTGCTGGTGGGATGTCACAGACCATGTTCAGCCGTGTGCTCCGCGATGTTTTGGCGGCAATGTTGCTCTTCCTGAACCGGTACATCTATTTCCCTAGACTGCGCGACTCACTGACGTGAAGAGTGACTTTTATGCCCTGGGGAGGATGCCGCATGTAATTGGCTCCATTGATGGGACACATGTGGCTTTGGTACCACCACAGGCCCAGGAGCAGGCCTACAGGAACCGCAAGCACTACCACTCGGTCAATGCACTGGTGGTGTGTCTTGCAGACATGACCATCACACACGTGTGTGCCCATTTCCCTGGTTCAGCACACGATGCCTTTGTGATGAGGAGTAGTCGCATCCCCAGGATGATGGCACAGATGCAGAACCAGCGTGCCTGGCTTGTCGGTGTGTACTGACTTTGTGCCATTGTGTGTGATCTGATCTGTAGTATTCCGCCCACTGTTCCAAGTCAGCTAATGTGCACTTGTCTGTCCGTAGGTGACTCGGGATACCCCAACATGCCGTGGTTGCTGACACCCCTCAGGAACCCTGTGACACCTGCCCAGATGCGCTACAATGAGGCACATGGTCGGACCAGGAGAGTGATTGAGCGGACCTTTGGTCTCCTGAAGAGCCGCTTCCGCTGCCTGGACAAGACCGGAGGGTCCCTCCCATATGCCCCTGCGAAAGTGTGCAAGATTATCATCGTCTGCTGCATGCTCCACAACCTGGCAGTGCGGAAGGAGTTGCCTCTCATCCAGGATGACAATGACCAACATCCGCCACCTGTGGAGGATCCTGGCCTGGACCACGATGCCAGTGACGATGATGATGATGATGGTGATGGTGATGTCCGCACACAGCTCATCACCAACTTCTTTAGCTGAATGTGAGTATCCTGAGGTGTCATGTCAATGATGTGAGTTGGCATGATGTGTGGGTGGTGCTCTGGTGCTGTGGGAGTGTGTCCATGGGCCACTTGACTGGATGTGTGTTGCGATGTGTGGTGACAGGTGGGCTGTACTCCCCAACAGTGTTGACATGCTAACTTGGTTCTGGGTGGGTATCTTGTAACATGTATTGTGCATGTGTTTTGCTGTTCTGTCCTGTACTCCATTGCTTTTGACTGTGTGTCATTTCTGTCCTTCACAGGGTACTTTCAGATTCGTTTGGTCAACTGTGTCCACCGACGACGTGATTGCACATCCAGGCTGGTAGCTGTTGTGTCCCTACAGGTGATGTGCGCCACACCCATGGACTTCCTTCCGTCTACAGTTGTTGACTGTGTGCCCGCTGCCAGGTGGGGTTACCTTGCATCTGTAGTTGTTACGGCATGTTGCAACTGTGTAATAAACCTGTGCTTCACTTTGTGATGTGCGTTGTCTGTGGTCACATATTTGACTGCCATTTGCTTACTGCACCTGTGGGCTACTTGACTACAACTGGGAATGGGTGTGGTGTCTGTGCATTGCACCGTCTTCCCTGGCAACATCAGTGTAGGCAATGAGTCAGATGGCCTAGGTGTGTATGTGTCGTGTAGCCCTGGTGGTGTGTCTCCCTCATGTGTGTCACGTTTCCTGTACTCACATGCCTGTGTTGTCCTTGCTGTTGCAGTTCGCATACACAGTGTAATTTTGCAGTTCATCATCCCCATAACAGCACCCACGTTGGAATCACGACAGAGGCAAGTATGGTGTATTAGTGTGTTTATTGTGATACATTTGTGTTAATAGTGCATAGGATGGGTTGTGCTGTACATGAATCTTGCAATCCCAAGTTCCTAGGTGAATTGAAAGTCCGGGTAGACAGGATCCCCAGTATCGGGGCCACAGTTGTCTGAGACATTGGTCCAACTTGTACTCCCCATGCAATGTGTGGGAGTAGTGTTGCCGTCAACAGGGTGAACAGTCTGTGCACAAAGGCGAACATCCAGAACAGGTTCAGGCTTCCTGGGAGTTGCGCTTGGCCATCGGCCTCTCACTTTTCCCTCCTCGGACGACCCCTCTTCTTGGGGGGCCCTCAAGTGCAGGCTGCTGCGGTGCAGGGGACTCTCCGCCAGAGTCCTCCTCCCTCCCTGTGGCAGTTGCAGTTTGTTCGGCACCAGATGTTGTTGGCACACAGGGAGGTGTGGACTGGTTGCTGTTCATCTGGCGGAGGCATTGTAAAATGTCCCTGTGCACCGCCGTCATCTCATGCAGTTGTGGGTCATCATGCACACTAGCAACGTCTGCAAGCAGCGACCTCTGTCTCCCACCCCTCCCACCACCCCTGCTGACATGTGCAGTGTGTGCAGTGGCACGCACAGATAACCCTGGTCCACCTTGGGGGTTGGTGGTGGTGGTGGTGTCCATGGCCCCAGGTTGGTCCAGGGTCACTGTGCTGGTGTTGCTCCTTATTCTGTCCATGTCGGCAGGGATGGTATTCGTGGTGACAGTCGTTGTAGGGGTGGGTGCAGGGGGTGCAGCTGGTGGTCCTGCTGGTGCTGCAGCTGGTGGTCCTGCTGGTGCTGCATGTTGACTTGCACCGGATGTGCCAGGTTGTTCTTCATCGTCCGAGGAGGACAGAGGCTGTACGACGCCAGTGAGCTCGGCATCCTCTAGAGCCTGGGACTGGGACTCCTCAGCGTCTGCTGCTGTGTCCCCATCATCACCTGTTTTTGGGAGACACAAACAATGTATGTCATGTTTCTGCAGGCATCAATGGTTGACACACATGACAGTTGTGACTGTGGCTCTGGGTGCGGGCCTGTACATTGCATTGTCCTGAGTCGTCACAGTCAGGGGTTGATATTGGTGTGGCACATTGTCCTGCATTATTTTGGCATTTCTATGTATTTTCTGGGGTGTGAACATGGTCTGCATTGGTTGTGGTTGGTTGGCAGCCGGACCTCCTTCCCACCCACCCAGCCAGTCAGTTATCCCACCATGGAACGTGCTTGCGTTGCAGGGAGTGTAAGTTGTCTCTCAGGATGTCAGTCAGTGGTGTCCTGCTGTTTGTTGGTGCACAGTTGGCAGCAGGGCCTTGTGCTCCCCACAGCAGTAGCCAGTGTCAGCCATCTTGTGAGTCCTTCTCCACTCCCTGTGATGTGAGCATGGTTCAGGGTGGTGTTGATGGGACAGTTGTGGGGGTGACCAATATCAGTGACTACGACTCCCATCATGCTATTGCCTCCACCCCCTTCCCAGCATGCCCATGCTTCCTTCCTTTTGACTCTGCTTCCCTGTGGGGTGGGCTGGCTGTGCTGACAGGATGGCTGGGAGTGTTGTCCTGGCAGTTGTTTGGCTAAGAGTCCCAAGAGTGTCCCTGTGCTTCACACAACATAACCCAGGGTGGTGGTTCTTTGTGGGATCTTGTGTTAGGATGGAGGGCATTGCATTCTACCAGGTGGGTACTGTGGAGTTTGTGTTGGGGGGGTGTGAGGGGAGGTGCTTGTGACTATAGTCAGTGCTGCAAGTCCCCCTTCCCACCCAGCCAGCCAGATATCCCACCATGGAACGTGCTTGCATTGCAGGGAGTGTAAGTTGTCTCTCAGGATGTCAGTCAGTGGTGTCCTGCTGTTTTTGGTGCACAGTTGCCAGCAGGGCCTTGTGCTCACCACAGCAGTAGCCAGTGTCAGCCATCTTGTGAGTCCTTCTCCACTTCCTGTGATGTGAGCATGGTTCAGGGTGGTGTTGATGGGACAGTTGTGGGGGTGACCAATATCAGTGACTACGACTCCCATCATGCTATTGCCTCCACCCCCTTCCCAGCATGCCCATGCTTCCTTCCTTTGATTCTGCTTCCCTGTGGGGTGGGCTGACTGTGCTGACAGGATGGCTGGGAGTGTTGTCCTGGCAGTTGTTTGGCTAAGAGTCCCAAGAGTGTCCCTGTGCTTCACACAACATAACCCAGGGTGGTGGTTCTTTGTGGGATCTTGTGTTAGGATGGGGGCATTGCATTCTACCAGGTGGGTTCTGTGGAGTTTGTGTTGGGGTGTGTGTGAGGGGAGGTGCTTGTGACTATGGTCAGTGCTGCAAGTCCCCCTTCCCACCCAGATAGCCAGATATCCCACCATGGAACGTGCTTGCATTGCAGGGAGTGTAAGTTGTCTCTCAGGATGTCAGTCAGTGGTGTCCTGCTGTTTGTTTGTGCACAGTTGCCAGCAGGGCCTTGTGCTCCCCACAGCAGTAGCCAGTGTCAGCCATCTTGTGAGTCCTCCACTTCCTGTGATGTGAGCATGGTTCAGGGTGGTGTTGATGGGACAGTTGTGGGGGTGACCAATATCAGTGACTACGACTCCCATCATGCTATTGCCTCCACCCCCTTCCCAGCATGCCCATGCTTCCTTCCTTTTGACTCTGCTTCCCTGTGGGGTGGGCTGGCTGTGCTGACAGGATGGCTGGGAGTGTTGTCCTGGCAGTTGTTTGGCTAAAAGTCCCAAGAGTGTCCCTGTGCTTCACACAACATAACCCAGGGTGGTGGTTCTTTGTGGGATCTTGTGTTAGGATGGGGGGCATTGCATTCTACCAGGTGGGTTCTGTGGAGTTTGTGTTGGGGTGTGTGTGAGGGGAGGTGCTTGTGACTATGGTCAGTGCTGCAAGTCCTCCTTCCCACCCAGCTAGCCAGATATCCCACCATGGAACGTGCTTGCATTGCAGGCAGTGGGAGTTGTCTCTCAGGATGTCAGTCAGTGGTGTCCTGCTGTTTGTTGGTGCACAGTTGCCAGCAGGGCCTTGTGCTCCCCACAGCAGTAGCCAGTGTCAGCCATCTTGTGAGTCCTTCTCCACTCCCTGTGATGTGCGCATGGTTCATGGTGGTGTTGATGGGACAGTTCTGGGGGAGGGCAATATGTGTGACTGCGACTCCCATGATGCTATTGGCTACACTGACTTGGCCAGCATACACAGAATTCCTTCCTTTGAGTGTTCTTCACTGTGTGTTGGTGTTGTTGTGGTGGCTACATGTCTGGATGTGTTTGTTAGTTCTATTTGTGCCACTGCCTAGCTGTAGTTGTAGTTGTTTGTACATGTGATGGCACAGTTGGATGTGACTTTTTTGATGGCATGTGTTGTGTTTATCTGACTGACATACACATTTTGGGATGATTCTGTTCTGGTTGCTGTGTAATTGCTATGAGTGCATGGTTTGACTCTCCCCTTGACAGTGATGTGTGTGTGTTTTGTGGCAGTATATTGTGTACATTTGTTGTGTACTCACCAGGCTCTGGGATGTCCTCTAGTCCATATACGCTCACTGGCGGAAGGATGGCCCGCACCTTCTCCTCCCAGGGCCTGAGGTATATTGGCTTGGCAGGAGGGCCACTGCCGGTGTATTGGCTGTTGATGTAGTCTTTCTTCAGCATGTCCCGTACCCTCCTGCGCACGTCATACCACCTGTTCTGGATGTCCGTCTTTGTGCGCCGACATGGTGATTGGGCGTTCACCCTGTTGATGATCCTCTCCCACATCTTGGTTTTCTGCGACATGGGGGTCTGTTGGACCAGTGTGCCAAACAGCTGTGGCTCCACCCTGAGGATCTCGTCTACCATGACTTCCAATTCACTATCTAGGAACTTGGGATTCTTCTTGGGGGCATGGTGATGGGTGGTGATGGTGGGTGATGTGTGTGTTGGTGTGCAGGTGAGGGTGTGTGAGTGTGTGTTTTGCTGGGTGTATGTGAGGTAGGTATTTGTTGGTGTGCTGATGGTGTGTGGCTTGTGTGAGGGATGAGCTGTGGGTGTGTGGTTGCTTTCTCTTGGGTGCTGGCAGTGGAATGGCGTTTGCAAAGGCTCATGGTAGTGATTTGTGTCCTTTATATAGGTGGAGTTGTGGGTGTGTCTTTGTTCTCTGTCCCCACCCCCAGTATTTATTGGCTTGGTAATTGCTTGTTTGGCCTTTTTTGGGTGATTTTTCCTTTGTGCTGTTTGTGTATGTTGGAAACGTTCTTGTGACCGAGTCGGACCCTGCATTGGTCTCGTACGGTGTTCTCCGTTTCGTTCACGCTGTGTTTGTGCAGTTTTCTATGCTGCGTACGCGTCGGTCGCGGTGTATTGTGTTGCTTCGGCTCGGTTTTGTATGCGTGTCGGTCGTGCGGCTTGGCCTCCGTCCGGCTCGCTCGTGGTTTTCGCGCCTTGCATCGTACTTTGCGGTTTGGAGTTCGCGTGTACGTTTCGGTCGGATTTGTTCCGGGTGCGTGTCGGTCGGTTGGATTCACGTGTTTTTCCGGCCGGATTGCTGCTTTCCGTGCGGCTCGGTCGGTCGACTTTGTTTCGGTACGTGTCGGTCGGATTTTTCGCGCCTTGCATCGTACTTGGCGTGTCGTGCGCCACGGGTACGTGTCGGTCAGTATTTTTTCCGGATCCGAGTCGGTCGGTGCTTTTTCCGGCCCGAATCGGAATCGACCCCTAAACTTAATTAATTTACTATTCCCACTCCAGTTAGTATTAAATTGGGGTAGGTGCTAGCCAACAAATTTAATTAATTTAATATTCCCACTCCAGTAACTATTAATTAGAGGTAGGTGCTGACATTAAATTTAATTAATTTACTATTCCCACTCCAGCTAGTATTAATTAGGGGTAGGTGCTGGACACTAAACTTAAATAATTTACTATTCCCACTCCAGTTAGTATTAATTTGGGGTAGGTGTTGGACACTAAACTTAATTAATTTACTATTCCCACGCCAGTTACTATAAATTCAGGGTAAGTGCTGGACACTAAACTTAATTAATTTAGTATTCCCACTCCAGTTAGTATTAAATTGGGGTAGGTGCTGGACAACAAACTTAATTAATTTACTATTCCCACTTCAATTAGTATTAATTAGGGGTAGGTGCTGGCCACTAAATTTAATTAATTTACTATTCCCACTCCAGTTAGTATTAATTAGAGGTAAGTGCTGGACACTAAATGTATTTAATTTACTATTCCCAACCCAGTTAGTATTAATTAGGGGTAGGTGCTGGCCACTAAATTTAATTAATTTACTATTCCCACTCCAGTTAGTATTAATTAGAGGTAAGTGCTGGACACTAAATGTATTTAATTTACTATTCCCAACCCAGTTAGTATTAATTAGGGGTAGGTGCTGGACACTAAACTTAAATAATTTACTATTCCCACTCCAGTTAGTATTAAATTGGGGTAGGTGCTAGCCAACAAACTTAATTTATCTACTATTCCCACTTCAGTAACTATTAATTAGAGGTAGGTGCTGGACACTAAATTTAATTAATTTACTATTTCCACTCCAGTTAGTATTAATTAGGGGTAGGTGCTGGACACTAAACTTAAATAATTTACTATTCCCACTCCAATTAGTATTAATTTGGGGTAGGTGTTACACAATAAACGTAATTAATTTACTATTCCCACTCCAGATAGTATTAATTAGGGGTAGGTGTAGGACACTAAACTTAAATAATTAACTATTCCCACTCCAGTTAGTAATAATTAGGAGTAGGTGCTGGATCCTAAATTTAATTAATTTACTATTCACACTCCAGTTAATATTAATTTAGGATTAGTAGTGGTCATTAAACTTAAATATTTAATTATACCCACTGAAATTACTGTAAAATAAATGGAATTGCCAGACCTTTAAAATATTATTTTTCTTTTCCCATTAAAATTACTATAATATGACTAACTACACTATACATACAATTTTCCAGTATTTGATAAGACCTAGAATAAATTACTACACTATATAATATAATAAATTTTATTATTTTTATAATTTATACAACCAAAATATATAATTTAAAAAAATATATTTATGTTTTATTAAATTTAAAATATCACTTATAAATAATATATTATCTACATAAAATACCTAAATACAAAGATTTAAATATTACATTTTTAATATTTTTATAAATGTATCTCCTAGATTAATTTTTTTAGAATTTACACATTTTATTTAAATTCTAAAGTTTTCATTCTTAACAAATGAAATATTTAATAATTTCCATTTATTATATTACATTTTCTAACTTTTTATATTTTCTTTATTTATAATACACAATTCAATATAAAAATGAATAGATTAATAATTTACACTGTATACATATTTTTTTTATTTTAGTAAATATTTCTTTTTCTTTTTAAATTACGAAATATTTCAACAAAATATATAAAACTGTAACCAACATTATATCCTATAAACACAACTCCAAACTGATTAAACAATACATTCAATATACAAATAAAATATAACCAAATTGAGTATAGAAACTTCCAATTTTTTTCACATTTCGTTTAATATTTTTTAAACACTCCCCACACTTATCCACTAGAAACTCAACATCCCACTCCTAAAAAAAACACTCCCCACCCTTAGCCCCTACAAACCCAACATCCCACTCCTAAAAATTATTTTTCTAAATTCGAAACTATATTTTCTAAATTCTATTTTGAAATTTCACATTTATTATAAATTAAAAACAAATATTTTAAAACTCTCCCCACCCCTATCCCCTATAAACCCAACATCCCGCTCCTAAAAAATATTTGTATAAATGAAACAATTTATTTGCTAAATTGTAATTTTAAATTTCAAATTTATTATAAATTAAAAACAATTATTTTAAAACACTCCCCACCCTTGTCCCCTATAAACCCAACATCCCGCTCCTAAAAAATAATTGTCTAAATTCGAAATTAAATTTCCTAAATTAAAAATTTAAATTTCGAATTTATTATAAAGTTAAATCAATTATTTTAAAACACTCCCCACCCTTATCCCCTATAAACCCAACATCCCCCTCCTAAAAAATATTATACAAATTAATTTTTTTATAACATTAACTAACTAATATTATACTAAAAACAAACTCTAAATACATTAAAATATATTACAATAACGATATTTTAACATAACGATATTTTAACAGTCGATATTACAAACTTTGATATTTTTAACAATACTTAAAATCGATATTTCTAACATCGATATACATAACATCGATATTTAATACTATCGATATACTAAACTCGATATTTATGTATATCGATATTAAAGTTTCGATATTATGTCTACTTACCGTTGGGTGCCACTCAAAAGCATGACAACTTCCTCCAAAGTGTGGCATCTTCTTGTTCCACAAAGTGCTGCACTTCCAAAATCCAACATGGATGATTTCTCTACAGAGGAGTAAAAGCTGGCTAAACAAACCCACAGTGTGACTCATTTCTATTAGCCCTCCTCTCCCTGACTTCTCCAAATTCCTGTCCTAGGCCTGCCATCTGGCTGGGGCACTGGATATGGGAGTAGGTACACCTGACATTCCTTACTGATCTGCTCTCTCTTTGAGCTCAGTTAGATTTACCCAGCCCCCTCTGCAGGACCCATCGTCCCCAGCAGCAGAGCTCTCTCCATCAGATAGCCAGTGCTCTGGCCAGGCCACTTATCACCTAATCAAAGCATCCTGGCAAAGCCTGTTAAGGCTGACCAATCAGCAGAGACCACTAGGAGGCTGGATTTTGGCTTACAAAAGAGAAAGTTTTATAATTTGTATGAATGCACTAGTTATGATGAATTCAACAGTGACGAGTTGTTGTCTTTATCAATACCAATCTTTTAAGTCCTTGAGTGAGATTCTACTCCTTTCGTAGCAATAGTTATACCTAAATAAAGTATTCCAATGTTAGCCTATAGAGCTTAGTATCTGTAATGGGGGAAAATGAAATGGGCAGGTTTTCCGCACTAGGGCATATAAAACATCCTTTATAGGTACATGCCCCCCCCCCCACTCCTGGGACACCTAGGGGCGACCTGGGGGGTGCCCAATAAGTAAAAATATGGTAGATTATCACTTTTAAAGTGCCCATACCACCAAAGTCGAGTTTGCACACAATTTACTTTTAAAGACAGTCTTGAAAGCCATGGGGCCTTTAAAATGACAGCAGTGCAAACATGCAAGTGCAAAAAATCTGCTGGGCCTCCAAACGTCCATGCCCTATTACATACTAGGGACTTATAGGTGGTTTGAACCCCCAGCCCTATTATATACTAGGGACTTATAGGGTCTGTCAATACCAATTGTGAGAATGTACTTGTAAAGACTGGCTGCAAGGCAGGGCTGCCTTTAAAAGGACAGCAGGCACACAGCAGTGCACACATGCACGTGTGGGAAATCTGCTGGGCATCTAAACCTCCATGCCCCATTATATACTATGGACTTATAGGTAGATTACACCTCCTGGCCCTATTATCTACTAGGGACTTATAGGGTCTGTCATTGCCAATTGTAAGTGTACCCTATTACATGTACCTTTGTATACATAGAACTAGCCCTGGGCCTGGTTAGCAGAGCCCATGGTACAGTCAGAGACAGTTACCACCAGCATCATTCAGCAAAAAATGGGGATGAACAGGGCAAAAGGATGACTTTCTAACAGGTACCTCCAATTTTATCCTATTTGAGAGGTGGATCTTGCAGTAGTGAAACAAAACCTCTCAGCTAGATTCACCCCATACACCACGACTAGGACTCTCAGATCTTCATCGGCAAACCTCCTCAAACCTCCCTGTTTTAGATATAATACCAAGGGAGGAAAAACTGTAGCCGCTCTAGGAACCAAAGCATGGAATCTCATGCCAACTCAACTGAGGCTCTTTAAAACAGAAACACAGTTCAGGAAGGCACTGAAGACCTGGATTTTTGGATCTTCAGACGAATTCTGCCTATCCCTCATATAGGTCTCTCCCCCCCTGCTCAGCCTTGACCTTCATCCGCCCAGCGCCAGGATGCTCCTTCCGGAGTGACAGTTCGCGCTTTACAAATCCACAAATCAAATCAAATCAATCAAAATCTTTCACTACCAGGACACGTAAAACTTAAAAGTACATGTCCTACTTTTTAAATACATTGCACCCTGCCCTCTGCGCTGTCCGGGGCCAACCCAAGGGGTGCCTTATATGTATTAAGAAAGAAAATTTGGGCCTGCCAAAATGGTTACTTTGCCAGGTCGAAATGACAGTTTAAAACTGCACACACACAGGCTGCAATTGCAGGCCTGAGACATGATTAAAGTGCTACTTAAGTGGGTGGCACAATCAGTGCTGCAGGCCCACTAGTAGCATTTAATTTAAAGGCCCTGAGCACAGGCAGTGCCACTTTACTAGGGACTTATAAGTAAATTAAATATGCTAATTAGGTATGTGCCCTTTTAAAATGTTATAAGGAGAGAGCAAAAGCCCTTACCACTGGTTTGCAGTGGTAAAGTGTGCTGAGTCCGAAGGCCAGCAACAATAAAGTCAGTAAATACAGGAGGTCAAAAGGCAATACGTTAGGGGGAAAACCATGCCAAGGATGTCAGGTCTAACAATAACCAAACACAAAACAGTACCAGCATAGTGATTTTGTCACTACACTTTCACTTCTATGTCACTGAATAACAAAGGTAGAGTTACACCTTTTGTGTAAGTTGACAATTTTTTATTTGATCTACAAAGTCAACTAAGGGGTCATTAGGATAGCGGGCGGATCGCCACCGCCCGTATGGCGGTGACGATCCGCCCGCTATTTCCCACCGCCCACTGCACATTTCCCCACCGCCATATTACGATGGCGGTGGGGACCCAGGCGGACGGAAAGACCGTCCGCCGGTTTTCCGCCGGTAGGCAATCGGCCCGATTGCCTACCGGGCGAAAAAGGCCTGCAATATGGTGGCGGTGCCTTGCAGGCACCGCCATCCATATTACGATGGTCGGCGGTGCAGGGCTTTCCATGGCGGTGACTCCGCCATGGAAAGCCAGGCGGATTCCGCTTTCGGGGGCCCGTTGCGGGCCCCCAGGATGTTGGGGGGTGGGGGTGCACATGGGGGGTACCTATGGTACCCCCTGCATTGTCATGGACATGGTGGCAGGCACCTCGCGGTGCCTGTCACCTTGTGCATGAGGATGCACACAGTGCATTCCCAGCATTGTGGCGGGCGGAGCTGTGCGCACCGCCCGCCACAATGCTGGGAATGGAGGATGCCACCGCCACGGTGGCATCCTAATCGCCTGTGCGGGACCGCCGCACCACTGGCGGCCGGTCCCAGCACCGCTAGGGTGGCGGGCGGACGAAAGTCTGCCCGTCATCCGAATAGGCCCCTAAGTTTATACTGTGGACACTTTGCCGTCATAAACTTGCAAATAATTGGTACTGTGTGACACGCAAAAAATTAGTCAGCTAACACAAACATGCAATTTTCCTTTTTTCTTTTTGTGAATGTTGCCCCCCGCTTTCGTTGCAATATCAGAACCTGCATTATGCATGATGTAAAGCCTCTTACATCATGATATGGCCCCAATGCAGCAAATATGTCTTGAAACATTTATTGGGTATTAAGATTGTCATTTGTGGGACATAATACATATTTACCACCAATTATAAAAGTTATTTGGTAAAAGTAAGTAAGTGTGTATATAATCCATGCAAGTGACATTTTTGTTCTTCGTTACTACTTGTTGCAATGTGATCAAATTTACTAATTCTAACTTAAAACCACAATTGTAAACCCATATATTCAACATTGTTGTTAAGAGTTCCCACACACCTGCTTTATAAATTACACTTTTTTAAACCCACCCACCCAGCTCCATGTGAATCTTGTTAAACCAACTGCCAATTACAACCTGGCTCAGATATCAAACAGGAGCAAACAGAAAGAACTTCTTTCTGTGCTTTCAGGATGTTGCTAAATGTGTTTGGGGTTTGCAAATTGTTTTGCAGATAAATGATGTGAGAAGGAGGAGGGGAGTAGCGAGGATTTTTAGTCAAAGAATAAATATCTTTGGAATGCCCAGTCAAGATGTGGTTTCCAGATTCCATTTTCCACTTGATGACATCTTGTGCATGGTTTCTAAGTGGAGCAAGATCTTCATTCACATACATGCTGCTCCCAGGCCTTTCCAGCTTATGTGAAGATCATAGCAGCTCCACATTTCCTTGCCACTGGATATTTTCAGAGGGTGTCCAGTGACATTGTTGGCATCTAACAGGCAAGCCAGTCTCGATGTTTGGATAACGTCCTGAGATGCAACAACAGGAGAATGTATCTCTACATAGGCAACACACAGTCACTGGCAGGAAGGCAAAGGGTTGCTAGGGATTTCTATAGAATTTGCCACTTCCCATGTGTGCTAGGTGCTATTGATTACACCCATGTGGCACTTCAGTCTCCTCACCACACAGAATACCATTTCCACAACAGAGACACCACTGGTGCTTAATCAACAGGCAAGCTGTCTGTGATGCTAGGGCTGCATAACCAATTTGTATTCTGTGTTTCCAAGGAGCACACATGACAGCTTCATTTTCCCACTGTGGCTACTACTCAACCTACAAGCATATTTGTACCAGAAACTACATACAGGCAGCCATACATAATGTTATCTACATACAACAGAGGACCATCTTCCAATTACTCTTATATTCTCTTGCAGGTGATGCTGCTTAGGCACTCTCTGCCCATCTCCTCACACCTTACAGACATTCTACCACAGTGTCTCAGAGGAGGTACAATAGGGAACACATAAATACACGATCAATTATAAAGTGCACTTTTGGTCTCCTAAAGCCACATTTTAGATGTCTTGACCATACAGGGGTGCTGGTGTACTGCCCTGAAGTTGAGTGCAAGATAATTGTAGCCTATGTGTTGCACAACATTGCCATACAATAGGGTTTACACATACCTCTGAAACCTCACCAACATCCGATTCCTGGGAACCGGGGTGATGTCAGAACAGAGGGCTGGGTATGCAGGTAAGTGATCAGCTGGTCAACACTTTTTTCACATGAACTGCTAGTTTGGTTACATCCTTTATGTGGTTGGACAGTCTGTCATCAATGATGATAGGTGAACATTTATCACTCTGTCTGAAAATTCCATCCTGAGACAACTCTGTAAACCTTTCATATTGCATGTAACTTAAATGTTTCTTTAAAGCTAAAAGGTAGGCCATGAACAGGACATTATGAAGTGTGCTTTCACTCTATCAGTCCAATTTATAGAAGGACTCCATTGCCCTGATGCAGTATCAGTTCCTCAAATGTTGTGATGTCACATGGCCCATTGGATAACTCTTTCATTGTCAGCTGGAGACATCATGGTGGTACATCTCAATGTATTGTTACCATGAGAAATGGCATCCTGAACATGATGCAGTGGTTCAAGTTGATAACAGATGATTTCTTGTTATGATATTAAAATGGGGAATGTGTGTTGTTTTTGTGTCAATTAAATATAAGTGATACACGTGCCATGGAATTTTGTTGTTATTTTGTGTGCCTCATGTTCCCCATTTTTCTGGCCCTTACCACCACATTTTATTTGGAGATGACACCAACTCTAAATTTCCCCTTTGTACACAAACTGTAATTTATGGGTGTCCCACAAATAGGAAAAATGCTGACAGGTTTGTTACAATGGATACTTTCTTCTAAGCGGTGGTGACAGAGGGCTCCATTACGATGGCGGGCGGACAAAGTCCGCCCGCCACCGTAACGGGAAATGGGACCGACCACCAGAGGTGCGGCGGTCCCGCTAGGCCCATTAGGATGCGACCGCCACCCTGGCGGTCGCATCCCGCATATTTTACATTGCGGCGGGCGGTGCTGTAAGCAGCACCCGCCACAATGTAAAAGTTGCATGTTGTGCATTGACATGCACAACGTGACAGGCACCGCGCGGTGCCTGCCACCTTGTGCATGCCAATGAAGGGGGTACCATGGGTACCCCCCAAGTGCACCCCCCACCCCCGCAACACCCTGGAGCCAAAGACCGCATGCCTTTCCATGGCGGCATCGCCGCCATGGAAAGGCACAAATCCGCACACATCGTAATATGGCAGGCGGTGCCTGCTAGGCACCGCCACCATATTATGGCCCAGGACCGCATGGCAGGCAATCGCAACGATTGCCTGCCTGTGGTAAAGCGGCGGACTGTCTTTCCGTCCGCTGCTGTACCCCCGCCATTGTAATGTGGTGGGAGGTAAATGGAGGGAGGGCGGGGAAAGATGGCGGGCGGGTCGCCACCGCCAGTCGGGCGGTGGCGATCCGCCCGACATCATAATGGCCCCCAGAGTACTTGGTGGCACCTCTATATTTAAGCAATGGACAACTGTAAATGAGAGAGAAGGACCTCTAGTTTAGAGGAAAGGGTAATTTGATGCAGTTCTCACAAGCTACCCTCATAGGCAAACAGTAAAGCGTCAATATATTTATCATTGAGCCACCACAACGCAGCAAGGCAACTTGTTATGCGAGAGGAAGGTAGAAGAGAAGGGCAGAAATTAAGTAATAACATATGATATCTGTTGTCGCCATGTGCTGCTGCTCTTGAGAGAAAGTATAGCCAGCGTACAGACCCTTGGACGGTGGTGCAAGAACAGGCTCCAATTTGCTTAGTGTAAGAAGCCAACCCGTCATGTACAAGTAAACTCTTTAGAGCCACTATGCACTAACTATGTGTGATAGTCAATGAATTATGCATACAAAGAGATAAGAATGATCTACAATGATGGAAATGTAGTTCAAGATGCCAACATTGGGCACTTCAAATAACTGTTATAATTTGATCCTTTAATTATATGTGTGAATATGGAATTGGGGCACAATGCGGGGTGGATACTTTTGAAAACCCATTCTCCACCCATGGAATGGTTGCACATTACAAGACTATGCAAGGTAGTACCATCTGCTGCTTTGGGATTGGTTATATTACCTAATCCATCTAGTTGGAATGCAAAGGTCCTCTGTAAGGTAATGAACATGCACCCCTGCCCTGAGTATCCCAACTGCACTAATATCTGGATCCCTAATGCTGATTTGTTGTCATAGGCAAACACGGATCATGTGTGTGTGCTGTGACATAGGCCTGTCTCATGGATGGCGGTCTTGTTGGATGGGGGGGTGCCCATAGCACTACCCTTGTCCTCAGTGGTGACAGACATGTCCCGTCATGTGTTGCTTGTTACCTCTAGAGGACAGTGGCATAGTGTGGAATAGTGAAAAGTGGCATACAGTGGAGTAAAGTGCCATAGAGTGGCATTGTTTGGAGTGGAGTGATTCATACGGTATGTGCCAGCTCAAAGTTGTGTGTGTGTGGCCTGGCAGTTTGGGCTGGACAGTTCAAATGCGGAGCAGGGTCAAGACTGATTTGCATATGGCATGGAGAGTAAAAAATCGATGGATTTAGGCCCGAATCTCTGTACAGGGGTGAGTGTTTGACATTGTTCAGTATT
This sequence comes from Calotriton arnoldi, assembly GCA_963921515.1. Lineage (NCBI taxonomy): Eukaryota > Metazoa > Chordata > Amphibia > Caudata > Salamandridae > Calotriton > Calotriton arnoldi. The sequence goes on along the minus strand of CAWUFW010002337.1, from coordinate 395,136 downwards.
CCGTCCATCATTTGTTCTCTTTGCATTTGGCGCCCTAAGTGGTTCGGGTATGCTCAGACTTGGGTCCAGTGCTCACTATGCCACTGGAGTCAAGCTACCCTGGCTGATGAGGGGGTGATATCCAGAAACCGGTCCTAGAATGCTTGTTTCTGGTCTAGGTAGAACCTGACCTGGCAGTTCAGAATGGACTGTTCCCATGGGTAGCAGGGTCATGACAGATTTGCATATGGTGGGTCCAAAATGAAATGACATGGTGAACAAAAAAGCTATGTGGCAGATTTATAAGAAACTGACGCATCTGTAGAGATGCGTCAGTTTCCCTGCGCCAGCCTGCGATACCCTTGCGCCACCATGGATGCGCCGTATTTACAATACGCTGCACCATGGTGCAAGGATTGACAGATGCGTCAGAAATTCTGATGCATCCGTTGGCCCAAACGTCATGTCGCAAGCACGACGCAACTCCAGCAATGCATGGGGAGGCCTATACTCATTGTACTGCGTCACTCCTTATGCCTGCTTCAAGCAGGCGTAAGGTTTTGACGCAGTGGCATCCTAAAGTGGCGCAGTGAAATCTTGTAGATTTCACTGTGCCACTTCTATGAGGCTTTCCTGCGATGGAACGCCCACCCCTCATACATTATACCTGACTCAGGTATAATGTGACGCAGGGCTTTACAACGTGACACATCTCCCTAGATGCATCACGTTGTAAATTGGCCGCATTGTTTGTGCTGCCGCTGCATCACAAAAGTGTCGCAAGGGGCTTGTAAATCTGCCCCTATGGATTTAGGCCCAGATCTCTGTACTGGGGGTGAGTGTTGACATTTTTCAGCATTTCGCCCATCATTTGTACTTTTTGCATCTGTTGCTTGTTACCTGTCATAATACCTGAGTCATAGATTCACATTGTACAAGGTCCATGGATCACTATGTCATGATACTGCAATGTGGGGATATGTGCGTGTCCGGTCCTTCACCGGCCAGCCACATCATGTCTATGTCTGCAGAGGGCTTGCACATCATTGTCAAGACAGAGTGAGGATGGCCAGTGATTTTGTCCACGAATCCAGGACCCTGGTTTCCAGACAACATGGCTTGGGGTTCAGACAATAATATTTATTTTGACTGTGGACTTTTACGTTAGTACTACGTTTGGACTTTGGACACATTTTCTGTCCCATTTATATATAGACTGGTTCTCCTGACACTTCCTGACTTGTTTTTGTTTTTCTGCCCAACCACCTTCAAGCTTCCCTTTCCTTTCTGCCTGTTATTTGTGTTAGTTTATCTCATACCATCACATGGTTTTTTAAAAAACATCTGAGTATTTGAATTTTTTTATGTCATATTCAAAGAAACAAATTAACCAACTAAACCTCTCTGTTGTTTTTTCTGCACATTTCTTGTTGTATTCAATGTAGCTACATCTAAATGTGTTGGCAGTTACTATAGTTTTTATTCTGGCTTGTAACTAAAGTGTCGTACTGGTCAAAAGTGCAGTGTCATGCAGTAACTATGACAAGTGAAATTGAAAAATGTGTACTACAACTGGAGGAAGGTATTTTTACAAAACATCCAAGTCAACTCTGGTGAGAGGTTGCAAACATTTTGCACTTTTGTATTTGAACCAAAAGATGAGTCAAAACCAGATCTTTGCAGTATTCACAGGGGAGCTCTCCTAGTACTCCCACTACACAATAATGGGGGTGAAGGTCTTTGGCCAACTGTGCGCACCTCTGGCTGCTACCTGTGCACGTGGGTCAGGTGGTTGTGCTGATGGGACCAATGGGTGTGCAGCTTGGGCAAGTGGTTGAGCTTGTGGGGCCAGTAGTTGTGCAGGTGGATCAGGTGGTTGTGCTTGTGGGGCCAGTAGTTGTGCTGATGGGAACAGTGATTGTGCAGGTGGGTCAGGTGGATGTGCAGGTGGGACAGATGGTTGTGCTGGTGGGGCAAGTGGTAGTGCTGGTGGGTGTGCATGTCTTTGTGTAGATATTTCTGCATGTTTTGTCTTTCAATGTAGACTTTGGAACATTTTTAACATTCCCTCCATTATCTGGCATGGACAAGGCATTTTGGTTTGCACTCTGCTCCCTTTAATTCCTGAGTTCATCTTGGTGCATCCTCATCATGTCTTGGCAGCATTTCTTGCGCATTATCCAAGGCATGGGTTTGCCTTTCAATCATCTGAGGGAGTCCTTCAAGTGAGTCTGAAATGTCAGACAGAGTAGACCCTACTGCAGAAATACTCTGCCACACATCACTCTGTTATTGGAAAAATTAATTCACCCGGTGCCCAACATGAGCCCATGCCAACCCCCCCCCACATGGGATGCTCTCTGATATTACCAGCATGGCTACCAATTAGAGGAGTGGTGGCACAAGGGAGGTTGCGGAGAGGAGATTGGTCCTACCCTCTGTGGCTGTTTGTTTAAATGCTGAAGACTGGCAATCCCAGGAGGTGGAGTAGGAGGGACACTGCTGACTGGACGTAAAGTGACCTTCACTCTTTTAGACTGTGGGCTAACCATGCCCTTCTCTACATCCATGTCCTCTCCCCATAGAACAGTTCCTGCTCATCTGCTTCCTCCGCATCCTTCTATTCTTGTTGAGCAGTGCTGGTCGCATTCTTTCTTCGGATTGCCCTCCGCTTGTATATGGTCCAGCTTCATCAGATGACTCATTGTCCCTAGTACCTGATAGACAAAGATTGCACCAGATAAAGTACATTACATACAAAGGTAAATGGTTAAACTTAACATATTAATGAAATGCACCTTCAGCTGCCTTTGAAGCAAGAGGGTAGGTTGGTAAATATAAAACCCCCACTTAGATTCATTTCCCAAATGGCACTGAGTGAGCATGAGACGTGAGTGAGTCTAGCACTGGTTTGGGTTCTTACCCAAGTGCATTGTGACAATAAACTGGGCAAACCATGTTGCCTTCTAAATCTCAGTTCTCAATTAATTTACCCATCCGTCCTTCCATGTCTTCCACAACCCACGCTTTTCTCCATTCATGCTTCCTTTTTGTATCCAGTCCAGTCACGGCCGGCATGGCTCACAGGTGGGGGGACAGGCGCCGGGTCACGCGGGGTGGGGGGACTGGTGAGTGGTCATGAGGAAATGGGGGTCGCGCGGGTAGGGCGGTTTAAATAATAAAAAAATACAAATAAAAAACGTACCTTTCCCGGGTCCCTTGTCTTCACTGAAGGGTCTGCTCCTGCTTTCCTGCCTCCGCAGGAACAGGAAGCAGGCAGCCTCCCTCCCCTCCCCTAAGCCAATCACAATGCTGCAATGGCAGCGTTGTGATTGGTTGGGATGCCGGCCACAGAGGCGTCTATGGGGAGGCCATTTTCTCCATGTAAGCTGCATGCAGCCTACATGGAGAAAATGGAGAGTGCGCATGACTGGTTTGGTCCGCCCCAGAGGGCCGACCAAACAGCCAGGGCCCGCAGCATTGGGCTAGTCACTCCTCCCCTGCCCACGAGCAGACCCGCCCACCCACCCCCAACCAAACCCTTTTGCTTTCTCGCAGTGCGAGAAGCAGAAACATAAAATGGTATTTAAAATACCATTTTATGCTTCTGCTTCTCGCACTGCGAGAAGGCAGTGGGGCGATGCTCCTCCGCCCACATGGAGGAGCCGCCCCTGATCCAGTCTTCTCTGGTTCATCCTTCCTCTACTCCTTCCATTCTTTTTCCATAGTTTCTTTTCCCTACTGATGAATCCACCCATTCATCTATGTCTTGCCATCAACCCTTCTATCTATCGCTTCATCTTGCATTCCATGCTATGGCGGTTTCTTGCTTTGGGCAAAGGAACTCTACCCAAGCTACCAAATTCCTTCAAAATCAACAGGCATATTTTATAATTAATATTGTAATGATTACAAAAGTAATAAAAAAATTAGTTCGGCCTGGTTTGCTCTTATTCTCTGATGCTGACGTCAGCGTGGGTCCACCAGCCAGGCATTTATAATGGACATATACGCACGTGCGCTTGTGCCCACCTCTGCAGCTATGTTGGGGTAAACCAGGGCTTACAGTGTTCTAGCCCTAGCCTGCCGATATTCAGGTCCTCATGGGCACACCCATTATGATGCACTGCAAGCGTCTCCTTTAAAGGTAGAACTGGGCGATGTGTGTGTTCAGTCCTGTCCTGCCCGGGGCTACATGTCAATCACTGAGGGCTCGGGTGAAAGAGGCTGCCCGTGCAAGAGGGAGGAGGGTGGATCAGGCTTTCACCATGTGACCTGGCATTATCAGTGGCGCTAATGATACTGTGAAGTCAGGTCACATGCATTAAACAGATACAATGTGCATTCTTTAGCTCTTCATTCACAGTGTATTTGTTTACTTCCATTTTCTCCTTGTTCGGAAAACTGGACATTTGCTCCATTATGATAGGGAATTGCAACTTGGAAAGAGGGAAAGATAAGTGCACGTTGTTCAATAACTGCTTGAAGATATATTGCCAGTTCACCTAGTGAGATGGAGGAGAATATTCAAAAGCAGTGATTGTCAGGCTAAATGAGTGCAGATGTGAGGCCCAGAGGAGACCACAATAAGCAAAGTCATTAGAATGCAGAGAGATTGAGTGATAGGAACATGGGGTAATTAAAGAAGGGATCAGATGATGCTCTAGAGTCCTAGGAAACTGGGGGAAATCTGTATTCTATGATTCACCATTTACTTTATTTATAGATTTGGAGACTACTTATTTTCATGTTGAAAGACTGAATGAATGAATTACATGAGATTTATTGGGAACGCTGTAACCAAGAGGTGCCCTGCAAGTTATGATTTGATTTGAAATGAAAGTTTCATGATTTTGATATGAATTTTAAGTTTTTAGCTATTATTGCAGGTTTTGGACTGGATCTAGGTATATTAGTATCCCTCTTTTTCCTATCTAGGAGATGGAGACTGGGATCTATCCAGGCGCGGCCAGTGCAGGTAAGATCAGTGAGGCAGGGCGGGGATGTGGTGGGGGGAAGTCGACAGATGACGGAATAGGGAAAATAAAATAAATAAAAGCACTTACCTTGCGCTCACCGCATCGCCGAGTCGAGATGCAATGAGCGCAAGGTAAGTAGTTTTATTTATTTATTTTATTTTCCCTATTCCATCGTCTGTTGACTCTCCTCCTGCCCCACCCGGCCCCACTACCCCACCGCTCTTACCCCACCGGCCGCATCTATCAATTAATTTACTGACCCTGGCTAGGGTTCTAATGCTGGCTGCAAATGCCCCTCAAACTGCAAATATGTTAATGATAATATGAATGAATGGATGAATAAATGAATGAATAACTGAGAGCATTTGTAGAGCTCTCAGCTGAAGTTAGATAACCCGGAAAAGTCAGGTCTTTAGCTGAGATTTAAAGCCCTGTTCTGATACACAGCTCTTAATGGCCAATCGAAGTCCATTACACAACTTAGGGACTAAAGCAGCAAAGGAGCGACCACCACTCAAGCACATTGCATGCTGGGTGCTTGTAATCGAAGCCGGCTGGAGGATTATATTAAGCCACTTGTGTGATATGTTAAAAAAATAAACTGGATAGTGTGCTGTCTCCAATCCGTCCCCATCCTATTTTATTTTCGTTATTCTGCTGCCCTGCTCCTTGAAGCTAGCTCAATGCTATGTTAAATACTGTACAAAAAATGTATCTGATATTGAAATGGAATTGAAAATATAACACTATTCTCGGTTATGGTAGCAATCATTTATTTGAGGAATTATGATACACAAGAAAAAAATGTATGGGCTGTATTTGTGACTAACAATTATTATTGTCCAGTGCCTTGAAATGTTGTCGGTAAATTTGCATTGTCGGGAGTGTGCCCAGGTGCATTTTCCTATCCCGTCTTTTGTCAGTAGGCCTTGTTCACCATAGAATGACCAATGGCTCTGGAGGCCAAGATTATTTTCTCCACTAAACTGGTCATAGCTACTCCAAAACCCATCATTTTCTAGGTCTGCTTGACCACACATCTGTCTATAATACCTATTGGTTCAAGTAAACAAAGAGTGGGCTTTGGATCTGCCTGGCCTTAAAATGGATGCCCTATCAAGTTCTTCATTTGCAAATTAGAAACTGGGACATCCTGACCAAAGACAGCACCTCAAGCAGAGATCCTGGGGTCAGGCAATCCTGATATCAAAAAGAAAACCCACCGGGGCTGTCCGCCTTGTTTATTTGGATCACCCATTAACTTCCTTGTTCCTCCTGCCACCTTTTCTCCCTCTGCTGCTATGAGGTTTCAAAAGATGGTGGAAGTATTGATGAATGTTAGAAAAGAGAATCACTCTGCTTTCCAGAGCAGACTTGCCAAGCCTCTCATGTCTTCCAGAGTCTCCGTTAATCTTACATTTTTCATTCATGAAGTATTTGGCTCTTATTGCCCTAAAGTGTTGTGGAACCCCGAGCACTGACCCCTACGAACACTTCCACTTATTTTCCTCCCCTCCTTTTCCCTGTGTTAGACCTCAGTGCTTTGAAGTGTCATTAGTGTGGTATAAGTACTGTATAAACGCACAGTATAATCCAGAATTGTGTCCAAACGTGCTTTATTAAGCTGTGCTACTCTTCACTGTGCTTCTTTAATGAACCTACTGAAAAAACATATATTGTCACACGTGGTCCGTGCATTCAGCATTTAGTCTATTTGGAAGCAGCTAATAACAAATGAATACAACTTAGTTCAAAGTTTTTGCTAAGCTTTGAAAAAAACAAACCTTTCTGATCCATTCGTATTTTTAAGAGTTGCAGACCTCACAGGGGCAGGCTTCTAGCTGCTTTCTCAAGAAAGAAGCGTCAGTGCTGGGAAAGGACAGCAGAGAGTTTCTGCATGAAAAAAACCGAGAGGCTGGACAGGGCATATTGTCGTGGCAGAATGCTTATGACTGTGCACTGGGGCACGGTCACCTTCAGTATTCATGGAAGGCGTAAATGAACTCTCCAATAGACGTTTTATTCCGAACCCAATAAAAGAGAAAAATGAACAAATATTCCTTCCCGATTGTCCGCTCTTGGGTCACTTTAAACTCTGAAAGAAAGAGCTGTGCTGACAGTTAGCAGCAAGCACCACCTACACACAGCAGGGAGGGCTTTCAGAGACCCACCCATAGTCCATGGTAACGAGGCACTTGGTGGCAGACGAGGGCCTCCACGCAGTAGCGGCTCGTGGAGGGAGTGCCGCGGGGCGGTGGGGCGGGGCGGGGGAGGATTAGGGTGGAGGGTAGTAAACTACGGCATACGGCCGAACAGAGGTAAGTAAACAAATAAATACATTAAACGAATTTCGTTGCGCGCGCTGCAGCGCATTTGGCAATGCAGTGCGCGCAACGAAACTCGTTTTATTTATTTATTTGTTTACTTACCTCTGTTCGGCCGTTTGCTGTGGTTTACTACCCCCCACCCTGCTCCTCCCCCGCCCTGCCCCACCGCCCCGCGGCACTCCCTCCACGAGCCGCTACTGCATCCACGCCTAATCGCGGCAGCCAACCCAATTGCGTTCTTGACATTCGAAACCCCATGATTGTGAGTGGGTCAGAGCAAAGGCGCAGTTTATCACACCTGGTGCAAAAAATAGCACCTTTTTCGAGTTTTTGGGAGAAAAACATGTTACTGCACCAAAGTACGCATATTACAGTAACTACCGTACTTATTTCCCTTTTAAATTCTGGCAGGTTTGACCTGCTGAAATTTAACAAAGGGGAGGATTTTATCACACGGCAATTAAAGGGTGCAATTAATTGCATACAACTCAGAATTCGACATCTGCTCAACAGGGTTTTGTACAGGGGTCAATAAGCAATGATTCTTTCAGTATCTAGGTCATAGTCCAGTTTTGCCTTTGCTTATCAATTGCTGTTGTTCCTATTTTCCTGCGCCAAGCCGTTGTGAATTATTTTACACTTTTTGCATGTAAATGATTACATTTCTGTTGACTATTGTACCCATAACAAAATTATCTACCACAAAACTTTATTATTTCTGAGTTTATTTAAAAATCTTTCATTCACAAATTATTTTTTATGTAATTACATAACTAACATAAGAGGAGTTTTCACAAAAAAATCTACTGTGCAGCAGAACCATTCTCACTTTTTCTATTATTTAGGAAACTATCTTGCAATTCTATAAGATGTCATTTGATAACAATTTATGTTATCTTATGTTCTAACTATGGCTGATATAGTGCACTTTTGACAGTGCTGTGGCCTAGAAGCACTGAGGTTGTGACTGATGTGGATAGATTGCATGCAACTGGCAGTAGTCTTGATCCTAGATATAGTAATGTTTCATGCAACACAGCACAACATCCAAATTAGTTACAGTGCATTGTGGGAAGGAAATAACAGAGAAAAGCCATGTCTTGACCTGCGGCTGCTGTCACCAACTGTTCCAGTCAAATGCAGAAGGGCCCGCTCAGCCCCCCCGCTGCCCCGGGGACCACCACCTCCCCGGGGCTAAAATAATGTCTGCGTCATCTGTCATTGGTGTCTAACTGGCTGTCTGGGTTGGTGAGTGTGGCTCCCGCCAAGCCATAGCAAACTGCAATGTCCCGGGAGTGGGCACCCCGGGACATTGCTGGAGCTGCCCCCCCCCACGCCACCCCCCAGGGCCAGCTCCAGCAATGTCCCGGGGTGCCCACTCCCGGGACATTGCAGTTTGCTATGGCTTGGCGGGAGCCACACTCACCAACCCATACAGCCAGTTAGACACCAATGACAGATGATGCAGACATTCAAACAACTTAGTCACTCACCTATACATTCACTGAGACACCTAACCGCTCACTTATACAATCAGTCATGCACCCACTGAATCATCCATACAGGCACTCATACACTCACTGATTCATCAATACACCTTGGTGTATATATATATAACACTCATAAACTTTTTGAAAACACTCATAGTCACTGGATGATGTGCAGAGTTGAGTGTAGCATAGTATTTTTACTGGACACATACCCTTTCATTAGAAATTCCTATGCATGGACAACAGCAAAGGGGTCCGACACATTCAACATGTGTCATACACTGCAGGATACATGCAATGCATTGGTTTTTTTTTTTGTTCTTTTGAGAAACCAACAGATTTTCCCTTGCTTTCATCTGCTTCAAATACTTGTTAGTCTTTGACACAAAGACCCGTCTAACTATCTTAGTAGACTGGGTTTGCATCAAAACCTGTGGCTGTTGGCCCACCCCCAGTAATGCCTCATTGATGCAAAACAATGCAAATTAGTTTTGCCACTAAGAAAATCTTACCTTTCAGGCCAAAACACCTTTTGCACTGGATAGTAGATAGTATGCTCCACTTTGCGTTGCTTTGTGTCACGATAACGCAGGTGCAAACTCATAGCAAATCTGACCCGTAAACTGATGTATGGGTAAGACTTTGAAAAGTTTGTTTGGTTGTGAAAATGTTGGTAATGGGTAACTGACACATTTTCTGTCTCTCTATTTTCCGGTATGCCTTCCAGTGTCACTCTGTCTTTAGTATCGTAGCCCCTGTGTGAGTATCAGTGTCGCTGTCTCCCAGTGTAATTCCTCACATCCTATTGTCTGTGCTGCCTCTCCCAGTTTGTGTGGGAGTATCTCCCTGCCCCAGCGGCTGTGATTCAGTTCCAATAACCATGTCTCACATTTCACTGCCTCTGATTTCCCCTCCTGGTATGCATGCCAGTGTCACCTTTTCCTCATTTTCTCTATCCTAGTGTGAGGGCCAGTGTGTCTCTGTCGCAGCAGCAATATCTTACATAGCATTTTTTTTTTCTCTCCCAGTATGCATTCCAGTGTTTCTTTCTCCCAATGTCTCCCTTCCAGTCTGTAAGTGTCAGGGTCTGCCAGTTTATTAGGCCATGTTTTCCATCTCATTGTCTGTGTATCCCTGTCCAAGTACGTAGGTCACTGTCTCCTTATCCCACTTTCAGTGTCTCCTGTACCATTCGCCACACCACGTTTATATCTGTGTCTCTCTGTTCCATTTTGCTTGTCACTCTCTCCTTTTCCCTACTTTCTCCACCCGAATATGAATGTCAGTGTCTTCCATTCTCAGCAGCTATGTCTACCATCTCATTGTCTGTATCCTCCTGCCCTGGTATACATGGAAAGAACATTTGGTTAAGGTTCTGCTTGCACAAGTTTGCTTTCTAAAGAATGACTTATTGCCTTTGCCCATGCTTGTTGTTTTTAGGGCAAAAAAGATCAATTGCCCATGTTGAGAAAGGTTGGTATGATCATGTTCATTGTGACTAACCCTGGGCCACGAACTCCGCTCCGCTGGCGGAGTTTGCAGATTTTTGCATACTTCGCGTTGCACGGAGAACGCAAAGTTCCTGCAAAACTCCCGACTCCGCAGCGGAGCGGAGTTCAGCCCTGGGCCCTCCCGTCTCCCACCCCCCCCTCAATAAATATTTTTCAAGTACAATTACAATTAAAGTAAATAAAAGCGCACTTACCTTTATTGCAGCGTCTCCGGGCTGCCCTCCTCCCCTCGCCGTAATCCCCTACATCAGACGTACGTCATGGTAGGACTGCACATCCGCACGCATGTGCAGTCCTACCATGACGTACGTCTGATGTAGGGGATTCTGCAGGCGAGGAGAAGGAGGGCAGCCCGGGACGCTGCTATAAAGGTAAGTGCGCTTTTATTTACTTTAATTGGAATGGTAGTTGAAAAATATGTTTTGCAGGGGGTGGGAGGCATGGAGCGGAGTGGAGCGGAGCGGAGCTCCATGGAGTTTTTGCCCAACTCCGTAGAGCTCCGCGTAGAGCAACTCCGCCTGCTCCGCCCGGGGTTAATTGTGAGACATTTATCAAAACCAAGCTTTTTGCATTGATTATGTGAAATGGAATCAACACTTAGACTTTCATGGTTTTCTGCACCAACCGATCAAATCAATTGCCCTGTGACAAATTCAGCGATCATAACAATGATGGAAGCAAGAATATTAAAACTGTGGAGATATCACAAACATTTGAGTGACATAAAGATGCTTTCATCCTTACGCGCTTTTCTTTTGCTGTTCAGGTCTGGCATCAGACAAGGCCTTTTTATTTTACATATTTTATGTAATTTGGGGCCACATGTAGTTTATTGTTTTCATGTAGCAAATGGCCCGATTCACAGAATCGGGCCGTTTGCGACTGGAAAAAAGCAATTTCTATGCACAAAGGCCTATTTTGTGATTTGGTAACCTATTAAAGAATCGGAAAATGGGTCCGCGATTCGGTATTAGGAAGGGGCGTGTTATGGGCTTCCCTTCCGAATAGCGACAGGCAGTGGTATGTAAGAATGTTTTGCAAATGAAATACGGTCACAAAAAATACGCATTTTACAACCAAGTTGAAGTTGGTGGTAACCCATTCACAAAGGGGAAGGGGTCCCTAGGGACCCCTTCCCCTTTGTGAATGTATGAAAAAAAGTTTTTAAGAGCAGGCAGTGGTCCCACGGTCCACTGCCTACTCTTAAAAAATGAAAAGAAAACTTTTCATTTTTGTTTTTGATATGCATCCCGTTTTTCTTTCAGGAAAACGGGATACATTTAAAAAAAAGAAAAAAGAAAACGCGGCTTTATTTAAAGGCAAATACAAACATGGTGATCTGCTGTTCCCAGCAAGCCACAATCCCTGTGTTTTTAGGTCTCACCTAGGCAGTGCATGCACTGTCTTCGAGACATATGGTATTCAGTCTATGGGCTTTGAACACACCGAGCACTTACCATTGATTCATTTGTCTGCCTGTACAAATTCCTTTGCTTTCATTCGTCGTTACCATACATTTGTCCTGCCTCAGGACCGTTTTGTACCGCCCTGGAGATTGCCCCTGCTACATGAATCAGGTCACTTATGGGCATTTATTTCGTTATGGAGCACTGCTTTTGCATTGGCTCGTGTGTTTTTAGGTCCAGCCTGTCAGCATGCATGCACTGTCTGCAAGACCTGCTGTCATCAATAAAACAACTCTATTCCCACCTCCTGCTTACTGTTGGTTCATTCCAGCGTCCCTCTACTATGCAGCCTCCTGTCTCGTTCCTGCAGCCAATTTCTTGCTTCATTTTAAGGCTGAGGAGCACCGGTAAAGTACAGTGTACTTACGAGTGCCTTCTTTATCTCCTGTTTGGGAGGAGTTTTTTTTATGCTTTCGACCCGTCACTGCTCCGCTTCCGTCGCTGCTTGTTAATATTGGAGGTGTTTTAAAGCAGCACAACAGCAGCACCTTCCATGCATAATCTTGAACAATAGCAGCAGTGTGCATTTTTAATCTTCATGCACATGTTAATATTGGAGGTTTTTTAAAGCAGCGCGATAACCGCACTTGCTACCCTTTCTCGTGAGCAATGGCAGCTGTGCACATTTTTTTTTCTTCAGCACTTGTTAATATTGAAGGTTTTTTAAAGCATTGCGACAGCCGCACTTGCCACGGTTAATCTTGAGCAATGGCAGCTGTGTGCATTTAATTTCTTCAGCACGCGTCTCACCCGACTTATTACATATCACCTTCTACTTCTTGCATTCGTCTGATGGGCAGCAGCTGCTAGTTGCCGAGCTGTCGGCTGCATGCTCTGTTTCTTTCGCTGTATTGCTCCACTTCACGGGCATTCACAGGGAGCAAAATGCTAATAAACAGCTACGTTTCACATCCCGTCTTTTGTGACTATTTCTTATTCGTTATTTTAATACATTCAGTAACAACCTGCACAACTCAAAGAAGAAATAAATAAAAAAGAAGGGATATGAAACGCAACTGTTTAATGGCATTTCACTCCCTGTGAATGCCCTCAAAGCGTGCAAGAAGTAGAAGGAGTTAACAGATACAAAAATAGGCTTTACACAAAACGTCATTAAAGACGTTGCCTAGTATGTCTCTAGTTCCCTCCTTGCCAACCCCTCTGTTCTTGCACACGTTTATTGCGGTGCAGAGCACTATGCATTGGCTGCCCTCCTCCCATCCCCCATTTCCAGGTGCAACAAGTAATTAACATTCAAGCAGCAGGAGCTGGGAGCATTCTCCCCACACCCCCCATCATTCGCTTTTCCACAGTGGACACTTTCAGAGGTAAAGAAGCAAAAATACATAAACATATTCAGCTGTAAATACATAATTTACTTTCACGAGGCACGCAATGTTTCTATAATATTTTATTAGGAGTAATTATTTTGAAGTTGCTTAATGGTCTCATATCTCTTCAGACAACATTAAGCACTCTGAGAATTGTAGTTTTAGGCTGCTGCCAGCATGCTGAACGAATGTGTCCTATAACAATCTGTTCTTGTTGAAACAATCCCACTGTCTACAGCTTTGCTAATTCTGTTTTTTTAAATTTAGCTGTTTCCTTTAAACAGGCTACAAAGTATTTAACTGTCTCATCTTTTACCACTGTAGACTTGTTGTTATGCTAATTTTGTATTGTTTGAGGATCAAAATGTTTCTTCAGGTAGCTTTAAAAGGTCAAAAGCATATTTTTAAACCTTTAGGCTATGTTTGGCACATAAGCCCATTGTAATACGCTCACTTTTGACCTTTTAAAAAAAAACCATTAAAGATGCAACCACGAGTCTGCAATGAAGAATGTTGAAAAGTGTTGTCCTTTTGCTCTGAAAGGAGATAGCTATTCTATAAAAAAAAAAGCACATTAGCATAACTGTTTAGATCGTTATCAGTGCTAACATTAGCATATGTGATTTCTTGGAACGTAAACATTGTGTGACCAATTGCCTAACCCCCCTCCCCCTTCCATGTGATGCTTCCCACAAACACTGGAACCTAGTTCCCAAGGTAACTTAATATTTGTTTTACATATCAAGCCATAGTGCAGTTTTCGTGGCATTATTATAAGTCATAATATGCTTTATTCCTAATTGGTACTTTTTGTTTTAGAAAATGCTTCTTTTTTTTTTGGTGTTAACATTTATTATTTATGTGCAAATGTGAGTATGCTGATATATTGCTTGCACAAATATCCACATTGTACTAATGCCTTCCAGAAATGTTTTTGGTTGATTTAACATCAGGTTATTTGTGTTGTTTGGTGCGCGATGAAAGGCAGCATACATTTAAAAATGTTTTTATGTTTAGGAGAAAAAAAATAAATGTAGAAGTATTTCATATCTTAGCTGTTGATAAAAGGTGAATTATATTGCTTCATAAGTTGTTCCTTTTGACAATTTACAGTGCCTGGCATAAGGAATATTATTATTATATTAACACGTTTTTTGAGAGGCAATGTGCTTTTATATTTTAATTTTAATTTTGTTTAAAACGGTTAGATCCCTCTCTATATTCCTCTCTATCTATTCTATACAGCCCTCACCCCTAACTATTCCCCATGCCATATAATTCCACTACACAAATATATCTCACAACACAAAATTCCACCGCACATAATTCCACAACTAACAATTTCAATGCAACCCACTTAATTCCAATCCACACCACATACATCCACTTTACTCCAAACTAAAACACATAGATGAAAGACATTGTCATTTACAACTCCAATAGCTCTAACACTCACAAATGTGAGACCTATTGCATTGCAAATGATTGTTTACTTTGTATTTATGCTTAGCGCCGTCCGCCACATGTCATCACACAGCATGGCGGCCGCACGCCTTTTAATTTTTTGGGCACGGGGCCCGCTGTTTCTTCCACCTATAACACTGAAGGTCTTTCCTTGCGGCTCGGGCTTTAGAGTCACCATCATGAAACCCCCAGCGGACAGGACGCAAACAGAGCAGGCTGCTTAAAATGGCTTCCCCTCACCGCGACAGAACAAGCGCTTTCACTTTACATTTTCAGCAATGGACCACTTCTGATGCGCATGCAGACGATACTGAAGCGGGCTTGGGAGCATGCAGTCAGTGTTCCACTGTGATTACAGCCTGTTTTAAAATGTTGAGTGATATTGGTGGTGCTGTGTTCTTTCCATCTCGTTATTTTGGCAGACAGCAGCAGGCAGCACTTCAGTGACCCTCTTTTCTTCCTCCATCCATTGCTCTGTTTCCTGCTTACCCTCCCCCATGCCCTGAGAATAAAGGCGGCGAGCCTGCTGCCAGCTGCCCGTGGTTGTGTGATAGCTCTGGCCTGACCTGACCCTGACAGGGTCTGTGCACTCCTCATCAACTGAAAGCACTCCCTCCCGCCACCTAATGTTTTTACTCATCACCGGGGAGACATTACCCAGCTGAGGTGAGTGTGTCCTTCACCCGCGTCAGACACATCATTCTGAAGTTTTACCCCCCCCAAAAAATATTTGCAGTTTACACTTGGAAACATCTTCCTGTCACTACCTTTTGAAGTGCTCATCATTTCCCATAAGAGCAATAAAAATGCACACTAACACCCTGATTCATGTTACGGAACACCAGTCTTAAATGCTTGGAAAGCAAAAAACAACTAAAAAACATTGACATTTACAACGCCAATAGCTCTAACTTCACAAATACGAGACCGATTGCCTTGCAAATGCTAGTTAGCTATTCCCCATGGGTAGCAAATTACGACCTACTTCATGAATATTAATGAGGTAGGTCAATTACGGCCCCATTAGGAATCACTAAGTGTGTCAAAGACAGATTAGTACATAGGTGTTTGCAATTACCTAATAACGGATGGCAGAAATTCGCTATTAGGTAATCTCTAAATGAAACTTACGTACAAGTAGCACATACTTCCTTATAGGGGCCTTCAGCCATCCCTCTTCATCTATTGTTCAACGATTGTGTCAGTCATATTTTTGGTCCACTCACTACAGGTCACAGCATGGTTAGCCCACTTCAGCCATTCTTTAATTTCATTGTAAATGACGAAGTTCTGCTCTTTCACAAGGAGCACTTAAGCACACAAAGTAATTCTCTTTATCCTAGAGGCTACAAAGGCAATGTGTGCTTTTTGAAACAGAAAAACTATTTTTGCTTTTATGCATTTTTTTATAGTGGATAGTGCCCAGTAGCACCCCAAAAAATAGAAATTTATAAAAACACTGACAAAACAAACATTGGCAAAACTGTGAGACCTGTTGGCTTTGCGAATGTTTGTTTTAGCATACAATGTGTATTCATATTGGGTCGGTTGATAGTTAATTCTGTGATTGCATTTTCAGAATGGTTGCTTTGATTTGACTCTAAAGTGCTGATAGACTTTTCGTGTTAAAGAGAAGCTCCAATGTGTTTGTTTGTTATTGTTTCACAGTGGCGGTCGGTAAGTTTAGGAGGGAGGGGTGCGGACAGGACAAACACGCACAGATACATATACACACTCATAGCCATGCATTCACACACACACACAAACTCATCCATTCACAACCCGCATTACCAAACATTCATACATACATGCACACACGCACCAAACATTAATTTGAAAAAAACACACACACTTACCTGCAGCTCTGCCTCGGAGGTTCCAGAGGGCTTGGGACAAGTCCCAATGTCATCACAGAGTGGGATGGGTGTCAGTGAGACTGCTGACCCCACCCCACTCTGTAATGAAGTATCACTGATTGACACTCGATCCTGCGCTTTTCAGGGCTTAAACCTGAAGCGCCCAGGTGTGAGGCAATCAATGACGCTACTACTTGTCACTGAGGAGAGGTCCTCAGGGACCTTTGCTGAGCTGAGGAGGTCACGTCCACAGGAGCTGTGACTTCCTCAGCCCAGCAAAGTTCAGCTCAGGCAGCCAGGAGCAGTGGTGGCTCCTCCGCTTAGGCCTTCATGCAGCAATAGAAAGGAAAAAATAAAATGATAATAACGTAACGTTATTATCATTTTATTCTGTCCTCCTGCTGTGGCAGCTGGCTTGAAGGGGCGGAGCTGGGTTGAAGAGCAGGGGAGAAGGGTACAACCTTCCTAAGTGCGCAATGACTGTTTGGTCGGCCCTCTCGGGCCACCCAAACCAGTCAGGCACACTTTCCCCCTTCTCCATGCAGGCTGGATTACAGCCTGCATGGGGAACATGCCCACCCCTACAGCTCTTGGCTGAGCGCCGTGTGATGGCGCTCAGGCTAATCACAATGCTGCTGTACAGCGTTGTGATTGGCTGTGGGGAGCGTGGGAGACCTGGCACTTTCTGGTTCCTGCTTCTACAACGAAGGAAGTGGATGCAGGAGAGGCGGCCAGCCGGGAGGTAAGTAATTAAAAAGAAAATCCTGATAACCCCCCGCCCGCCCCTTCACCCCCACCCACCCCACTGCAGGTTGGAGGTAGCAGCCGCGACTGGCCAGGAGCCTGCACATTTAGCGCATGTCTGGCTCCTGGCTGCCTGACCTGAAAATAAACAGTGTCTTTCAGGCTGATCTTTGTTCAGCCTGACAGACACGGTTTGTGAGGGGCAAAACTAAGGTGGGGGGCGGGCCCTTCAGCCTCCAATGGACTGGCCGCAGCTGTTGTTACAATTGGGGACATTTTGAACTTCCAAGGAACCTGCAATTTTAGAACTCGGTTGATAAATATTATTCTACAGTACATCCAAGTGTCTAACAGTGTAATTGAAGTGAAAAGGAGCGATGAAAAAGGAGGTTAAGAGATGAGGCTAACATGGGAGAATGGCTGAAAACCAGTGAAACCACAGTATTTCTAAAATTGTTATAAAGAAATCAGGAACCAGATTTAGATTACTCATTGTCTTAAATTACTGAAGGCACCATTCCAATTGATTTCTTTTTTTATATCTTAATCCAGATTTAGGAAGTGCAATGCCACTTAGTCATACTGACTAATTTGACTTTATGCATGAGTAGGTCAGTGTCTGGAGAAGGAAAAGAGGAGGAAAGGGGTGGGACAGAGAAAGTGGACATGGGAAACAATTGGCGGAGAAAAGCTTTATGAACAATCATAAACATGTAACCAAGTGAGTGTTAACAAAATAATTCCACATTGTTTTCCACACTAGAAATATGTGCAACACTGTTCCCTCATGGGACAAAAGAATGTATGTTTCCAGGATAGGGAAGGGAAATCCCTACGTTTAATGGGTTGTTGGGCAACTTGTTATTTGTTGGGAAAAGTAATAATCTAGGACACCTGTAGGCTTTGTCCCACTCACTTTGATTTATGTTTTTTAGCATCATATGTGAACGGTACTATTGCAGCCTGAGTTCTGGTCAGATGTTAAGGGGTAGTGTGCTGATATTTTGTAGAAATACTTAGCTCAGACTCAGCTTGGACAACCTTCTTCGAGCGAACCATTTGTCTTCAAATCTATGACTATAAAATATGCTAATAATGTACAAATTATGCAGCTATGCTCGTTGAGTGTGATTCCGAGACTCTTTACTGAAGCACGTGAGCATACACGGATTAATGCAAATGCATAAAATGAGGTAGGTTTCGTTCACCACAGTGGCAACACATCCCCTACCCGCACATACCCGACTAGCACTTGTTCTAGGAAAGTTGTTTCAAACTATGGACAGTTGCCCATGTGCCCACATTTGGAAAAAAAATAGAAAACAATTGTAATGCCAACAGCTGAGCAGAAAAGCATCCACGTTGTGTATGAGTACTGGACCTATGTAGATTTCACCCGAAGGTGTCGTTGTACAACAGTATTTTCTGTCACAGTTCGGCTCTAATATGCTGTGCATTCTTAATTTTGGTGCCATACAGTCAGTGGGTGTATGGTAGTGGATTAAAGAGGCTTGAGGTGGATTCGGGACTATGTAGCCCTTGTGATGTTTAATAGCGCTGGTAGTGGGCTTCTGCGAAGCTCTTTGGCTACCAGCACTCATTATTTTACACAGAGCCGGACTGGGAACGCAAACCGGCCCTGGCAATTAAGTGTGACCATCCCAGAGGGGGGGGGTGATGGTGGGCAGCACTGCCGCTGCTCCTTTTGGTACAGGGGGCCGATATTGCAGCACTGCTGCCAAACAGGCCCCCGTGAACTAAAAACAGCCCCCACCGGTCCAAAACCGGCCCCACACTTCGGCCCACCTGGGACACGCCCAGTGCCTGCTACCGCCAGTCCGGCCCTGATTTTACAAATTAAACACTGGCATTGACAGAGTGTAGCATGGAGGAGCTATCCTTGAGAAATTTCAGTGCAGGCTGAAGCCTACTTATATTTAACATCACACAAAAGTACTGTTAATTTTCAACACGATGTGGGAAAATTACCCTGCTTTTCCCATGCAGAGCAGCAATCAAAATTGAAGCCTCTGCGTCGTGAACAGGTACAATTTAAGTCCCTGGTTCAAAAAGGTAAACTTACCCATTTGTGTAAGTCTACAGTGTTTTTTTTGGGTATTCACGAACTACTGATTTAGTTTTATGTCTAGTATCTATTTGACTGCAGAGTCTCCGCACACTTGGAGAACATTCTGCCACAGTTCCGGATATTCCACACTCGGGGCAGAGGACTCCACACAAAAAATATAGGACAGGTGGAAGAGTAACATTCTGCTCTTAGATCTACAATGACTAACTCCATATTGTAATAGTGTTACTTTGTTTTGAACAACTACTACAAAATGGCATGGACAATGAACTTCTGCATTGTACCTTTTGATGTGTATATTTCAATTATCCCATTGCAGAGTGTGGCCGCTTGTAAGTCAACATACTAGTAGTAAATGGTTGAGTGATGGACATGGTGTGGAGAAAACAATTGTTAAGTTTGTACTACATATGTGGACAACAGGGAGGAGTAAGAAGCAGTTTTGGGAAGTGTTTGCAGGGGTCTTTAGAGGGGCCTCAGGCAATTAAAAAACAGTAACAGCATTGATATTTTGCTGGGGTTGAGTACTCCACATTGCACTGAAGGTAAAAAGTGCACATGGCAGACTAAGAAGTAGTTGCACCTGAAATCAATTAATCACACCTGAGTTCTATTTTTCCAAACGACATGAAAACTGAGCACAACAAAGGCTCAGTTTCTTCACACCACAACTTTAGGACCCTGCTATCTGACTGCTGTTTTGCTATCCTCCGTGCAAGAATGCTGCCTATTTTGAGGAGGAAGAAGAACGTTTCTGAAGAGGAGACCACACTGATAGTTAGCTTTGCAGTTGCTTACTACAAACAACTGCATGTCCTTCCCCCATACTTTTTTTAGTGCTATACAGAATGCACTTTTGTGGGAGCAGTTAGCTGATGGGGTAAATGCAATGCAACTCTGTAGGAAGCGGGCTTTGTATATACTATACCAAAGTAAGGTATAGTGTGCACAGAGTCCAGTGGATCCCCCAAAGGTAGGCAGAGGTTAAAGTAGATAGTACCTTACTCTCTATTTGTGGTAGTGTGGGCGAGCAGTAAGGCTTATCAGAGGGTAGTGCTAAGCATTTATTATACACACAGGCAAGAAATGATTACACATGCTCAAGGACTGAACTCTGACCAATTTGTTTTCAATAAAAATATTATTTAGGAATGTTTATTTTCTGGAACCAAGCCAGGCCTGGTACAGGTAAGTATAAAAATACTTTGCAAGCATATGCAGTTTAAATACAGTTTTAATGCAGTGAATTGGTTTACTGAACAATTACTTTGTATTCGCAAATAGTCAGAATTACTTTTCAGTTACTTTTCTTACACAGCCAAGTGTAAGCCAGCCATCTCTAGATACTAGGCTGGTGCATTTCCTAGAAGAAAAAGGAGGTAATGCGTTTTGCAATATCATTACAGGTTTGCAGTATTACTCATGATGCACACTTAGTCCTGGAAAAACAGAACTGGGTTTATGGGTACGTGGGTAGGATTCGGTCAGATGGGCACTTGAGTTGCACCCCCAGCGGCACAGAGGTGGCCGGGTGCAGAGTGCAGTGACCACACGCTAGCCAACATGCTAAGCACGGTCGTGGGTGTAGGGACTGCGGCAAGCAGGGCACCAGGTTTGGAAACAAAAGCTCCTGGGATCGAGGTCAGCACTGCAGGGCCAAATGGCCAACACAAGAACTACACCGCCAGTGGCACAAAGGTGGCCTAGTGTATGATGCGGTCTTGGCTGAAGCTTCAGATTCAGTTGAGGGTCCCATGGAGTCGGTCATAGGCTGATGAGGTGAATGGGGTCTTTGGGAGTCATCAACTTATGACCGCAAGCATTCAGAGATGGAGTTGGTCGGACAGTTGCGGTTGGTCTTTCTGGACTGCTTCGGTTACGGAGTAGGTCATGGTGTCGTCTTCGGTCGCGGTTGAGGGACCTTCCAGTTGTCGGCTACAGATTTGCTTTAGGAGCTTGTAGCGGTTAGGGGACACTGGGATCCAGGCTAGGATCGCCGGGGGGGACCTCCTGAGAATATTGGGTCACTCGGGCTTGGGGCAATGGGAGCGGAGTGTTGGAGACTCACTGAATCGGCCGGAGTCAGAGTCGGTTGGTTTTGAGCAAGTCCGGTGCTCACGGGGAGACAGAATATGTTTGGTGGCGAAGGCAGTGCAGGTTCTCTGGGTTTTTGAGGACTGCTGGCTGCAGGACACACTGCGGTTTTGCAGGAGGAGTCTGAGGTTGAGACAGGCCGGTAGGGCTGGGGCCAAGTCAGTAGGGTGTCCTCTTCCTTTCTTCTGCGTGGCTGTTCGGTCCTTCTTCTTCTGGTTTCTTCTTGTCAGCTCTGATCTGAGGAGGCAAGGTTCAGGGTTGCCCCAAAATACTAACTTTAGGGGTGTTACAGGTAGGTACAGGTCAGGACCAATGGGTCCCTTCCTTGGGGTGGGTAGACCCACTATTATGCCACTCTCCAGTGGGAGAGGAGTATAAGCCTCACTCTGGTTGGCTGGGTCCCCCCATCCGCAAGATGGTGGGGACTGAGAGTTGTGCTTCACCTCACCTCCCCCACCTGAGCAGTGGGGTTGGCAAAGGTGGGCACACCCCTCTTCCTAACTTTGGTTTTCCTGCCGATTCTCCCTCCCAAAGTGGGGGTCAGAACCGGTGGAGGCCAGTTGCTGGGAACAGCAAATGGTTGGAGTAGCTCACAAAGGCGGCAAGCCTTTGAAGCTTCCCCTTCATGGACCCTGCCCATCCTGGGGAAGGAGGCTTGGCACCTCATCCCAGGATGTGCTTTG
The DNA here is from genome assembly GCA_963921515.1 of Calotriton arnoldi. NCBI lineage: Eukaryota > Metazoa > Chordata > Amphibia > Caudata > Salamandridae > Calotriton > Calotriton arnoldi. The sequence continues at coordinate 373,123 of CAWUFW010002337.1, read as the reverse complement.
TTTCAGGACCCCGAGAGTGGCAGGCTTCCGACCCAAGGGTACAGAAATGTGTCTCGTGGTGGCAGCTGGAGAGCAGCCACTCAGCCAGAACACTAGAGTTAGGTCGTTTTTCAGGGGGCATCTCTAAGATGGCATCAGTGTGGGTTTAATGTGCTGAGAAGTTTGATACCAAACTTCCAAGTTTTCAGTAAGGCCATTATAGTGCTGTGGAGTTCGGAATGACAAACTACCATAACATATACTCTTGATGGCATTACTGCACTTACAATGTCTAAGAATTGATTTAGACACTGTAGGGGTACAGGGCTCATGCACCTGTACCCTCACCACTGGTATAGTGCACCCAGCTAGAGAGGTGGCTTACCTATGCATTGGATCCTAGGCATGGCACACAGGGTTGTGTGCCATGTCGACATTTCACTTTGTTCTGCACCAAAACACGCAGGCTGCAAAGTCAGTGTGTGTGTGTAAAGGTAGAGGGCCTCTAAGGGTGGCACAATAAGTGCTGCAGCCCTTAGAGGCCTTCCCTGGTCACAGTGCCCTTGGTACATATGGTATCCTTTATAAGGGACTTACATGTGGTTAGAGAGTTGCCAATTTGGTTTTGCATCAGCACAGTTTAAGTAAAGAACATAGGCCCTAGGTACCTGGTTGGCAGGAACCCAGGGCACACTCGGTCAAAGTACATCAACTTTAGGCAAAAAGTGGAGGCAACCATGCAAAAATATGCACTTTCCGACAGACTCTTTCTCAGAAGTTGGGCTAAAACTGCTGGTACACTTGTATGCAGGAAATTGAATCACTGTGGGATGAGGTGAGGCGAAAGGGCAGGGGACCAGTAACAGACAGGACTGCTCCTCCTAAGGGACTTCTTTGTTGGGAAGTATAACCTTTCTCTCTGTCCTGTTGAGAGAAAGCTCTGAGATTGCTGCAAATAATTACCTCTGGCATGCTGTCAACCCCTATGGGCCTTATTCGCAAAAGTGAATTTGGTTGTACATGAATGTTTCTGGCCTACTTTACCTGTTTTACGCCTATCAGGAATTCACACAGAGGTTCCTGGCAGGCATAAACCAATTTACATGTGTAGGGATCTCAGTTTTGAGATCCCACTCAAAGGGTGGAAAAACAAAGGGGCAGATTTACAATGAAGCGACGGAGCACTGCGTTAGACTCCTTGGCTTAACCCCACTTCAGAAATGGAGGGTTGCACAATATTTCCATCAGTATGGTGCAGCCCTGCGTTTCCCCCTGTGCTGGTGCTAAACTTAGCAGCCTAGCTCCAACACAGACACCTTTGCACCATAGTGCAAGGGTGTCTGCATTGAGGGGAAGATTGTTTATGTGCAGGAAGGTCTATCTTCCTGCACATAAACAATCTTTAAATGGCGTTTTGTAACTTTTATGTGTGCTGCTTAGTGCAGCACACATAGAAGTTGCAAAACGTCATTTTATTTTGATTGTTTATGTGCAGGAAGGGTCACCTTCCTGCACATAAACAATCAAAGGCAATTTGCTGTTTCTTTGTGTGCTGCAAAAGGCAGCACACATGGAAACAGCAAAAACTAGGAGAAATAAAGCATTTCTCCTCGTTCGCCTCTTTAGGACCAGGTTTTCCCTGGTCTTAATTTTGGTGCTGCCTCCTATTTACACCACCTTGTAAATATGGGGCAGTATCAAAATCAATGGGTGTTGCGGTGGAATGCCCACCGCAACACCCATTGCCCTGCCCTTTCACGCTAAGTACAGTGTGAAAGGGTGCCTTATTTACAAAGCTATATTAGCTGGGGAGGGTGCCTACAAGGGATTTTCTAAAGAACACATAGTTTAAGCATTCAATATACAAATAATGATGACAAGCTTTATGCGGTCGCTTGCATTAAATTATTTTAGAAAAACAATTCAACTCATTTGTACTTGAACTAAACTGTTAGAAAAAGATCTTACACGGGTGTAAATGTTTTTAAAGAATTGAATTTATAATGAAAAATTATTCAAAGGGTACAAAAAAATAATACAAATGTCTAATTGTAACTACACATAGCAACTGAGGTTTCCAGATCATTTGATGTTACAAACACCTCTTAATCACTAATGTGGACACCTCTTTACAAAAATATAACAGGAAAATGTGACTGGTTCAACAGACAACAGATCCTTGAAAACAACAGTTCAACTTGAATGTAGGTGCAATTGTCGACGTTTCGGTCTATATTGTAGACATCCGCTAGACCATCTTCAGGACATAAAATTCAAGTGTTGGATGACCCCTATTTAATTGAAACAGTGGGTGCTATTTGATAGCCCTTTTCTCAATTTCGAATCGAAGTCTTGATGGACTTGACCACGACTTGAATCAGTCCACACAAACTGTTAAGTAAGTCTGATTTTTAGATATTTTTCTTGTTTGGAGTTTTCACTTTGGGGTTGCTTCAGTAAAACGACGAGTAATTCTGTTGAGCACATATTCTCTTCTTTCTGTCTCTGTGTTCACTTGGATAAATCTGAAACTTGATTAGTCACTTTTCCCTTTATACACAGGTGTATTTCTTTCTCTCTGAGATTATCTTTGTAATTTGTGGATTGTTCCATTTATATAGGGGTCATCCAACACTTGAATTTTATGTCCTGAAGATGGTCTAGCGGATATCTACAATATAGACCGAAACGTCGATGATTGCACCTACTTTCACGTTGAACTGTTGTTTTCAAGGATCTATTGTCTGTTGAACCAGTCACATTTTATTGTTATATTTTTGTAAACAGGTGTCCACATTAGTGACTAAGAGGTGTTTGTAACATCAAATGATCTGGAAACCTCAGTTGCTATGTGTAGTTTCAATTAGACATTTGTATAATTTTTTTGTACCCTTTGAATAATTTTTCATTATAAATTCAATTCTTTAACAACATTTACACATAAAGCTTGTCATTATTATTTGTATATTGAATGCTTAAACTATGTGTGCTTTAGAAAATCCCTTGTAGGCACCCTCACCCGCTATTGTACTGATCACCCAAGCCTCCAAGGGTATATTGGGTTTCCCACTTTTTCTTATACTTATTTACAAGGCAGCGTTAAGCCACATTAAGTTGCTTAACGCTGCCTTGTAAATAAGGCGAAGCCCTTATAGCCACCACAACATCACTAAAAGTGACGTTGTTGTGGCAATAGAGGCTTGTAAATATGCCCCGAAGTCGCCTATGAGGGTCCTGTGAAAATGTTTTACACAAAGTGAGCGCTTGCATCAAAAATGGATAATGAAAAACAAATGATGGAATTTCATGACATTTTGCAAGGAAAATTATGTGTGTTTGCATACCCCTAGTTAAGATAGCAAGTGGGGTTGAAAATTCAGCAAGCTATATCAGAGAAGTATCTTGAGTGGAAAACATTTGAAAGTAGTGTGAAGTACTGAGATTTTTGGGTGAGAAACATAAATATAAAAAACAAGCAGAAGTGTAAAACTTGAGAACAAGGTTGTTGTTGAGAATAAAAATGGATGTAGCTTAACTTGTGGAAGCAAATCCCATGTGGGGAAGAGTGGTCTCTGGTATGTTTTAAATGGAACAAGAAGTTGCATTTTGGCTGATTGTGTAAAACTGGGTGAATGGCAAGAGAAGCTTAAGAATGCTGAATGTGAGGAAGAAGAGAAAAAATAGGAGTTAAAGGATATTTTAGTAGGAGAGGAAAGAAAAGCAAATGCAATACAGGGATGTGATGTCGGGTAACCTTGACACGTGTATGATGGCAGACTTAAAATCACTATACACCAGGGCCAGAACCCAGGCCCCTTCAGGCTCTGTGGTGCAAGGGGGCGCACAACCCTTTAGAGCGCCCCTAAACCTTCAGGGGACTTGCAGTCAGCCCAAAGCCAATCTATATCTGTTAAATATGAGATACTCATGGGCCCCTGAACACATTCTGCCGGAAGACTCCTTCATTATGTGTTACCCCACTGCCACATACTCTGACTGGAGATGGACAGATTGAAAATATTTCAGAGGTACAGCTTAGTGGTTTGAAGCTAAACACTTTTGCATGTGGTTAAAGTCTGTGAACAGTAATTATGGAGAAGCAACAGGCTTTTAGCAGAAGATGGATTTTGAAAGGGAATCAATTAATTGAATTGGTAAACTGCACTCTTACCCTGAAACAAGGTCACCTGGTGCTATAGAATTCTCTCTCCAATGATTCAGACTGTTGGTTTGGGAGAGTGGAAGGAACTCAGCATAGTAATGGACCCCAGACACCCTGATTAAGTCCTGTGTTCAGGTGAGGCACAATTCGTATGAGATGAGAAGTGGGAGCTTATCCATTGGGTTATCTGTAGAATTTATGAAGTAACCGAGAAATTAAAGATTTGGAGTAGTTGGCACCTACAATGTTGGTGTGTAAGTCCACTGGGCCATTAAAAATGTGTGTGGATCTGTACAGCTTCAATGATAGCATCCAAATTGACTGCCTTCCACTCCCAAGCATTTCAAAGGTGTGCATGTCATTGAAAGGGGCAATCAGAATCACTTCATTGATCAGATTACAGCCCTCTGGTGATAGCAAAAATGCTTCACATTTAATGGACCTTTTGACATTATAAGTTAAGAAACAAAGTAGCAATACCTTAGATGTTATGGTAAACCATAAAAGAGAGACCACACCAAGGAGGAGCATGAATGCGCTTGTTTCCCTAACAAAGAACACAAATGGGTCAAATAAGACTGAAAGACTGATAGAGCATGTTGCCTCTAAACAAGAGTTTGCTGCACCCAATATTGTGCCCTAAATGTTTAATGAGAATTTATTTCTTGCCAGGAAAAGGTCATCACTTGCAGCTTTAAAGCAGTACAAAAGAAAAATAAAATGATAATATCGGAACATTATTATCATTTTATTTTTAGTATTGCAGTGCCAGCCAGATTATGGCAGGGCAGTGCTGGGCTCCCGTGGCCCAGAGGGAGGAGGAGTGGTAGCTGCTCCACCTTAAGTGTGCATGATGGTTTGGCCGACCGTCTCGGACCATCCAAACCGTCATGCACACTTTGCATGTTCTCCACCAGCTGTAGTGCACAGCCTGGGTGGAGAACATGCACAGCCTCCCAGTCCCTCTCTGAGCACCGAACCACGGCGCTCAGACCAATCACAATGCTGCTGTAACAAAGCGTCGTAATTGGCCAGGCAAATCTGGGATCCTGTGTGCTTCCTGGTTCCTGCGGCTGGCGAAGGCGACAGTGACCAGTAGGTACATTTTCTTTTTTTTCTTTTTTTCCTAGCCCCACCACCATCCCCCGCCACCGTTCCCTACCAGCCACCACTGATCATTTGTACTAAAACAATGACAATGAGCATTCTGTTTTTATCATGGGCCTTGATAATTTATTACCTAATCTGTGTGTAGTTATTGTGTGTTCCGGTGTGTACACATTTTGGACCTCATTACGATGTTGTGTGGAAACTTTCCGCCCGACTCCTTGCCGGATTCGGTTCCGAACGACTCGCTATCGGCAGTTACACACAACACGATTAAGATGCTTCCGAACACCGTACTGAAGGACTCCCACTGACTTCTATGGGAGCCTGTGTTCCGACCGACAACAAAGGCTCCTATGGGAAAAATGGGTGTCTACGGAAAACCTTGCCCCCTGTCAAGGGCACCCCATGGTGACTGCCACAGAGTGCATAGTTTTATAAGGGGAGTCCCTTGGGTACCCCTACGGCCACCATCTGGAAGCCTCAGTATGAAGGGGGGCCTGCTCTCTGAGTGCCAGTCAAAACCGATTCAGAATGACCAAACAGTTTCCCTTCTGACTGCGAGCATTGTAATCAGTCGGTCGAAAATGTTTCCAACCTAGTCGGGCAAATGGGTTCCGACACGATCTAGTCCACTGTTGGTTGGAGGCTTTCCGCACGACATCGTAATCGGTGTCTTTGTCTCAAAAAGGAGCTTGAAAGGAGCAGATGTTTCCTATCCTTACATCATGGATTTTTGAATGATTTCCTACCTTTAGGTGAAGAAGAAAAGGAAATGATCAAAATTCAATAAGCTTTTATTTTTCTTTCTTTGATAAGGAAAGTTTGAGAGGGAAAAGAAAATCTTTCATTATTGGATTTAAGTGACGGTCCCATGTTCACTGGTATCTATTGAGTTGGGAACAATTTACATGCAGAAACAGTAGCAGATTACATGAGGGATGCACACATGAGGAAGTCCAACAATGTCTCTCTGGTGCGGAGAACAACTAATTGGCTTCCTGTGAAGCAGAGGGTCATTATAAGATCCTCTGTATCAAGTCCCATATTAGTTTGACAATTCCTGCCTCATGGAGGATTTTCTTTATGTAGGTCCCATAGGTCCCTACATCCTCGCTCACTTCTTCTAATGGTAGTTTCCATGATTAATCCAATGGTGGCTGCCCATTAAGTTACCTCCGCCCCAAGATCAGGAATGATATTCCTCTTCACTTCAGCTGCCTTCAAAGTCATGTCACTTTTATGAAAGCTCTCAGAACCTTTTGTATTCTATCTCTCTTATGCTCTTCATTTAAATGTGTCTGTTTTAAATGTGTCTGTTTTATATCCTCATTGCTTTTAACTCTTTTCTCCTTTTAAATTGACTTTTTTGCTCCGGGAGCCCTATTGTGCTCCTACGTGGATATTTGCTATACAAGTAATGCATCAAATCAAATCAAAATGCTCCCATGTTACCTTCTGCATTTCTCAGAGGAATGTCAAACCATATATCGGCCCGAGAATCGCCATGCCCCGGGGCCAGATCCAAGCAGAGCCCATCCCCAGCACCCTGCCTGTACTCTCCAAGCCAGGAAACACAACTTTACTCTTGCCCTGGCAGGAGCACAGAAAATAGCATCTCCCACCCTGGTCTGAGCAAAGAAACGGAACTGGCTGTAGTCAGCACCAAAATGGGTACTGTATAGTGAGCCAGCTGTGGCTGCGGAGACGTGGGGCTCCTCCAACAGCCCTAACGTATTGTTGAAGTGTGGGTGTTGCTACTTATTTGTTATTCACAAGTAGCACTCCATAATGCCCTACAAGGGTTTTTCGTTTATATTTTTGGATAATGGTGGTGCTCCTAGTAGGGGCAGAGGCATCACCAAACATTTTTTTTATGTTGTAGGGGGATACAGGGAGTGCAGCAGCACCCCAGTAAGATTTTTAAGAAAAGTAGGGGGTGCATATTTACAAGAAAATGGCGCAGTGCGGTGCCGCAAGCAATTTTGCTGCGCCGAGCTGCGTCATTTTCTAAGTGACGGAATGCGCCGTATTTACAACATTACAGCGCATTCCTGTACTTACCCCTTCGCCGGCGCAAAAATGCAGCATAGCGCTAGTGCAGACACCCTTGCACCATGGTGCAAGGGTGCATGGGTTGCCGGGATGATTGTTGTTGTGCAGGATGGGACACCTTCCTGCACAAAAGCAATCATTAATGGTGTTTTAATCCTTCTATGTGTGCTGCAGGATGCAGTACACAAAGAATGAGCTCAAAATGAGGAGAAATAAAAGTATTTCTCTGTGTTGCACCATTCTTACACCTCCACTGGGGAGGCGTAAGTGTTTGGTGCTGCCCCAGATCTATAGATCCTTGTAAATCTGGAGCAGTGTCAAAAAGCAATGGGTGTTGCATGGGAGCGCCCACAACAACACTCATTGCACACTCCTTTGCTGCAGAAAATTGCGTCGAGTAGGACCATATTTACAAGGCGGCGTTAAGCTACATAAAGTGGCTTAGCATCACCTTGCAATATGAAGCAGGGCACAGCGCTCCCGGAGAGTCGCAAAAAGTGACGGTCTGGTGGTGTAATGCCCTTGTAAATATGCCCCTAAGTCTCCTGGGTCATTGAATCCATGTGCCTAGGCGAGCTTACCATATTTGTTTCAAGCAATTCGAGCTGGAGTGCATGGCCCCCTTGTGGTTGGTTCCATGGATGCTCTTTGTGGCCTGAAAAATGTTAAAATAAAAGACAATCAAAGACAATTTGCTTTTTTTAAATAAATAGAGCTTTATTTTCTTAATATTTTATGGCAGTCACTTTAATGGAACATTTTAATGTGCGAATTTATAAAATATACATTTGAATGTCGTTGTTGGTGACTTTTTTGAGAAAGACAATAGGTCTCCTTTTTATATGTGGATGTGCTGAACTCTTGATAAGGTCATAGGCCCACTTTTTATATTTTCGTGTTCTGACCCTTTGACAAAGTCAGTAGGTCTGCCTTAAATATAATGACACCCTTTATATTGTAACATCCCTTAGTCATCTGTGCGTGCCAGTGGGGGGGTTGGGCGCAGGGGCCCAAACTCAGGCTGCACATGGCCAAAGGTCATGCTCTGCAGGTGTAGGCTCCCCACAGGGGGTTGAGGGTAGGCAGTGTCCAGCAAGGTGGAGGAATCCCAACCTCAAACTGCACACACCTGAGGTTGTGCGCAGTGAGGGAGTTAGGCACCTGCAGGGAATTTGCTAAAGGCCATGTGTGGCAGGAGGTTTGGCACCCAAGCCCACGTCACACACTGCAATGGACATTTTAAGTTAAAATCCATAGAAGCTCACTGAAAAAACAAAGAGTAAATTGATGTTATACTTAGGAATTTAGTAATAACTTACTAGAAATTCACTGAAAAAGAGGTTTAAAGGGACGTTATAGATATGTGAAAATGTCAGTTGAAACAGGCCGTTTTAAACTAACAAAACCACTGAAATTTACCAGTTATAGTTATCTCTAGTAACTATAACTCATGCCTAAAGTAACTATAACTTGCAACCTTGCCATGCACTGCTAATTGCCTCACATATTACAGCACTCATGACATGTTATATTACATCATTGATAATATCACTGCAACATCTGAAATTGCATCATTGATGACAACACTGTGCATGGTGAGGGCGCGAGTTATAGTTACTTTAGGTCATGAGTTAAAGTTTGACTATCCTTTAATCTTCTCTATAAAGAGGCAGGGGGGTAAAAGAGGCCCCCACAGCTACTGCAGCACAGGGAGGGCCCAGCCCTTGAAAGGAGACCCCCAACCATTCAGGGTGCCTCATTTAGCCTAAGCCCAATGAATATCTGTGAGATAAGGTAGATAAAGACCCCTCATAACATTCTACAGGGGGGCCCAATCATTTTGCGTTACGCCATTGTAAATAGGTCACAGATTATAAATATGTCCACATTAAATCGATGACATGATACCATAAATAGAAGCATATTCAGAAATGCCAGCACTCCCCATCCCTTAAAGATGCAGAATGCCAGCAACATGGGGTTCAAAATGGTGTTTCCTGTCTAACAATCTTCCCACAAGTTCTACCTCTTGGTTCGAACCTTCCCAGCACTAAAAGTCAAGCACTTCCGCAAGACCCCTGCAGTTTTTGTGATATTGACTTGTAGTAATCAAGGACAAACAATGGGGTGACAGCAGTCTCCAGCTTTGTGGTCCAGAGCCAGCCTCAGCACATCCACACCCAGGTGAGGAACCACTTACTTTCATGGGCCCTGATGAGGTACATCATGAAGGTGTGCACCAGGGCTGAGAGGGACTGCTCCAAAGGTATGCTTAGGTGCTGGGCGGGTGTGGTCCGAGCAATGCCTCATATGGGCAGTGCCTCACTGGAACACATGATGGCAGCTCATGGAGGCATGTTAAAACCCACTAGAATTGGGTCATATGGCTGTTTAAAAAAAAAATCAATTTCATTATACAAAAAGGGTTGTCATTTCACTGAAAACAGTGGAAGGGCCTCATTTTGAGTCTCTGTGTGGCATCCCTTGTTGGCGTTGTAAAGGCACAGCACTTGACATTTAATGATGGTACTGACCTTATATTAGTGCTCCTTAGGGTAAATCTTGATGCTATTAGATTACTGAAGCAGCCACGAATGCCCTCTACAGTGGGGTACTGAAAGTTTAAATTCAATCTTGTTTGAGGAAATGCCTAGAATCCTAGAAACAGGTTATGTTTAATCCTCATATGTTGTATTCTCTTTGTCTGATATATAATGTTACAAATGGGGTTTCTAGTTGACAGTGGTTTTCACCCTGTCCAAGAAGGGACCCTCGCTCTAGTCAGGGTAAGTAGATTACACACTAAGAAATACCCGTACTCACTCCCTTGGTAACTTGGCAAGAGCAGTCAGGCTTATCCCCAGAGGCAATGTGTAAAGCATTTGTACACGCACACTCAGTAACACAGTGAAAACACCACAACAGTGCTCCACACCAGTTTAGAAGAATAGCCAATATTTATCTGAGTAACACAAGACCAAAACGACAAAAATCCAACATACACGAATCAAGTTATGAAGTTTTCAATATTAAGTACAGTTCTAGTTCTTAGGAAACAATAGTCCAACTGGCGCTATTGGGTCGTACTTAACCCGGATAAATCCACATGTTCAGTCCGACTATGAGGGAATGCAGGCCGAATACAGGAGTCGCGCAGACCCCAGCACAGTACCTTGGATATGTCAAAAAATCAACAATGATGTGAGGCGCAGGAGAGGTCAAGCATAGAGAAAGCAGGTGATGTATCGGTTCCTTACTGCTGGGTAGGGTCGTTGGCACCATGGGGCTCGGGGACGGTGCGTTGTTCAAAGGAGGTGAGGCGTCACTGTAGTAAGTGTGGCTTCAGTTCCTGGAGGCGGTGCAGGGTTTTTGAGCTGCTAAAGCCTGGGGCTGATGAGAGGCCCAGAGGAGGGGATGCGTCGGCTGCAGGTGCAATAACTCAGTTCCTTAATGCTGTGTAGTATCGATGATGAAGTTGGCGGTCAAGCCACGAGGCCTTGGTTTCATGGCTTTGAGGTCGAACCACTGGGCCACAGCTGAGGTGTCGGAGTGGTGCTTCGGTTTCTTCTTGTAGCATGGAAACTCACTTCCAGGAACTGGAATTGACACCACTTGGCAAGTAGGACTCTCAGCAGATGAACCCAGGTGCTACAGGTGAAGTCTTTGATGGGCCTGAGACTTCCAACAGGAGGCAAGCCCAACTCAAGCCCTTGGAGAAACTTTAGAAAGCAGGATGTAGAGAGCAAAGTCCAGTCCTCTCACTCCCAAGACAGAAGCAGCAGCAGAAGGCCAACACAGCAGAGCAAACAGCAAAGTGTCAGTCCCTCCTGGCAACCCAACAGCTCTTCTTCCTGGCAGAAGGTGATCAGTCCAGAAGTGTCCCGAGTCTATGGTGTCAGAGGTCCAGTACTTATACCCATTTTAGCCTTTGAAGTAGGGAGACTTCTAATAAAGGTGTTTGTAGTGCACAACATCCTGCCCTGCCCGGCCCTGGCTCCAGACACACTATGGTGGGCGGGGGGGAAGACTTCTTTGGGTGGGGACAGGCACAGAACTATTCACGTGCAAGTGTCAGCTCCTCCCACCACTCTAGCTCTGAAAGGCCCATCATCCTGGTGATGGGCCGTGATGATATGCAGGGCACACCTCAGCTCTCGTTGTGTGTAACTGTCTAGAGTAAATTCACAAAGATAAACTGTCATCACACCCTGACGTGTATTCTAGGGACAGGCAGAGGCCCAGAATGGTTAAGTAAGAAATTGCATTTTTAGACCTACAACCTAAAAAGCACCTTTACTAAAAGATGTGCTTTTAAATTGAGTCCGGGGATACCAATCTCAAATTTTTTATCTACTCCCAATTGGAAGATACCCTGGTATGATATTACCAGGCAGACCTTGCTGTCGTAAAAAAAATAATTTAGCAGTTTTTCACTACCTGGACATGTAAAACTCACAAATATGTCATACCTCTTAAATACACCGCTCTCTGCCCTTGGGGCTACCAAGGGCCTACCTTAGGGGTGCCTTACATGTAATAAAAGGGAAGGTTTGGGCCTGGCAAGTGGGTGCACTTCTCAGGTTGAAATGGCAGCTTAAAACTGCCCCCACAGGCGCTGCAGTGGCAGGCCTGAGACAGGTTTGCGACGCTACTCATGTGGGTGGCACAATCAGTGCTGCAGGCCCACTAGTAGCATTCAAGTTACATGCCCTGTGAACACATGGTGGACTGTACTAGGGACTTGCTAGTAAATCAAATATGCAATCATGGAGAAACCAATTGTCGTCAGGTTTTAGACACAGAGCAATTGCACTTTAGCACTGGTCAGCAGTAGTAAAGTGCCCTGAGTCCTAAAGCCAGCAAAAACGAAATTCAACACACAGTCAAAAACAGAGGGCCAGAAGCAAAAAGACAGGGAAAAAACCACATCAAAAGATGCCAGGTCTAACATATCAGTATTATGGTACTGTAATTTTTATGAGGTTTTTTTATGGTTATATTTACGTAACCTAAATAAAGTTATACTACAGCATTCAGCCTGATGCATGCACTGTTTGCATCCAATGGCAACCGTACAAGGTCATTTCACGCTTTCAATAATGCAATATACAGCATGTAACTACTAACAATGTAGTTTCGGATATGTTTTTATATTTTTTATTTATTTATTTATTTATTTATATGTTTCCTTATTAGCTCACTGAGATAGCCGGAGGAGTAGTTGAAATAGCATGGTATAGGCTCACTGTCTGCTTGCCAGGGTAATTCAAATTGGGGTACAGGGAAGAAGAAGGTACATGAGCTTGCTTCCTTGTCCGCTATCCACCTAACAGACTTCCATGTTTGCTGAAAAAGCAAAATCTGCGTTTACAGCTTGTTGAAAAGGAAATAGTTGGCTGGACATGAGTGACTCAGTAAACGTGCCTTGTTTCACTACATGCTGTGCCGTAGGAGCGGTCCACTGCCATCATTTGATACCAATCTGGCGCTTAGGAGGAAATGGTCTAACTGTTTCATTTGGCACAACATGCAATATCTAATTAGCACAATAATAATTATTAGCCAGTGGAAAAGCTACATTGATCAAGATTGCATATATTTGGCTTCAGAATCCCTTTTTTAACAGATTGTTCTGAGTCCAAAAATGAGCCCTCGTCATTTTATTTGATTGAAAATGGTTGATAGATGCTTCCTAGTGCAGGGAGGCTGTTTATTTCACTGCCATGCTCGGAAAAGCATCGAAAATAATTATTGCCATGTGGGGACTCAGTTAAGCGCTTACTCCCAACATCTGTATGTGACCTGTAAATCATAGGCTCAAATCTAAGAAAGGTCATCTCAGTCTTTCATTATTTCCAGGTCGGTAAATTAGCTGATAATTATTTTGGATACCCTTAATAAAGCATGCACACGCATTCTATAATTGTACATAACACAGTCAGAATTAGCTACACCAGATAGGGTATCGATGACTGATTCTGCATAATGACTTCCATAAAAGTAAGTTAAAAATACTAACTTTGTTTTATTGCAAACCATGTTGTGCAACAGGAAGCCTCCTAAGAGTGGAAGAGAGATTGAGGATGCAGGATTAAAAGGTCAGGAGAAACAGGGGCAATACTGTGCTCCGAGATGACTGTGATACTCCAAGTGCTGCAGAGAAAATGAAGAAAAACCCTTGGGTCATCTGACACTGAGTGGAAGAGGAGGGTTTACTATCTCTCTAGTACTTACCTAACACTTTATCGGGCCCTATTTAGGAGACACTGACACAGCGCGGTGCAGCAAGTTATTTTGCTGCGCCGCGCTGCGTTAGTTTCGAGGCAAAGGGATGTGACATATTTACAACAACATGTTGCATCTCTGTGCTTTTCCCTGCACTGACACACAAACTGCTGCCATGTACTGGCGCAGGCACCCTTGCACCATGGTGCAAGGATGCCTGCATCATGGGGAGATTGTTTTTGCGCAGGAAGGTGCACCTTCCTGCACAAAAACAATTAATTGAAGTGATTTCCTCTTCCAATGCGTGCTGTAGAATGCAGCATGCATTGAAAGAGGAAAAAAACGAGGAGAAATTAAAACAGTTCTCCTCGTTGCACCTCGCTACGTCATCCCTGGGGGTGACGTAGCATTCTGATGCATTTCCAGGTTTACGATTGCTCGAAAGTCTGGAAATGCATCAGTGGACATGGGTGTTGAGTGGGAACACCCACAGCAACACCCATGTCACGCCCCTAACACGCAAAGTGTTGCGTGAAAAGGGGCCATATTTACAAGCACATGTAAAGTCACGCAGGGTTTCTTTAAGTGTGCTTGTAAATATCACGCAGCAGGTTGCGCCACCGGTGCGTCACGCAACGTGACACACCGGCGGCGCAAGGGGCTTGTAAATAAGCCCCATCGAGTCTAGTTAGTCCGGGTCGCTGTATTTGGGGTAATCTGTGTTTGAAAGCTGTGGGTGGCTGCCCTGAGGGTCCTGGATGGCTGGTGTGGTTGGAAGATCCTGAGCAGTTTCTTGGTGCACACGTAGGCTTTGCTCTATGGAGCAAGCACAGTGATCTCCCTTTGAGAAGGAGGGAGTGTAGGGTTTGATAGCCAGCATGCTATGATCACAATACCTCAGGCTGCAAATGATTAAGAACATCTGATTCGTGGCTTTTGGAGGTTTAGTAAGAACGACTCTGAGCAGAAGGCATTATGTGAGGGTAGATCAGCATAGGTTTTCTAGACAAATGGTATAGACAATATAGAATGGTATAGAATGGGTGCTTTGTGACTATATTGTGATAAAAACCGATCAAGAATATGTGCCTTCTGAATCGGTTCAAATGGTGACTCTATAGGAGACTTTCCAGCTCACACGGTGCCACAATGATGCCCATGATTTCAGCACTCTTCGCACATTCAACCAGTGAATGAGAGCCACCACCTAGTGAGCAGCACAATGAGCTGGAGCCCCTCTCTATGCACAGCATGAGACCATTTGAGGTTTTAGCAGATCCCCAGGATTTGATAGGGGGCTCCAGGTGACATTAGTTTTGCTTTAGGGCATGATAGGGGTGGGTGGGTGCAAGGTCAGTGTGTGTGGAGGGGAAGTTTCCTTCCCTCCACCACGGCCCTGTCACTTTAAGGCCCACTCTTCTTTTCTGTACCATAGGATTGTGGACAAAATTTCTGCATTGTCAGGTCTGCCATTGTACCTAGTCTCTATAAGGCAACCTGTGCTGTAAGTATGTCTCTGTTTGTAGTCCTTGTTTGTAATCCCTTTGAATGGGTAGTAATAGTTCCCTGTTAAGAAATTTACTAACGAGACATACTGTTGTGTATCATGGTGCACTGAGTATGCTTCTAGGAGGCTGGCGATGTGGGCAAGAATAGGGTTTATGTTTTTGATGGAAGCTATTAAGTATGAATATCAGTTGTTACCCGGCATGCGTTTCCCACACAGTTATGACGCATGTAATAAAAAGCGTTGTTGACCTGTAGAACAGATTGTATTACATTGTTGTAGAAGGAGAGAGAGAGATACGTATTTCACAAATATCTGTCCATAAGTATGCGTCCGGTCCTGCAGCACATTTGAGCAGTAAAAATTGCATCTGGGCAGTGCATGTTGTGGGAAAAAGTTATAGTTAGCTGAGTAAAATATAATTTGTGAATTTCAGTAATGTTTTGTTTTTAAACATTGGATTTTACCTCATTTCTACACCCAGCTATAAAGTTACATTAACCTTTTGATTTCTCCATGAATTGAATAAGATCTTATTACCATATCTAACTATAATGTCACTTTAACCTTTGCTTTTTTCTGTGAATATCTGCGGTTTTTGATCATATTAAAACTTGAGCATCAGCTCAACCTCTTAGGCAACCTGCAGCCACGCCCCCAATCGACATAGCCTTTGGCCATGTGTAGTAGAGTGTTTGGTCATAGGGCGTAGCCAACCCCCAGCTGCCTGCGGCCTTTGGCTCAACCCCCCCCCCACAGGCTCCCAGCTCTCCTTGACCACCTAATTCACATTTTCTTTTCTTTCTTTTTTTTTGTATATTTTTTTTGATGTGGTGGTACTCCTGCAGTACCTGCCACAAAAGCGCTCTCCCCATGATACCATGCATGCATCCTCTGGGAAGCTTGTGCGGCACTGTAGCGTCAATGGCACCTTCTGTGGGAGTACTGCAGTACTTCACAGGAGGTCGGCACTAGGTCCTGTGGGAGTACCGGGATACACACAACACAATTATTTTGATTTTGACCTCTCTGGAGGGTCTCTCTGGATCCCCCTACAAGAGCCTGGGGGGTCTACATTTTTAAATGTCCCTATCCTGCCCTCTTATAACCTTTTTCAAAATAACCTCAGGACATGGGGATCGAGTCTCTTGTAATGGCGGCCATGACATTTTCTTAAGAGTTGCGAACAGCCAGTCAGATTGCTTGGTACCGCAGGACTGGTTTTTGTCCTGCTGAAGTGAAAAGGCCAAGAGAAAAAGCTCCTTTGGCTACTCAGAAAGTTCAATTTTTTTAAATATTTGGTGCCACTGGAGTCGTGTGGGTCTAACGGTCCAGATACACCTAACTTTTTATCCCCTTCATACCCACCCCTAGCACCTCTTTAAACATCAATTATGCAAAAACAGGCGAACAGATTTACACCAAATCACAAAAGGCACACTTTCTGAATAAAGTTCTAACTTTCTGCCAAACTTATTGTACTTCCATTCAGCCATTTATTCTGCAACAGATTGCACAGTGTCATATATGAATGAACATGGGGAATTTGCATTTTAGATCCACTGTTACTACACCGTACACATACCCGTTCACTTACCCTAAAGACTCTAAAAACCCTTTGCCTCGTACACTTAACCATTTCTGAAATCTAAAATCCCCTTACTTCCCCATTCCCTTCCTCATCATTAAGCACTAAAAACTTCTTAAACCCTTCAGTACCCCTACCCTTACCCTTACCCATCCCTGAACTCTTAACAATCCCTTACAACTCCATACTCTTACCCATCTCTGAACCTGAATAACCTTACTCATACCTGAACCTTTAAATGCTTTACTATCCCATGCCTTTACCCATTTCTGAATCCAATATACCTTTAAAACCTGGTAATCTTACACATCCCTGAACCTTAAAAAATCATTATTCCCCTTACCTATTCTTGAACCCTAAATCCCCTAAACTCCTTACAACTCCTACCCGTACCCATCCCTAAACCCTAAAAACTGTTTCTGTACCCTGAACCCTAAAATCCCCCTGCTACGCTGTACTCGTGCCATTCCAAGAACCCCTAAGTCCACACACTCCTTACATCCCCTCAATTTCCAAATGTAATTTAATTTATTGTATTTAATTAATTTAATTTAATTTGATTAACACTTACCTGCATGGTAAAGTTCCCCATTATAAAGTGTCAGAAAATGCCATGAATGGTACTTACCTGGGTGGTAATGGCTGTGTTGTAAACGTCCTGTGTGGTAATGCCTGCGGTGTAAGCATTACACACCATTTAGTAGATAATGAGAAAAGGTAGCAGAATCACAACAAACAGACTCAGGGAGCTTATGTATTCTCCATATGTCTGATGGTGTATAAATAAAAATGAAAGAGTTTTGAGTCAAAAGCCTGCTTATATATCGAATGCAAATATTAGTGATAAGTCCATACATTATGATGATAGACTAAACAGTGCAATCTGGCACCTTATCTCTCTAATGAATATGGTTGACTTGTTCATAACAATTATTTCTTACATAGGCCCATATTACAACTGGCCTCTTCTGAATTGCTATTTCAAAGCATGCAGTAATTTCACATGCAGTAGTTCTGCATATGGAATTACCGTGAACAAATCCTGCAGATCAAACCTGGAGAAATTTGTCAGGATATAATGAGACAACATATGGAAATCTGTGTGGCAATACTGATTTCAAAATATTATGCCCCGTTCTTTAATGGGTCTATATAGGACTAGTTATAATGCCCCGGCAATTACATATTTTCGAATTATATATAACAATGACATCTGTAATACTGTATTGCCATACTATAATACCATACTACCGTATGGTTCCTACTTTCTCAGTAAGATTGTCTGTTTGGGCCACATAAGCATCAAAACTATGTGGGACTGAGTTCACGCACACCATCAGAATATGTTAAACTAATTGCTGACTAGGTAACAGTACGTCATCTGGGCCCCTAAACTGACAGGGCACCGAATAGTGTCTGCAACCTCAAAACATGACAACCCTAATTACCCCACTGAAATCGTGGAAACAGATTCTACCCTTTCGTTAGTAACTCTGGCATGCCCAAAGGGAGACACAAGAAGTAGTCAAATTGGAATTTCAAACATTTATTGAAGCAATTGTACTCTTGTGTAAAATATGTGCGCTGCAATGATTAACAGAATGGAGCAAAACAAGGTTACCAGCATTACAAGAATGGTGAACAGAATGAATAATTCAACCATCGTGCCTTTGCATTAGATACATACATACATACATACATAGATACATACATACATACGTACATATAATTGTACTCCTACTTAGCACTTTCTGTCCTGTAAAGCATAGGATTTGTAGGTCTGCCAGAATACCTCAGAGTTGTCTAACTCCCCATTTACCTGCTGGTGTGTGTCATCTGGCAGCCAGCCTTGGTGTATAGCAGGCTGCCGTCCTCTTCAGGATGGTACTGGAATTCAGCTGGGCTAGAATTCAGGCATGGGACAACCTTCAACAATCCATCAAGATGCTCCTCTGCTTAAACAGAGGCAACTGCACTCATTCATTCCGTGCCTGAGTCCTAGTCCTGTTGTCATTGTTGATTCTGTCCAGCCATAGCTGTTGCCGAACGGACAACAATGAACAGCGACATTTTGCTCAGTGTACTAAATCCTTTTTAGAATGCTCTAAGGCCTCATAATGTGCCTACAAAGTAGTGCAAATGTAAGCAAAACCATTTTTGAGTACTATAAACGTGAGCATGTAAAGTGGAAGTATGTGTACCCGGGGCCTCTGTAACCACATGACAATACTGTAATTACTGAAATGCTGTATTACCAAACTGTAATTACCACACTGTCTGTAATAAAGTCTCTAGAGTGTTCAGTGTATAAGGTCAATCAGAAAATTATGTGGAACTTGTAGGCATTCCTAAACTGCTCAAAAATTGAGTTGCGCCCTCTTCGGGACTTACAGAGGCACAGACATGCAAAAAACAATTATAATACGTGTATCTTTGATGCAAGGTATAATTAGATTCAAATGTCCAAAGATGGTGTAGCCATGTAAAGGTCATGTTTATGGATAGCAACAATGGTTTCAAGGTAAGGAAATGTTATAATGGTGCCCACTAAAAAGAACAATAACATAGTTATTGAGAAATAAAATTACACCTACCTTCAAACATCTGAAATGTGATTTACACCTAAATGCAACAATGTTAACCATTCATTCTTTTAGCATACTTTGATCTCGGACGACAACTAAGTCTGGGCGGTGAACTCCGCTCCACTCCGCTCGCGGAGTGTGGGGAGTTTTCCGCACTCCGTGTTATGCGGAGCTTGCGGAGTTCTGAGAAACTCCGCTTCGCAGAGTTTTTTTCCTCGCTTGCATTCGTCAACGTCAAGTTTATGAGCGCGAGCGGGGAAAATCCATCTCCCGCGAGATTTTTCCTTGTTCGCAATCGTCAACATCAAGTTGGCAAGTGCGAGTGTGGAAAATCAACCTCCCGGCGAGATTTCTCAATGCGGGCGGTCAGATTTCTCATTGCGAGTGGTTGAGAAACCGTCCATTCGCATTGAGAAAGCTGCCGCTCGAGTAAAAATCTACTCGAGCGGCAGAAAGGAAGCAACGCCCGCTTGTGCTGTGCATGGTGCTGTTCGCGATGATGCACAGTGCGGGCAAGCACCTGGCACTGAAAATCTCCGCAAACTGCATTTATCTAACACACTCCGCTGCCCGCTGAGCTCCTTGTAGTGCGGCGGAGGTGTTTTTGCACTTCACGGAACTCCGCGAACTCCGCCCAGGCTTAGTGATAACTCACCAAAGCTATTAGTCTGATGCAACAATATTTGCTATAATGTTACAAACGGAATGACTTCCCATCTTAACAGGTTTAAATACTGTTTGCTGAAGTTAGAGGGCAGGGCCTTCATAGAAGAGTCTGGAACCATTCAGGTACCAGGTAGGTTTTCTGTTTCATGTTAGGCCCTTAGGGCAACAGAATGTAGGTCCTGTCAGGACTGCATTCTACCTCCAACTGTCCCTATCTCCTAGGTTCTACTCCTCATCATACATTAGCATTCTACTACATCATTCACTTTCAGTTTTCCTGATGCTAGCTCAGACATACAGGAAATGGGGACACACAGGATACTACTGTATCCAAGTCGATGTTTAAACAAAATATTGAGTTTAAAATATCGGAAGACATAAATATTGGAAATTGAATATCGTGACGCACAAATATCATGATCCACAAATACAGTTGACTAGAATATTATTTTTTGAGGTAAGTAATATAATTTTGAAGAATATTGATGTTTTTAATATTGCTTTTAGAAATATAGTTATTCAACAAATAGTTTTTAATTACTTTAATGTGTTTTTAGTTGATATATTATTTATAAAAATTGTATGATTTTTTTAAAATCTAGCTTGTAATTTTAAGTGATTTAGAATTTTTTATTTAATTAATAATAGCAATTTATACTGTTTGTAGGAGAAAGGATGGGAAGATAATTAGGTAATAACTAATTATGAATTATTTAATAAAACATTTTTCATTATATGATTGATATTTATTATGTAAATTATGTAATACTGAGTTATTTATCTTATATGTTATTTGTGGGTGCTTAGGTTTGTAGGAGTTTAGGGTGGGATGTTAATTAAGTAATAATGATCTAACAATTATTCACTGTTAATTAATAATTTAGTTGATATTTAATTATGTAAAATATGGAATAATTATTTATTTTACTTATATTTTTGTTGCGTGATGCTAGCTTTGTAGGGGTCTAGGCTGGGAAGTTAATTAAGTAGTAATACAATAACAATTAAAAATTAATTGTAAATTAGTAATTTAATTGATTTGTAATTATGTAAATTATGGAATACTGATTTATTTCACTTATATTTTAGTAGACAGCTGCTAGGTTTGTAAGGGTATAGGATGAGGAATGTATTAATTAATAATTAATTAATTAAAAATTATTTACTTTTAATTAATTATTTAATTAATTTTAAATTTGTAAATTATGGAATACTTATTTTTTAGTTATATTTTAGGTGTGAGCTGCTCGGTTTGTAGGGCTATTGGTTGAAAAGTTAATTAATTAATAATTGAATAACACATATTTATTAATTAATTATTATTTTATTGAATAGTAATTTTGGAAATTGGTTAATTGTTTTTAGTTTTTTTAATACTTATAAATATATTTCATATTCATTAATGAATTTTATATTAAGAGTTTAATATTTTTTCTACATTTATGAGATTACTCATATATGTAATGTGTTTGAAGTGAAATACTTTCCCTACTCTTCCGTAGACTGGAATAGGAATAGTACCTTTTACCACTCCAAAATCGAATGCTTTCACTACTGTTGCCTGTTTGGAGTGAAAATAGTAAATTTAACACATCCAAAGTCCAACACTTTCCCTACTGTTGCACTGTTTGGAGTGGTAATATTACATTTAACCCCTCTGAAGTCCAACGCTTTCCCTACTGTTTCACAGATTGGAGAGGGAATACTACATTTTCCTCCTCCAAAGTCCAATACTTTCCCTACACTTGCACCCTTTGGAGTGGTACTAGTAAATTTAACCCCTCCGAAATCTAATGCTCTTATTGCTGCTGCACAGACTGGAGTGGGAATAGTTAATTTTACCTCTCTGAAGTCCAACACTTTCCCTACTTCTGCACTGCTTGGAGTGGGAATAGTAAACGTAACACCTCCAAAGTCCAACACTTTACCTACTGTTGTTTAGACTGGAGTGTGAATAGTAAATGTAACACCCCCTCGAAGTACAATGCTTTCCCTATTGTTGCACTGACTAGAGTAGGAATAGTAAATCTAACCTTTCCAAAGTCCAGCACTTTCTGTACTATTGCAGTGATTGGAGTAGGAATAGTTAATCTAACCCCTTTGAATTCCAACACTTTCCCTACTGTTGCATAAACTAGAGTGGGAATAGTATATTTAATATTCGTACACTCCAATAGATTTCATAATATTGGTTAAATAGATTTTATAGCATTAATTGATTGTTTTTTTATATTTTATACTATTTAATTTTATTTTTCGATTTCTTTTAATGTTTATAGCTTTTTGGGGTTTTTAATTTTTAATATTTTATAAGTGATTTCTGAATACACCTGCGCGAACAACAAGCATATAACATGGATCATGGGAAATGCAATTGTAAGTTTGACATTGGTTTATAAAATAAAAGATATATGGGGTGACAGTAACTTGCAAATACAAATAACATGTAGGGGTTGCATAGTGCAATTTAGGAATAGAATGGGATGTAGCCAGGTTCCTGATTTGGCAGCTATTCTTGAACTGGGCTGTTCTTACCAAATCAGCCTGTCTGTGTCCCCGGGCACACTCACTGTGGGCTTTGCTGTACAGAGATATTCAAATGTAAATGCCTCACTATCAGGTGATAAACTTTATGTTCAAGGCACGTCCTGGCTTGCAACAGCTCTAGTTCAGACCATGTTCATTTGGGGAAACTTACAAGCACTCACCATGTCGCTTCAACTTGACACTGCTATTCATTTTATGAACTTTAATAGAATGAAAGATTTAGTTAAAACCTGCGGAGAGGACGGTTTCTTGGGCACCAGGGACATAAGGTGTTACTGGGCTCCAGTTGTATAAATTGGATCTATTTTCCACTCTTGACCCGGTGCCACTGTACTGTTGGACCCCAAACTGGATAACCAAGTACTCCTCTCCAGCATTTGACTCTTTCAGGGTAGCAAAATAGTCCAAGGCTTACTGGAGGAACTGAGGTGGGTTAGGCAACCAGAATACAGCTTACACATTAATGTCTATTAAGTGCTTTACTTTATAAGAGAAAAGTACTTGATACACCCAAGAAAAATATACTACACATAAAACTAAGATACACAGTGAAAACCGGAAGTCCCCATAGCCCAGTGGTTCAGAATTCTGACCCTAAACAATATCATATCATCTAGAATTTAAACACTATAAGGCAATTAATATTATAATATATAGACCGTGTTTCCCTGGATTATTCTTAAAAGGTAGAGCAACAGTACCAATGCTTGCCTTGCTGTGATGTGGCTTCAACAGTTTATATGAAGTCAAATGTTCCCAGTCTGCCTACTGTCCCACCACCCAAAGGAACATATGTGCCCACCCTTCCTTGGACAGGACAATGATCTGATGGTGTCAGGGGTCCAGTTAGGGGTGCCTGTGAACTAAGCATCGTCACTGGAGTCCCACTAGGCCAATAGCCACTGAGCAAACTTTAGGAGGGTATTGGCTGGTCGGGGTGGCAGTATACCCTGATACCCTTAGGCGACATTCACATAACAAAAAAATTGGTGGGAGCTTATACCTCTAAGCTCAATGGTCAAAGTCCACAGTTGTTAATAACAGGGCATCCCTGGATACTACTTGCTACTAATACAGTTAAAGAGAGTGCAAGACTGAAGATTATGCAAGTCCTGTGGCAAGAAACAAGGATTCAAGTTGCCTAGGAGTTCTTTAACATGGCAATCTTTTCAAGCTACAGATAGTAACTGCGAGCACCCACACAGGCTCTCACAGAACAGGGAGTTGCCAGAGATGATGCAGTCTCACCTTCAATAACAATATGAGATTTCCTTTCTTCCCCTCATTGTTGATGTGTAACAAGTTTCCTTATCTTCAGCAGCTTCCATAAGTCCCCCTAAGGTTCAATCACTTGCCTTTCCACAGCCACTTCCGGCAATCCTCACAGATAGCAGTTTTTTCTGCAGGCATGCTGCAAAGCTCTTTGCCTGGTGTGGTGAAGCTCAACTCCTTCCATTAGACTAGCAAATTATTTTCTGCACACAATCCATCACAGTAGCGCCTTCTATCTTCTTAAGCCCAGACTATGTTCCAGGGCCCAGGTCAATCCAATGGGATTCCACTCCTAGATCTCTTTTTACTCAACCACACTGGAGTGTAGCTCTTCCAGAAAATGAGTGAAAAGTTGTGCAAGCCTCAAAGTTAACTGATCTACCATTCCCTTCCTGGTCTGTGTAAGGAAGAGTAGGACTGGTAACTGTTTTTTATTTTTGATAGAAGAGTGTCTCCTATGGCCACTTTTGGTTATGCACAGGCTAACATTGACTATTATAACCCCATTGTTCTTATGAGTGGTTTTTACATTTTCTTTGAAAAAATCATAGCTTCCAATCTTCTTATGGACTTTTCATTTTTTTGATCTTCTTTTTACTAAATTGTTTTTGTACGTTTCCTGACCTTGATGTTATTTTGGTGTACTTAAATACTTAACACATAATTCTGTGAAGAAAAGCCTGCTGCTTGAAGCCACAGCCACAAGGAGCAAGCAGAGATTTTCCCATTGAAACTATAGTAACTTAACATGCTACTGATTTACAAACGTATAGGAGTTCAGACCGTGCTCTCCCCCATACAAGCAATCCAAACTCTCACAAACACCCTGACGTAAGCCATCACACCTCTATGGCCTCCAATCTCACAATCAGTCACCAGCAGTCTGAGAATAATGTTTGCAATAGGGACTCATTTGGGGAATCATCTGCGATTCGGGTATTGCTCCCAGGATGCCAGGAACAAACAATTTATAGATACTTATAGGAGTATGGATGGGTTTAAGATGGTTCCAGTGATTTCTGATAAGAAGTTCATGTTATTTAGGCTTCCACTGACTAAATATGCTGAAATGAAAGTCTCCTGTGGGGTCCTTGGGGTATTGTCCATCTCTCATGTTTTCTTTAATATCCATGTCTGCCCATTATCAGAACTGATAAGGTCATTTAGAAATACAGATGTGTTCTATACTTACGATACACAGCACGTTGAGGCATGCTCAGTCTTCCGTGCTGCAACCATCACTGGTGAATAATCTTCTGAAGCTAAACTTGGCCAGGATGGAGCTGCTAATTATTGGTACCAACACTGAGTGGTGGGACACCGCTTACACGGGACCACCACCGGCACTGATTGATCAGGAAGGTTCATTAAAGAAACAACTGGATGCTATGCCATGGACGTGCTGCCATTCTCTGTATATATTATGGAAAGTGCTTTCCTTTCCTCCACAACATGGTCAGGGATCAGGAAACAGCGTTTACAAAGCTGTCATTACATCGTGCTACTATTACAATGCGGTCATTACAACGACCGCGTTGTTAGTACGCGATGCATTTACATCGCAAGTCATTACAACGACTTGAACTAGGGGCTGCTGAGGTATTGGAAATGAATTCCAACACCTTCCCTACTGTTGCGCAAACTGGAGAAGGAATAGTAATTAATACTATTCCTAAGTCCAGCGCGCCCCCTAGTGCAAGTCATTGTAATGACTTGCGATGTAAATGCATCGCGTACTAACAACGCGGTTGTTGTAACGACCGCGTTGTAAAAGCACGCGATGTAATACATCGTGATGTAATGAGCCATATTCCAGGGATCCCCTGTTGCCATGTGCCTCCATGTGAGACTGTAAATAATGTAACTGCCTCTTTTGCGATTTCTTTTTTATTACTTACTTGTGTTTCTGCAACCAGTCCAATCTTCACAATTAGGATAAAAAAAGGATTGTAGAACTGTGACTGGCCACCCACAAAGAACTACTTTGATTGCAAACTTAACAAAGTGTGCAGTTTAAATTTCTCGATGACTCAGAAAATCTTTTGTGGCAAGGAGAAATTGAAACTCTCTGTTGTTCTTCAACGCTGCATGTGTCTTGCTGTCATCTTATTCCCTACAATTCTATATGAATTAAGGGAGACTGGGGGATGTTCCTATCATTATCTAGTACTGAAACAAGAACTTAGACATATTTCACACAAATGGACTGTAAGAACAGAATTAAAGCAGGGAAGTAAGTGACCCGCTAGCAGTGTGCAGCTGACAAGTCCTCAGAAAACCTCTGTGAGAAAATAAAGTTAATAAAAAAATGAATGAAGCTGGGTGGAAAGGGGAAGAGTTGGCAATCAATGGTAGGGAGCATAGATGGGTCTTAAGCAGCAGGAAAAATTGGAAGTGGAGAGAGCTAGGAAAACCATGCACTCCAATTTACTGCTAAAAGATGAAAATGTAGCTCCTTCATGCCAGCAGTGGGAGGATAGAAATTTAAGAATCAAAAGTAAGACAAAGAAGCAATGCCCCATGGGCGAGACAAACACAAGAATGGGGAGGACACAGAGATAGACAAAAATGCCATTCAATCACGAAAAAGGGCCTAGCTAATACACTCTACAGTAACGGCTGGTGTGAGGGAAATGTGATGGGGCAGCACCGGGAGGCTGTAACAAAACATACATTTAAAAAAACGTACCTGCTGATCTTCTGCTCGCTGCTCTGCTCGCTGCTCTTCTGCTTTTCTGGGCACAGGCTGAAGCTCCCAGACTCCCCTATGGCCAATCCAGACACTGCTCTCATACCCATGAGAGCAATGTCAGGATTGAGTGGAGCTGGCTTGTTTTGCGCTCCATCTGGAGCTGGGAGCCAGAGCCTGCTGGTCTCTCCACCCAGCAACAAAGCTGCATTGGAGAGATGCCCGTGCGCATGACTGTTTGGCCGTCCTAAGACGGCCGGCGAAACCCTCATGCGCACTGACAGCAGTGCCCACTAATCCTCCTCCCCCTGATGCAGTGCTGTGACCCCGCCCCCAAGACTCAGCTACAGGATGAAAAATAAAATGATCAGCATTTCTTTTTTCGTTTGGCTCTGCGGGCAGATGGACGACTCTCCTCCGTTATAGCAGAGAACAAGCCGCTGCCACTCTATTTATTGTTTACAATAAGTCTTTAACAACAGACCTAAAGCTGTATACAAGACATAAAAAGTGAGCAATTCAATAACAAATGGCACAAATCTCATTTCACAATATCCCAACAAATCCATTTCCCACCATAGCTAATAAGAGGCTCATGAAACCATGCATTTTCAATCCTAAATCCACTTTCTTGCTCTCACTGACAGACCTGAAAGTGTTCTGGCAAAATCTATGTTTCAGAAATCTCCAAGTCTTTCTCACTCTGGCTAGTGAGTGAAGGCGGCAATTGCTGGCTTTCCAAAGAGAGGTGAGCTGGTTGACTTTCTCATTAATTTAGTTATAACATCTGATATATCAATCTGTTCTATTGAGGAAATCCTCATTGCATTTCTATCCTGATTCCAGACTTTTTGTGTTCTCCTTTTTCTCTAACAATCATTTGAATCACCCATGCTCCAGTACACATATATGTTATTCTTCGAAAAACTCTATTAAATAAAGAGCCAACTGTATCGGCTTACCCCTTCACCTGAATCGAAAGTGTGAGTTCCATACTCATCTTCAAGAGACAGGATGACAATAAAAAAAACTCAGAAATCACACTATCCCGATGGAAATACAAATTGGAGCGCAAATGGGAAAAGGAGGGAGGAAAACATTTCTGAATATTCCTTCTCTCCCTGAGATCTTTCCTAAATTAATATCTCCTGACCCAGGAACTGAAATCATTCCACCCATGTTTTTTAGCACTGCAACTTCTGATCAACATGATACTGCCCTCTCAGCAGCAAATAAGAGTGCCTGTCCATTCAAAGTCCCATGAAGCATAGGAGTAGGCAATTCACTGTCCCCCTATATCACACTCAATCACCCCAGAGTTGCAAAAGACGCACCTTCGTACACTCCTCCTTTGGACTTCACATTGCCTGATATAGACACAAGCCCGTACAGTCAGGAATAAGTCAGCAAAGAGACATTAGAGCTTTTTAATACCTCACCTCTTAATGGCCCTAAGTCAGCCAAAGATCTCTCCTGCGTGCCTGATTTCCCCCTAATTAATTCCTTTCATCCTCCGGGGATTACGTTTATCTCCACAGAATCCTTGAATCTATCTTAACACGCCTAGAAAAAACAATGTCCAATTCAGATGATAAACTCAAAATTCAAACAGAAATACTAAATCTTTAATATAGCCTTATAGCCCGCCGTAGCGGGCTATACCGGCTATTAAAGGCCCGCTCCAGCGTTAAAGGCCCGAGCCGAAGGCGAGGGCCTTTAACAAGGGAGCAGGACTTTAATAGCCGGTATAGCCCAGCTACGAAGGGCTATAAGGCTATTAGAACATTCTGCCACTAGAGGGCAGAATGTTCTAACAAATAAAACAAAGGCTTCAGGGAGCGCGAGGGGATTGAAATCCCCTCAAGCTCCCTGAAGCCTTTGTTCACAGCCACAGCTGTGAACAAAGAAACATTGGAATGTTGGAGCTCCGGGTTTATACCAGCCATTATAAGCCCAGAGCTACTCCATTGTTTTCAATGGAGTTCCCAACATTCCAATGTTCTAATGAAGATTAATGGTACACCCTTGAAAATAAAGAAAAGCCGCAAACCAGGAGAACAAACTGACATCTTGTTGATAGATGCTAACATTGAATTGGAGCAGAACCCGCAAAAATGGTCAAGTGATATACAAACAGGGAAACTAAGATCTAATCAAGAAAATAAAAAACATTGGTTTATTACAGTCAAAAACATCTAGATCGGGATCCCAACCAAATCCATGTTAGATGCAGAGTCATCTTCATTGCTAAATAGTCCCTATACTGTGAGGAGCTAAGTATAGAGATAGAATTACAGACCAAATTTTTGATCTTAGGCAAACTGTTCACAGTGGCAAAACTATAATAAATATAATCTCCAACTGCCCCACTAAAGAGATAGATCATTGATTTGGCTTTAGAGGTTGATCTCCAGCACATGGAGCACATATTTCTCCCTTTAGCAAGTTTAAATAAATGCAAAAATCTTAAAAGCTGACTTTTAGTCAAAAGATTAGTTGCCATTCTACTTATATTGCATGAATTATGGAATTAGCTGAATGATGGATCAAGCATTTGAAATATTTCCGTACATGAGATTCAAGTCGGCCCTTCGTGATACAGGGATACACTTGATAAAAAGGACGATGAAGTCAAGAGAGGAGAGGATCCAGGGAATCTTGCACAGATAATGTGGTTGGCAAGATCAGCATCACCGGTTATCTGCACATTCTTCAAATAAGCAGTTGTAAACTGGATGGGGGTGAACTAATTATACTGACAACATAAGATACGTTATAGCCATAGACACATTTAGAAGGTGTTCAAAAGGTGCCCATCAGTGAAAAATATTAAATGACTCCAGATTTTCTCTAGAAAAGCTCTTATGAACAGTTCCAGTAGGTAGTTAAAGGGAGGCTGGGATATGCTCATTAAATTATGCTGACTGGAATGAGTACAAGACTGCACGTGGTATGGTAGGGCTGATTACAGTATTACATTACATGTCTTCTTCAGTGGGTGCCAAGATTGGCTGTATAGCAAAAGACACACAATTGATGGGCGGAATGCAGAGCAAATCAAAACATTCACCCCCAGTCAAGAGATCTGGGTTAAATCCATCATTCTTTTGCTCACCATGCCACCCCAGTTTAGACCTGGCCATATGCAAATCAGTCTTGACCCTGTGCCTCATGGGAACAGTCCAGCACGAACTGCCAAGCCAGGTCCTCCCGGGACCGGAAACAAGCATCCTAGGACCGATTTCGGGGTTTCACCCATCATCAGCCAGGATCGCTTGAATACAGTGGCACAGTGAGCCCGAGACCCACGTCTGGGCACACCTTGCGCACTTAGGGCGAGAAAGCAAAAGACATACAATTGATGGACGGAATGCAGAACAAATCAAAACATTCACCCCCAGTCAAGAGATCTGGGTTAATTCCATCATTCTTTTGTTCACCATGCCACCCCAGTTTAGACCTGGCCATATGCAAATCAGTCTTGACCCTATGCCTCATGGGAACAGTGGGAACAGTCCTGCCTGAACTGCCAAGCCAGGTCCTCCCTGGACCAGAAACAAGCATCCTAGGACCAGTTTCAGGGTTGCACCCCTCATCAGCCAGGATAGCTTGAATCCAGTGGCACAGTGATCCCGGGACCCAAGTCTGGGCATACCCGGTGCACTTAGGGGGATAAAACAAAAGAGACACAATTGATAGACGGAATGCAGAACAAATCAAAACATTCACCCCCAGTCAAGAGATCTGGGTTAAATTTGCATTCTTTTGCTCACCATGCCACCCCAGTTTAGACCTGGCCATATGCAAATCAGTCTTGACCCTGTGCCTCATGGGAACAGTCCAGCCCGAACTATGGCATTTAAGTATGGCATTTAATTCAGAACCCTATGCTAATGTTGTCCAGTTTTCAGTGTTTATGTTTGTGTGGAGTTCAGTGGTGTTTTCTCGTTGTTTTACAAACCTTTTGCAATCAGTGCTTCTCAGTGTTTATTCAGCAGCCTACCTCCCATAATAAAAACTGTGTTTTTCAGTGTTTAGAAAACATTTTGTTTTTTACAGTGATTGTTATAAAGCACATATTTAATTTAAAGGAGATATAATTCAGAGTATGTGATGTCTTCCCATTGGCATTGTGTTTAGTGGGCTTATGTTAGGCTGTTTTATGCATAGACAGTCAGAGATATTGTACTCTCACTCACATATCATCACACATCTCATTACCATTCAGACTCAGTTTTTCAAAACTCTTTCTGGTTTACAGGACTATAAATGGATTAGAAAAGTAAGAGTGCCATATTGAAATGTTTTAATAAACATATTCTGAGACACAGTTTGGGAGTGATTCACCTACCCCTTATTGAATATTATGTCATTGTCGAGGGGTTCAATCCTGCCAACTGCATAGTACCTTGCGAAATGTTTAGAATTTTGAATTACACCAGATTAATTTGTATCCCTACATTCGAAGGCACCTAAAACGTGATGCTTTAATCATGCTCACCACTGCTCTTCTGCACTCTGTCTGACTACATTACGGCGGAGCTACAGTGTGTGGGCTGCCAAGTGTCCCCATGGCCAATGTCTCACTTTAAGTCAGTTCTGACCGTTTACCAGGTATCACATTGTATTCTTGAACTTGCAAATTTGCAGTTACTGTTGGATTAGCTGAAATTTGAAAGCCTGGGATGTTTTGCACATGGCCAGCTATCAATACTAAGGGGCATATTAACAAGGGCTTATCTCCGTTTTTTTGGCTTTAAAAGCCAAAATAGCAGAGATAATATTATCGCCCTATCTACAAGGGGATGCTAACATGCATTAGCGCATGTTAGCACCCGTTTTCCCGACGCCTCGCTTTGCATCTCTAATGAGATGCAAAGTGGGCGTCACTGGGCAGTACTGCCTGTAAATTATCGCTGATGTGCACCTCGCGATATTTACAAGGAGGCCCACGTATTTTAGCAGACGTTAGTTTTTGGCGAAAACCGCGGTTTTCGCCAAAAACTAACGTCTGCTAAAATGCTGACTTAGCCATACTTACCATTGGGGGTGGATTATGCTGATACGACCACTGGGTCGTATCAGCAAGGTTATCGCCGTTTTCAATGGAACATCGCTGAAAAACCAGCGATGTTCCATGGAAAGCATCGCTATCGCTGGGAATAATTATCGCCATTGCGCTATGAGTTGTTAATACAGCGCTAGCATGGCGATAATTATCTGCGATAGCCGGCGATAAACATTTTCACGCTGAGGGCGGCCAGCGATAATTATCGCTGCCGCTTGATAATATGCCCCTAACTTGTTAGAAATTGGGTGCTAAAGTATAAAAGAGGGTTACCAATTCTGTGGCTGTGGGTAAATGTGATAGTACATATTGGTCAAGATTCTTACGGGCTAGTCATTTGTTCAATCAGTGAAATAATCAAAATGTTTGTGGCTTTTGCGTTTGAGTTTTTAACAGTGCACTCCCACAGAATGGTTTGAATAATGTGTACACATATTATCTGTATGTAATAGTTTTGTTATTTATCCACTCCATCATTATTTGTTGCCTGGTGATGATTATAAGGTTATGTAATTTGATTCTCTGAATGCTGGTAGTTATCAGAGCTGTTACCAAGGCAGACTGTTTCAGACATTAGTAGAATATGTTTAGGATACAATTTAGTATTTAAATGATTGTTCAGTTTCTTTCAGCAATCATCCAAGTTTAGACGATCAGTTATTACAAGTCGAAGAACTCTATCACATCTTTACTAAGCATCATAGATGAAACCAGTGTTAAGTAGTGCTTTAAAGGTGTGTGGGAGGAGTTTGAACTGTGCTTGTTTGTGTATTGGGAGGCAGTGGAACTACTTGAATTGCGATGCGATGTTTGTGTGGTGTGGGATGGTCAGTGTCAAAAAATCCATCAGGGGGGGCGTTGCCACGGGAGCAATGGAGTGAGATGTGTCTCCTACGGGCTCTGCATCTTTTGGGCCCGCTATATTGCAGTTCCAAAGGGAATGATGGACGGAGCGTTTGAGCAAATCAAACACTCACCCCCAGTCAACTGATCTGGGTTTAATCCATCATCATTCTTTAGCTCACTCCACCACCCCAGTTCAGACATGGCCATATGCAAATCAGTCTGACCCTGTGCCTCATGGGAACAGTCCAGCCCGAACTGCCAAGCCATGTCTTCCCTGGACCGGAAACAAGCATTCTGGGACCGGTTTCGGGTTCATAACCCTCATTAGCCAGGCTATCTTGAATCCAGTGGCAAAGTGAGCAAGGGACCCACGTCTGGGCATACCCTGCCAACTTAGGGCGAACAAAGCGATACCAAAGGGAGTGATGGATTCAAGCTAGCCTGGCTGATGGGTGAGTGTCTGAAAAGTTTCAGCGGTCCGTCCATCATCTCCTTGTGTTTGCTTTGTTTGCCCTAAGTTGGCAGGGTATGCCCAGACGTGGGTCCCTTGCTCACTTTGCCACTGGATTCAAGCTAGCCTGGCTGATGAGGGCTGTTAGCTCGAAACCGGTCCCAGGATGCTTGTTTCCGGTCCAGTGAAAACATGGCTTGGCAGTTCGGGCTGGACTGCTCCCATGAGGCACAGGGTCAAGACTGATTTGCATATAGCTGTGTCTGAACTGGGGTGGCAAAGTGAGCTAAAGAACGATGATGGATTCAACCCAGATCTGTGACTGGGGGTGAGTGTCTGAATAGTTTCAGCGGTCCGTCCATCATCTCCTTGTGTTTGCTTTGTTTGCCCTAAGTTGGCAGGGTATGCCCAGACGTGGGTCCCTTGCTCACTTTGCCACTGGATTCAAGCTAGCCTGGCTGATGAGGGCTGTTAGCCCGAAACCGGTCCCAGGATGCTTGTTTCCGGTCCAGTGAAGACATGGCTTGGCAGTTCGGGCTGGACTTTTCCCATGAGGCACAGGGTCAAGACTGATTTGCATATAGCTGTGTCTGAACTGGGGTGGCAAAGTGAGCTAAAGAACAATGATGGATTCAACCCAGATCTGTGACTGGGGGTGAGTGTCTGAAAAGTTTCAGCAGTCCGTCCATCATCTCCTTGTGTCCCGCTATATTGCAGCACAGTGCCTGGAGGAGTGTTGGCGGTCGGAGGCACTTGTGACCGCCCACATGGGCTCAACTGACTGCTGACCGGGCGGCTGGCTCCTCGGATCGTTTGAATCCACGGCGGCAAGCGGAGGTCGGCGGCCGCCATCCTAATGCCCCGTCGGCAGCCGGAACCCGGGGGTTGTTGACTGCCCCCGCATCCTGAGATAGCCTGTTCAGGGGGTACCCAAGCCCCCAGTGACTTTGCCAGACAGCACCTCTCCCTCCTGGGGTGGCAGGGACGGGCCCATAACGCGAAAGTATAGCGGCGGGGAGTCGCGATCGGCGGCCGCCATTTTGCGATATACTTAGCGGACCGCGAGCGGACTCCAGGGATCAGCGGCTGCTCTGCAGGCCTGCTACGGCTTGCCTGGTGAGTGTTTGGGGTTGCGTTTGCCTTGTTGGACCGCGACCAGCACCCCTGGGCCAACGTGACCTGCGGGGGGACGGAAAAAGCGATTTCAGACTGGTCACCTGCGCTGTGCCCCCCCCGAGGCGGATCATCGCCTGCGCCTGAATCTGCCGTATTTAGGCTAGTTGTTTCCCATGGCCGCCTTGGTAGGCAACACCCGGCACACCTGGGCCACTGACACCTGTGGAGGATTAGGTGTCTGCGGCGGGTCTGTCCCCCTCATCACCATAAGCACACCGGGCCTCGCTTGCCAGCCTACCGGAAGTGGACTCCAACCTGATCACCCAGGGGGCCCCCCGGCAGCCAGAGAAGTGGTAGGTGGAGGCGCGTGGCACTGCAAACCCTGCAGGGGACAGAGCAGAGTGGCGGCCCTGTGGCTGGGCCCTGTGTGGAACTAGCCACCCCCGCTGGCTGCCGCAGCGTGGGGTGCCCTCGGTTGCCACACGAAGCCCAAAGCCCAGAGGGAACGTCACCACCGCATACCCCACGGTGCTCCTTGGGCTGCCTGGACTAGACTGGGGCACCCCTTCCCACCGGCGCACATGAAGCAGCGGGTGGCTGGCCTTCAGGGAGGCTGCAGGCTGAACAGAGGCAGGCTTACCTGCCGCTGGTAACCCAAAGCTGGGTGGCGAGGAGGGAGCCTGCTGTGATAGCACACATTTGTATTTGGTGACCCGGGGGGGAGCTGCCCTCTTGACGACCATTCCTGTGGAGCTGCGGAGCACGAATCCCCTACCCTGAAGCACAGTACCGGGCAGTGGCAGCCCAAAAGAGTGCCCTGGGACTTTGACTAGAAAGGTTGGGACGCCCCAGGGTGCTATTGAGGACAAGGCGCCCCTCCATCTGCTCACAACGCAGCTACCCCAGCTGTCGGGCAGCAACTATAGCGGAGTAGCGGTCCTACACGTGGAGTCCTGTGCCCTAGGGCTGCCAGTCACTTGCTATGACACGCTCTAAGACACTCAAAGGCAATCCGGTAACATCCCTGTGGAACAAGGCCCCACAGCCAGGGGAGACAATGCAAACCTCAGCCTCAAACTCGACGCCGGAGGGGGGCGAACCCTCGGCGCCCATCACGCAGGGGTATATGGACTGCTTCCTACAGGAGATACGGACGGACATCTCCTCCCTCAAAGAGGAGTTTAAGTCGGGCCTCCGTGACATCCGGAGAGAGGTGACTGAGATTGGAGACATGGTGGACGACCTGGAGCAAACGGTCGACAACAGATCAGAAGATCACAAGATGCTGCTGAAGCGCATCAGTGCACTTGAAGACCAAAACATCGAGCTCCAGACTAAGCAGGAAGACCTAGAAAATAGGTGTCGCCGCAACAATATTCGCATCCGGGGGTCCCGGCCGGTGCGGAAGGCACGGACATTGTAGCCTTCACTGGGGAGCTCTTGCAGGCGGTCCGCGGAGACGATGATACATCCCCACCGCCTTTGATCGGGCCCACAGAGCCTTCTTGCGAACGGCCCGAAAAGGCAGCGGGCCGGACATCCTGACCAGGGTGCACTTCTTCACCGAAAAAGAAGAGATTATGCAGGGGGCCCGCAAATAGACGGAGATCAAGTTCCAGGGGCACGTGGTACAGCTCTACCAGGATCTTTCCGCAGTCACTCTCCGCAAAAGGTGAGACTTCAAACCTATCACAGACAGGCTGCGGGCACAGGGTATCTGATACCAGTGGGGTCATCCCTTCGCACTCCTGTTTCAATGGAGGGGCAGGCGCCGCTCTCTTCACTCGCTGGCAGAGGCCAAGACACTGCTGGGTATAGCAGATGACTCCCTTGCAGAAGAAAGCTCTACCTCCCTGGGCGCCTCGAACCATGATCTCAAGCCTGGATGGACAACAATACCCCAGCGCCACACCAATAAACAGCAAGCAGAACTATCATCCCAAGCGGCAAAAAAAGATGTCATTGACCACCTTCGCTCGCTTAGCAGGGGTCCCTCCCCTGCCCACTCCACTGCTGAATCTCCCTGAGGGTGACCCACCCTGATACACGCCATATCCGATGCGCGCAGACCTGGTCCTGACCTAGCAGCTTTACCAAATCAGCATTGAAGGCGGCGACAAGATCTTCACCCAGGAACTATAGAGGTAACTGGCGGGCCCCGGGGACACACGGGGCCTGCCTGGAGTGTACTTTGACACTCCAACTGCACCCCTGATGACCCGCCTCCCCGAACCTTCTCCTGATGAGGGCGAACCCTCCAGCGGGATCAGAGCACCTTGGTGCCGGTCTCTGCGGTCCGAGAAGGTCTTGCTGGGCCCTGTTGGCCCGCAGTTGGTTTTTATGTTAGTTTGGTTGTTTTTACCGATTACACATGGCGACACTCGTAGCAATGAAAATGGAGTCATTGTGGCTGTGGGTGGGGGAGAGGAGATATGGGCGGGCTGGTGCCTCCTTCCACATGCACTGACATTCTACACTGATGGAGGCCGGGAGGGCGAGGACTCGCTTGGCTTGAAAGCGGCGGAAAGGCACACACAGGATGCGGGGATTGTAGCTCCGACCTATAACACAATATATATTGGCTTACCAAAGCGGGACACAATACATAACTTGGGAATGCCCCCCCTAATCATTTGCTTCCTGTGGGGGACACTAAACTACTCTCCTTAAATGTTCGGGGTCTAAACTCCCCAAACAAGCGCAAGCAAATATGGCGCTACATCTTACACCTTGACCCAGACGTTATAATGGTGCAGGAGACCCACCTGATGAAGGCAGATCTACACCGCATGGCGCATCCGAAGTATCCCCACCGATACTGGGCATATGCCCCCTCTAAGACCCTGGGAGTGGGGGTGCTGTGCAAGGCCAACTATTACACCTCCGTAACTCGAGTGATGGGGAGGGCCGATATCTAAAACTGCAGCTGCGGAGGGGGAAACGACAGCTGACGCTACTTAATGTTTATGCCCCAAACACTGCCCAGGATGTGTACATTAGGCGCGTGCTAGCTGAACAGCTCGAAGGGGTGAACGGGGACATAGTGGTATACAGGGACTTCAATTTGGTCTGGGACCCTACCCTTGACAGGAGTAACACGACATTTCACAACACTGGGGCAATTTTGGCACACCTCAAGAGGGACATTGCAGAATGGGGACTGGTGGATGCCTGGAGATACAAACACCCGGACGTATGGGACTACTCCTACTACTCGCATGTGCACACTTCCTATTCGCGCATTGACTACGCCTTTGTCACACCATCCGTCCTTACATGCCTGCGCTCAGCAGAACTCTCGGATATCTCTATCTCCGACCACGCTCATCTCGAACTCACATGGGAAGATCGGTCCTCTCGACCGGCCTGCCTGCCCCGATGGCACATGCCCTCGCATCTGCTACGGGATCCGGTAGATGTGGAAGAGATGCGAAAGAGTATCACGGAATACTTCCACCTCAACACCTCCCCCGAGATCTCTCAGCACATACTGTGGGATGGGTTCAAAGCGATGATCCTGGGCACGATAACGTCCATTGCCATTGCTAGAGGGAGGGAAGCGAAACTAGTAGAATCTAAACTCACCGCAGAGATCAAGCTGCTAGAGCATTCGGACATAGAGGCCCCTACCAGACGTATTAAAAGGCAGCTAGCCATATTGTGTGGCCAGTTACGCGCCCACTGCATGGGAAAGGCGGAGCGCGCTCTACTGGCCCTGCAGCAGAAATACTATGAAGGAGGGGATAAGGTGGGCAGGCTACTGGCTCGTAAACAGCGGCAGCGCCAGTCGAAAACACCCATCGTCAAAATCCAGACAGGTACCACTATGTGGGCGACAGCAGAGAAGGACAAATCCGAGGCGTTTTGAGACTACTATCAGTGGCTCTACTCTCTGGAAGACCCCTCTCCCACGAGACTCCACTCCTACCTTGCTGGCTGTGAGTGGGAACCCTTGTCTGCACACCACACGTCTCTCTTAGACAGCCCCATCACAGCAGAAGAACTCTGTACTGCCGTTAAGAGTCTTCCCCTGGGTAAAGCCCCAGGGCCGGATGGACTACCTGTGCTTTTTTATCACTCCTTTCTCCCACAGATGCAGGAACACCTCCTACGCCTATATAATTCCTTCACAGACGACATGGACCTCACCCCCACCATGGCAATGGCTGAGATCTCCCTTATCCCTAAGGCAGGCAAGGACCAGGCGCAGTGCTCCTCCTACCGCCCGATAGCCCTGCTCAATATGGATGCCAAGCTTTTTACCAAAATATTAGCCACGCGTCTCGACCCTTACCTCCCTGGCCTTATCAGTCCCGTCCAGGTGGGGTTTATCAGCCACCGGCAGGGCACGGACAATGTCCGCCGCATAGCTCGCCTTGTCGAAAAAGCTCAATGCTTGAATATCCCCATGTGCCTTCTCTCGCTTGATGCGGAGAAGGCGTTCGACAGGGTAGACTGGTCCTATCTCTGCGCCGTGCTGACTAAGATTGGCCTTGGGCAGGACTTCATCTCGAAACTCATGGCATCGTATGTGGCCCCAACAGCTTGCATTCGTGTAAATGGGCGGGCTACAGGACCGATATCACTGCACCTGGGCATGAGGCAGGGGTGCCCACTCTCGCCCCTGCTTTTTGCGCTAGCAGTGGAACCTCTGGCCATCTGAGTGAGAGAGCTAGAGGGGACGAAGGGCTTAATCTTTGGGGGCCAAGTCCACAAGATCAACCTGTTCGCTGATGACCTCCTGCTTACGCTGACTCAACCTGAACTTTCGCTCCCATGTGTGGTTGAAAGCCTATAGACCTTTGAAGCCGTGTCTGGCTTCAAAATCAATCTATCTAAATCATTTATCTTAAATGTAATTATTCCGACCCTCAAGGCCAGAGTATCGCACGGCCAGGCCCCCTTCAAATGGACGGCAGACTCCATCAAGTACTTAGGACTTCAGATCACCCCCACGCTCGCCTCCTGGTCCCGCACTAACTGGGCGATCCTCCGGCGCTCAGAGCTAGCCGACATTCAGAGGTGGAAGTCCCTCCATATCTCCTGGTTGGGACGCATCAACATTATTAAAAGGAACATCTTACCGCGGGTTCTATACCTATTTCAAACACTGCCAACCCCGATCCCACAGGTGGACATCCAGCATCTCCAGGGTGACCTGTGTGCCTTTGTGTGGAATGGGAAACGACCGAGGGTAGCTCACTCACTATTAATACGCCCGCTTGATAGAGGAGGCCTGGCATGCCCAAACCTACAGGAATACTATTGGGCGGCCCATTTGAGATACATCTCCGAGTGGGTCGTGCGGGAGAGTGAGAAGCATTGGTTCCACATGGACTGTGCCGGCCATTGTGGGACCTTGCCTGGCTGCCTAAACACGCCCGACCTCGAAGTGAGTATGTAGGGGCACCAACTAAAACAGTCCTTGATATCTGGGATAAAATAGCGGTTAAAAAGGGGCTGACTTCATTTCCGTCCCCGAACACCCCCATCACACAAATTCCGAAATTCAGCCCGGGCCTCCCAACACAGGCGTTCAGTAGATGGAGCGCTGGGGAGTGCCGGACGATTCGCAACTTATTTGCAGTGGATGACATTAAAACATTTGATACATGCCGATCCGAATACATGCTGCCCCCGCACGGCTCAACATCAGTACATGCAGCTAAGGCACTGGCTCTCTGCCCCCGAGATTCATGCGGCGGCAACGCTCCCCTTCAGCCTATTCGAGAAACTGGTGCGGGCCTTTGAGGGCACCCGGGGACTAATCTCCAAAACCAGGTGCTGCAACACTCGACCCCGATGCGTCCTCATAAATATCAGACCGCCTGGCAGGACGCCACCCCGGGAGGACTCTCTCCCAAACAGTGGGATAAGCTATGGCAGGACATCCCCAAAACATATCGTTGCCTTGCCTCCCGTGAAACCGCATATAGGCTAATGCTCCAATGGTATAACACGCCTTCTCGCCTTGCTGCTACTTACCGCACAGTCCCCAGCCTCTGTTGGCGCTGTGGGAAGGAGGAAGGCCCTATACATCACATATGGTGGTCCTGCCAGGTGATAACCACCTTTTGGAAGGAGGTCCTGGGACATATTAAGGGCGTCGTGGGGTACCCGATCCCACATTTGCAACATGTGGTAATACTAGGTATACGTCCCCCTACCCTGGCGGCAATGACTGGGGCAGACTGGGCCCTCATAAGCCACTTGCTCCTAGCAGCGCGCCAGCTTATAGCGTGTACATGGAAACAAACCTCACCCCCCTCAGTGGCCCAATGGTTCGTCAGAGTGTGGCACGTATTGGCAATGGAGAGACTCTCTCATAATATTGTGAACACTGAAAAGAAATTCCAACGCATCTGGCAGCCACTGATCTCTTACTTAATGCGCATTGAGTTTACTTGCTTTAGCCCCCCAAGGCTGAGGGCCCTTCAGCTCTTTCCCAACGATTGAATGGTACCTTCACTCAGCCTCCGTGAATGGCTCCGGATACACCAGACACTGATCCCTCCCCCTCAATCCCCCCACACGTTTTAGTGCACGGAACACGCTAGACGCCCCATGCCACATACCACACCGCAGATTGTACCGCCTCTGTTTAATTGCTGTTATTTGTTTTTCTCTTTTTCCTTTTCCTTAACGCCGCCCTGGCCACAGGAGCACTCACGCATTCTAACGCGTAGTAAATATGACACAGTGGACTAACAAACACATCAAGGGATGCTTGGGAGCAGATACCCCCGTTGGGGTGCGACCACGCTTCTTGACCCCTCACTCTTGATTGCACCTTCCCGGGGCCCCTGAACATCGAACTTACATGTTCCTGACTATACTACATAATCACATGCCTCGCTCAGCTAGAAGGCCTTCTGCAGCTTGTTTAGCCTGCGTGCAATGTTTGACTTTACGCAGCCGGCCCGAAGTGCTTGTAGGCGACTTGCTGTGTATTCCCATGCTGATTACTCTGATGGCTCTGTCAGTCTCAACTCTGCCGGCCCGGCCAGGGTTGTAGACGCCACGCTGTGTTCACTATTGATTGCCTTTAATAAAGATTTTTGAAAATCAAAAATATATAAATAAATAAATAAATCAGTAGATTTGTAGAAAGCTACTTGTCAACCATGAGGGTATCCATATGCTGGCAGGGTTCAGTTGATTAGACGAATAGCCAGGTCTTCAGGGACTTTCAGAACTCTGGAAGAGATGGGGAGGTCCCTAGATAAAAGGGTAACTCATTCCATGTCTTTGCTGCTGTATAGGAGAAGGAGCGCCCTCTGCATTTTCTACATCGGAAGCTGGGGCTGAGGGCTAGACAAAGGCACATGGAGGTGTCTGGTGGGCTGATGGAAGTTCATGCAGTTGTTCAAGTAGGAGGGTCTGCAGTTGTGTAGGGCCTGTGTGCATGGGTCAGGAGCTTGAACTGGTGATTCTTGCAGCCTAGTTCTGGATGGTTTGCAGTCGCCTGGTGAGTTGTTTGCTGATCCCAGAATAGAGGATATTCCCTGTGTCCAAAAGGTGTTGATTTATAAAGGGGTGTTTGCAATCATGTGTTGTTGCACAATGTTTCGCTGCACCCTTAGACTTTTGTAATTGTAAGTAAATCAAAATTTTGTTCATCAATTACAATGTATAGATCGATAAATTAAAAAATAGGCTACAGGAGAATAATCTAACACACCAAAACTAGGGATTATATTTCACAAAGTGCACCTAAAATAAGATTTCTGTGCATCAGGGGTTTGTGGCAGTATATTTCCAGAACTGCGTATTTGAGTGGGACCCTTCAAGACCACAAACCCTTTTTGTTAGGAAAGAAGTTGAAAAGACCCCTACAGCCAATTCTACCCTGGAGAATGAAGCACAGTTCATTGACCAAAACTCCCTTCAGGGCTTCACTGGGGAAATTTAATACAGAATATTTCATTAACAATCAGAGTACCTCCTCCAGCGTACTCCTGGAATGGGAGGCATTTCAGGTGGTGGTGTGTGGACACTGAATGGATAAAACAGTTGGCATCAAGAAGGAGATAGATGAGGAATTAACCACACTTGAAAAATCCTTACATAGGTTGGAACTAGAAGTAATGCAGAATCCCAATAGGATGGTTGCACTCACTGAGCATAAGGACACTATACCAGACACGTTCGGTGCAGGGAAGGGCAGTGGGGCGGGGCGGGAGGGTGGTGCGGGAAGTCGGCAGATGACGGGATAGGTAAAATGGAGAATTTTTTTTTTATTAAATCACTTACCTTGTGCTCGTGGCATCGCCGACTCGGTGATGCAGCGAGTGCAAGGTAAGTGGTTTTATTTATTTTTTAATTTAATTTTACCTATCCCATCGTCTGTCGACTCTAACCTCACCCCGCCCCGCCCCACTGCTCTTACCTGTGCCGGCCGCGCCTGCAATATGCACAGGTTACTGAGAAACTCAGATGACATAACTATAAGGAATATGGTGCTAGAGTACATGAAGGGGAGGGTAAACCAGTCAAGATCCTGACATGGCTGAGGGTAGAGCTTCCTCAATAACTTAGATTCAAACTATGAATGGTCAGCTGGCATACTCGCAGGAGAATATTGAGAACTTTTTATGTACTATAGTGCCCTTTATGGTCACCCCGAGGAGACACTGATAGACGAGGTGGGGGTTTTTGTAGAGATAGAACTCTTGTGCTCACTATGCTCTGAGGAAAGTAAGAGCTTGGCTGGCCCTGTCACTGAGAATAAAATACTAGGGGCCTAGGAGCAAGCTAGGGGTAAGACTCCAGGTACGGATGGGTAACCCACAGAATTTTACTAAACGTATGTTGGCCTCCTGATTCACCACCTGACTAAAACGTACGCTGCTACACTGGAAGGAGGAGAGCTCCCAGCATCAACCAGGGAGGCCATGGTAGTACTGCTACCGAAGCAGGGTAGGACTACAGAGGAGACCACCTCCTATAAGTGACTTTTTATTCTTAATATAGATTTTAAAATTCTTTAAAAATACTGGCTACAGGCTGTAGCCACTTACCCATGTTGATTCATATTGATCAGAATGGGTTTATCTCTGCCTGCAATCCTTCACTCAATCTTAGTAGGGTTTACAGGGTGTTGAATAAGACTTATCTTGGTATGTCTTCGGGAGCGATGGCGCCTTCTATAAATCAGGAGAAAACATTCAGTACCTGCCAGTGGCATTATCTACATTTGGTTATGGCTAGGATGGAGTTGGGTAGAAACTGGGCGAGATGGAACCATTTGTTATACTCAAATCCAATGGCTAGGGTGAATACAGGGGGATATTTATCACAGCAATATTTGATTTTTAAAGTGATAAGACAGGGATGATCCCTGTCACCACTCCTTTTTGCTATTGTATTCATATGCTGCGGTTGCCAGAGTTGTGGGGCATGTGAGAGGTATCTCATTGTTGGATGGCATACATACTCTATTCTTATTAGGCCTGGGCGGTAAATTCTATTCCGCTTGCGGAATTTGGGTAATTTTGTGTTCCGCGGAAAACGCGGAATTGCCAAAAATTCCGCGATCCGCGGCTTCGCGGAATTTTTTGCTTGTTTGCGTTTTCAAAATGCGTGTTCGGG
This sequence comes from Calotriton arnoldi, assembly GCA_963921515.1. Lineage (NCBI taxonomy): Eukaryota > Metazoa > Chordata > Amphibia > Caudata > Salamandridae > Calotriton > Calotriton arnoldi. The sequence continues at coordinate 329,669 of CAWUFW010002337.1, read as the reverse complement.
AGATATTTCCCCCTGAGCACGCAAACAGCGTTCGCGAACAGGAAAAAAGCATCGCAAATGGGCGGAACAAGCAATTCCGCGTGTTCGCGGAATTTCGGCGTGCTCGCGGAGATTTTTTACCGTTTCGCAGAGCTTTGCGTAGTGCGACTATGCAAATTCCGCCCACCCCTAATTTATACATGGATGAACTATTACTTTCAGATGACACATCGAATTTGAGGCCAATGTTGCAACTCCTGGAAGATTTTGGGTATGTCTTGGCCTTAAAACTAAAAGATCCAAGACATGCACCTTCCAGATTGCATCAGATGGTGTTGCACCTATACTGGAAGACCTCAGGATAATTTTGGCTCCACATACTTTAACACTAAATATTTGTGTGGGAAAGTGGATTAGTAGTGGTAAAAATACATCTACCACTGGCAATAAGGCTACTAACACGGTCCAGGGCTCAAAATAGGTCTCAGAAAATTGTTCCCATGCTCACTTGGTAGCTTGGCTATGAGCAGGCAGGCTTAACTTCAGAGACAGGTATGTAAAGCATTTAAAAACACCAATTCAGTAAATAATTAAGACACATAACACAATAAAAATCCAACGCCAATTTCTACAAATAAAGTAATATTTTTGTCTTTAAAATGACCCAAAAACGAAAAATATCCAATGTAGGGAACCTGAGAAATGATTTTTTAAAGATTTTGCACTATACAGCACATAGAAACCTATAGCGCCTATTGGGACATCTGGTCGCGCTAGACCGGGACAAAGTCAAACTTTCAGGCCGACTGCGATGGAGCCCAGCGCGGCTACCCCTCGTGGTAGGCCTCGGTCAAAGTTTTTACCTTCTGACTTAGAAACTTTCCTGGAGCTTTTTCTGCCAGGGTCTCTCGATGCTCTCCACCTGAGGGTTCGCCGGCTTGACTTTCTACGAGCTCCCGGTGAAACTCTGGAAGTCGGACCTCCAGAGCTTTTCAGCGGGATGAACCAGGGACTCAGGCCGCCTCATGGTTGAAGGTGGGCAGCATGACTCTCGCGGGTTGAGCCGATCAAGATTTTACCTTCGGACCAGGCTGGGTTCAATGAGGGTTCCCTGGCTTGTTTTCCAGGGAGCTCCCGGTCAAACTCTGGAAATTGGACCTCCAGAACTTTCCAGCAGGACAAACCAGCAGGGCAGGCCTGCTCGCAGTTGAGGGTCGCTGGCTTGGCAGGTTGAGTTGATCCACTTATGGAGCATTTTCCCAAAGTTGCTCCAACCTTCTCCAAACGTCTGGAACTTCCTTTTGAAGTTCCTCTGGGGGTTCCAAAGTGTCCAAAACACCACCCAAGGGTCTGGAATCTCCAAGATGGTCCTTGGATGTTTGGGACTTCAGTTCCCACAATCCACTTGAACAAAACACTTACAAATCCTCTGGACGCACTCCAGACTAGGGATTCTTGATGGTGATGATCCTGGTGAGCTCAGTTAACCTGTAGCTTGCAGGGAGTCCGCTCATTAGTGTTCTGGAAGCAAGTTAGGTCCACAGTCAGAGTGCAGTGCCTGGTTGGTGCAAATTAAACTTCCAGCATGGACCCTTCTTCTTCTCTGAGTTTCAAGCAGCAGATCGGAGAGGCTCTACCCCTCTAAGATACTTATTAAGTGTTCTCTGGGGTCCAGCATGAGGGCACTCCTGTCCAATGAGGTGCAGGGCAACACTCCAGAGCATGACCAGGTCCTCCAAAGTGTGGCATAATGGTCTCCCAGAAAGCACTATTCTTCCAAAATTCAATAGGGCTGAAATCTCAGCAGAGGAGCAAGAACTAGTTAAACAAACCTCCAGTATGGCTCCTTTGCATAGGTCTCCTACCCCTGACATCAGCAAATTCCTTCCTTAAGCCTGACATCTGGCTTGGTTCAGAGGGGATGGGTGTAGATGGACTTGGCTATTCCTGCCTGTACTATCTTCTCTTTGAAGCCCCATGGTTTACAACCCCTCCCCCCTGCTCTGGCATTCCTCTGCAGCAGAGCTTTTTCCAACAGATTAGCTTCTCTGGGGTGAGCCACTTATCACTTCATCAAAGCAGCCTGGCTAATCCTGTTAACTCAGACCAATCAGGGGAGACCACATAAAGGCTTATAACTTATTTTCTGTATATTTTAGAATATATTCAACAATAGCATATTGTTGGATTTATCAATGCCACTCTCCTAAGTCATTGAATTATATTTTTCAGTAATCCTTAGCTATAGTTATGAGTTCATGAGCTATTGCAATGGCCTGTGTGGCTGGGAATCTCCAATGGGGAAAATTAAATGTCCAGTTTTGCCAGCACCAGGGCCTATAAAACATCTTTTATAAAGACCATGCTTATAGCTACATGTCCCCCTACCCCTGGGACACCTAGGGGAGACTATAGGGGTCCTGAATATGCAACAATAATGTAAATTATCACTCCAAAGTGCTCTTAGCACAAACGTCGATTTTGGGAAGCACTTTACTGCAATGAGGGAAGGGAAATGTGCAATTTCTATAACTCCAGGGCATATAAAACATCTTTTATAAGGGTCCTCATTATAAGTACCTTACCCTCCCCCCCCCACGCCTGGGACACCTAGGTGAGATTCTGGGGGTACCTATTATGCCAAAATATTGTAGTGTATCAGTGTTTAAGTGCCCCTACAAACAAAGTCGGGTTTAGCTCAATTTACATTAAAAACCAGTCCTGCAACCTGCTATTAAAATGACATCAGGCTCTCAGCAGCACACACATGCAAGTGCGGAAAGTGTTGCTGGCCTCTAAACTGCCATGCCCTATTATATACTAGGGACTTAAAGGTAGTTTTAATCCCCCTGCCCTATTATGTACTAGGGGCTTGTAGGGTAGGTCATGCCAATCATAGGGTTACCCTAGTCCATAGTGTGTGTGTGTTTTCACTGTGTTTTCACCATAGCACTGGCCTGAGCCTGGTCAGGCAGAGCCCAGGGATAGTCAGAGTCAGTTACCACCAGTACCGTCAGCAAAAAATGGGGGTGCCCAGGGCACAGGAAGACTTTGCAACAATTTGACCTTAAATATATATTACCGAGCATTTGACCTTCGAGATGGTAATCTGGGCGTCGCATTGAGAACATTGAAAACCAGTGTGGCATTTTTTTTTTTTTAACACAATTTTTTTATTAGGTTTCAATTTGCCAATTTGCATACATAGTCAGTAAATTATTGAGTACATATCATAATAGCATCCCGTTGCACCATTACAGCACAGTACCATCGGAGCAAAAAGCGAAACCCATGTTTTCTTTATAAGTGAATCACAGAACATAACTTGCAATAACAAAAGGCAAAAGTAAATTAAAGAAAAAAAGAAAAAGAAAACCCACCCGCTAAAAACCCTCCCACCCCTCCCTGGTCCATTAGTCCACACAGTACAATAAGGTTTAAGTAAAAAAATAAGGGAAAAAGGGGTCATGTATACCGTCGCAGTTGTAAAAGGGGTGTAAAGCGGGGATCAAACTCCAGCATGTGGAACAGGCAATAATATACATTTTGGGGCATCAGCAATAGGTTATAATAAATTGCTACTCCGTGTCAAGCGGGTCAGCCGCAGGGGAAGGGGGGGTACAGGTGGCGTGGGCTCAGGCGGCGACACCAGGGGGGTGAGTGAGTCAAGGGCCTTAAGCGTCTCTAGCATTTGATCCCAATCCATAGAAATGGGAGTTTTACTGTGGCCTCAATACTCTTCCTGTCTCAGGATAGCGCTTTCCGCAGTGCCCCACCTGATCAATTCCGCCTGCCAGACCGCTGATGTAGGGGGGTGGACAGATTTCCACCTCATGGTGATAGCCCGTTTCGCCAACAGCACAGCCAGGTCCGCAAATTTATATTGCACTTTCAATGTCTTGGGGCGTTTATGCAGACCTAGTAGACAGCTATCTGCAGCCGTCCAGTCGGCTGTGCCTGTGACCTCTCGGACTCTGTAGGCTATTGTTTGCCAATAAGTTCGCAAGCGTGGGCAAGACCACAACATGTGGAGGAGATCAGCATCCGCCTCTTGACACCTAGGGCAGGAAAGTTGGGCTTCTGGGTAGATACAATTCAGTCGGTGTGGGGTCAGATAGGCCCTGTGTAAGATCATGTGTTGTATATATTTAAATTTAGCATTCTGGGAGACTTTCTTGGGGAACTCCAATATAGTTGCCCAATCCCTGTCCGTGAGTTCTTTTCCCAGTCCCGCCTCCCATTTCGCCCGGAGTGGAGTCAGAGACGTCACTGAGTAAGCGCGGATCCCCCTATAAAGCCATCGGGTAAGGTGTCGACCAGCCCCCATCAAGAATGTAGCGTATACAAGTTCATTTTTTGGGGGTTCTACCCCGTCAGGGGACCAGTGACGTTTGATGTAGTGGGTGATGGTGGCGTGGAGGAGGAACAGAGTGGGGAGGACTCCCTGTGCACGGGTAAAATTGTCATGGTCCGTCAGAGTGCCATCTACAAACATCGCTCCAACAGTGGAGACCCCTTCCTGCTCCCAAGGGGACACGGTCCGCTTTGTTATTAAGCCATGTGCGCCAGGGATCCCAAGGAGGGGTATGTTAGGAGAGTAAGGGAGGGTTCGTCGCGTGTAGTTAAGGGACTTCTTCCAATACGCCAACGCGGTTCTAAGCAAGGGGGGAGCCATTGACGGAATTTTAGCCCGCGGCAGAAGTAAGGCATGTAGTGTACCCTGAGCAAGGAGGCGATCGGTGTACCCAATCTCATCAGTGTGCTTTCCCGCCAGCCAATATGACAACCACTGTATTTGACTGGCCATACAGTATGCCTGAAAGTCTGGTGCCCCCAGGCCTCCCTCAGCAGGTCAAAGCTGCAACTTTGCCAATCCCACTCTCTAAAACCAGTGTGGCATTGTGGTGTTCCCTCTGGTCTCCAATCAATCGCTAGATTGAGTCTTACTAAAATGGTCATCTTGCCTAAATTATAAAAAAAATTGCCATGCTGCCAGTGTAGGTTCCAGTGAAATGTTTTAAACAAATGGATACAATCATCAGGAAACTGATCTAGGGTGGTGGGTTGCAGAGAGTCCCTCTAGAAATACCTATGAGAACCATCTCAGAGGGTAGTTTGGGTACACCAGATTATTTGGCAGTGCTGGCTTGCAAGATGGTAGGTTGAAGAGAATGGAGTCGAGCTAGGACAGTTGGGAAGGGAACCTAATCAGGGAGCCCTGAGTGCTCTGTTACTGAGGAAGAAACTTAGCACATAGGGCCATACAACACTCCTCTCCTCTGCTTGAAGTGCAGGAATGTTGCATTAAAAAGACACCTGTCTGGTGCTTGTTTCCCTTTTCTCTGGTCAGACGCCCATATTGTGAGTTCTCCGCTTTCTACATGATACGAAAACTATTTAAGTGGATTGAGAATGGGATACTTACTGTGGGAAACTGTTACTCAGCTGGAGAGAGATTTTTTCTGAGATGTTTATAGAAGAGAAGAGTCTAACTATCAGGACGTTTTTGCATTACGGCTCCTTGCTCCAGTCCTTAGAATAATTGTGAAGCGTAGCCCCCACAATATGACTTTCTTCAGCTTCTTCTGACAGTGGAGTGGGTCATAAGTTGGAGTCCTGGTTTGATAGGTCACTTAACAAGATGGTGTGTATCAACAATAATAAAGTTCAGCTGAGATGGGAATCGAATATGGGGTCTGCTATGGATGATAAAGAGAGGGAGAGAATATTATAGTATACTCAGATATTCTCCAGGAATATCAGGCTCTAGTATGCAACGTTTAGCTATCTCCATCAGGCATACCTATCTCCTCGGAAAATAAGCAAGATATAGAGAGGGGTCCCTGAGCCCTGTCCATGCTCTTCATCATTGTCTGCGGATGTTTTCCATATTTTCATATTACTTAGAGCACGTCATACACCATCTAAGTGGGACCCTGCATAGGGAAATTGTATGCAGTCCTGAGCTATGTTTATTGGGAGTTTTTCCATGACCCAAATCTAAAAAAGCAGGCAATAAGTTCCTTGACCAGGCATCAGTGCTGGCCAAACAATTGTTAGATGTGACCTCGAAGGGAAGAGATGCCTCACATATGTTGGGCAGAGGAGGGTTATGAAACTGTTGGCAAGGTTGGAGGTGGGGCGATAAGATGGAAGGATGCGTGCCAAATACGAATAAGCCCCTTGTCTGATCTATGGAGGACATTATCCCCAACTTTACACAATATGATACTTTGACCATGGTGTAGTACAAGATTGAAGTTGTTGAACTTAACCCTTATCATATCAGAGGTGTCCCTCAACAGTTTGCAAGGAATTAGATCCTTCTCCTGGGCATTTCAGCTGGGCCTTGGAACTTGATTTGACCCTTTTACTCCTACAAAGTCTATTATCTGAGATTTGTAAAGTTACTTATAATACATACAATCGAATTGGTCTCATTGTGCTTATTATAAACTGTTATCTACCTACAATTTGCTGATACCTGATCATGAATGTGTTTGTACTCAAGATTTACTATCCTCTTATGGCATACATTCTGTAAATGTATAAACTGCTCAATATGTGAAAAACGTAATTAATAAAGAAGTTTTAAAATATTGCACTTTAAATAAGAAAGCCATTATTCCATGATTTGTGCAAAAGGCCATTTTAATAGATTCTGTGAATGGAGAACGATTTAGAAAATGTAGATTACTTGAAAAAATGTATTAACCGGATCTCCTTTGGAAGAAAATTTGTTTCAACACCCAGATTCAAGCATTACAACCTTTCACCAAACATTGCTTAGTTAGCATCAGAAGGCAAAATATGGTAGAAAGTTAACTAAAACTAAAGCAAGTGTTTTAAATTTTCTGGTGGCCTTCACATTGACTAAGACTAGAAGCACCATTATTTTACTGCTGCTCACAGGCATGTCTTCTGACACTCATCTTCAGGTCTATGTGTATCTTTCTCACGTTCAGGTACCTGAATGTATCAGTCACCTTAGATCCCTGAATCATCTGGCACACTCAGGTCCTGTAGCTCCAACTCATCTTTAGGAATGATCACTACTCAGTGACCAACAGGTCCCCAGAAATTCATGCTCACCATCAATCCTTAAGCCTAGTAAGCACATTTTGGAATCCTTAGGTTGTTGTTCACCATTGCTTCATCCTCAAGCTGTCCACTCACTCTCAGAACTTTTAAGCTCAGTCCCATTTTCAGGCCTCATGAAGCTCCTTCCAAGACTCAGTTCCGTTATACTACTGTTCACATTCACAGGCCCAGATAATCCTGCTAACTCTCATCTATCCTTTCAGTACTGCTCACCTGAGAAGTCAATCCATCCATAACAGTATTTCATACATTTATAGTGCATTTATTATGATCTGTGTATTTTTTATATTATTGAATTTGGTTTCCCTTAGAGTGAGCATGTCGGAATGCTCTTTAGTACCTTTATATTGCAAAACAACCATTCCTTCCATTTGTTTATGAGACAAGTGCCATCATGGTTAGGAATTGTAATTAATAGAAACCTATTATTTCACTTGTACACTGAATTAATGAATGAGGTAACTTGTTGAGTGCAACGAATACCCGGAGGCGTCTTGGCGCTATAAGTGACAAGATCAGATGGCCCTAAGCTTCTATTGTCGGGATAGCTGCGTTTTTAAGGACTTCCTAAATGCTGAAAGGGAAGTGGCAGATTTCAGGTCCAGGGGGAGTCAATTCCAGTTCAAGGCCATACAGGTAATCAAGTTCCTGCCTCCCCAAGAGGAGCATTTGAAGGGAGGGACAACAGATTACTGGCAGAGCTGAAAGGGAGAGTCTTACCAGGTGAATATCATCTAAAACTTTCCTTCAGATAGGCGGTACCTTGTCTGTGAAGTGCTTTGAAAGCAATGCATAGGGCTTTAAATACTATATACTGCTTCACAGGCAGCCAGTGAAGCCTACTAATGGCTAGTGATGCAGAGTGAAATGTAAGGACATTCAGGAGCATGTGAGCTGCAGCATTTTGCTGAATTTGAAGTCTGTTCAAAGAACCTTTCGGTAAATTTTGATAGAGACCATTGCTGTAGTCAAATCTAATAAGACTAATGCGATGACAACTGTCTTTAAAAAATCAAATGGAACAAATTTGGCTATTCTCTTGATAATTTGAAGGGGGTGGAAGGAGGAAGGTATGACCTTGTTAACTTGCTGTTTGAAATTACGTTTTTCATCCATCATGACACGGGTGTCGGAAAAGTGCCCATATCATCTGTCCACCATAATGGGGACCAGAATAAGGTATTGTTCCCAAATAAGATGATCTCTGTCTTGGACTAATTCAATTTGAGACAATTAGTATCCATCCATTTGCTAACTGTGCTCATGCAGATTCTAAATGAATTTCCCAAATTAGTACAGTTCTTAGAGAGCGAGACCACGATCTGTGTATCGTTGGCGTAGGACACTACCAAGGTTGTATGTCGTTACAACGCATTCCGTTGCAACGCATGCCTTTACCACGCATGCGTTACAACGGAATGCTATTTCCACGCATAACCTTTACCACGAATATTCCTTTACCACGCATACCTTTACAACGATTTTCGTTGTAAATTTATGCATGGTAAGGGCATACTCTTGGTAAAGGTTATACCCTCCCTGTACCCTTACGTGACCCCCCAGCCCCCAATCCTTCTTATAATTACCCCTGCCCTGAACCCTCAATCCTTATATATATATTTTTTTAAACTAAAATTCCCCTTACCTCTTCACGTCGTCTCCTCTCCTTCATCTTCCTTGGTGACGTCGTAAAGAGGAAGCGGAAGTTTCTTTCCGTTTCCTCTCAAACGACGCCGATTGCCTCCACTTTGCGACGTGGCCTCAGGTTCGGTATTTTTTGGGGGGGGAGACCCCCCAAACCCCTTTTTTTTCCCCACGTTTATTTTTTTATTTTTGGGGGAGACCCCCCAAGCCCCCTTTTTCTAATTTTAGCCTTTACCACACATGCCTTTACTACGTATCTCGTAGTAAAGGTATGCGTGGTAAAGGCTTTCGTGGTAACCACGCATGCGTTGTAATGCATGCATGGTTAAGGTTTGCGTGGAAACGGCCGCGTTGTAGTGGCCGTTTCCCCACTACCAATAGGCCAAATGAATTTATCAGAGTGGCCAGTGGTGTAAAGTACAGATTGAACAGGGTCGGGCTCAACGAAAAGCCCTGAGGGACCCCGCATGGCAGGGAGTAAGGCTCAGATGTAAAATCTTTAAGTTACACAGATCGAACCCGAGCTGCAGGAAACGAGTGCAGCAAAGCCAACGCTATGCCTTCAAACCAAAGACTTTGTAGACGGTCAATAAGGAGGTAATGATTGACCATATCAAATGCTGTGGACAAGTCTCGTAGGATAAGGGCTGCATTGTTGCTCTTATCTGATGAAGCCCTGATTTTTTCCGTGGCCACTATTAGCGCCAATTCTGTGCTGGACCTTGTCTTAAGCCAAGCTGTATACCATCCCAAAGATGGCTATTCTCTATAAAGGCGGCCACTTGCATATTCATGGCCTTCTCCACTAGTTTGGTCAGAAAAGGAAGTCTAGAGATAGTCCAGTAATTGTTAGGATCCAGCATATTTAAGTTGGGTTTTTTAAAATTGGAAGAACCGAGGCCGACTTCCAATGTTTGGGAAAGTATCCTAAGCTAAACATAGCATTAAAGATCTTGGTCAGCTGAATGGCCACCACTTCGGAGCACAATGGATTATACTGGTTGGACAAGGGCCCTGAGGAGATCCTGATTTTGTATTGATGATAGCTGATTTTAATTGTTCGACTGTGAGAGAAAAATCAAAGCTGCTAAAAATAGACTTTCCAGAGTTTACATCAGGAGATGCCTTATTCTTATGCCAGCTAGAGCAGTTTGAGGAAAACCTATCAAAGATCACTTCGACTCTATCCTGGAAAACATTTGCTAGGGAATCACAGAAAGCCTGACTACAGGCTACTGAGCTGCTTGTAGATATTGACGTAAGTTTGTTCACCATTTCAAAAAGTGCTATATTGGAGTTACTGGCCGATTTAATTTGTTCAGTATAGTAAGCTGAATTGGTGGCCAAAGGAAGCTTTTTGTACTCCGTGATGCACTGTTTGTATTTTTCTTTTTCTATCAAATCATAGGCTCTCCTCCACTTGTGTTCTTGCCTACGACAACCTTGTTTTGCGGCCCTGAGTGCCTCATTAAACCAGGGTTGAGAGGACTTCATTCTCTTGTGAACTTTTGTTTTGGCAGGTATAGGTGTGTTAAGTGCAGATTCTAACCAGTCTGAATAATTCACTGACATCTAGTCTATGTCATTTGTTATTTCAGGCTGAGGTCCGGCTAGACAAGAAGTCAATTCAGAAGCCTGCACCTTATGCCAGTCTCGAGAGGCTAATGATTTCCTAGTAGTCTCCGAGGGAGAGGTTTTACGGGAAGGCATAATCTCGCAAAACACCACACAGTGGTCGGACCAAGTCAAAAGAAGAGTAAACGGGCTAATGGAGGGAGGGGGGGTTGTTTGTAAATATCCCATGAAGAGTGTGCCCTGATAGATAAGTTGAGCTGGCAACTATCTGAGATAGTCCAAAACTGGACAGATTGTCAGCTAAAAGCTCTGTGTCTGGGTCCAGTTGATTTTCTAAAGGAAAATGGAAGTCCTCCAATACAGTGAACTCTGATTTAGGATTAGAAGATCCCAAAAGCTGATGTCACATGAAAAGGACGCTCTAAGTCCTGGATGGCAATAGGCCAGAAGGCTATTAAAAGATTGAGTTTTGGTTAGTTCAATATTAAATATAAGCTCTTCATACTAAGCAGAGGAAGCTGGCGTAAAGATGACGGCAAACATGTTGCTATATATGACCAATAACCCGCCTCCCTTCTTATGTGGTCTATCTAAACGAAAAATAGAATAACCGAGGGGAACGGCTGCGACCATATCAGGTCCTGCTATGTTGTCAACCCAGGTTTCAGTTATGAATGCCAGGTCTGACTGATGGGAATCCAGAAGCTCCGAAAATTCAAAGTTATGTTTGATGAAAGACCTAGCGTTCATCAGGACACATTTGGTAATGGAGCTAATGAGGAAGGCTACATTAATCACTTCCTGACTCGCCATGTCAGACAGCTCACCATCATTGAGTGAGTTCAAATTGATGAATCTCATGCTACAAATCTGCAGATAGGATGGATTTTACCTGAAACAGATGAAGGGCACAGTAGGTGGCAGGTAGAAACCTTACCTGGGCATTTGAGGGATAATAGGGCGTCTCTAGAGTAGGTCCTTCGCAGCTCAATATGAGGGTCCTGACGGCCAGGTGGACAGGTGCTGGATGCTGTCGAGGCCGGATGGGCACAGATGGGCTTGCCTTTGGCACGCCATCAGCACGGACACGCAATATGGTTTCCTGAATAGCCCGTCATGAGAGAGTGGCGTGTCCGGGGGGTGCCTAAGCACAGGCTCCCCTGCGATCAGCAAGTACTGGTAACTTAAATGCACATGCAAAATAAAATGCGTGTAAAGACAACACATAAAATGATTAAAAAGGGTCTGAGCCCTCGACCAAGATGGCGCCCATAAGGAAGGAGCCAGGCAAATGCAAAACGGCATCTGGGTACCTACAAGGAAACAAAAGCTATGGGCAGCACCAACCTTGTCACAGCCAGCACAGATGCGCAGTATGGTTTCGTAAATAGCCAGTCATGAGAGAGGGGCATGATTCATCTGTTATGTTATGTTATGTTATGTTATTAGGGACTTATAAAGCGCACGGCTACTCGATAGAGTGTCCCGGCGCTACAGATTCTGGGTGGGGCTAATCGTGAGCTCTATCTTGCGTAAGTCACACTATTACTGAAAAAGCCAGGTCTTCAATGACTTTCTAAAAGGGAGAAGATCCTGCATCTGCCTATGTGCCAGGGGGAGACTATTCCAGAGTCGTGCTGCTTGCACCTGGAAAGAGCGGCCCCCAATGCGAGCATGGGAAGATTTAGGGATGCGAGCCAACTGAAGTTGAGCCGACCTCAGAGCACGACGCGGGGAATAGAATTGAAATCTCTTCCTGAGGTAGGCGGCCCCCATCCCATGAAGGGATTTAAATGTTAGAACCATGGCTTTAAACATAATCCTTTTACGGATCGGAAGCCAATGCATGGATTTCAAGTGGGCGGACATCCTAGTTCTGGGCCCTGGCATGAGAATAGCCCTTGCAGCAGCATTCTGAACCACCTGTAATCGAGTCAACATGTAGTCAGGGATTCCCAGGTAAAGGCTATTAACGTAGTCCAACCAGGATAAGACTAACGCCTGGACCACCGTTTGTCTATGTGTTAACGGCAAAAGGGGCAGGACCTGTCTAAGCATTTTAAGCACTCCAAAACATGAACCCACCACAGCTTGTATTTGGGAGTTCATGGATAGATTGTCCTCCATCCTGACTCCCAAATTTTTAACAGTCTTGACCGAGGTGCTGGGGGGGGGACATGTCCTGTGGCCACCAATTCCGCCACACATTGTCTAATGGGAGGCCGAAAAGTATGATTTCCGATTTGTCGGGATTACACTTAAGTTGGTGAAGTTGGAACCAGGCAAACACCTCAGAGAGGCAGGCTTTGATTGCCTCACCTCTGAAGTCTGACTTCTTGTCACAGGTGAAGAGCAGTTGTGTATCATCCGCATAAGATACAATTTTCGCTCCGTGGGCTTCAGCCAGAAGTGCCAAGGGGGACATATACAAATTAAAGAGTGTAGGACTAAGGATTGAACCCTGCGGAACCCCCACCTTGAGGGGGGGGATGGGTGCTGCAAAGGGAGGGGACCACACCATTTGCTGGCGATTGTCCAGAAACGAGGCAAACCATCGAGATTCATCTGTACCAAACACATAACATATGACAAACAAAATAAAATAAGTTCAAAAAGAGATAAAAATGGTGGTAATCAGCCTCCTTCAATTATCAGCCCATCAAAAAAATATTTTGCAAAGAACTGAACATCACCTACTTGATTATCCTTAAACAATAAAAACAACCCAAGGGTGTGTAATGCTGGATAGATCTGTGGGAGTGATGCTTCTCCTCCAGTATCCAGATCCAAAATGACCACAAATGCAACAAAGAACCAGGACTAATCTTTAGGCCAGGAAGAAGAAGCTGTTACTGTATGTTCTGTGGCCTGACTCTCAATGGCACTTCCATTGTACAAAAAACACAGATTGGATATTGCACTAAAAAATGTTTCTTGAATGATGCTTTCAAGTCAGAACATCTGCTGAAAATATGTTTTGCTGAGTAATTGATGCCTACAGACAAAAAACCTTACATGCAACTGTTAAAAATGGGTTACTTCACCATAAATTGGGATTTTAAATTAGGATTCTAGAGACACCAAACATGGACCAATTATATCTTCACATTTGAAATTACACTTATAAAATCTCATCATCAATACAGTTTATTTCTGTATCTGGATCCTTAAAAGCACATCAATCACATTAAAACAATCAACTGTATAGTATTACAATCACAGTAAAAATGCATCATAATAAAGTGACAGATAACACTCTGGGCCTCATTACGATACCAATCGAACGATCGTTCAACCGGCATCATGTCTGAAATGGGACTGCCCGACAAGGAGTCGGTGGTCCTGCTTCCCAAATTAGGATGCAACAACCTTCACAGCGGTCCGAAAGTGTATATTTCCTATTGTGGCTTGTGCTGCGGGCTGCAGCACAAGCCACAATTGGAAAATTACACTTGTTATGCATCCAAGCACCGTGTGGCAGGCACCATGCGCTGCCTGACACACGATGCATGGATGTTTTAGGGGCACCAGAGCGGAGGCCGCAGGGGGACAGGGGCCCTGCTAGGGACCTCCAAAGTCCTTTCCGACAGCCTTTCTATGGTGGTCGGACCGCCATAGAAAGGCTGTCGGAAACATGCATCGTAATCCCCACAGCTGTGCCTGAGCAGGCACCGCCTCCATTTTGGGGATTACAATCTGAACTTTGCCCCGAAGTGGATTCCCCCCACAGACATAGGTCGGACCGCCTGTATCATAATACGGCGGTCGGACTGATGCCTCAGATGTCAGGCAAATAAAAGGTGAACACAGTTCATGCAGGTATAACAACAGATTTATATATTCCCAATTAGCATTTATGAGAATCACCTACAGGTACTGCACTTGAGTATCATAATGTAATAAGGCAATGTTATCCTATGGGAGAGATAGGCCATGAAGTATTGATTAACGAATTTCAGAGTTTTTCACTACCAGGAAATGTAACCCTTAAAAGTACATGTCCAGCTTTTTAAAAACATTGCACCCTGCCCTTTGAGTTTTCCAGGGCCTGCCCAGGGGGTGACTTATATGTATTAAAAAGGAAGGTTTGGGCCTGGCAAAAGGTTTACTTTGACAAGTCGAAATGGCACCTTTAACTTCAAACACAGGCTTTGCAATGGCAGGCCTGAGACATGTTTAAAGGGCTATTTAAGTGTGTGGCACAATCAGTGCTGCAGACCCACCAGTAGAATTTAATTTACAGGACCTGGGCATATGTAATACCACTTTACTAGGGACTTCTAAGTAAATTAAATATGCCGATTTGGTATAAGCCAATTCTACCTTATTTTAAGGAGAGAGTACAAGCACTTTAGCGCTGGTCAACAGTGGTAAAGTGCAGAGTCCTAAAGCCCAAAAAAACGAATTCAGCAAAATGTAGAAGGAGGAAGGTAAAAGGTTTGGGGAGGACCTTGCAGAAAGGACCAGATCTCAAAGCAACCGTCTCTTGTGTTCTGGAAGTGTTGCTAGAACCTTTACCAAGGCCACCTGGCTGATTTATAGTGCATCCCCAGACACACAACACTAGAGCTAGATACGTGTTTGCGGAAAACGTGCACATGTAACTTGTACATATACAGTCATATATGCAAACCAAGGCAGACTGGCCTTTTGAGCAATCTTGAAATGCCAGCGGGCTGGTCTGACAGGACAGTGTGTGGTCTAGTTTTTTGTTTTTTTTACTCTTTTGGGCCTGTTTCATGGTCTAGTGGGACGTTTTTTACTGGGGATTTTCTTGATATTGCCACAACTATCGCCTCCATCAAGGACACATAAATGTGGTCTCCCATACCTTGCAAAACACCAACAAGGCGTGTCTTTACAAGTTCAAAGCTTCCCCGATCTGTAGAATGTGGGCACACTTTCTTAGATATCTAATTCGCTAATGGGGGGCACTTTTATTTTGGTTACTGGGACGTTTTTCTGTCCAGTCTGACTCTGACACAAACACATCACAAACTGGCCCAGAGTCACACAAACAGCTAGTAGCACAACATGTCACTTTAAAATCATGTGTAATTATAAGAAAAATCATTCACAGTGGTTCATAGCGGACTCAGTAATAATTTATCTAGTCACTGGGCAGTCGCTTAAGCAAATATTGTATTGATTTCTATATGAAACTAACCAAAGCCGTAAACAATATTTGATGAAAATAGTGCAACAGGAGAATTCTTATTAATTACAAAAACAAGTAGAAGTTACTTAAATGTTATGCTCCAAAAAGTGATCGCACGGTGCGCAAAGCGATTGTAGGATAAAGTGTGCATGTACGAGGTAACAATCTACGAATGACTGGGGTCAGTCACATAATAAACAATTCTCTGGAGGTTGACCGTATGTAGAGAAGTTACAAGGTTTCACCTTATGGTGAGTTAAAAGGTCATCACCAGGACTTTTTTTATTTGCAGAGTTGTATATAGCGCGAACTTGACCCGATCAGAGCGCTTTACATAGCACCAGTTACGTTACACGAGGACACAGATTAATTTTTGTTGGGCACGGGGAGATTAGGTGATTTGCCCAGAATCACAAGATTTTCAGGGTCATTACTGAGACTCGAACCCAGTTCCCCAAATTCGAGGTCGGACGCCCTAGCCGTTAGGCCAGCTCCTCTCCCCTGGACTGGGATGATAGAGAGCACAAATGGCTGTAGGCAGGAGCCCCATGAAAACAAATCATGTAATGCAATAATGTACAGTTAAGAGCATGATCTGAAAAAGTCTGTAGTGAAAGTCATCAATGGGATTAATACTTATCAGTTGACAAATGAGGGGATGCTTACAGTGCAAGGTAACATTTAAGGAGGCTTAGAGATATGATAACTGTACAGTGAGGGGCCAGTCCTCAGTCACATTCCTGTGCTACACTTCGGCGAAAAGAAAAACAAATGATGCAAAATAAACCAAATGTAGGTGCCTGGGCACCTGTTGGTGCTGATTAGTTAGGTCATACATGCATGCTGTTCGTTGTGCTCCAGTGTGAATTTTTTGTGGGCATGTGTGCTTTATATGTGACTCTATTTGTTGCATGTTCCCTTTTCTCAGTTCATTCATAGATACCTGTAGGATTGTCTATCTGCATGGCCAAACTAAGTGAAAGCGAGACTTCTTGCACTGGCCAGTGTTTGATAATATATATGTTGAGCCACTGATGACCCTCTAATCTTAGTGAACATCAATGGCGCCTAGTATGCACATGATATCTGAATATCTTCTTTATGATCGGATTGACCACTGCTTTCCTTCATTT
Organism: Calotriton arnoldi; assembly: GCA_963921515.1. Taxonomy (NCBI): domain Eukaryota; kingdom Metazoa; phylum Chordata; class Amphibia; order Caudata; family Salamandridae; genus Calotriton; species Calotriton arnoldi. The sequence continues at coordinate 313,079 of CAWUFW010002337.1, read as the reverse complement.
TACAAACAATGAAGTTGCTTTCTCCTCCACAGGACGTGAGAAACTCAGTGAACAAAGTGCACCTCTCCAACATGGCCTATGGTCTTTGGAGGGGTATTTATACAGTCCACGTACAATGAAGCTTCTTGGTGTAAATCTTACGAGGATCAAAAGGGGGTTAGATGTTACAGGATATGAATGATTTCGGAATATTCTGGAAGTGGGTTCAAAAAGAAGGGAGTAGGGTACAGAGAGACAGATTTTGGTGGCCGCCAAGGAGAATGCTCTGCCACTGTATGCAACTGTATGGGATCTTCGTATGGTATTGATTGAAGAATAAAGATCACAGTCAGAAATATGCCAAGAAAACTTTGCGGCAATGAAATCTATAGATTCTAAGTATATAGTAGTGTGTACTATAACCGTAGTCTTGAACAAGGGTCGACTTTTGATTGGAAGTCCGTGTAAATGTTTCAACAATGGCAAACTATGGGTCCGTTTCAGCAACTTGGAAATTGGATGAGTGGATGCATTTTGCACCAACAGAAGTTGGTGCAGAGTTTTTTCTGGAACTGCCAGAAAATGTTCATTGCCGTAGTCCAGTATTGATTGGAATAGGGAAATGGTTGCCAATGAAGGGGAGTAAGGAGCTGACAAGTTTAAATTGCTAGGAGGAAGTTTTAGTTGTATTCACCACTTGGGATTTTACGAAAAGATTCAAATCAATTTAAGTGCCCAAGTTGTAAAGTGATGCTGACAGTCTCAAAAGGGGAGCCATCACCACAGTTCAGTCCAAAGAAATGTGACATGAAATTTCAGAAGAGCTTAGTTAGTGAGTGTTAGCAGGATTCAATATTATACAGTTGTGAGCCATCTACTAGTGAGTAAGTGAAGAACAATTCACCCTGAGTAGCACCCAAACCACAAGGTCACTTAGTGAGGGCAAAAATCAACAGTGTGTCATGTGCATACATATAGAAACTTACCCTACCTGTTGAAAACGTTTTCTAAACGGAGCATTCAGATGTTGAACAGGAATCATGACAGAATAGAACTTTGCAGGATACCATGGAAAAGAGACTTTCGCTCAGACCGCAAAGAGGGTAAAACAGCAGTCTGTTGTTGATCTTCTAAAACATAAATGTGGACCTTTATAGAGCAGTTTCTGAAATGTCAGTATTTATCAGTCTCGAGATTATGATGGGATGGTAGATTGTATCAAAGGCTGTTGACAGATCTCGTGCTGATACATCAAGAAGTTCAGTGCTCCTGCAAGGACGGATGCCCGCCTGGAATCAATCTGTGATGTGTGTTTGACAAGCTCTGAAAGCTAGTTAAATGTCAGCTTTTCAACGGCTTTGCAAAGAAATAGGTCTGACAATGCTGCTATCTTTGGAAGTAAGGGAGTGCTTTTCAGTAAAGGTTTGCCTGTGGCCCTTTCCCAGGGGGATGGCATAAGAGCTGAGCTAAGAAAGCTGTTAAAGGGAACAGCAAAAATGTTAGGAGCTGGGACCATGAATGTCTTCATCCATTTGACAGGGTAAAGATAATCAGGAGAACCTGAAGGTTGCTTTGAGTCCATTGTGTTAAAAAAAGGATTCAGATGTGATATTGCTGAATTGATTGTGCTTTTTGGAAAAGGAGAGCAAGTGTTATTCAAATGGTGTGATGAGAGTTGTAAAATATTTCCTAAGAAGATTTCTTCCCAAATCTTCAGAATTGTACCCTAAAAAAAAAAAAGGAGGAGGAGAGGTTCTTAGAGACCATGCAGGAAGGAATGACCATGGATTTAGTCGGCTGCAGGGATTGGAACTTATCCATGACTCTGAAGAGCTCTTTAGATAAATTCGGGGCCTTAGCAATTTTGTCTGGAAATAGACTTTCTGGCAGCTTTAATCTTTCTTCTGTAGAATTTACACTGGTTAATGTATTTGTTAGAAATGGGGGTCTCTAGTTGGCAGAGGTAGGTACCTTTGTCAAAATAGGGACCCTTGCTTCTAGTCAGGGTAAGGGGGATACACTCCTAAAATAAACCCTGCTCACCCCCTTGGTAGCTTGGCACGAGCAGACAGGCTTATCTCAGAGGCAGTGTGTAAAGCATTTGTGAACACATACAGTAATACAGTGAAAACACTACAAATGGACACCACACCAGTTTAGAAAAATAAGTAATCTTTATCTAAACTCAAAACAAGACCAAATGACAAAAATCCACAATACAGTAACAGAAATATTCTTAAAAATAGGTTATTCACTTAAATCAAGCTTGTAGCAACAAATAACTCCACTTTGAGTTATACGAAGTCGTGACAGATAGAAATCCCAAAGTACGGCACCGACCACGAGGTGCGCATCGTTGGGCCCGGAGTCAAACAGACCCACAAAGAACAGTACCTTGGAAAAGCGATGAAAACAAAGACGGCTCACGGCGTTGGGGAGGTGCGCCATCGTTGGCGCTGCGCGGCGTCAGTTCCTTACAACCCCAGGGGAGGTGTAGACTCTGTTCCTTACTGCAGCGCAGGGGAGGTGAGACGACAGTTCCTTACTGCGTCGGGAAGGTGACGTCACGATGGCGCTGAACCCGCTGTTCCTTACGATGTTGCGATGTCGATGGATTTGGGGTCACACACGTCGAGGATCGGCTCCGCAATGATGAAGTCGGCTTCGGAGTCGATGTGGCACAGCAGCAGGCGTCGGGCCCACGTCGCAAGTCGGAGCAGTGCTCACGACTTCGGGCAGGTTATGGCGTCGCTCGCTGGCGTTGATGTGGCACGGCAGCTGGCGTTGGGCCTACGTCGCAAGTTGGAGCAGCGCTCACGGCTTTGGGAAGGTTACGGCGTCGCTCGCCGGCGTCGGTGTTGCAATTTCCTTCTGTAGCAGCTAAAACAGCAGTTCTAGATGCAGGAAGACAGAAGGGGTGAAGTCTTTGTGTTCCTGAGACTTCATAACAGGAGGCAAGCTCAGTTTCAAGCCTTTGGAGATCTTCTTCTTCAAGCAGGTGACAAAGCAAACAGCAAAGTCCTTTGTCTCCTTTCCTTGGCAGCAAGCAGCCACTGCAGGCCAACCCCAGACAGCAAACAGCACAGGGGCAGTATTCCTCCTCAGCTTCTCTGGCTCTTCTCCTTGGCAAAGGTTCCTCTTGATTTCCCAGGAGTGATCTAAAGTTCTGGGGTCTGGGTCCCCCTTTTTATACACACAAATTATTTGTTCTCTGAAGGCAGAGAGTGTCTGTACCCAGCCAAAACCAGTTCTGTCCTCACTGGTGCAGCTTCCTGGCAGGAGGTGGAGACAGCATTGTTGAAAGCAGACCTGGCCCAGGCAGGTGAAAGGAAATCTCTTCCCCCTACTCTAAATTCAACCCAGGTCCCATTCAGCCCAGCCCTGACCCATCAGACTGCCGGAGCCGCTACCCTCTCCCAGTTCCTGTCACTCACAAGCCAGACAGGCAATACACAAACCAAGCAGAGGCACACTGGATGGTTAGGCAAGAAAATACTCACTTTCTAAAAGAGGTATTTTCAAACACAGAATGTAAAAATCACCCACACTAAAAGATGCACTTTAACCTTCTGAGTTCAGGCATACTAAAATTTATTTTCCTATCTTGTTCCCAGGGTCAGTTATGTTTATAAGATGTTATAAACAAACTGCCCATTCTGGCCTATGGGAACAGATATCCTTGCAATAGTGAAAAACGAAACTGGCAGTATTTCACTATCAGGACATGCCACACACATCAGGGCATGTCCTACCTTTCACATACAAATCACCCTGCCCACAGGGGTACCTTGGGCCTACCTTAGGGGTGACTAACATGTAGAAAAGAGAAGGTTTAGAGACTGGCAAGTGTGTGCACTTGCCAAGTCGACATGGCAGTCCCAGACTGCACACAGGCTCTGCAATGGCAGGCCTGAGCCACATTTTACAAGCTGCTGCTGTGGGTGGCACAATCAGTGCTGCAAGCCCACCAGCAGCATTTGATTTACAGACACTGGGCACACATGGTGCACTGTACTAGGGTCTGACAAGTAAATCAAATCAGCCAATCATGGAATCACTAATCCATTACATCAATTTACAAAAGGGAGCACTTGCACTTTGGCACTGAACAGCAGTGACAAAGTGCCCAAAGCATCTAGACCAGCAAAAACAGATGAGACAACAGAAAAAAATGGAAGGGAGACCCACGCCAATGGTGCCAAGTCTAACAGTATTCATTTCTGAAATAATATATCATTTGCGAGGATACAATAAAAGGTATTTAATATTTTTTCACTGCAACATAATTCCTCTTCTTAGTCCCCTACTCAGTATGGACTTTTTAACCTCTATCTTTTATGCTATATTCAACATTTCAGAGGACACAGAGTACCACTTTCAAAATGAACTTCTTCAATTCACTGCTGTGTGTCTTATTTGTTAGACATAGGCATTCTGTTTACAGCAGGAGTCCTTTACTAGGGTGAGTTGGTGGATCGATGTCTATATTTGCAAACTTCACCAGTCAGAAGGATGAGGATGAGTTGTGATAGCTTCTGATTAAGGCTGTTTCATTCCTGGAAATGCAGTGATAAGAGCCTTGCTTTGCCAGATAGGCATGGCAGGGCTACCTTTCAGGCTGACTGTACCTTCATTCAGCCTTCCATGGTTTCTTCATGTGTAACCCTTTCTACTGCTGTTGGCTCTGATTGTGCATGTCATCTTGCTTAGCTGAATCGTTTATCATTATGTAATTTAGTCACCAGAGCAGTGTTTGTTACATTTGATAATGCTGATTAAAGATTAGTTCTTGCTTTCATATATTCCCATTGATTAGAGATGGTAATGAGGTAGAAGGACCATGTCACGACATGCAATTACTTACAGCATTTGTTAAATGGCAATCTATGACAGAACATAGGACTGTCAGAAGGTTTGACAGCCTTCCGCTGGCAGTTCTCTGTACTCTGTTCTGGGGGAATAAAACATATTGACAGGAACATCGAGACAATTCACGGCGGTAAGTTACAATATTTGAGTAATTTACACTTTTGCATAAGCTTACTACGTTTTGGCTAGTCACAAAATCTGAACGTAAATATACTCCAAAAGTGTAACTTGCATGTCTCAAACAAACTGAAGGGCCTGGGAGGCTATTCATAAAGGTAACCTACGTTTTTGAAAAATTTACACATTTAATTGCTCTTACAATTACACACAGAGTCCTGTGCTATAATTCCCTATACTACAGTGGTCATGAGCAAGAGTCAACAAGGCCTGCCGAATAGAAAGTACAGGGCACTTTTTACCATTTGGATGAGAAAATGTTATTCACGAGACACATGGGTGTAATATGCTTTAGAGTGTCCTGAATATAAATATTGACTTTAAACTGAAACAAATCACATTAGGTAGGGTATTTAAGCTCATTACTCAACTGTGAAACCTGCGTATAGTATCTTTAAAAAGAGAAAATTCACATAAGATAGAGTATTTTAACTCTTTACTATACTTTGTAGCTTGTCCATGGTAACTTTCTCTAAAAATGTATTAATCATGCATTAATTCAACTCACTGCGCCTGATCACAAACTCTTATATGCACATAAACAAAATGTATGTGTGTAAAAGTACAACTGCAATAGTAAATTACAAAAACTGGTAAAACAAACAGGAATTGACAAATTGTATTATCTTAAATTTTGCTTATGAATGTTGTGAAATCTCCAGAATGGCAGTTTTTCAAGGGTTAGAAAGTTCCGTAAAGAAGGGGATTGGCTTCTCAAAATGCAGTGAACAACCACAAACCTTAGTTGATAAAAGATTTTCAAGTAGGGTCCCAGGCTGTAAAAACATGTAAAACTATTGCTGTTTAAAGCAGGTGTAAGCATTACCCACTTAATAGAGGGTAACTTGCTCTTTTCATTTGTAGGGGTGCATTATAATCATGATTAGTCCGCATCCACATATAATCTGTTTAGTGTATTAATATTAGTTTATTAGGACGTGAACTGTAATAACGTAGAAGTGAGGTGTTGGGTATTTTCTTCATGTAACTAAAGAATTAACGTATTAAATGTATGTATTTAGAGGAAATCATATGCATGTAAAATGTATTCATGAATAATGAAGGTTTTCTATTAATGTTCTCATGTGTGTGTATATTAATGGTAGGCCTGGGCGGTGAACTCCGCTCCGTTAGCGGAGTTTGCAGAGTTTTCTGCACTCCGCACTCCGCGGTGCTCGCGAATGATACGTTGGTGAGCACGAGCTGCCGCTCGGTCAGAATTTCTACCCAAGCGGCAGGAAGATCAGCGCGAACGGCAGTTCGCAATGCACTCTGCCACTTGTGGAACTCCGCAGAGTTTTTTTGTCACTTCGCAGAGTTCCGCGTAGCAAAACTCCACGAACTATGCCCAGGCCTGATTAATGGTTCATATATATCTGCATTTTAACGTGTGCATTGTTCTTAAGTTAGCCGAAGTTGGTAGGCCTAACTTTAGTTTCTCCCTGTTCGCTCTCAAGTTGAAGGTTGTTAATTAAAACGTATGTGTTTGTGGAATTTTTCCTTTCACGTTTCCGTTGCAGGTGCAAGAATTCATCCTCGTTAGTTAAAATAACATCTTTGTTTCAGGAGTTAGACGGACCTGGGGAGGAGAGGATGCCTTTGGTCAAGCTGAGCTGATAATGGAGGAGGATGTCTTTCGTGCCTGGAAGGCCTGGGAACCAAGGTCACTGAGCAAGAGTCTGAAAGCTCTATTGCTTCATGGAAAATTATTTACGGGGAGGTGTCTAACTGGGTGAGGCGATCTTGGGATGTACTTGGGGGTGTGATATTTGACTTTTGTATTGGGGTTAGGGACAGAGTCCAGTACTTCTGTCTTACCTGGAGAGAAGGGAGCATCTTAGAATGAACTCTGTAGCTTTACGCTACTTGACCCATTTAAAGTGAGTGTGCTTCTTAGGAAGACGTCACGAGCTGACACCTTTCAGGGAACTTGCCTGGAAAATGCTAAGTAGGGATGTCACACTAGAAGTAGAGTAGGGACAGATTAATGCTTTTAAATTACCATCCATCAATGAATAAGCCTTTTGATGTAGTTTCTATAATCATTTGTGTCTTCATTCAAGAATTGGTTATTCTGTGCATTTTGTACCGTCTAAATATCATTCGTAGATTCGGTTTTGTATTAGTGCCCATGTACATTTACACACTCGTTCTGAGGTGTTTGTATGTCTAACTTTTCTTGGCTTTGTAATAAAGTATTTAAAATTTGGATTAAGAGTCTGTGTTCCTTTAGCAACATTGGCAACAGGAATGTAATGTAGAATTGGCCGATGTCTTTCTCTCCCCTCCACACTTTTAAGCAGGCACCGAAGAGCCATCGACCAGGGGTTCCAGAGTGAGTCTAGAACATGGAACCCGGCCCCATCACACTGTAGGACAGGGATAGGAACACCCCATATTTCATAGGGATGTAGGGAATGTGGTATCTATACGAGAAAAAAAATACCCTGTGTAAACAAACTAAGAACGTGTGCGCATAACATTTCTATATTATCGACTCCTAACAGATTTTTCACAAAAGGAAAAATATACATTTGTAAATTTCACACTGTATATATATTTCTGGAAATCTCTGACCTTTGATGATTCACAGGGCCAATCCTGGGTTTAGTTGTGAATCTCCAAAACTTGAAAACCTATTACAGATTTAGACGTAAATGCCCGGGATTGGATGTCTGAGGATTTATACATCTACTTTGTGAATAATATCCGACTAAACCTTCCCCTAACGTCTGCGGTCTTTGACCGAGCACGTATGTTATGGTATTGTGAAAACTGAGATGTCACTGACCAAACGAGGGGAGAAGTGTTACTTTTAATCATGATGTTTCTTAGCAATTCTCTGTTTGGTTTCTGCTGTTGATATGGTTGCTCAATACCATTGGGCGGAACTTCAGTGAAGCACAGACGTCTGGTGTGTGACATCCTGTTATTCAGCCCACGGTTAAGGTTGGGCTCGCTTTGGCGTCTGTAACACTTTATTCCTGCTTGTTAAAATGAAATGAATAAAAACAAACCAATACGTTATGGCACTAGCTCATGCACGGGAGTGTAACAGTGAAACAGGACATGGTCTGAAGCTCATATTCTCAAATAGATACATTTGTCCTTACTTTATAGTCTTATAATTATTGTGCAACGTGGTTTTTGTCACAAAAACCTCCTCTAAAAAATAGCTGATGTGATTTTTCCAATACAATCGAAGAACACCTACAGGTGGACAGGAACACATTAGAGTAAGATCCTGCAGTTAGGCAGTATCCCTCTGCACAAGCCCGCCCATTTCACTGAATTCTGTGTGATGGTGGTTATGGAACGATTGGGCATGAAGCTTGATTTAGCGTTTGTGTGATTTTGTATTATGGTCTAATGTAACTATTTATATTTTTCATTCCCACGTGCTCTGATGTATTCACTTGCATAATCATGTTTGATTGTATTACTTTACATAACGTGCATTCATCAAGGGGATGGGCACGTGAGCATCATGTGCGCACCTGTCTACCGTAATGTGATCAGCTGTGTGCTCCTCTGCTCTGATGGGAATGTTTGAGGTCCCGCGTGCTTTGGTGTCACTTGTATACTCATGAATTTTGAAGCCATCACGTACCCTTGCATGTTTTCATATCATCACTTGCATGCCCTTATGATATTCCTTGTTCGGTCACATAATCCAACATTAACAATTGCGTAGCCCTGTGCTCCGTGCCCTTGAGTTACGATGTAAATACTTAAATTGCATTTGCCCTGGTGGCATCACCTACAATCCCATTTGCCATTATGTCAACATTTAAATACTCTGGGGGAGATTTTCCAAAAAGTCGCACAATGCAGCGCAGCCCCCCAGCGAGGCTGCGCCGCATTGCGCGACAGGGAGGGAGCAGGAGAGCGCCATATCTTCAGAGATATGGCTCTCTCCTCCCTTTTCCCTTGCGCCGGCGCTGATTTCAGCTGCCTTGCGCCATGCACAAACCTTAGCGCCGCAGCGCTAGGGTGTGTGCATGAGTGTAGCATAGGTTTTGTACAGGAAGGGTACCCTTCCTGTACAAAATACTATGCAAGGCACAATGCAAAGCTTTTCCCACTTTGCATACGTGCTGCACAGTGCAGCACGCATGGAAAGTCGGAAAAGCATGGAAAAATTAAAGCATTTCTCCTGTTAGCGCCTCCTTTGAAGGGGCGTTAACTTTTGGCTCAAAACCATGTTTACAAATATTTGTAAATATGGTTTTGCGTCAAAAGGCATGGGTGGTTGCATGGTTACGCCCATGTACCACCCATGTAACGCCCCCTCGGCGCAAAGTAACGCAAAGCAGTGCTTTGCACTGCTTTGCGCTACTTAAATAGTGCTTTCCAGCGCAAAACAAGTTTTGCGCTGGAAAGAAAATAGCAAAAAAAGAATTTGCGCTGGTTTGCGTCACTTTTGTAACACTAAACCAGCGCAAAAGTTTTGAAAATCTCCCCCTCTGTTGTTTGTAAGAATGCCCTGATGTTATCACGTGAATAGTTGCATGCTCTGATGTCATCAGTTGCTCAAAGATCTGCTGTTATGCCAATACTTGTGTGCCCATGTGCCATGATATCTCTATTTTTCCAGGTGAGCAGAATTCCTCACTTGCATATGACATCACCAAGTGCTTTGACGTCATCACTTGCACAGTCATGTGCTTTAATACTATTACTTGCACGCACATGTGTTCTTATGTCACAGCCTGCAATCCCTGATGCTCTAAAGCATTACTTCCTGGGCCATTCGCACAACTGTATTACTTGAATGGTGTGTTAGGTCCTGCTTGCGACACCTCACTGAGAACATATACTCACAGAAACGCAAATGTTGAGCCTCCCCAGCCAATAATACTGACATTGTGATACAGATCAGCCAACATTCATCGAATAGTGAGTGGTTGCTACCGCCTCTCGTGATATTTAGAGTTTAGCTGGCACATGCCAGGATGAGATCTTCATGTCTCATTAGTGTGGCTGGTTAGAAAAGGCCATGTTTTTGGAGACAATACCCAAACTTGCTGTTACAAAACTGAGGTGGCATGCATGAGAGCGCAGGTGTTGGCATGCTGAACTTCCTGCAAAACATGCTTCCAAAACAGGCGAATGTTGTGGCTTCCCCCATTTAAGCAAGCATCATAGATTCCCAGAAACTTTGAGAGAAACAGCAATGCACCTCCCCTTAATGGAGCAGGTAGTGTGGTTGAATTCTACGTCAATTATTGAATGAACATGAGCTAGTTTCTTTTTTGCAAAGACTGTGGTGAAAGTGGAGAGGGGAGTGAGAGGGACAGCGTCTTCTGGATTCTAGGGGAGGCACATCTCTGTTTTCCCCTGGTGAGACATGACTAGAAGGCCAGAGACGCTCTTCAATGTGTTATGGAAAGACTGTCTACTGCAGGATTTCTAAGCCCAGATAAAGAGACACATGCCTTTCAATACCCAAGTGTGCATTGTCTCAGCATCTGCATGCAAAGAAGCCACGCAAAACACACCCATGTGCCTGCAGCTCCAAGGCATGTTTTGCCTGCAACGAAAATGGGGTACTTCTAAGCATTCCTGCATACAGTGTGCAGAGGGGTATGGGGCAGTCGCGCGATGCCTTCAGAGCATGTTGTTCATAGCGTTAGTAGACAAAATGAGGGCATTTGAGGAGGTCACTGTGCAGTGCCAGACACTCTTGCTGTTCACCAGTTACCTCCCCGATGCATAATGAATCAAACGAGTACAGATATTGAAGGCATCTGCGACATAAATGACCTTTTACGTAATGTATAAGTGGGATTGGTAATCAAATGCTTTTTCTCCATGGATTTCTTCGCCAATGTTAGGAAGACTAGTTGTGTAATGTAGTATTCGTCCAAGAGGGACAATTACATTGTTCAACATAGCCAACCTGTGCTTCGCAGCCAAGAGCTGCTTTTTCAAGGCTGGAAAGAAGAAGCATGACAATCGTATATCAATGATATTGATACAGGTCTGACATTACACACATGTCAATTAATTCTGTGTACATTATGTAAAATCAACGAATACTTATTAATGATGGCATGGTATACACCTACTGCCAATATAACTAGTAAGGGACAAGGGATAGGTACGTCCTGAGTTATCCACCAAGTAGCCATGGCCTGAACGGGTGCTGTATCTTGATGGTGTACGGAAGACTGCTGATTCTCATCGTTGTGAGGTCATGAGTAGAACACAGAAATTTGGCATAGCAATATATGAAGCACAGGTTTAATTTCAAAGAAAGGGATATCTTTTTTTAGAAATTGAATAGATGTTATTAAATATAGTGCTATATAATATAATTTCATTTAATTTAGTTGTATAAAGTATACTTTTTGACTGATTTGATAAATGGTTGTTTTTTAGTACTATAAATAATTATATTCTAAAAATACTTGTGTTTAATTTGTTTTAGTATAGTTTGTACGTTTTTATTTGAATAATTTTTTTTATTAACTAGAAATTGTTAATTTAGTTTTAAAAATTTAAATTATTGTTTTTGATTAACTCCATGCTTTTTTTCTGGTATCCTTAGTCAATTATGTCAGTTAGTGATGGAGCTTTCATCTATGACAACTTCTGTAGTTGTTTCAGACAAGACATTCATGTATTCTGCACTTTATATGGACAAGTGATACTTGGGATGTACTTATTTATGGTCTTGTGTCCTTGCAGCTTTGAGAGCCAATCACCCTGACTGTCTTGCTTCCTGTTTCCAAGTATTCTTTTAAATGATCCTTAGCAACAAAAAAAAACATAAGATGCACAACTAGTAATATCTTGAACTTTGTAGGCCATCAGTGATAGGCAGATCACATGCGTGCCTGAGAGTCTTGGAGAGACATTGGTGTCCTTTGCACTGAGCATATATAGTAACCAAAGCTTTTATCCAGTTGCAGAACTTTGGTGTTCTTCTGTCGATGCACATTTGAAACATTGTCCACACCCTCTAGGTCAGTAAGCAATCTTGAGGAATTGGTACTCCATTTCCTAGACAACCATTTGTCCAGTAGGGGATGTCCAGTATGCTTCACAGTTTGTTATTGGCATGACTGCTCCTAGACAGCATTAGTACTAGGCATTGTGCAGTGTGACATTTCTGTGTTGCTGTGCAATATAGCACAGATTGTGCATCGGCTGTCATTCATAGAGTCCCCATTAACATTGTTCTTTGATGCTTCATGTTTCTGTGCAGTGGTACCTGCAACAGGGTAGTTTTGAACTAATGTGGTTCATTCTCCGATCTGTGAAGGAGACCCCAATGAATATATAAGAACAAGGCTTAAGAGACTAAATCGCAGCTTTCTAGCCTAGATAGAGTAGATAATGGATGCTAGAGAGGGTGAACGAGCATGCCAGCTAGGGGCTTTTCATGTTCTACATTGATGATTTATGGTTATCCTAAGTGAGGCCAGGTACGTCTTCAATCTTTGTTCCAGGTCAGTCATTGATAATCACAAAAGTCACCTAGCCCTTTTAAAAAATATATTTAAATTAGGACCTCTTCATCCAGAGACGGTTTAAGGCATGGGCAAGGTGGGCTCTGGCCCTGGACCCAGCCCTACAGGGGTCCCCTTAATAGAGCCCGCTCCATTCTGCAGAGTCTTGCCTTTATGAACTTGAATGATCCTTAATCTTATTATTTTAAATATCATTTTCCTTTGATTTATTATTAATGTGGCTGATGTGTGAGAGTCTATTACAGAAGTTTTGCAGAGAAGTGTTGTGTTTTTGGCACATGCAAAATCCATTAAAAAAAGTATTTTTTACATCACAATAGAGAAAAATGAGAAATGGGAGCGTGTCACCGAGATTATTTGCAGTAATATTAGTGCGCTGCTGCTGGGTTACAATATTGAAAACACACGTCACTGTCCTTGAATATTAAATGCAAACACATTTAGGGCCTTATTTATGAGCCCTTGCGACAGTTTTGCGTTTCCGTTGCGTCACTTTTTGTGATGTATCGGCGGCGTAAAACATGCCCCCTGTTGCACCCTATTTACAAAGTGACGCATCTAAGCAGATGCGTCACTTTGTAAACCCCTGCGCTACATTATACCTGCGTCAGGTATAATGTATGCAGGGTGGGCGTTCTCACGTAAGTAAGCCTCGTAGAAGTGACGCAGTGAAATCTACGAGATTTCACTGCGCCACTTCTAGGGTGCAAATGCGTCAATATCTCACGCCTGCCTCACAGCAGGCATAAGACTGACGCAGGCCCTTTCACATGGGGCTTGCCCATGTGAAAGGACACATTGCTGGAGTTGCGTCACTTTTGTGCCACACTCCAGCAATGTGTCACTTTTGCGTCTACAGATACGTCAGAAATACTGACGTATCTGTAACTCCTAGCGACATGATGCGTCATACTGTAAATATGATGCATCCATCATGTCGCAAGGAGGGCGCAATAAGAAGTGACGCATCGCTGCCTTCACGCAGCGATGCGTCACTTCTCATAAATGAGGCCCTGAGAATTTAGACGAATGTGACTGTGCACTGTCAGTGACCTGGCCAAAGAGGGCATGACAGAGCTGAAATTAAATCATAAATTCAAAGCTGTTCCAAACACGGTCCTCAAAAATACGTTTGGCCCAGGGCCCCCGAAATCCTTACGATGTCCCATTCTGCATCCACATCTTATAGTTTTCAAAGCAGCAAACACACAATGAAAGTAGAGACCCGTATGAGTTAATCATATTAATTCTTCCTATAGTTTTAGCATTTTAACGCACCGTGCAAGCGCACATCTTTGAGTATCACCTTAAAACAATAATTTTGCAAAGAGATGTATATTGTGAAAGAAAATGTATTATTTATAAATAAGAGTTAGTAATTCGTATCACAATTTGTCTTATAAAACTACATTTTCCATTTCCTAACTTATAAATTCCAACTAAAATCATTATTTTTAAGATATATATGTGTCAAAACTATTGCAAAATTAGGTATAAAAGTAAACTGTTTGAGGGAATATTATGGGCAGTGAAGAGTTAGGTTGGGAATATCACACCTGGATGGCTTCTGATTTAATGAGCACTAGTTGGAATTTTCAGAATACCTCCCAGTGCTAGAAGAGTAACTAGTCATATGCACCACCGACCAACTCTTTATTTAGAAAACTGTTTGTTCGAGTATGACCCTTTTGACAGCTGGAGAAGGCTATAAAAGACTCAACAATAAACACAACCGCCTATAAAACACCCCGGAGACTGTCCTGAAAGTGATATGATTGAGCTGTTGTGTGAGTGGATGGAAAGTTTGGAATCAAATTAACAACACAATTGGAATTTGAGCACAAATGATCAAAGGAAATTAACAATGTACAATAAGGATCGATATCTGAACTAATTGTACACTTAAAACATGTGTACTAAACCTTTAAACTGTGCAACAGAATACTTGCCTCTGCTAAGGTATTGCCATGTGACAGATTTATTTATTTATTTATTTATGCGTTTTTATATAGCGCGGACATTACCCGAGGGTGTCAGAGCGCTTCACAACAGGAACAGCACCATTACATAAGGAGGAGGATACAAATGAGCATAATACAAAGGCAAGCGTTACATTGCATGAGGAAAAGTGACAATTGTGCAAAAAAACAAACAAACCAAATACAAAAAGAGGAATAAGTTCCAAGAGGAAAAAGTGACAGGTGTGCATGAAACATGGGGTAAAAAATACAATAGAGGTAAAATACTGCAATAAGTGGCAGTCACTCATAACACACTGGGAAGGCACTTCTATAGGCTTGGAGTACAGAATTTCCTATCGTGGAAGAACTTCCTTGAGGTAGTAGAGAGGGCGTGAATACAGCAGGGGGTACAAGGGGTACAAAATACATGATACATGGGGTACAAAATACAACTAAAGGCATAATACTGAAATAAGTGGCAGTAACTCAAAACACACTGGGAAGGCACTTCTATAGGCTTGGAATACAGAATTTCCTACAGTGGAAGAGCTTCCTTGAGGTAGTAGAGAGGGCGTGACTTCACAGGGGACTTGTAATGAGGGGAACACGCACATAAAAACCAACACAACACACAAAATAAGGAATGAACAGACAGAAGTACAACTTTACACTGACGAGCGAACTTCCTAGAGGGGTCTGAGAACGAAAGTATTAGTTCTGGAAGTGTCTTTGGAAGAGAAGAGACTTGAGGTTAGCTTTGAAGATCCGGGTAGAGGAGGTGGCACGGAGCAGTGGGGGAAGCGAGTTCCAGATTCTCACTGCATTGCCAGAGAAGGATTGAGCCATCGATCTTTCCCTTTTGAAGACGGAGGGCTCAAGCAGAAGCTTTTCCGCATTGCGAGAAGGGCGAGAGCCACCGGACAATTTCAATTTATTCGCCAGGTAACGAGGGGAGGACGTGTGTAAGGCTTTGTGTGTGATGCAGGCAGTTTTGTAAATAGATCTTGCCTCGATCGGAAGCCATCGAAGAGAGGACAGGATAGGAGTGATGTGGTCGCTTCGTTTGGACCCTGAAATGAAGCGAGCTGCTGAATGGAGGATGGATTTGAGAGGGGAGAGGTGGGATTTGGGTAGGCCAGTCAGAAGAGAATTGCAATAATCCAGTCTTGAGAGAACCAGAGATTGTACCAAGGTTTTTAAGTCATTCTCCGGGAAGAACCGACGGATCCCCCACAGAAGGCGCAGCTGGTACCGTGCATTCTTAGCAATAGAGTTGATGTGGGAGATTAGGTTGAGTCTTTTGTCAAGAATGACACCTAGGGATTTAGCGCTGTCGACAATGATGGGTTTGTTATTGAGTAGGTTCAGCTGATCCATCCAAGATTGAACAGGAGGAGGTGAGAGAGAGGTAGAGAGGAGGAGGAATTCAGTTTTGGCGGGATTCAGAATGAGTTGGTGGGCTGACATCCAGTTGTGAATAGAGTTGAGGGTAGAATTGAGTAGGGAGAGATCGTGTGCGGAGGACACCTTAAGGTAGATTTGCGTGTCGTCCGCATACAGATGGTAAAGGATCCCAGATTTGCTTAGGAGGTTCCCTAAAGGTTCCAGGTGGAGATTAAACAAAGTGGGTGCCAGGATAGAACCTTGAGGGACGCCTTGACCTACGGCCACAGGAGATGAAAGAATGTTCCCTATATTGATCCTTTGGGATCTGTCCGAGAGGAAAGAGGCAAACCATTTGAGCACTGTGCCATCCAGTCCCATTCTCTGTTGAAGAGTGTTGAGGAGGGTGCTATGATTAACCGTGTCAAAGGCTGCAGAGAGGTCTAGAAGAATCAGAAGACATGATTCCCCAGAGTCGAGTATATGCAGCGCATCGTCAATCACTTGCAGCAGGGCTGTTTCAGTGCTGCAATTTTGGATGAAGCCCGACTGGAAGACGTCGAGGAGGTTATTGTCCATAATATGTGAGGAAAGTTGTTTCGCAACACATTTTTCGGTGATTTTCGAAAGAAAAGGGAGGTTGGTGATAGGGCGGAAGTTGTTGAGGTCGTTCGTGTCGGCGGCGTTTTTTTTTAGAAGAGGGGTGACCTGACCTGATTTGAGGGCAACCGGGAGGGAGCCTTGACTGAGGAAGAGATTGACTAGCCTGGTCCAGTAAGAGAGAGTATAGGTGTAGAAATCGATGGCGATGTCGCTAGGGATGGGGTCGGAGGAATGGTTGGAGGGTTTAGTTTCGCGGATGCATTTGAGGAGGTCATCTTCCGAGATGGCGTCAAAGTTCTGCCAGGTGACTAAGGATTTCCGATCCTCCATGGGGGGGGGGGTGGGCGACCTGATCCACCAGTGTGACGTAGTCCACCAGATGACGTAAGCTATCAGTGAGCCACAGTGTACATTTACTCAAATATGTTGTTGCTTGGTTTACATGAAGAGAAATGTGAAAGAGGAACCAGACGAGTCAGCTGTGTATAAGAGCAGTAATAATAATATATTTACTAAAGAGGCTACGCTACGGGATGTACACAAAGGGGCCATGCTAGGTTTTCCCACATGCAGTTTATTAAATTGCTTTTGCTATTCTAACTGGTACAGTTCAGACATCAACGTTGCACTATACACTTATGTGCTCTGTTGTCAGGCATATATTTTAGACATGTTTGCTAACGATTCCATGCATGATATTCATATATTCATTTATTTATTTATATTACAGTGCCAGCATGTTCACTCATAGCTAGGGGCTGGAAATTCGTTTTTATGTGTCATGTGGAAGCAGATCCCGTGGAAGGCCAGCATATGGCTTCCCACCCAGTGACGAACAGCCACAATGTGGGTGAGGGACAGTCTATGCTGAAAGTGACTGGCTGCCCAGAGCCAATGAGAATGGTCTAAACAGACATGAGCTCTGATTTGCCAAAAACTCATAGAACAAGCTGCTGTTCCAAGACTTCATATTGGTCACACTTTAGTCAATATGAATGTTCTTTAGTGTAAGAACATCAATATTGTGTGGGCCAGGAGCTAAGCAGCAATTGTCTCGCACACACGTTCACCTTCTCTGTGTAGTCAGTTTCACCACTGACACATCCTAGATGAGTGTGGGCATAATACCCTTTCCTTAGAAATGTTTCAAGTGTGTGTTTAAGGATACCATGTGAGGGTTGACGAATAATGTATCCAATTGTCACACACTCCAGGAACATTGTTAAGGAATGAGTAATATGTCCACACCCATGGCATCACCATTGTAACCAGGAGTGTGCTAAGATATGTGGGTGTAGCATTGCAGAGTTTCTGATTATTGGCCTAAGCAGATGTTTGCTGAGTTCCTTGTTTTTCTGTGCCAACACACGTGTGTAGTTTATCTGTCATGACTGTTAAATGGCGCTGGTAACCTGCTAGCAGTTTTCCTTTGAATATATACGGCGGTTAGCTTTTTCCAGTGAGTACTCTGAAATCATGTTGCACCAGTAAGCTGTAATCACTATTTGTATGCAAGTTAGTCCTTACATATTTATTTTTTCAAGTACTGCTAAATTGGGTCGTGCTGGTAGCTAGCAAGCAGTAGCGGCTTGTGTTTGGGACGAGTGGCGGGATGGGCAGGCTGGCGGGGGGGTGAGGATCTAGTAATTACTCAGGCCGCATTACAGTCCATTGTTATTTTGCACACCATGCCACCACAGTTTAGACACTGCTAAGTTTACATTGGAGCAGGGTCAAGGCTGATTTGCATATTGCTGGGTCCAAACTAAGGTGGCGTGGTGTGCAAAAAACTATGGGCCAGGATGCAGCCCTAGTAATTACTAGTGGCTGAGATTAATTCAAGCATTCCATTCATCACTTTCTGTATACTTTAGTGTGTCGCCCTAAGTGGGACGGGTATACTCAGGCATATTCTTTCACTGGAACCAAGCTACACCTACCTAATGAGCCCTATTTAGAGCGAAACCAGTCCTGGGTTGCTTGTGTTCCAGTTGAGGGAGAACCTGGCCTGAGAGTTTAAGCTGGACTGTTCCTACTGGGACAGGGTTAATTCTGATTTGCACATGGGTGGGTCCAAACTGAGGTGGCATGGTAAGGAAAATAGTAATGGTTTGGAATACAGCCACCGTTAATTGCCAGTGGCTGATATTAATGTAAGCATTGCGTCCATCACTTTTTGTATACTTTTTTGCACAACTTAAAGCATTGCCACAGTTTTTGGACAGACAAATACTTCCCTTCCATCTGGAACATATTTTTTTGTTTTTATATTTGTATGATGTATCTTTATTTGACTGATAAGATTATTGCACTATTGCTGATGGCCTTCTTGCTCAGGTTTGGACCATGCCATTCTTTTATTTAAAATTTTTATTTTTTTCTTTCAACTGAACAATTAGCACAAAACAGTTATCACATAATACAGCTGCAGGAATAATTTGCAAGCCATTACAAACAGTGTCGCCATCATCAAGGCCACATCCTCCCACCCCCTTGATTTATGTGAATTAAGATTCACCACCAGTGCCTTGTCATTCTGATCATGCATTGTCGTTTTGAGCCCAGGAACAGCAATGAGTGGGTCTCAGGGAAGGCCGTCACGGCGGTGCTCGCTCGGGCATCGCGTCGGAGTCTCCTGTGTCACCTGCGCAGTGAGCTGCTGTGTGTCATCGCCTATATCGAGTCCGAAGTATCTTCTCCACGGGCCCCAGATCTTGTGGAATATTTTCGGACACCCTCTACTACGGTATGTGGTTTGCTCAGCCGTCATGTATATATCCATCCCCCTCATCCATTCCTGAATGGTCGGCTTGTCTGCACCCCCCATTTCCTGGCTATATCCCTTTTGGCAACCACCAGACCAAGGAAGCGAAAATTAGCTGCGTTCTGGTGCTGTCCACATCACTTGGTACCCCAAGTATCACAAACCTTGGGTCCATCGGCATTGTCACCCCCAGGACCATTCCCAGCAATTCAATTACCCGCGTCCAATATAACTGTATCTCGGGACATGACCATACCATGTGGAAGAAGTCGCTTTTGACCGTTATGCAGACCAGGCAGTATGGTGATTCCGCCCTACCCATCTTATGCAACCAGTCCCTATCGTAATAAATTCGGTGTAGTATCTTGAGTTGGATGAGCCGAAGCCTCGCCTTTATGGCGACTTCTCTGGGGTGCATCAATGCAGCTTCCCAATCTATGTCCTCCATGGGCCCTACCTCTCTCTCCCACTGTGTCCAGAGTCCCACCAGTCCATCAGGGATGTTATTGTTAATGGTCTTATATGTGAAGGAGACCGCTTTCTGCGTCAGCTCTTCTTGCAAGAGTCTGCCTTCCAGGGGTGCGTATTCCGGGAGTTGTTCACTGGGGAGATTCTCTGCCTGCCAGGCATGGCGCAATTGCGCATATTTAAGGAATTGGGAATTGTGCATATCGTAGTCCTGTATGAGCTTTCCCCATGTTTTGAGTTCCCCTTTTTCGACAATGTCCCCCACCATAGAGATCCCAGGATATCCCAGGTCCCAAATCCCTTAAGTCTGTGTAGCTCTCGAAACCGGGCTCACTCCCAGAGCAGTGTGCTCTTCGTAATCTTTCCTGTCTAGCCCATGGTCTGAGTCGCCCTCTCCCATGCTGTCAGGGTCACCTGGGTCGCGGGCAGTAGGCGGGAACCACCCTTCCCCCCATAAAGATAATGTAGGTGCGTGTGCGGCAGCATTTCTTCCCTCTCAAGGCGATATGTAAGGTGTTCTCTGTGTTTGTGTATCCACTTGTTTATGGGTATCAGGTGGGACGCCCAATAGTAAGCCTCTATGTCGGGAAGTGCTATCCCCCCATTGTATGGATTGCGTTGCAGCGTCCTAAGCGATATTCTCGGGTGTCCCCCTTGCCACAGTAGCAGTAGAATTTTGCTTGCTATTTCTGCAAAGATAGCTTTGGGTAGGGGATGATACGAATTTTGCAGCGCATACAGGAGTTGGGGCAGGGTGATCATTTTAAAAATTGCTGCCCGACCGAGTAGGGTGAGGGGGAGATCCCTCCACCTTACCACGTCTAACTTGTAGTTATTCAAGACTTTTCCGAGGTTTTCCTTCCTGCATATCTCCGAATGTGGGGTAATGAAAATACCAAGGTATTTGAAGCCCCTTTGCACAACTTGCAGTTCCCCGGGTAGGGGGCAGTCCACCTGCGCATTGGTCGGGCAGTACAGCGTGGACTTGTTCCAAATGACTTTGTAACCCGGTTGACTCCCGTATTCAGTGATCACGTCGAAAAGAGCCGGTATAGACGTTTCAGGCTTAGTACATCAAAATATCGTCGGCATAGAGAAAAAGTTTCACCTCTCCCTTATCTGTGAGTGTGGCACCAAAGCCTCGGATGGAAGGGTGCGTTCTAATAACACAGGCCAAAGACTCGAGGGTGAGCGTGAAAAGGAGGGGCGAAAGGGAAGGGCGCAAAGTGTCGGCCGTTTACACGCACTGAGGCCATTGGTTGGTTGTATAGGAGTGCCACCCAGCTACGGAATTTCGGCCCAAACCCGAACTTGTCCAGAGTGGCATCTAGGAATGACCAATCTACTGCGTCAAACGCCTTTTCGGCGTCCAATGATAGGAATAACTGTGGGTTCGCCCGGTTTCTCACCTTCATTAGCCAATTGTGCATGCGCCTGAGATTTAGACAGGTAGATCTGCCTGGCATAAATCCTGACTGGTCCTCATGGATCAGGTCCGTAATCACTCCTAGTAGACGGGTCGCCAAGATGGTGGCCAGGATTTTGATTTCCGAGTTCAGCAATGAAATGGGTCTATAAGAACTACATTGGTCACAGGACTTGCCCACCTTGTGTATGACCACAATGGTGGCCATTCGCAGGTCCGGCGGGAGAACACCCTCCTCATGGGAGTCTGTGAAGAGTCGGAGGAGGTGGGGACTCAGGATATCGGTGTAGCGCCGATAGAATTCCGCTGGAAGCCCATTAGTACCAGGGGTATTCCCAGGGCGAAGTTTCGCCACTGCCGCCTGGACCTCTGCCAGCGACAGTTCTTCCTCTAGGCCCTGAGCTTCCTCCTCTCCTAACACTGGTGTGGGGATTGCCACCAAGTAGTCCTGTATCTCTGCCTGCGATTTGGAGGTTTGCGCACGATACAGGTCCCTATAGTATTCCGCGAAAGCGTTTGCCACCCCTTCGTATGTGGACTGAGTGACACCCTGGTGATCCTTCACCTCTCTCACCCATCTGTCTTGGATTTCCCGCCTGCTAATCCAGGCAAGGAGTTTCCCGGCCTTGTCCCCCACCTTGTAGAGGCGGTGCAATGTCGCTAGGTGCATTTTCTTGGCATTGTCCATGGCCTGCTCTTTGTATTCCATTCGCAGGGTTGTCAATCTAAGCGTCATTTCGGGGTCGCTACATTGGGCGGACTGCCTGTTTAATTCACTTATTTTATGTTCTAATGCGACCAGGCTTTTATCTCTCTCTTTCTTCTCCCAGGCTATACGGTTTTGGGCTGTATCCTATAAGCACTGTCTTATATGCCTCCCAGACCGTCACCCCAGATGGGACCGAGTCCTTGTTTTCCAGGAAGTAGACTACGGTATCTGCCCTAATCCCACCTGCTATTTTGGGGTTATTCAGGTCCCAGGGGCTTAATCTCCAGTTACGGGTACCATCTCGTTCCCTCAGACCCATCTCGACCAGGAGTGGGGAATGGTCCGACAAACCTCTAGCTGTGTATTCTGCGTGCCCTACGTCCTTTAGTTCCCCCTTGGGGATGAATATGTAGTCTAATCTAGAGTGGGTGTCATGGGCCCCGGAATAAAAGGAGAATTGTCTAACTAGGGGGTGTTTCTCCCTCCAAACATCTGTCGGGCCCATCGTAGTGGAGAATCGCCTCAATGGTGTGGTGAGTGTGGACCTATCTCCCCACTGTGCGGTCCAGTGCTGGGTCCATGACGTCGTTAAAGTCACCGCCTACAATATGGAGGGCGGAGGGTGTTTCGATCAGGATGTCAATCACCTTAGTCATGGTGGGCGCTTGTAGTCTGGGTGGTGCGTACATGCAAATAAGTGTAGTCTCAATCCTACCCCATTGTTCCGATACACCCACATATCAACCTAGGGGATCTTGCCAGAGGCGCAGAATTTGAAAGGGAATGCTCTTTTTAATCAGGATAGCCACCCCCCTCGCCCCGGATGTGAATCCTGGGTGTGCCAGGACCTTGTATGCCCCGCGACCTATGAAACCACATTGTGTGCCCTTAAGGTGTGTTTCCTGGAGCATTGCAATATCTGGGTGGAGTCTCCTAATGTATTGAGACACTAGTCCTCTTTTAATCTTGTCCCTCAGCCCGTTAACGTTCCAAGTCAGAACCGTAAGGTGAGATTTATGGGTCATGTTACATCTGGCGGCATTATGATCATGGCACTGAAAACTAGGGGTAGGTGGGAGTTCAGACCCCCAGTGTATCCCAATCTGTGGGATTGTCCTGCTATGGTGACCTTTGCACTCAACCAAATAATGTGTAAATGTTTAAACCCCAACTGTGCAAAACCCCATCTTCCCCCCACCACACCTCTCTCCCTCCCCCATGGCCTTCTGCCCCCATCTCTGGAAGTGGCCCTTGGCAGGTGAGAGCAGGTCGGTCTGTCGTCCCCCCCACCCGATTATAAGCCCCAAAACTCCAACTCTTACAGTTTGTAGCTCAAATGTCCAAGCTAATCGCTGTTCAAAGCTCAGGGCACCTCAAAACAGGGGGGATCGATACTGATAGACGATGTCTTCCCGCCGGCATTCAAGTTGCAGTACCCAGTTCATTCGGGTGGATTTCTGAAGGTGGAACTCCCTCGGCAGTCATCTCAACCTCTTCGCTCTGCTCGAGAGACTGGATTGCCTTCTGCAAAGGAAGGCTAGATTCTACTCCGGAGGACGAGTCATTATCCTCAGAGTCTGTTTGCTGATTGGGGGATCCCATTTTTCGTGCCGTATCCGTTTCAGATTGTGAGTGCTCATTTCTGTGTTGGTCCTGACTTCCCTGGACATGCGTGGGTTTTCGCAGGGCATATGGGGTTCCTTTACCCAGTTTCCGGGTTCGGCTCGCCGTTAGACGACGGCGCAGCCGGGGAGACCTCTCTCTTCCGAATCTGCTCCACGGCATAGCGTTGTCCAGTTGTGATCCTCCTTGGGATCGTGACACTGGTCGCTCCTCCACCCACGCCCAGGCCTCCTCTGGGGTCTGAAAGAAGAGGGCCTTCCCCTGAAAAAGAACCTTTAGTTTTGCCGGGAACAGGAGCATATATTGGAGGTGGAGGGCCCGCAGATTCGCCTTAACAGAGTCGAAGGGGAGACGTTGCTTCTGAACCTCTCGACTGTAATCTGGGAATGTCATAATTTTTAGATTCTCATATCGGACTTCCCCCTTGCGACGCATTTCATGGAGTATCATGTCTCTGTCTAAAAAGTTCAATAGTCTTGCAATGATGGGCCTAGATGGTGCCCCGGGAGGGGGCTTGGCTCTTAGTGCGCGATGTGCACGTTCTATGACGAAGCATTGGGAGAATCGCTCCGCAGGGATAAGAGCCATCAGCCAGGTTGTCAGGAATGCCACTGTGTTAGTACCTTCCACCCCTTCCGGGAATCCCACGAAGTGGAGGTTGTTCCTTCGGGCCCGGTTTTCTGCATCTTCGATCCTCCAAAGCATGTCCGCTGCGGCACTCTGCATGTCTCTCATCCCCTTTTGGAGATCCTTGACAGCGTCCTTCATCTCTGATACCCGGGTCTTGTCCTCCGTTACCCTCTCGGATACCTTGCGGAGGTCCTGTCGGAGCAGCAACACTTCGGAACAAACCTCCCCAATCTTTCCCTCCAAGGCCTCTCTAAAGCTTTTTATGGCCTGTAGGAGCAGGGTCATGTCGGATGATGAATGTGTTGCCTCCGCGGCCTCAGCCTGTGCGGGGAGCACTTTAGTGTATTTAGCCATTTTCACCTGTCTCGGGGGCTTCGGATCTTTATCTTTGGCCATGGCGGTGACTTATGTCTTACTTGCGGGGAGGGTGCAACCCCAGTCCGTGCTTTCTCCCGCGTCCCCCCTCGTCCCTCCCTAGGCGTGCGGGGTCTTATGGAAATGGAGATGTGGTCCGCCTTGCGGTGTTTTCCCCTGTGCTTCTGGCTGCTATTCCCGGCGCTCAGTTTAGGTGTAGTGATTCCGGGCCTCACCCCTTTCCACTGGCTCCTCAGAAGTTGGATCCGCTATATCCCACTGTATTTCATTTCTATCTGGCTGCACGCGGCTGGGTGTCCACTCTCAAGCCACCGTCAAGCCAGGGAATTAACGTCTCTTGGCACTCACTTTTAGTCCAATGGGAGGCCGCCCTCTTCTCACCTCAGGATCCCAGAGAAAGAAAGGGAGGGGGGGATGACCCCCAGATCTGTTGCCTGGCGCTGAACTTCCTCCGCCACTCGTCCCTCCCGGGAACTAGTGACGCATTTGCCACGTCCAATGAGTCGCCCACCTGTGGCCGGAGCCTCCGGTTCTCCCTGGGATTGGCCCGGGCCTCGCGGCGTCTCGGGGGGGGGGCCCAGATGTCCCCTCGGTGGCACTCACGACTAGGCCTGCAGACTGAATAGTGGGGGTCCTCAGTTATGGGTGGGGGTCCCTTTTACCCCCCCACCCAGCACAATCTCTCCTGGTCCCTTTGCTTCCCTGGGCGCTCTTCTGGCCGCGGCTGCCGCATGGCTCCACTGGTGCACCACCTTTCACCGCTCAGGGAGGGGGGAGCTCCTCACCCTCCTCCCGTGGGCCTTTCTCCAGGGACCAGATGTGGCCAGGTCTCTCCGGATCCTCAGTTGCGCAGCGCAGTGTCTCTGAAAGGGGCCCCAGGCCCTCACGATCGCGGCACACACTTACTGGGCAGCGAAGCCGCTGGACATCTCCCTGCGTTCCGGATGAGGGTGTGGGGCGGGCAGGGATCTGGAACACCCCTCCACTGCTCTCCGGCATGCAGGAGAAACCGAACTTCACTCACATGGCCGGAGGCACCGTCCACGTCACGGGCAGCCGCTACTCCCTTCAAGCCTCAACTTGGGTTCCGGCGCCACCTCGCCGCTCGGGGGGGGGGGAGACAGGGAAAAGTGCACTGCGGCTGTCCGGTCATCTCCGGGGGCCGGTCACCGAGGATGTATTGCTGATCGCCCACCTTCTCACCAGCGGCGCTCGAGGGCCCACAGAGCGGTTCGAACGCCACCAGCTGCCATCTTGGTTTTCCCGCTCCGCACAGCCTCAGGCGAAATAACTTCGCTTTCCTCTGTCAAAGGTGAGTTTAGGGCCTCCACAGCTTATTGAAGGGGGTTAGCCTCTCAGGGGATAAGGGTTGCTGCAAAATCAAGCTCGGATTTAGGACTCCGGCGCAAGCTCGTATTCAGCACGTCTTACACGACCATGAGCTAGGCAAGCCCCTGGACCATGCCATTCTTTACCATCATCTTGGGCATTTAGTGGACTAGTGCTTTTAGTTTGCAATATGTGTTGGGCAGAAGACATCCATGTAATCACAGATCAACCATGGATGCTTAGACGGGGTGCCCATGCAAATGTATATCAAACACATCTGCCCCTGTCTATGCTCGAACAAGGCCAACAGCCAGGAATGCTAACTGAAGTCTGCCAGAACATATCCTTATCCCTGAAGTAAGTTTGTAATGGGTTACATATTTTCACCCACTTTTTTATTATTCTGTTGTTCAACTTATAGTTCGGTATGTCCTGAAGTCTTCAATACTCTTCATAAATTGAATTTCTCTCATAAGATCACTATACGCTGAATCTTTTTGGCCTCATGTAGATCTTACCTATAGACTAAATCCAGTGCTATTTAATACTAAAGTCACAATTTAATCAAGACTTTCAGTAGCACAACAGTGCATCAGTCATACCCTGGACCTTTTATGTATTACAAAAATTTGGCTCACTGAAGACTCTCTACCATTCTTAGACAAATTAGTCCATTCTAAGGATAATATTATCCATACTGATAGAGAACAATAGTTAGGTGGCAGAGTGATGGTAATTGTTAATCAGGCACTGGCACCCACTGTACATCTTTCCCATACAATTTCATATTGTGACAATCTGGCGTTTACTGTTAAGGTGAAAAACACCAGACTTACCTTCATGCTAACTTACAGTACTGCTAGTTCGCCTAATACGTCTTTATCTCTTTTAGTTGAAATATTCAGCCACTCTACACTAGAAGAATCTAATCTTACAGTATTTGAGGACCTCAACACCTTTGGTTAGAGGCACAGCACTCCTAACATGTAAATTTCAACTTCATTCAGAAGTCTTCAATTTAAGGCTTCTTAATAGCAAATCAGCTTACATAGGCAACCATTGGTTTTATCCTATATGGTCTTAATTCAGTGAAAGAGTCACTGAAACTTGCCTGGTCTAACCAGTTTGGAGTAAAATTTGCCATTGGCATTTCAAACTTTAAAGGTAATAAATATACTATGTTACAATACATGGGCCACTGTTGGAGGGATTTCAATTCCTCTGTCATTGGGGGAGAAGTGAAAAAGAAATTAGTTATCGAGAAGGTTCCTCATGTAGATGCCAGCCCCCACATCCCTGCTAAGTCATCTAAAGGGCAACATTCAAAAATGATTTATTGCCTTCATCAGTCAAGACTTAAAAGCATCAGGAAGAGAGTGCTCAAGCTAACTGTTCTTGTCAGAATTAAAGACCATGAAACTTAAAGTCAGACAAGCAGAAAGCAAATGACGAATGGATTACTCAACCAATGCCAATCATGATTGTGCTACTCTGTATAAACAAACCAATAAGCCGTCAAAAAACATGTATTCTTCTCATCGAATTACTTCTGTCCATAATCCCGCTGAGGAGGAACTCCAATCAACACTGGCCTCGCAATCACTTGCTCCTCTGGAGAACTTTGTGATTAGTTATACACCTATTTTGAGGATGAAATCACTGAAATCAAGGACACTATTAGCCCTGAAACAGTCCCTCCTCTGGGCATGGTCAAGCTACAGATCTCTTTGATATCCTCTTAGGTTCTACTTTTGAACCAATAAATGCTCCATAACTGACATATATTATTGGTCAAACTCAGTCATTCGGTTCCAAAAAATGCACTCTGCCTGGTGACAGCTATGAAACAACTCTGTCATTTGGTAGAAGAATTACTGTTGCTTATTAATAGCTCCCTTTCGCTAGGCATAGTTTCCACAGAATGGAAAGAAGTACTGGCTAAACCCTCTGGTAAAAACCCTTCCTTACGTCTGGAAGATTCAAGCAATTTTTGACCAATCTACTTGCTCCCATATTTGGGTAAACTTGTTAAAAAAAATCACTTTCCATCAACTTTAATGCTGTGTGGAAGCAACCAGGCTGCTTGACACCTACCAGTTGTGATTTAGACCCAATCACTGAGGCAGTTGTTCTCTCAGTACTAATCAACCTTCCCAGATTAGTGGAAAGTGATGATATATTTGGTTTTATGCTATAAGACCTGTCTACTGCATTCAACATCATTGACTCTTGAAGTAATGGGCTTTGCAGGTTCTGTCATAAAATGAATTCAGGCTTTTTTAACAGACAGGACACAATCTGTGCCTCAACTCCATTTGCCTTCAGACAACGAGCACTGAAGAGTAGTGTCCCCCAGGGGTCTGTTCTTTCACTACTATTCAATGGGTGCATGCTCTTCTTGGAAAATGTTCTCTATAAACAGGGATCAAAATTTACCATTTTGTGTTCTCCTTATGATCCATATTTCGGTGACAACTAGACTAGAATAAATAAATGCTTTGGGACAACTAGATGGGGATGTCCTCAGATGTTTTTCAATTAAACCCTTTTAAAACAGAAATTCTCCTCATCTCAGCAAAACTAGATACGTGGAACAATATTAACTGGCCAACCAGCATGGGATCTCGTCCAGTGCCTGTCAGTGCTGTCAGAAACCTTGGTATCGTGCTTGACTCATTTCTATCTCTTGATCACAAAGCAACCAACACGTCCAGTAGCTGTTCGCTTCATTGAAATATCTTGAAAAGAATATTCCTATTTCTAGATATTCAAGTTCCTTGAGCAGTTGATAACATACTGATCCAGTTTAGACTAGATTATGGAAACACCATCTACCCAGCCTCCTCAGCTAAACTGTTTAAAGCCTTCAGCTTGCACAGAATGAAGCAGCCCTTCTGATAATGGAATGCTCTAGATGTGATCACACAACTCCAGTACTAAAGCAGTTGCAGTGGTACCTGACTTTTTAATCAATAATGATGTTATTCAGATTTTATTTCACCTACTCTCTCTTTATAGCAGAGTTTACAGTCCTAGTATGTATGTTGGTTCTATAGAGCCAATAGGCTGAGGCAAATATAACTTACCAAAGCATAACACATAAGCATAATACAACATAACAAATAAACATAACATAACATAAGCCACCAGTCGGCCTTTCACTATGCAGTTAGCAGCCACATGTATTTGGTTGACCACTCTATCCTAGTAGATGATTTCAGGAGGTGGGTCTATCAAGAATAAATAGATTTTGGTTTGCTTCTTTCTTGTCAGGAGGAACTTAGGGCCTGATTTAGAGTCTGGTAGATGGATCACTCTGTCACAAATGTGACAACCATCCCGTCTGCTGTATTTCAAGTGCCCTAGGATACAGTGTCCTTCGAATACAGCAGACTGGATATCCGTCACCATGGATCTCACATTTGCTAGTTCATGTGGTAGGTGATTTGCTAGTAAGTATGCAGAGTTGGACCCATCAACTGCTCAATGCCATTTACAGGGGTAGCTCAAGTGGGGCCAGCATAAGTGCAGACTTAGTGATAGCATTTCTTACTTCATTAGGTATAAGCAAGTTTGACAGTGAAGCTGGGTTTTGAAATAACTTAGCTGGAGAAGCGGCATGGAGTTGAGTTTACTGGTTACTAGTTTGCTTGCCAATATTCAGTGCATATACCCTTACCTAACACAACATTTGTATTTCTCCTCTCAATATTGTAAGATGAGGGACAGTTTATGAAGGACAGTGTTTCCATTGCTATCACTGATCTAGTCATTTATCAGAATGGGAAACGTGCCACCCTGCTACTACTGATGCTCAGGAAAAACAGAACAAATAATATGAATTTCAGTATTACCCTCCATACCACAAAACACAAAATGCGGCTTTATCGGTATTCTCACATTGTAATAATGCGGTGTTATAACCGATAGGTTTTGATATTGTAAATATGCATTGGCAAAAGTAATTAGATTTGGTTTTTGTGTTCTAATGCATACAACCACAGGCATGCACAAACATGCAAACACTATTTGTGCCATCTGTCTCTGTACAACTGACATCTTAATGTGCCTCATATGTCTGTGTAGATTATTCCTTATGCTTGAAGTGCTAAAGGTTTACAACAGACACAGCACAACCAGAGCAGTTGTACATGCCTGTATGGGCATGTGTTGCTACAGTACAGCTAGGCCTATTGGCTTAGCAATGCATTCTTGGTGTTTGTTATAGCGAGACATTGTTTCAAGAAGCAACGGAGTGCTTTACAGACAACTTTTTTGATGTAATTTTTTACAGTGCTGTGTGTTGCTGAGACTAGGGTACAAATATGACACATGTTTTGGAGCGTAAATGGAGAAGGCTTTCAACATGTGTTTGGGAGACTGCTGATGACATTTTAGTATTTAAAACGTAAGGCATAAAAGGAACAGAGATTTGGAAATAATTATACTATTTTGGTACAAGTGGGACAGGCAGGATTAGATCGTAGGTTTCCATTTTCAAACGTTAGCAAGTTGTCAGTTTTTGCTAGCTGGGCCTCACTCCACATGAGGGTGTCAATGATTTATTGATATCGATTATCCTATGGTAGTGGAAGTGACATCATGCATACTGTGACCTCTCATGACATCAGAGGGAAACCCTTTTCTCTCACCTTTAGTCCTTTGACAGTTGTAGCAAGGTGAAAGTATTATCTGGTATGGCAGGGGTGCCTGGCCATGTAATACTTGCACAATACACAAAGATGGACCACGGGGACTCTCTAGTACATTTTCTCTTAGTCCTGGAAGAGTGGCAAAGAGCAAACAAGCTACTTAGAGAAACATGTGTTAAGTATTTCACATCAGCAATATAGACAATAAGTAATGGACACGACTTAAGAGAAATCTGACATCAATTTATAAAAATAGAACTGAGTTCTATATATTTTTAGACACCAAAATGAAGTCGATACATAAAGGATAACCGGAGTTATCAATTTCCAAGCATTAAATAAGTAATTACTTGGCACTGTAAAACATTAACGTTGCGGGCAATGAGAAAAACACATATATGCAATTGGTTACTTAGAGAGTGAGTTCAACGGAACCCACTCGGTGCTAAGGTCTGGTGAGTCCCTAGACCAGTTCACAACAGCTAGCATAATTTTACCTGGCTCAGGGGAGCGGGCTACAGAGGTGCACTTTAGCTGTCAAACGGAGCTGTCAATCAGTCTTGCGATCTTTAAATGGCTACCTTAGAAAAACAGCACTTGCTGGGCAAGTTGAGCAAAACCCTTTGGAACTTAAGCAAGGAGCTGGCCTTGAACCAGGAGTCTCCAGGCAGATCAGATCTGCCTGGCTTGGAGAATTCAGGTGAAGAGTTCCTTCTGGCTATCCCAGGTGCTGAACAGGATCTGCGGCAACTGGTGCTGGCAGGCGTGCCAAGAGAAGGTGAAAACAAATGCATGATCTTCACGATGGAGCCACAGGAGTGGTTGGTCACTCATATAGGTGGATCCCTTAACTTGAAGAGTTGAATAAAGCAGGTAGTAGTCGGACCGACCACCAATAAGCCTTGGTACCTGCAAGCACTGCGGTTGAGGAAATAAAGGGGAACACATTAGAAAGCTGAGCATCACTGAGGGTCAGGACTACAGTTCCCCAAAGCACCCATCCTATTGACTTTCGAGCAGCCATGCGGGATGGCTTGGGGGACAGTACTTCGAGGTCGTGGATTTAGTGGTTTGTGCCTGCTGACTGAAGGGGACTAGTTCCTCTAGCCCATTGGAGTTCCTGTGAAGTCTGGAGTTTTCCGAGGGTTCACCTTCCTCCTTTTGGAACCGGTATCTTGCCTTGGTGGAGTCAAAATCCAGCGGGTGCAGGGTGGCTGCCACAGGGGCAGAGCTTAGCGCCTCTCTTTGTGGAATCCTGCCTTCTCGTGGAAACGGGTCTCTTCTTTGTAACACGTAGAGTCTGAGGAACTGATGTCTAGAGTGCCCTTTAAATCCTGGATTTAGGGGGTGCCAGTGGGTGTGAGGACTAGTAGCCAATAGGCATCTAGTACTACGGCTAATCTGCCCCGGTAGTGACCACCTCCAGTGATTGTACGTCCCTAAACTAATCAGAACCTACGTTTTTGGACTAAATTCATGGTGGCCAAAACCATCCTCAGGTGTACACTTCAGCTGCAACACGCTATCAGGAACCAATGTGGGAAGATGAACGTTGGAATGCGATCTTCTCTCTGCTGGACACGCAGAGGCAGCTGGACCCCAACAATCCCCAGAAATCATCCGACAAACACTGAACCAGAGACACCAGTGCTCATCCGATAATCTCAAGGGAAGGGGGTTTGGGAACAAACAATAAACTAAAATAATTAGTTAAAACAAAAAGCTAAAATAAAGAAAGAAACAACTGATGCGCGTTCGTGCCGGTGGAGAAGCAAACTCTGGGTCACAGAACAATCTTGGACATCTGTCCTAAAGCTAGGAATGAGTATGGAGACCAGCTCCTGCAGCAGTAGTAAAAGACATCAATAAGAACACAAATAATCAATGACATATATCATGCATAAACTTCTGCATTGGGTCATGATAAAAGAATTATTAGAATTAATCAGAACTGAACTCACACCATATGGCAGCAAAGATAAATACACACTCACACAATATTGTGCCAAAGATAAATACACACTCACACAATATTGTGCCAACGAAGATTACACATAAGCACACCAAACATTCTTATTTAAATGAGAAAAGACATAATCTGTATCTTTCAGCTGAAGTATGTCCAAGGCTTGAGAGCGTTACCAAGACCTTCTTTCAGCGAGAAAAAACAGACGTAACAGGATAACAATAAACACTGCAATAATAATATACACTTCTATCAACAAGGACTGTGCACGAATTACATAAATGATATGAAGTGGAAATGACCAAAATCCAGGCAAGTAGCGTAAAGTAAGCTGAGTGGGAACAAGAGGGAACTGTGATATAGGAAACGAAGTCAGGAAGTCTCTGACGTCGAAGAGTTTCGTGCGCAGTTACCCAAGATCTCCCCGATAACCAGAAATGAGCCGAGAGTCAAAACAATGGAATTCCTCTGAGCACAAGAGTTAAATGTAACCCAAAAAGGATTTAGACTTATCTGCGAGTAGCAGCAGCAAGGATGGAACAGGACTCGTCCGACCAGCACCTGCAAAGAAGAGCCGTCACGCCGCAGGATCTTCAACAGGAAACTCAATGCGAAGCACTGAAGATGAGCCTGGGTGAGAGTTAAATACCTTTTGCCAGGCTGATGAGTCATGGAGGTTGCTGAGTCATGGAGGCTTGTTGATTCACGGAGGTTGCTGAGTCATGGAGGTTGCTGAGTCATGGAGGCTTGTTGAGTCATGGAGGCTGCTGAGTCATGGAGGTTGCTGAGTCACGGAGGCTTGTTGAGTCACAGAGGCTGCTGAGTCATGGAGGTTGCTGAGTTGAGCTCTGGTGTGGCCTGGAAACAAAGATAAGGAAAACACCACTACATACCGGAGCAGAGAATTAAAGAAATATAAGTCAGCTTTTCTTCCTCAGGGAACATGGGGAGTAAAATAGGGGACGAGCCGAGGGCGAGAGGCATGTGTTGAGAACCTGCTAGGAGCCCCCACCCGACAGGCAGTCTTCCTAGGTAGGATGTAAGTGAGTGAAATGCACCTAGCGCCCTGGGGTTCACCCTGAATAGTTCCCCCACTACTGCTGGAGTGCGGAAGGTGGTGGGCAGTCCGATGGATCCTGGCACACGCTGGAAGTGTTGTCAGCCTTGTGGAGGTGTACACCTCCTGAATAGCTTATATTTCCACCTGCCAACATAAAACAGTACCTGGGGCAGGAGGAGGCTTTGTCCTTTAGTGGGGGACAAGTTCTTTTGTCTAGCAGCACCAGTGAAGCCTTTGAGGCTCACCGCCATGATGGTTCCATTCACTATCACTCCTGTGTGAGCGGAGGTGTCACATCATGAACACACAGGTCTTTGTTTCTGACCTCTGGGAGCAGCACACACTCCCCAGCATGAGGTCAGATCTCTGTCTTGGTGGCAAACCCTCGAAAAAGCCTGCCAAGGCATTACAACACTGGTTTAACTTGGTGGGCACTGTCCAAAGTGCCACCTAGGTACCTGCTGGTTAAACCTCGACACCACCATTGTGTCAAAGGTTAAAAAGCACAGTGTTTGACACCAAACATGAAAGAAATCAAATGTTCCATAATGGGGCTGGACATCTAGGGATGTCCAGTGTCCAGCCCAAGTTATCCTATGGAGGGTCGGTCACTTGAGGTAGAATTACGCTTAGAATGCTACCACACGGCAATATATGCTTGCACATATATTTCCACATATATAAAATAATGCACCCTGCCTCCTGGGCTATTACCATATGGGTGACTGACATATATTAAATGTGATGAGGTGACCCTATCACACATGGTGTGTGCAGGGTTGAACTCGAGCAAGCAAGCTGCTCGTGCAGGGCTGACATGGCATGCCTGCAGCATTTGGTTTCAGTTGGGTCACTTAGCGTGGCACAATAACTGCTGCAGCCTTGGTGCCCCTTTTACATCCCTGTCCTGGGTACCACTGGTAGCATATACTAGGGCCTTAAAGGGGTGTAAAATTTTCAAATTGGGTGTACCAATTCACATTTACAATTTAAGTGAAAGAGCACTGGTGTTGGGGCCTGGTTAGCAGGTCCCAGCACTCTTTCAGATCAATTACCACAGTATCTAGCAGCAGAAAGTGGGATGTGATCATCCAGAAAGGGCCCTTTACAACAAGACGCTCTCCCCCCCTCAGATGAAAGGTGATGAGCACTAAGCTCCCTCTTGGTAGC
Organism: Calotriton arnoldi; assembly: GCA_963921515.1. Classification (NCBI taxonomy): domain Eukaryota; kingdom Metazoa; phylum Chordata; class Amphibia; order Caudata; family Salamandridae; genus Calotriton; species Calotriton arnoldi. The sequence continues at coordinate 278,457 of CAWUFW010002337.1, read as the reverse complement.
TCTCATCATCTAAGTGGATAAACTGGAAAAGCATTGGCATGGTCAGTCCCTGGTCTGTATTCCACTACAAAATCCATCCTCTGTAGGGAAATGGACCACCTCAACAATTTGGGGTTCTCTTCTCTCATCTACATCAACCACCTGAGAGGCCTGTGGTCAGTTTGAACAAGGAAGTGAGTCCAAAACAAGTAGGGCCTCAGCTTCTTCAGGGACCAACCCACAGCAAAGGCTTCCCTCTCAATGGCACTCAAACACTGGTCTCTGGGGAGATGTTGCCTGCTAATGTAGGCTACTGGCTGATCTTGGCCTTCAGCTTTGGTCTGTGCTAACAGTGCCCAAATCCCATGTTCAGAACGTCTGTGTGAACTCTGAACTGTTTCCCATAGTTTGATACTTTTAAGACAGTCTCTGAACACATAGCTGCTTTCATGGTGTCAAAGGCATTTTGACAGCCTATGGTCCAAATCTTGAGTTGCTTCTTTGAGGTTAACTTAGTGAGAGGGGCCACAATGGTACCACAAACCTCCTATATTATCCAGTCAGGACAAGGGATGCCCTGACCTGTGTATGTGTCTTGAGAGGCTCCCAGTCCTGAATGGTCTCGACAATTGTGTTGGAGAGGTCTAACTGGGCCTCCACCTACAAGGTGGCCCAAGTAGACAACAGAACTCTGCCCTATCTGGCACTTACTGGCCTTGATAGTGAGGCCTGCCTGTTGCAGGGCCTGCAAAATGTCTCTCAGGTGGACCAGGTGATCTTCCCAGGTGGAGCTAAAGACAGCTATATCGTCCAGATATTTTCCACTAAAGTCATCTAGGCCTGAAAGAACTCTATTCATCAACCTTTGAAAAGTGGCTGGTGTATTCTTTAACCCAAAAGGCAACACTTTGAACTGAAAATGGCCCTCTGGGTGGAGAATGCAGATCTCTCCTTGGCTCCCTGTGTCAGTCCAATCTGCCAGTACCTGGATGTTAAATCAAAAGTACCAAGAAACTTGGCTGCCCCTAACTTATCAATAATCTCATCTGCTCTTGGAATCGGGTGTGCATCTGTCTTGGTTACTGTGGCCAATCTTCTGTAGTCCATACAAAATCTCATCTCAAACTTGTAATCCTTTGAGTGAGTTTGGGAACTAGTACCACTGGACTAGTCCAGGGACTGTCAGAGGATTCAATTACCCCAAGCTCCAGCATCTTACTGACTTCAGTTTTGATGTATGCTTTGACTTGATCAGACAGTCTGTAAATCTTGTTCTTGACAGGGAGGCTGTCACCAGTGTTCATGTCATAGGTACACCATGTTGTCTGACAAGAGGTCAAAGGAAAGAGCTCTGCAAACTGGCCGAGAACTTGTTTGCAGTCAGCCTGCTGCTGTACAGTCAGGGTGTCAGAAAGTTCAACACGCTCCACTGTACCATCTTGTGGATTTGTGGACAATAAATCAGAGAGACGTTCACTTTCTTCCTCTTGATCTGCATCAGTGACCATGAGCATGGTCATGTCAGCTCTGTCCTGGTGTGATCTCAGGTGATTTACATGACGTACTCTGCAAGGACTTCTAGGGGTGCCTAAGTCAACCAGGTAGGTGACTTCCACTTTCTTTTCCAAAATTGAATAGGGCCCAGTCCAGTTGTCCTGGAGGGCCCTGGGAACCACAGTCTCCCACACCGACTGTCCTGGTTGGTACTCAAAAACACCTACCTTCTGGTCATAGCAGTGCTTCACAAACTCCTGGCTGGCCTGCAGATTTGTGTTTGCTTTCTTTATGTACTCAGCTGTAAAGAATATGGTCCATTATGTCTTGTTTGGTTTGCTTGAGAGGTTTCTCCCAACCTTCCCTCACCAGACTCATAGGAACCCTTATAAGGTGTCCAAACAGAAGTTCAAAGGGGTTTAATCAAAACCCCTACTGAGGAACCTTCCTGTATGCAAACAGGAGGCATGGCAGTAAGAAATTCCATCTTCTTCTAAGTTTGTCTGGGAGTCCCATGATCATGCCCTTTATTTTCTTGTTGAATCTCTCCACCAAGCCATTAGTCTGGGGGGTGATATGGGGTAGTGAATTTGTAACTTACACCGCATTCATCCTACATAGCTTTTAGGTATGCAGACATGAAATTGGTCCCCCTATCGGTGACCACTTCCTTAGGGAAGCCAACCCTGGTGAAGATAACAAGGAGGGCGTTTGCCACTGCAGGAGCAGGTGCAGTCCTATGAGGGATTGCCTCTGGATACCTAGTAGCATGGTTCACTTCTACTAAAAATAAATCTGTTTCCATATGCAGTAGATGGTCAAGGGGACCAACCATGTCGATCCCTATCCTCTCAAAGGGAGACCCAACCACAGGTAGTGGGATTAAAGGAGTCTTTGTTAGTATACCTGTCTTGCCATTGGCCGGACAGGTTGCACAGGAGCGACAAAACTCCTTCACTTTCTCAGACATCTGGGGCCAATAGAAATGGGCCACTAAACAGTCCCAAATCCTCAGCTGACCAAGATGTCCAGCCAGGAGGATGTCATGGGCTAAAGTGAGAATGAATTTTCTGTATGATTGGGAAACCACCACTCTCTCAGATGTCCCTGGTTTGGGGTCCCTGGCCTCAGCAAACAGCAATCCATCCTCCCAAATATACCCTGTGAGTGCCACTGGCATCTCCCTCTTCTTGCCTGGTAGCTTGCTGGCTGAGGCTCTCAATGGTTGTGCATGTCCTTTGCTCCTGGCACAGTTCCTCTCTGGAGGGTCACCCTGCACTGAGAAACTCTGCCAGGTCAGGCCAGGTTTTCTCAGTTGCTGTTCCCTCTTCAAGAATCAGGGCCTCCACCTGATCCTGTGTATCTTTAGAAGCTGGGTTAGCAGTCTTCTTGCCCTTCCTCTTAAAGTGCTTGCTCATAATTTCAGGCTCTGGCTCTTTACCTTTACCCTAACATGCGGTCTGTGCCCTAGTTGTCACAAACGCCCACTCAGGGAGACCCAGCCTTTATGCATGAGCCCTCTTTTCTACTTCTGCCCCTGCAGAATATTCCAGATCGTTGCCTAACAGTATGGCAGGAGACACAACCACCTTCCTCTGGCCGGTAACTCCTACCCAGTCTAAGTTAACCAAAGCCATTGGATGAAGCTTTGTCCCATTATCAGCATCAGTAAATTTGTGACTGACACCAGGGATCAATTGGCCTGGGGAAACCAGTCTTGCTGCTACCATGGTAACATTGGTACCTATATCCCTCAGAGCCTCTGCTTCAGTCCCATTGATTCTTGGCCTTTGTCTGTACTTCATCAGGGTTGGAGGTAAGGCTGCCAAGGCTCTAATGCCCACCCCTCCCAGGGACACCCAAGATGCCTCAGTGTGACCTCTGGTCCCTCTAGAGTACACTTCTACTCCCATCCAACATGAACAATTCCCTTGGATTGTCCTACAGTGAGGGACCTCTTGGTGCATATTGCATCACCTCTCTTGTGCTCTGCCTGCTGACAGTCAAAGCACATCCCAGCCTTCTGGGGATCCCAGTTTTTACCCTGATACCCCTTTCCTTTAGACTGGGGAGAGTCTCTGGGCCCACCCTCCTTGGAAGTCTTTTGGAGGCCTGAAGAGGACTCTGTCTTTTTACCCTTGTCAGTGCTCACCTCCTTCCCCTGAGGTTTGAGCACCCTTCTTGGATTCACCTCCACTTGGGTATAGTTCTGGATAACCCTGGATCTGACCCATTTATCTGCAATCTTTCCCAGCTCTCTGGGAATAGATAACTCAGAATCTACCAGATGCTGTCTTAATTTCTCTGTGGAACAATTTGTTAAAATGTGCTCTTTCATCAATAGATTATACAGTCCTTCATATGTTTCCACATCATTACCTCTAATCCAGCCTTCCCTTCCAGTGCCTTGACTGAGGAGTCAACAAAATCTTCCCAAGTTTGGTTTTGTCTTTTATGGGTTTCCCTAAATCTGATTCTGTGCTCTCTGTAGTGAGCCCAAACCCTTCCATGAAGGTGTCTTTCATGTGATGATAGGACTCAGCTACTTCTTCATCTAGGGTCAGAAGTCTATTTCTGCCGTTAACTGGTTGTAACTCCCAAAGTTGTGAGCCCCAGTTTTGGCGACCTACTCTTCTCATGGTGCAGGCTCTCTCAAAAGTTGCAAACCATTTTGAAATATCATCTCCATCTTTGTAACTGGGGTAGGATTTGTCTGTGAGTTGGGGACAGGTTCCTTTGTCCAGCAGCGCCGTTGAAGTCTTTGAGGCTCACCGCCATGATTTAATTCACTAGTCCTCTTGTGTGGGCGGAGGTGTCACCTCCTGCACTCACAGTTCTTTATTTCTGGCCTCTAGGAGCGGCACACAGTCCTCAGCATGAGGTCAGATCTCTGTCTTGGTGGCAAACCGTCGAAAAAGTGTGCCAAGCCATGAGAACACTGGTTTAACTTGGTGGCCACTGTCTAAAGTGCCACCCAGGTACATGCTGGTTAAACCTTGACACCACCATCAATTCAGGGGCTAAAAAGTACAGTGCTTGATACCAAACACTACCGTTCCATAATGGAGCTGCAGCCCTGGTGTTCCTTTTACAACCCTAGCCCTAATATATGGTACCACTGGTACCATATATTAGGGCCTTACAGGGGTGTAAATGTACTGTGCCAATTGGGTATACCAATTCACATGTACAGTTTGCGGCAAAGAGCACTGGTTCTAGGGCCTGGTTAGAAGGGCCCAGCACACTTTCTGATCAATTGCCACAGCATCTAGCAGCAAAACAGGGGGGCGGGGAGGGTAACCATCCAGAAAGGGCACTTTACAACAACAGTTTCCAATTGAAGGCTGATGGGCTGTGCTAAAGGCAATGAGTAGAAATTAGGGGCTTGTTAACTTAATGGTCTTTACACTGAATGTACAACACTTGACGGCCTTTAAGCTTGAATATTCACCAAATGAGCTACGTTTTCAGCTGTTGTCAGAGGCAATCGTCACAAACGTTTTGCTGAAAATATGACTAAGTTACAGTACCCCTCCAGAAAAAAATATTCCAACAATGACACAAAACCCTATTTCAAAAAGAAACAAAATGACAACTAGCGGATGGTGGTGTAGGTTAACCCTTATAATAATGCTACCAAAGAGCTTGCAATATCTTTCAGAAAAACTTTATTTCGGCCAATGTGGCCAATGTGACCATAAAGGTATATATTTAATAGCATACATTTCATTCGATTAAAAAATAAAACAATAAAAGGAAATACATTCTTCATGTGACAATGCATGTGCAACACGTAGGTATAACATAAAGGCAATCTATGTTTCGATCAGTCCAAACCCACTAACTTCATTAAAGTGCATATGCAATATATGTGCAATATGTAAGGCCGGGCAAAGTAAGCACGAGCTCTAGCCCACTGGCCATCCTTTACAATAGCTAATTGTAAAGTGCTTGTGCATAACAACTAAAAACTGTAAACATGAGTATATGCCCTAGCCCGAGAACCACCATTCAACGTGTTGGCAGTCTTACGCACATACACAATATTCATAAAACCAAATATACATCAATAATATAATTAAAAAAGCTCATAAAAGAGTCATAAATATTACATACAGGTAAAAAGACATTCAAAGTCCATTTAAAATATAATAAAATAATCAGCCAGAGTCAATGGGGGTCAACTTCAAGAGAGCTCTGCGTGTGCACCACATAGAGAATAAAAAGCCTGCTACCGAAAATGCTACAGGGAGACACGTATCATGTTTCAATATCCTAAAGGCCTCTATGCAGTGCCCGGTTCCCAGGTTTCTGCATAGCTGCATCAGCCATCGTTTTCTCGCCTTCTTGTATCCTGCGATACCAAAGGGGATGATGGACGGAGCGCTTGAGCAAATCAAACACTCACCCCCAGTCAACAGATCTGGGTTTAATCCATCATCATTCTTTAGCTCACTCCACCACCCCAGTTCAGACATGGCCATATGCAAATCAGTCTGACCCTGTACCTCATGGGAACAGTCCAGCCCGAACTGCCAAGCCATGTCTTCCCTGGACCAGAAACAAGCATCGTGGGACCGGTTTCGGGTTCATAACCCTCATCAGCCAGGCTATCTTGAATCCAGTGGCAAAGTGAGCAAGGGACCCACGTCTGGGCATACCCTGCCAACTTAGGGCGAACAAAGCGATACCAAAGGGGATGATGGACGGAGCGCTTGAGCAAATCAAACACTCACCCCCAGTCAACTGATCTGGGTTTAATCCATCATCATTCTTTAGCTCACTCCACCACCCCAGTTCAGACATGGCCATATGCAAATCAGTCTGACCCTGTGCCTCATGGGAACAGTCCAGCCCGAACTGCCAAGCCATGTCTTCCCTGGACCGGAAACAACCATCCTGGGACCGGTTTCGGGTTCATAACCCTCATCAGCCAGGCTATCTTGAATCCAGTGGCAAAGTGAGCAAGGGACCCACGTCTGGGCATACCCTGCCAACTTAGGGCGAACAAAGCGATACCAAAGGGGATGATGGACGGAGCGCTTGAGCAAATCAAACACTCACCCCCAGTCAACTGATCTGGGTTTAATCCATCATCATTCTTTAGCTCACTCCACCACCCCAGTTCAGACATGGCCATATGCAAATCAGTCTGACCCTGTGCCTCATGGGAACAGTCTAGAAAAAATAATGGGGCGACCCGGTGTCCCTCAGAACCTGGGTATATGTATAAAATAAAACAATTGGTTCTGTCGGGGTGTTCAATTACTTAGAAAACGTAAGTAGCAACAGCTTACTTGTAACATATACCAATAATTAAACCATAACACACACCAATATTAGTATTCAATACTGTATTTAGAAATGGATATCAAATAATCATGGCTGTCACAATTTACAAATTCAATTGTAATAAAGAATAAGTGACTGTTGGTGAAAAAGTGACATGTGGTGATGGGTGACGTTGAAAGTGCACTATATACAAGACAATTAAACATGCATTCAAGTGAGGGGAGAAGAATTTATGTTTGTCCTTTTTATTTTAGCACATATATCGCAGGATTCATTAGCAAATTAAACTGTGATCCTGAGCGTTGTGCGGACATATGTAGTCGTCGACGTTTCGACCCTGTTGGTAGCGCAAAAGTAAAAATGCGTCAAGGTGGGTCTTCTTCAGGACAGGAAGGGGAAGGACAGCCAAAATGCAGATTCTTTAGTCTGTCTGCAATGATCAAGTGCCTTTTATTCAAAGTGGGGCTAATAATTACACCCTCTCAGGACTCCACCAGCCGGTTGGAGCCTCAATGGAGTTCTTTTAAACGACTTCCACCCATCGGTTGGAGTCTTTTTAATTAGCCAGTCAGATGAATAGCGTGATCTGGCAAAAAACACGCCCGTCCGGCAGCTGCTTTGTTCTCAGCCAGTCTGACCCTGTGCCTCATGGGAACAGTCCAGCCCGAACTGCCAAGCCATGTCTTGCTCACTTTGCCACTGGATTCAAGATAGCCTGGCTGATGAGGGTTTTGAACCCGAAACCGGTCCCAGGATGCTTGTTTCCGGTCCAGGGAAGACATGGCTTGGCAGTTCGGGCTGGACTGTTCCCATGAGGCACAGGGTCAGACTGATTTGCATATGGCCATGTCTGAACTGGGGTGGTGGAGTGAGCTAAAGAATGATGATGGATTAAACCCAGATCATTTGACTGGGGGTGAGTGTTTGATTTGCTCTAGCGCTCCGTCCATCATCCCCTTTGGTATCGCTTTGTTCGCCCTAAGTTGGCAGGGTATGCCCAGACGTGGGTCCCTTGCTCACTTTGCCACTGGATTCAAGATAGCCTGGCTGATGAGGGTTTTGAACCCGAAACCGGTCCCAGGATGCTTGTTTCCGGTCCAGGGAAGACATGGCTTGGCAGTTCGGGCTGGACTGTTCCCATGAGGCACAGGGTCAGACTGATTTGCATATGGCCATGTCTGAACTGGGGTGGTGGAGTGAGCTAAAGAATGATGATGGATTAAACCCAGATCATTTGACTGGGGGTGAGTGTTTGATTTGCTCTAGCGCTCCGTCCATCATCCCCTTTGGTATCGCTTTGTTCGCCCTCAGTTGGCAGGGTATGCCCAGACGTGGGTCCCTTGCTCACTTTGCCACTGGATTCAAGATAGCCTGGCTGATGAGGGTTTTGAACCCGAAACCGGTCCCAGGATGCTTGTTTCCGGTCCAGGGAAGACATGGCTTGGCAGTTCGGGCTGGACTGTTCCCATGAGGCACAGGGTCAGACTGATTTGCATATGGCCATGTCTGAACTGGGGTGGTGGAGTGAGCTAAAGAATGATGATGGATTAAACCCAGATCATTTGACTGGGGGCGAGTGTTTGATTTGCTCTAGCGCTCCGTCCATCATCCCCTTTGGTATCGCTTTCTTGTATCCTGGGCAGAAAAAAAAAACATGATGTTCTGTCTCTGCCGGGTTATTACAGGCCGGGCAACCCAAAGTTTGTAAGCCCGCCCATTTGTTTGTGAGAACACGCAGTGGCAGTACACCATGCCTAAACTGCAGGTATAGCTTCCTTGCAGCAGCCAGTTTAATGTCATCCAGTACGGGCTCTAATCTGTACTGTTCTTTAATTTCTAAAAACACTATGGTAAGCTTGCCTGTTGTGGAGCTCCCCTGGATGTAGGCCAGTTTGTTCTCCCAGTAGCTCTCCTTCAAATCCTTCCTTGATACTATAGGACAAGTTACTTCTGGATTGTGCCACAAATTACCCCTTCCCATGGCCAAAATGGTGTCCCGGATAAAAGCCAGCCATGGTAGTTTCCCCACCCCTTGTATAATCAACACCTCTTTCAGTTCTTCCCTGTACTCAACCAGCTGTGGGGTGACCCACAGACGTCGCCAGAATAGAAGTGGTCTGAGGGCAGCTTCTTCTGAGATTGATCTGACCCCAAGGTCTAAACGACGCAGTGGGAGGGGGGAGCTATGAGGGAGGCCAAATAATTGTCTGGCAAAGGTGTTCTCAACTTTTACTAAGTTGCCAGGGGGACAGTGGCCCCAAATTTCAGCCCCATACAAGGCAGCACCTCTAGCTTGCGCTTTGTAGATTTCTACTACCAGGCCCACAGGTTTATACATGTAATTACGGAATACCTTTGTCAGGCCCCCCATTGTCTGTGTTAGTTTCAAACTGGCTTTTTTCATTTGTGCCCCCCCAGTCCATTTTTTCTGTAATCGTGATGCCAAGGTACTCAAAACCAAGCACCCTCTCCAGAGGTCTGCCTTCCAAACACGGATTTGGCCGGGTGCTATTACCTGAGTTGAACACCATAAATTTTGTTTTCTGTAGATTAATCTCAAGCCCCCTTTCCTTACAAAAGACATCAAACTTGTCAAGGACCCTCTGTATACCCATAGATGTTTTTGAAATTAGCAGAGTGTTGTCAGCAAACATCATGGCTGGAATTTTACGGTTCGCCAACTTGGGGGCGTCTATGTCCTTCCCTGTAATTAAAGCTTCAACGAATCCGTTTATGAATAGGCAAAAGAGATTCGGGGCAAGGACACAGCCCTGGCGAACACCTCTGTCTATGGATATGGGCGTAGTAAGTTCTCCGTGTTTGCCAAACCTAATTTGGGCAAAATTACCTTCATGTAATCGCCTCAGAAGTTGGCAGAGGTACACTGGGACCCCCAGGTCCAGTAAGGTTGCCCACAGTTTGTCTCTCGGCACCAGATCAAAAGCTTTTATGTCCACAAATATTAGGTAGAGACTGCCACCCTCTATACACACTGGGGCTTATTTACAAGGCCCTTGTGCCACTTTTGCGTCATTTTTAACATGGGAAAAGTGAAGCAAAAGTGGCACAAGGAGCTTGTAAATCTCCCCCACAGTCTTCCAGTGTAATAATTGGAGCCTAAAATTTTGATCTAGTGTGGACATCTTTTCTCTAAACCCGGCTTGGAATGGGCTAAGAACATTATGCTCCTCCATCCAACTCTGTAGGCGACCCAGCAGCACTCGTGCAAATATTTTTTGACTAATGTCAATGAGACTTGTAGGCCTGTAATTTGTGGGGAGAAGAGGTGAGCCCTTTTTATAAACAGGTACGATTTGTGCACCGGCCCAAATGGCAGGAATTTCCATTCCCTACAGGATGGCATTGAATAGGGTCCACAAGTAGGGTGCCCAGATAGTGGGCTCGCTGCGGAAGAGGTCCCCGGGAATCTTATCAAGCCCAGGGGCTTTAGCTGGCGCTACTTTGCTCAGGTCTGCAGTTATCTCTTGAAGTGTTATTACCCGGGTATCTATTATCTCCTTAAAAGTTATCGTGTGTGCCTCAGGACAGTTGACCTGTGGGGGAGTAGGCTCATTACCTGCTGCACTATCTACTGCCTCTGCCCTCGAGTAGAGGGACTCGAAATGGTCCCTCCACACATTCGCCCCTAGGTTAGGTTCTATTGCCAGTTTACCTTCAGAACTGCCCGTGTTTACCACGTTCCAAAAAGTCCTCATATTATAAGTGTTTAGAGAACTTCTCAGGGTATCCCACTTGTCTCGTTCCCACCCTTTTTTGGCCTCAGCTATATTGTTTCTATAGGCCGCCCTTTTTACTTTAATTAGCTGCCTATCCTTATCCTATCCTTAGCCTTAATGGCAGAGATCAGAGCTGATTTGGCCATACGACAGCTTTCATTGAACGAGGGATGTCAGTGTTTTTTATTTTCCCTGATTCTTTTATTGGGGTAAAAAAAATTAGCCATAGTGGTTGTCAATGTAGTGTGGTTTTTGGCAATTTTCAGAAGTGCAATTGAGGTGCCATCGGCCACAACTGATTGCATCGCATTCGTGAGGATCGGGATGATGGGCTGATATAGGGAGGACAACCTTTCTTGGGATTGACATATGTCCACCCATCGAACTCTCTTCCTACAGTTGGTGACGGTTAATCTATCATCAGCTGGAGATACCGGACCAGATACACTCCCAGGAAATGGCGAAACCATCTCTAGGATCAAGGCATTGTGGTCGCTATCATGGAGAGGCACAATCTTAAAATCTATTACCCTGTGCCAGGATTTTGTATCTATCAAGATATAATCTAGAATGGAGGCATGCCCAATTCTGTTGAAAGTGTGATTACTTGGTGAATCCGATTTTGTTCGGCCATGACATGCCCTCAGTGAATGTTTTATTGTAAGGGAATTCATCTGAAGCACCAAGGGGGTCCAGGCCCTTGCTGGCGGAATAGTAGTCTCTGGGATAGCCCAGTGTTGGTCTTCTTCACTGGGATTGCCGCCGTTCAGGCCATCCAGGGGCTCATATTGGCAATTAAAGTCCCCACCAAGAATCACCAGAAAATTGTCAGGGATGGTAGACAGAAAGGCTGTTAACGTATCGAGTGTCCTTGACTGTTGGCTGCGGCTAACCGGTCTAGAGTAGACATTAATTAGAGCAATTGTAATCCTTGATGGAAAATAGAGAAGAATGCATAAAATGTCATTTGAGTGTGTCTCCATCTGTTTTACTACACAACCCACATGTACACCAACCCAAGTGCAAAGCCCCCCTGACGGCCTCCCCTTCCCCCCGATGTAGCAACTACACTATACGATGCATAGCCTGATTTAGAAGTGTCCACCCTAGCCCAGGTTTCCTGGAACATACAGACCTTGTGTTGTTCTATGAATACCCCCCATTCAGGTTTATCCATCTTAGCAACTAACCCAGCTACATTCCAAGATAGTACCCGCAACCTTGGTGGGCCCAAACGGCTATCTATGATGGTGGGTGGTAAATGTAAGGCCTCTACTGTACTCAAGTCTGGCACCTGCACAATCTCGTTGGGTAAATTTAAAAATGATCTGGTTGTTGTAGCCCTGTGGTGGCGGTCAACTCCTTCCATTCTGTTGCCACCCGCCTTCCTGTGGGTCCCACCCCACCTAGATGGCGTACTCTGTTCGGGGACCTCCCCTAGGTGGAGAATTCTACCCTGTTGCTCCCTCTGGTGATGGAATTTCTCTAGCCGAAGCCTTTCAGGTGCGAGTCAGTCCACTCCTTCTAAGACCCCATATCTATTTGTTGTTGGTATGTTAAAAAGTAGCTGCCTGGGTCGTTCGTGATCTAAATTGACAGGTTGATAGTTCTGATTCAGCATTCCACCCCCTCCCAACCCTTCTGCCATCTATTTGTGGGGCTCTCCCTGGAGAGTAAAAGTAGCCCAACGGAAGGGCCCTTATGACCCCCTCCTGTCTATAATCATCCCTGCTTAAGATTGCTCGGACAACCAATGGATTTCTAAAGTTGATCACAATACAGCCCCCCTGTGCATCTTTTGGTCTCCAGCCCACCCAGCCAACTCTGCGTGTCAGGAGGATCTCACCTGAATCCTTATAGGAAAATAGCCTCTGTTTAGCTAACCAGAACATGCATTTGTTTTTTAATTCCTGATGTGATTCTCTGTGCCCCTTCACAAGCTCTGCTACACCTGTTAAAACAATGACATATGGGTTTGAGGTGGGTGGAAAATTAATGCATGGCAGGGCTAGCCTTTCTTCACTGGCTTCTGTGCATCGAGCGGATCCTTCCCCCTCCCTTTGTCTATGCTCCTGTCGTTGCCCATTGTCATGTGCTAGCGGGGTGATTAGGTTAGCCCTACTTGGATTTGTGGAGCACTGGTTAGCTTGATTTGGGGCAGTGGTAATGGTTCTTTTTTGTACAAGTGGGGAGTCATCCCTGTTAGTGCTGGGTACAGCCTTTGCTTCCTGCCGACTGGCATTCTCATTCCCTCCAGTTGTTACCTCTCGATTGCCTACCCAAGCCTCGCACAACAATGCCAACTCATCCATCCATGCTATCAGAGTTTTGAGCTCATCCTTCACAATGGCCCTAACTTGTGCTTGTAAGTCCACCATCAAATTTGTTACCCATGCTGGGTGTTTGTTATCTGTCGCTAGACAACTAGGTGTTCCTCCCTCCCCAGTGTCACTGGTGTCCGTTGTTTCTTCTGCACCCTTCTTCCGTTTTGCCCCCGATCTCGGAGCTGGCTTAGGTTTCCCTTTTTTTACGGGGCGTGGTGGAGCAACCCCCAGATGCAAATCAGCGTTAGATAGTGCATCTGTAGTCAGGCGCCCCCCTGGAAGGACCTTGGGGAAATCACTAGCCAGGGTTACTGAAGCACGTGTGGCGTCGAGGTCTGTCAGGGGAAAGTCTAAGTTCGGAGTTAACGATAGCCGCCTTTCAGTCAATTCGATTTCAGTAGCTACCACTCCTATAGCCCTCTGAAGCATCCTGTCAATAGAAGTGGGATGGACTGAGGGCGTGGTTTGCGGAAATGTCATTTGCTTCTTGTCAACACAGGTTCGCTTCCCCATTGTTCTGCTTGTTAACAATGCGTTAGAATATGCGGGGTCACCACCTGTTTTTCAAGCTCTAGCACTTATCAGATATCAACAGGAGGCCAGCTATTAGGCAGGACTTGCAGTGAACCACCCAAATTAGAAGGAAGAAAATGAGTGGAAAAATAAAAAATAAAAAGGGGCTCGGTGGCGCAAATATATGCACTACAGGGGATTAAAACACTGACCTCAGTCCATGCAATATCTGGGTACCAGGTTCAGCCGGTTCCAAGGGCAAAGCTCAGGGGGGTGGCCCAGCCCAGCCTTGTCCGGCCGCACAATATCCCTGACACCAACTGTAAACTAACCTTGAAGTTACTAAGTAAATTAGAATTTTACGTAGCTTAATATTATCTGTTCCTCGGTTTTAATTGCTGGTTCAGAGCTTGTTGTTCAGCTCCACATTGCAGCTTATGTGATTCATCGTCCTTTAATCAACTAAGCAATGTTGTCACCCTCAGCTTGTAAACGTAATGTCACTTTGCTGGTGCCATGAGAAACAAGGTTGTCATCAGATGTGTGGTGGAAGGGTGAATGCGTGTCTATAGGTGTGTGCATGTGTGTATGTGCTTTATGTGAGCCTATGTGCATATACACTATGGGGCATATTATCAAGCGAAATAACTTTCCTGCCGCTAACGCATTTTTTTTTATCGCCCTATTACCAAGATATCGCTAACAAGCGTTAGCGACAGCTTTCCGGCGATAGCTATAGTTTTTACTATCGCCGCGCATGGCAGCGAAAGTTTCCGCTAATGATATGCAAAGTAGGCGTTCCTTCTCAAAATTTCACGAAAAAAGTCGCTAACACACCATTGCACTATTACCAATGATGTCCAGGACCCGCGAAGCGATACAAAAAGTCCCTCTAAGGCCCCTTAGCTGCAGGAAAATAAGACCTGAAAAAAACAGGTCTAAAAATTGAAAAATGGTGATAAATGGAGGTATATAATGGAGGCCAGCCCAGACCCACACCTGAAGACCCACAGACGCCATGGAGGTGCTAATCATTCAGTTCGGAGTCCCAGGAAGGCAACAACTACCACCGCCACTGCCACCCTCCCAGGACCACCACCAAGGCAGCGCCAAAGACGACAGCGGGCCCTGCGCAGACGTCTCAGCCTCGCAGACTTGATGCCAGAGGATGTCATTGCCCAATACAGGCTCAAAAGGACATCCATCCAACACATCCTGAACCTGATAGCCCAAAGGCTGATGCCACAAATACAGCAGAGAACCAACATCCCTCCGCAGACAAAGCTGCTGGCCGTGCTGCATATGTTGGCCTCTGGGACCTTTCAACCAACAACGGCCAGAGTTAGAGGAGTCTCACAGGCAGCCTTCTCAATCTTCCTCCCAACTGTCTTGGATGGCATACTCAGCCTGATACCCCAGCACCTTCACTTCCCCAACACTGTGCAGGAACAGATTGAGAACAAGCAAGGATCTGCTCCATAGCCGGATTCCCACTGGTGTTGGGCGCAATTGACTGCACATATGTCCTATTTGTGCCCCCTGCGGACAGTGCACACATATACCGCAACAGAAAGCACACCCATTCCATGAATGTGCAGGCAATAGTGGACCACCGGGGACTGTTCACCAATGTCATAGCCAAGTTCCCAGGGAGTGTGCATGATTCCTACATCTTCCGACAGTCCATCATGAACCAGCGCTTCCAGGATGGCACATATGGAAATGCAGTTCTTGTTGGTAAGTACTAACTGAACACACCACACGCCTCAACTCCACATTCATGCAACTCACAATTGTGAAAATGTACATGTAACAATCACACATACAACATGGCAATCAACATGCCCACATACCAGACACAACAACACCAAGAACTGTGGGAACTGTGGCTAGATATGTAGACAAACCATCCTCAAATGCTTAGCCCCTGTGCCCCCCATAATCAAATGTGGTGAGAGGTGGGAACCATGTATGTGCGATGGAGGCACACGATCCATAATGAAAGTAGGAACACAAGGCCCAGTGTGTAGGTGTCGTGCTGGACAGTTGGGAGTAAGCTGACTGCAGACGTGCCCATGTTGGCATATAGTGTGTCTCTGTAGCCCAGCCTGATGGCAATGACTGTTTGGGTCACTGTTACACCCGACAATAAGGGGATCTATGTGAAGGTTGCATGAAGGGATGCAGAGGCTGGCGAAGTAGCTGCAGGCCACTGCGTACACCTGTAGGTACATGGAGATGGAGGAGTCAAATATGGGGCCTAGGTACCTAGATTTGGGGTGGGGGCATCCGAAAGCGTTGGACCACCAGGTGATGCCACATGCTGTTTGTACTGTTACGAGGATAATGACTCATGTTTCCCCTGCGTATAGCATGCCCCAGCTGTTGATCATCCATGTTGCAAATCACAGCAATCCTACCTGGAACAGCAGTTTGGTGTGTGTGCGTATTGTTGATGTTGAATATGAGCATTCTGTACGTGTTGGTGGTGCAGTGTACTGGTATCCCAAAGCTTGCACTAGCTCCACTCCATGTGTTAGCAGCTGCAACTGCCAACTCTGAGGTTGGTGCTGACCGAGGTGGCATTCATTGCCTGCCGTATGTTGCAGTTGCATAGTGGGACAAGCGTGCATTGCCAGTTGGAGATACATTTTTGGAAAATGTGGACTTGCGCCATTGTTGACGACTGCAGTGTTGTGGTTGTTGCTGTCGATTGTGGTGTGTAGCATCTCATCGGTGACTGATCTACACCAACTTTGTGGGGGCTTGCATGTGGTCAACGGTGGTCTGGGGTACATCAACAAGGTGGTGCATGCGTAAGTGGTCAACACATGTGCGTTTAGTGGGGCCGAGGAACTGGACGTAGTCTACACATGCAAAAAAGCCATCAAAGGTATGCCCTGCCTTGTGGATCAGTGTGGTGAAGATCTGGGACAGTCTGATGTCAGCTAACATTTCCCTGAGTCAAATGTACCTTGAGTAGTCATGGCATGTGAGTTGGAGGCTACACTCCAGAATGAGCACGTAGTCCACGGAGTGGACAGTGTTGCGTCTGATGATGCTGATGGTGTGGGTGAAGCGTTCCTGCCTGCAATGGGCCCTGCATGCGAGGGGGCTGATGACTGTTGATATGTGGCCGCTCGGGACAGGAAACAGCATGTGTTGTGCATTGGGGCAGGTCTGGCAGCAGCGACAGCAGCACAACTGAACGTGAACCGTGTCTGGTGTGGCCCATTGTCATTTCAACGTTCACATGGCATTGACTGTGAGGAGGGTGGATGAGTGCCATCGATAGATGGTAGAAGAGCCAGTCATGCAACCGCGCAGCGCACACAATTGATGAGGTTTGGGGAAGTGAGTATCAACAGTGAGGCAATTTAATTCGCAGTGATGCTTGTAATCAGTCCGAAGCAACACATGGCTAACATGAAATCCAACATAACACAAATGACACACCACCAAACCTACTACACCAACAACACAGCCTGCACAACCAATAATGTAAACATCTCGCTATCACATGTTACAGGTGACCAAGGATATGCACTATGCCCGTGGATGATGACACCCCTCCGAAACCCCACCACCCAGGCCCAGAGGCAGTATAATGCGGCCCACAGACGCACCCGGTCCATTGTGGAGCGCACATTTGGTGTGCTAAAGTCACGTTTCCGTTGCCTGGACATCACAGGTGGCAGACTACTGTACAGCCCTGAAATGGTCAACAAAATCATCCTTGCATGTTGTGTATTGCACAATCAATCAATCAATCTTTATTTCGATCAGTTAAGATCATAAAAGACATTGTACAATAAAAAGAGGCACTCGCCCCGCCATTAAAAGATACAAAATATCAGTATATAAAATTAATATACAATCATTATGGAAATCCAAACATTAAAAATTCCAGATGATTTGCTAAAAAGCCTTAAAATTCATATTAGTATAAAAAGGCGATAAATGAGTCTGTAATACAATTTACATTTCTAAACTGGAAAAATGACCTTAGAATCCTCAACCATGGGTGGCACTAAAAATCAGGTACAGTGTTTATCAAAGGTACACCAATTATATACAGAAAGTGTGTGTGTTTAAGAGTAATAATAACGGGAAACTCCACCTTAAGATAGAATGACGACTATGTTCCAGTATAATACCAGCCTACCCATTTCTACATCATTTAACTTCCTTCACAAACTTTGGTTTGGATATGCTTAGATGGGCATGACAGCCTTTGTCGTGTTTCTTTCCCGGATTGACCACGTCCAACTCAAGAATTTGGCAACAGCTATTACACATGGTGCACTAGTGTCGGTCAGCAGTATCCTCGTTGCAATAACACTGCTCCTAACGCCCATGTTCTTACATAGTGGGCGTAACCACTTTTTCCGTGGTGCCTGGTATGCTGGACAGACAAATAATATATGCGAGTAACTTTCCTCATATTCCAAACACAACTTACACATGCTGTCATTTTCACTATACCAATTGCGTGTAAATGCATTTACAGGTAATGTGCCTACCCGAAATTGAAAATATAGACGTCTATCCATTGGTTTAGTAATGACATCCCAATAATGCTCATATTGTGGGCAGGGCTTAAACTCTAAAAATTTGCCTGTCAATGATGTTGCCTCTGAGGTAATTATATTATTATTCACCACCATAGACCAATAGAGTCTTTTCATCTCTTTTTTGGGGGGAAATTGCTGGTTCTCTGGCTCTTCCCACAAATTTCATAATCCCATACTAACCAGTGTAGTTTTTATATTTTGCAGCCACTTGATCTTGCATGAGGTATCTAAGTCCCATACATCTTTTAGAGCAGCTGCATACTACGATAACTCAGGAGTAGTCCATAGTCTCCGCCAGTAAGCAATTGGACGAAACTTAGCAACCTCATCCAGTCTACTACAACCTAGGTCATAGAAGACTGGTTTTAATGGAGTGCTCTGTGGTAGACCAATCACACTTCTCACAAATTTATTCTGTGCTAAGACTAATGGCTTTAAATCGTTAAAGCCCCAGAGTTCGGCGCCATATGTTACAGAGGCTATAACTGGTGTTATAAATCTTGAGTAAGGGGTGCATGGGTTGGGTATGTGAGGTCTTGTATTCCTTCAACAAAACACCAGCTAAATGACAATGCTTTAGGGCCATGGTATCAATTTGGGGGTTCCAATTGAGTTTATTCCCCAACGTAATCCCCAGATGGTTGAAAACATCAGTTTGCTCCAAGAGTTCACCATTTAGAGACACCCTGCCCTTAATTGCTCTGTGTTTGTGGAGGACCATAAATTTTGTTTTATCTGCGTTTATCATCAACCCGCGATCTTTACAAAACCCCTCAAACCTTATTAAGGCCCTCTGCAAACCACTCTGAGTCTTAGAAATGATTAAAGTATCGTCTGCAAACATAAGTTTAGGGACTTTAACACAATATATGTGTGCGCACAAATGCACCATGGATTCAAGTGCCTGCTGCACCGGACAACGACCAGGATGATGCTGAAGATGAGGCAGGTGGCGCACACCCCACAGGAAATGCAGCAGGAACTGCCCGAAGGGACCGAATAATAAACAATTTCTTCAACTGAGCACGTCACATTGTGACAGTCCCCCTCCAATGGATCTCATAGCAAAATGACCACAATCACTGTGTGTGCCAATAAAAAAAATCACACACATACCCTGTCTGCATGTTATTGTCCAGCATGGGTACATCACTCTGAAAAGGGTACGTTGCACAATATGTGCAATGAAAATAACAAAACTTCATCCATGCTGGGAATGTCTCCTCAGTACAGAGATGCTTTACAGTGTGTCAAATGTGCAAGACTAGAGTCTTCATGGTGCAAATTGGGCTACCCAATCCAAAATTGTTGCGTGTCCTTTGTGTAAATCAGTCAATTTAGGTTGTCGTCTGTGAATAAATGCACAATTGTAGTCTGTTGACAGTGGTCAATAATTTATTGGAGTGTGTACGTTGTGTAAAACAATGAGACTGTGGGTGTGCAATGGGGTAAGAGATGAAACTTTGGGAGTGCAATGGGGTAAAATCTGAAAATAGGGCGTGCAATGGGGTAAAATCTGAAAATAGGGCGTGCAATGGGGTAAAATCTGAAAATAGGGTGTGCAATGGGGTAAAACCTGCCTTTCTGTGTGTCCTAAGCAATTAGCATTGAAGCATCAACCACCTCCAGATCAACAAGCCCTACAACAAGTATGTGGACCACTAACTTGACACAGCAGACGGACCACCAGCACCCCTGAGACAAAAACCAGACCGCCATCTCCAAATGGACACCATGCACGGATGAAGACACCTCCTCTGCTAGGAAAGGCATCCACCCGGTGGCCCACACAGACCCCTGGCCCCCTCACATCTACCACAGAGCCACATCTGCCTCCGCACACGAACCACTACGCAACATCAACATCACCTTCAACACATGCACGTGCACAGACAACTTGAAGCGTGCCGAAAGTCATGCCCCTACGCCTTGTAACCCCCACGGGTGAGTAGCACACTTAAAAAATCCATGATTGATTGATGGTTCTCTTGTTAGGTATGCAATTATGGTGTGACCTGTGTTGAATGTTGCAAGTGAGGGTGTCATGTGTCGTGAAACATCATTTACATGGTGTCATTTGAGTGCCAACCAACCTCAACATGTTGTTACATGGCTCTGACATGAAATTTGCAGCAAGACTGTACATCAGTGCATTGATTCCCTCTTAGCCTGCAGATCTGCCGCCCTAACACGAAAAAGCGATATTTTCTCTTTCCATCCGCCCAATGTTAAAATTCATTGCGCGACACTTTTTGCCATTATAAAGTTTACTCATGTGACCATTTGTGTGCAGATTTTCGCCGCTAACCCAAAAACGGGCCGCAAAGAGACAGGAAGTGAAGCCTGCATGCTTCCTGTCTACTGGAGTAGTGTTTTCCACTTTCACTTTCTCTTTTAAGCACATTGCTGGTGATTGTGGAGAGTGTTGTAGCTGTTTGGTGGTGTGTGCTGCAGTTTGGAGATTTTGAGAGTGTTGCTGTGTCCTGTGTCCTGTTGATAGTGTCTATGAAGTGTTGTGTACTGATTTATTGTGTTTAACTGTCTCCTGTCCTCAGTTTTGTCGGGTGTCTGTCTTGGGGTAGTACACTAACATTCTTTTTGGGGATATTTTAGAGGGATTATTATTTTTTTCTCTGGCTGTGGGCTCACAGGTGTGCAGGGAGATGCCAGGTGTGGGCAGGGAGGGCAGGATGTCCTAGGGGGCATTGGGGGCCTTCCTGTGGCTCATAAAATTCCACCTGCCACTGATGTTGGAGAGGGGAGGCCGTATCCTGCAAGGATACAACGTGATTGTGCGGAAGATTCGGTGGGAGCGTGTGCGGGTGCATATGCGCAGGTTCTTTGGAGTGGACCGTAACGTGCGCCAGTGGAAGCACCGCTGGCAGGACATGCTTGCACGAGAAGCTGACCTCCTTGACTACGTGGGAGTCATGACAGGCCTACAGGGTGGTAAGTACAAACTCCACATTTAATCTGGTGTACTGTAATGAATGAAAATTACGACGTGTGTGACACTGGTGTCAAAGTGAGAAATGGTTGCTGATTGAGGTGGGAGACGCAATGCGTTTGCGCATCTTGTTGACACATCCGAAACACAACGCAGCATCACATTGATAAGCAAGTCTGTGTCACCCACTGCGCTGGACCAACACTTGGCACTGTACTGCCATAGCTGACACACCTGCGCAAAATGTGCGTGCAGGCAGAAGATTGTTTGGGTACGGCAGGGGTGACTGTACATGAACCAGCCATGGAATTGTCCATGTGAGCTGTGTGCTGGCCAAAAGGTAGAGTCAAAATGCTGTCCTCATGATTTGTGTTACGTTAGCTACGCTGCCCTGTGAACATAGTTGCTGTGTGACAAAGTATTGTATAGGTACAAATGGTCTAAGGAAAGTGGACATCCCCAGATTGTCATACACCACCTACCTCTGTGTGACTGCTTTGTGCAATCTGCAGCTACTCAATTGTACAAAGTGCATGTAGAACATCAGGATGCATGTAGTAATGTTGCCTTGTGGATGACTCACACTACGATCATGGGCATGTCAGCTAGCATTACAGTCTTGTCTGTCCAAAATCAGCTGTCACAGGTCTGGTGTGAATGGCAGTCAAAGTTGACCCAATCATGTAGTCAACATGAAACGTCACACCACAGTCACGTAGCATTTGCTGTCATGGTGATGATTGGTATGAGGAATACGACACATATGAATTGAAGTCTAATCCCAACACATATTTCTTTCCTTGTCTCACAGATGGACGACCGCCAATCACACAGGGGGACATTGACAGCTTCGAGGACCCACACGCCACTGGTGAGTTGGAACGTAATTGACTAGCATGTTGCGTTGGCATGGATGTCTGGGTCACATGATCACCGTTGCAGTATGTAGTATAGGTGCATATCACGTCTACCTTGCCTACAGTGTGATGATGTATTGTGGAAGTCAGCAGTGTGCACTAATCGGGAAGTGACTCTGGACAAATGCATTGGTCTCACAGTTGTGACTTGGCCCATCCCCAGTCAGTGACACACATTGGAAGTGAGGTGCATATCATCAAGCCCATATCGCAAAGTCAACGTAACTGTCATCAAAGTTGTGTTGTCAATAGGGGCCTAGCATCATAATCTGAGGTGCGTTAATGCATTTCACGTGTATTAATGCTTACTTGTCAATGAGGTACACTGTCACGCTGTGTTGAGTGTGAACGGGGCGTGCATTGGGGGTTGTGTTCGGCGTTCCACGGCAACACCCATTGTATCAGAGGATGGCCCTGATGTCCAAGTGCGGCATTCATAGTTGGCAGCACACAACTTACCAACAGTTACATCCCGGTTGTATTCTGGCCATATGAGCAGGGATGCTTCTTGATCAACATGTTTGCTTTGTACTTGTGAGCTGCTTTGTGCAGCACACATGGGAATAGAGAATTGACATGGTGTGTATAAGTACAGCAAGGTGGCCCTTCCAGTACATACATTAACATGCCTCATTTTTCCCCAATGTATCTTTCCTGTGTGCTGCACTAACCAACACACATGATAGTCACAACATGGTCCTCTAGGATGGAATCTGTGCATGAAGGGGCACCTTCAGGTACAGACACCAAACTCACCTGCACACACACAATCTTGCACTCTGGTGCAAGGGTGCCTGTGTTGGTGCAGTCGTGATGAACTGCACACATGTGCTGGGGGACGCACATGGGCATAGTACCTATCATGCAGCCCTGTGTCACTGGAGAGGATGAGGGTGGTGCTACACACAGGGGGGTAATGCTTTCCTCCTCCGATTGCTTGTACATGTCACCCTCTGCCCGTGTATGTAATGGCCAAATCTTTTGGCACTGTCAGACAAATTACTTAGTGACAGTGCATGTACCATGCCATGCACTCTCATGTCAGTCTCCCCAGCATGTAGTCACTGATCCATGCGTCAACATGTCATTGTCCAGGTCACTTGCTGACTTCACATAGTTACGCTGTAGTGTATGCTCCCATGTTGAAGTGAACTTGTATTACAGATGTGTATGGAGGAAATTGAAATTGGCTAAGGGACTCTAATTTGCCTTTGTGTATGTTTTACAGACAACATGACGCCTGGCCAAATACATGCCTTCCAGGTGCGGAAGGACCGTTACCGCCATGTGAAGAAGGTTGCGAAGGGGTACCGCAGCATGTCCAAGAGGTACTATGAGGAACGCAGAAAGGGCACATGGAAGGCGGTGCCTGAGCATGCCCAGGATGTCACACAGCCCCCCCCAAGGCACCTCAGGCGTCAGTGGTGTGTCCCAGCCGGTACAGGTGGCACATCCCCCTACGCTCCTCCCTGCCCCA
Organism: Calotriton arnoldi; assembly: GCA_963921515.1. NCBI lineage: Eukaryota > Metazoa > Chordata > Amphibia > Caudata > Salamandridae > Calotriton > Calotriton arnoldi. Next base: position 255,203 of record CAWUFW010002337.1, on the reverse strand, counting down.
AGGCACTGTCCCACCTGCAACTGGGGATCAAGTGGTTCTGTTCACATTGCGGGACAGGAGGCTGCTAAAGGACATTGTGGTATCGCAGGCAGAGCTCAGGCATGAATTTTCTGATGCCAACAGACGAGTGATGGACATACACAAACACTTGGGACTGCCATGATGGGTGGACCTGTTGGACACCATCCCCCTCTTCTTCCTTCCCCCAATGTTTGAAATATTTTATTATGTAGTGTTAGGTTAGTTATTTATTTGTTAGGTAGTGTAGTTTTAGTGTAGATTTTTGTTAGTGTTAGCTTGTTAGGTAGATATAAGATTTTTATTAGTCTTCCCTATTTGGGGATAAGTTTCCTTTTCCTTTGGGTGGGGGGTTGATGTGTTTTTTCTTCATAAAAAAAAAAATCTTACAAAAAAATATATATTTGTGTAGGTTACATGTTTGGTTAGTTTATGTATAGCTTAGATGTCTTTGTCCTGTCTCGTGGTGTGCCTTAAGGGGGGGGGTTTGATGTCTATGATGTGTTGTTGCATGTTTAGGATTAGTTAGGGTAGATAGTTTAGGTAAGTAAGATTGTCTTATAGTTAGTTTAGATTTTAGTAGTAGTTATAGTGATAAGTGTTAGTTTAGGTCACTTGCATATTTATACTGTTCTAATAAAAATTTGATGCTTTGGATTACTGCTTGCACTTATGTCAGGGACGAGGTTGTCACAAGTTGTGTCCTCTGTTCATTTGTGTGAGTAATGCTATTTGGCCCACATAGTAGTCAATGTTGATGTGCTCATATTTGTCTGTGTGTGCACTGCATTGTGTGCTGGTGGCACCTGCAGCTTTGGTTTAGCTGCACATTATACCTTTCAGGTAGTGAGCCTTTGGGTTCTGTGCATTTACAATGCTGTGCTGAGGCAAACTGGGTGGAATAAGGGTCTTGGTCAGAGTTGTGTGAGTTGTGCATTGTTTGACTTCAAATGTCTTGTTTACGTCAGGGGTTGTGTGTACATGAGGATGTGTCAGAGTGTGACTTGCTTGTTTAAGGATGTTGTCCACACTCAGCCACCTCAGTGAGGTGGCCTGAACCATGTTAATAGGTTGGGCCTGCAGGCATGCTATTCTTCATGCACTGTCACTTGCCTTGTCAATATGGCTCACGGACACGCAGCATTGCAGGGTACTGCACATATGCATGTGTTTTGTGCAAGTATGGTTATGTGTGAGTAGGGCACACTTTAGGCACATTAGCAATGTGAGCTTACTTGCTGTTTCAACATGTGCTGCACTATGTGGTACACATGGACATCCATTTTGCTTTGTCTATTGTGATTTGTCTGGTGTGCATGTCGTCCTTCATGTTTTTTGTTGCATGCATTGGTGAGTGCCCTCCGTTTGGCTGACCCATTGTGAGTATGGTTCTGCGTGAGTTTCGATAGTTGTTGCAGTCTGAACAGACAGGGGCATGTTACCAAGGAAGTGGCAGGGAGAGGCGTTAGCCATCTTGTCTTCACGGCTCTCGCATCCACTTTGGTAACGCCAGGCTCATACATGTTATCAAGGATATGGTGCAGCCTGGCGTTTCCCTGCAATGGGAGTAAATTACACTGCTTAGCGCCAGCGCAGGCTTCCTTGCACCATAGTGCAAGGGTGTCTGCGAGCAGGGAGGTTTGTTCATGTGTAGGAAGTAGTTGCTTACTGCACATGAACAAAGCTAAGACGGCATTTTGTAGCTTTCATGTGTGCTGCTTCGTGCAGCACACATGGGAGTTATGAAATGACATTCAGAAGTACAGTTTGCTCATGTACAGGAAGGGACACCTTCCTGTACATGAACATACCATGGAATTTGGCTTTTCACATGTGGGCTGCACAAGGCAACACACATGATACGAGCAATAACAAGGGGACTAATGCATTTCTCCTAGTTTTGCAACCTTAGGCCCATGATTTCTCTGGTGTTCAGATCAGCACTGCCACCTCTTCTCGCCTAACTTGATGATGGATGGCAGCGTCGAATTCAATGGGTGTTGTTGTGGGACGCCCACCACAACACCCACTGCACGCCCCCTTTCACACAAAGTTTAGTGTGAAAGGGGCCCTATTCTCAAGGCAGCGTGAAGCAACTTAACGTGTCTCTAAGCCACATTGAGTGACTTAACGCTGTCTTGATAATGGTGCGCTGACACTATCGCCACCCCAACGTCAAAAGATAAGTGACGTTGTGGTGGCGATAGGGGCTTGGTAATATGCCCCATGGTGTCAACACTCATTACCCTCAAGGTTGACCCCACGTGTGGTGTGGTCAGTTTTCTGATGTATGTGCATTTCATGATGCCTATTAATGGTGCTGAGGCCTGGTCAACGCCACCCTCACAGGAGATGCAAATGTGCGGGTGATGTGTGTTTGTATATGTGCCACACAGCTGCTGCCATGGATGATACCTGCTGTCCTGGTTCTGTCATTCAATGCCTGGCTTGGCATGTGGGTGATGACTACCTGACTGCATATTTGTTCACTGACACAGTTGACTTACCAAACCGTTAATTTGACTTGCACATGATGGTAGGATGGGCAACTCACATCAGGACTTATGTGGAATGCTGTATTCTGTGTGGCAGATGTGTACTCTTGGGGGGGTAGGAGTGCATAGGGGTCGAGGGTGGCATTTGGCCGGTTGACATGATATATTTCAATTTAGCTATCCTTGCTTGTTGTCATACTTTGGCAGTGAGATAGCTTTACAGGCACATTGTGGTTCAGCGAGTATGTCACACAGACAAGGCATGCAGTACATATTGGTGTGGTACATTCCTGTTCTGCATTGTTCACGTAATGTGTGGTTGTTGGCACGTCACCCTGCTCATTGTATTCCCTCGCCCTTTGAGTGAAGTGTGCTGTTTGTGTGCATTTTTGTAGGTGCAACCTTTATCCAGCAGCCTACATAGTCAATTGGTTGTGACATTGCATGTGTGTGTGGTATGCCTGACTCACTAGATGTTTCCCCACTTGGTGTACAGCAGACTGCATCTCATGAACAGGCAAGGGGGCACATTGCATGGTGATGCAGGTGATGTCAGATTTTCCCCCTTGCCACATCACCACGCACATACAAATTGCCTGCACATGGACACGTCTCACTCTGAGGCCAAAATGCGGATGCACTGTGCATGTGACTGGTCATGTGCACGATGGGGCATGCCACCACCAATGTCAGCACACCTGCAGCATTGTGCACATGTGTCTGAGTAGTGTGTAAGGTTGTGTATGCACAGCAAAGTCCACCTATATGCACATGCACATTCCTGCACACCACTCATACACATGTGCAGGATGCTGCAGGTGTGGTGGCATGCCTTATCGTGCACATGACCAGTCACACTCACAGTGCACATGCATTTTGGCGTTGGAGTGAGATGTGTCCTTGTGCAGGCAATTGGTATGTGTGTGGTGATGTGGCAAGGGGGACATTTAGCCACCCTGCCGCTTGTCAGGTTGTTGTTCCACTTTGTCATTTGAGGGGGCACTTATGGAGTGGTCTGATGTTGACCTAGGACTAATTTGTGCTTCCTTTCCTGTGCTCATTTGAAGGTCTGTATGCCGGCCAATGTGTGTCGTGCAATGTGTTGTTTGAGAAGAGTGATATGTCCCTGTGCCACCATGGACAGGGGTATCCGGGACATGATCCACAGTACATGTGGGTATGCACTTTAATTAATTAAATTGTACATGAGTGCCACTGTGCCCATCCACCACCTTCCCCCCGTCCCTGGGTGATGCCCACCCTGGTGTTGTTGTGTCTGTTCACATTCAGCACTATCCTGGCCCACAACTCCAACCATCGTCTCCTCACTGATGACTCGGGACACCTGCTCCTCCAACTCATCCAGCTCCTCCTGTGGCGCTGGACTCCCACCTCTAGTCTGCCTCGCTGCTCTCACGTTGGCTGCTAGTTTCTCCTTGGTTTTGCGCTTGGTATCATGCCAGCGCTTCTTGCAGTCGTCCACTGTCCTCCTCCTTTCTCCAACGGCATTCACCTTGGACACAATGTCCTCCCATATTTCTTTTTTTCTTGACAATGTCACTGTGGAGGTGACAAACAGTTCTTGTTGGTGTTCAGTCACCTCCGCAATCAGGACCTGGTTTTCCTGCAGGCTGAACTTGGGATTCCTCTTCCTCTTGGCCTTCACATGGGTCTCTGGCTGGTCCTCCTGGGCATTTGTGGGCATGTTGGTGGCCTCTGCACTGGTCCCAGCTTCTTCCATTGCTCCTCTGGTATTTTCCATCTTTTTTTCCGCTTGGCGGGCCTTTTATAGTGCATTTTCCTGCTGAACGCGTTAAATGCAGGCCTGGTGCTAATTAGCGATAGGATTCTGTCGCTGATTGGCCCTTCACCACTTTTTTCACGTTAGCGTGCGTTTTTTTATCGCCGGCCCGCTAAATCTATCGCCGTCCATTCCCGCGGGAAAAGGTAGCTATCGGCTGTTAGCGGCGTGTTGATAATTCGCCGCTAATGCGGCGATAGATTCCGGCGAACTGCGGCGATAAGGGAAATGGCGCTAAGGGGAGTTAGCGATAAATATCGCCATTTGTTGATAATATGCCCCTATGTGTCTCTGCTTACATGCACTATACAAAAGCAGAGCCTAATATCTTTGCCAGTACTTTCTTGTAAGAATTCAGATTATTAGTTGAGAGAGTCGAGAGCCCCCACTCAAGTAATAAACACTATCCTTGTCAGGGTGAATCACAAAAGTCACTAAATAAACTTGTGCTTAACCGTCTGGTAGCTTGGCAAAAAAAAAGTCAGGTTTAATGAGAAAACATGTAGATGTAATTCCTTGAATACACTTGAAAACTATGCAAGGATGTCAAATTGAATGCAGAGTTGAAATATAGGCCATCAAAGGCATACAGGCTGTGAGTAAGGATGGTAAGAGAAGAGGGATTAAGACAGAAGGAAAATGTAGAATAGAAGCTGTAGTGGTGCACGTTGGAAGAGCAATTAGGCTAAGCAGGGGAACGCTTTAGCTGCCTAAAAACTGAAAAGGGAGATACGTTACACTTTATTATTGACTTGCAAGTACACAAGATGGATCAACTGTGAAGCAATAAAGAAGGCTAAGTGTAAGCGATAATGGCAACGTTACTGTAAAAACAGCAACAGGACAATGGCATAGAGGAAATATTAGAGAATGGGAGGGACACGCACGAGACAAGGAGAGGGGAATAGAATTGTTCGAATTAAGATGGAGTGAGTGTGGGGGAATGTATGACGTTACTACACCATCCATTACCCTGCAGTAGGTTACAACGCGGACATTACATCGTCCGCGTTGTTACCACGCATGGCTTTACATCGCAAGTCGTTTCTACGACTTGCACTGGATGGCGCGCTGGACTTAGGAATAGTATAAATTACTATTCCTACTCCAGTTAGCGCAACAGCAGGGAATGTGTTGGATTTAAAATCCAACACATTCCCTGGTGTTGCGCGCCATCTAGCGCAAGTCATAGAAATGACTTGCGATGTAATGCCATGTGTGGTAACAACGCGGACGATGTAACGTCCGCGTTGTAACCTACCCGCGTGGTATTACCAGCGTTGTAAACGCTGTTTCCTGTGTGGGGGCACTTAGCTGTTTATGGATAAAAAGGCAGTTGGTGATGGTGCTGTGGGCACTGGGGCTACAAGAGGACCAGATACTCATTGATGGAAGAAAGTTAACCAAGAACAGGCGAACTGTCATCAATATCGCTCAAAGGAAATTAATGAGATTCTGGGTTATTACTTTAGAAGAAGAATCCCACCATGTTCGTAATCTAATATCTTGCTAAGTCAAACCACAATTTCAATGAGAAAACCTGGACTTAACCCTGTGTAACACTCGCACAAGGCAGCAGACCTGTGTACCAGAGAATTGCATGTTAAGTATTCAAGCAGCAGGAAACAATCTGAAAGAAAGAAGCCAAACACAATTACCAAACCAATTTAGTAAAAGGGAGAAACTTTAATAAAAACAATTACACAAACATGGTCAAAATTGTACTAAGGGGACGGGAGACATGAATTTTGAAAACTTCCAAGTTAAAAGAAAAGTGCCAAGAATGCACCAGGTTTGACTGATTGGAATAGAATGGTACCTAGGTGCAATGTCACTGAGCTATTGGCTGGCCACACTGGTCTACGTTATGTTATGTTATGTTATGTCAATTTGTAAAGCATGACTAACCACCCTGAGGTTATCCAGGTGATAGAGCAGGCTTGTAGGTCTGGATGGGCTACCAGTTGAACAGCCAGGTCTTCATATTATTCCAGAAGTCGAGGAGGGATGGGGAGATCCTGATCTCTCTTGGAAGGTTTTTCCAGGTTTTGGCTGAAAATAGGAGACGGCCTGTCTGCCTCACTTGCTTCTGTGGATGTGTGGGACCAGTGAGAGGGTGGGGGATGCTGAGCATAGGGGTCTGGAGGGTTGGTAGAGGTGTAGACGGTTGTTGAGCTATGCAGGTCCGGTGCTATTGAGGGCTTTGTAGGTGTGTGTGAGCAACTTGAAGTAGCAGAGTTTCTGGATAGGAAGCCAGTTAAGTTCTCTTAGGTGTCAAGTGATGTGTGCACTGCGGGGTACGTCCAGGATGAGTCTGGCTGCGGCTTTCTGGATGGTCTGGAGTCTTTGTGTGAGATGTTTGGATATGCCTGCTTAAAGTGTGCTGCTGTAGTCCAGTCTGCTGGTTATGAGTGCTTGGGTTACTGTTCAATCAATGTGTGTGGGGTGCCACCTGAAGATCTTGCGGAGCATCCTGAGTATGATGAAGCAGGAAGAGGTAACAGCATTTACCTGCTTGGTCATCTCAAGCATGTGGTCTGGGATTATTCTGAGGTTTTTAGTGTGGTCGGTGTGGGTAGGTGTGGGTCCAAGCTTTGCTGGCCACTAGGAGGAGTTCCTCTGTGAGTTCGTTGTCCCAAAAATCAGGATTTCGGTCTTGTTCGTATTGAGTTTGAGGCAAATGTCCCTCATCCAGTTGCCCATGTTGGTCTTGCAGATTGTGAAGTTGTGCCTGGAAGTGTAGTTGTTGTCGGTGAGGGAGAGGATGAGTTGGATGTCATCTGCAAAGGAGATAACGTTGATGCTGTGGGTTCAAAGGGGGCCAATCAGACGTTGAAAAGGGTTGAGCTGAGAAGGATTCCTGGGGGACTCCACAGATGAGATGCTTGTGTTCAAAGGAGTATGGGGGATGTCTGACATATTGAGTTCTGTCAGAGAGGAAGGAGGTGATCCATCTGAGGGCGGGTCCCTGGATTCCTGAGCCTTCTAGTGTGGTGATGAGGGTGGCATGAGATATGGTGTCGAAGGCTGCTGAGAGGACAAGGAGGATGAGTGAGGCAGTTTCTCCTTTATCCATTATGGTCCTAATGTCCGTTGTTGCTGCAATGAGTGCAGTCTCAGTGCTGTGATTGCTGCAAGAAAATGATTGCGAGAAGTCCAAGAGTTTGTTCTGTTCAATGTGGGTGGAGAGTTGATTGTTGATCATCTTCTCCTTGACCTTGGAAGGGAACGGTAGGAGAGAAATGGGTCTGTAGTTGCTGAGTTCCTCTGGATCCACTGACAGTTTCTTCACAAGGGCTTTGACCTCGGCATGTTTCCAGTCATTTGGGAAAGTGCCGCCATGGAGTGAGGTGTTTTTGATTGTGGTAAGGTTGGCGCTGATCTGTTTTCTTCCTAGGTTGAAGATGTGGTGTGAGCAAGGGTCAGTGGGGGCCTCTGAGTGGATGCTGTTCATGATTCTTGTGGTGTCTTCTGTGGTGAGATGGGTCTATTCTGTGAGTAGATTAACTTTGGATGTGGGTAGCAGATGTCCGAGGTAGTCTCCTGCAGTGGTTTGGGGGTTGAAGTTGCTGTAGATCTTTAAAATATTTTTGTGGTAGTAGTCTGAGAGGTTGTTTCAGAGGTCCTGAAAAGGGGTGATGGTGTTGGTGGCTGCAGTGGGACTGGAGAAATCTCTGTAAATGTTAAAGATCTCCTTGGCAGAGTTGTTTCCTGAATCCAGACTCTGGGCGAGGGCTGTTTTCATAGCCTCCTTTATCTGTGAGTGGTACCTCCTTAGGGCCACTCTGTAGTTGTCCCTTGTGGTGCTGTTTCTGCTTGTTTTCCATCTCCTCTTCAGCTGCTTGCAGTGACTCTTGTATTCTCTCAGTTTCTCTAAGTACCAGCATGCCTGGGGTTGGTTCATGCTTGTCTGACTTCCTTGAGGAGGGGCTGGTTCATCTGCGCAGCCTGAGGGCCAATTGTTGAATGCCTTTATGTCGTTTTGCAGGTTGCCAGAGGGGGCAGGCTGGGTAGAGCGGAGAGCGAGTGTCCATCCTTCTTCTAACAGTTTGCTCCAGCTGCGTCTTATGTCGTTGGTCTGTTTTGGTGTCCTGGGGTGGGGCGCGTTGATGTGGAAGTGGCCAATAGAGTGATCGCTCCAGGTGAGGTGGGTGAGGTGGCTGAAAGTGACTATGTTGCTGTCTGTGAAGATGGAGTCGAGGGTGTGTCCTGTGATGTGCCTCAGGCCGCTGATGATCTGAGTGAGGCCAATGTTGGCAAGGCTTTCGAGAAAGGCAGTGGAGTTTGGGTCTATTGTGTTGTTTTTACCACAAAACTAGTTTTTATAGAACTCCAAATCCTCCAGCAGAGTAAGGTAGGATGCTTTACCAACTGACGGTCACACATACCAGATTCTCATTTTTCAGGATCCTGCTGAAACCTTGACGTTTATTATTAAAATGTCCAAGTGGGAAAAACTTCAAAAATGTAACTGCAAAGGCAACTTAAGTGCTGGGATAACTGTACCACCTTGTTCCTGTCCCATGAGTCACTTATTTCGAGCTCAAAATTTTTCATCAGGCGAAGGCACCATTTTGTAGCTGACAATGGCTCCACGAGGCTGACATTTGATTTTACTGGTCTTGCAGTAGCCTCAAACCAAAACGTTTTATGCAAGACAAATTAGCAGCTCGTGACCCCCGAGTCACATCTTTTTGGGAGAGTCTTGGATCTCTGAATGTCAAAAAATGATGAAGTGCCATATTGTGAAAATGCTTGGCAACTTCTTCCTGGCCACTCTTGTAGCTCCAAAACATCTGATAATAACTTCCAGGGACTAGGAAACCGTGGGTGGCAACCTCAAACACTCCAGCATGCGCTCTGGTAAAAATCCAGTCCAATCGCAAATGTTTTGATCCAGCGCAATATTAGCCAACAACATTCATACACCATATACTCACTTGGGCCCATACATTCACACTACACTAATACTTACGCTGGATGTCAGATGTACTCTTTTATCAAAGTCCCTGCTACCAATTACCTTCTGATTGAAGAGTAATAACTTACCAATGGATCCTTTGCTAATTGGGAAGTTTAAAATGAGTGACATTCATTATAGTACATAATCCTGAAATAATCACTGAGTCAGGAAGTTTTAAAATTGTTTATCTAAAGTTTTTAGCAGAGTAAAATACAGAAAACACGGTACTTGATTGAAATACCCAAGAAAAAGCATAGAAATGATTTTGCTAATAAATGACGGTGTTTAAGGAAGAGGAGAAGATAGAGACAGCAGCGCAACTAAAGGTTGCAGTATAGTTACCTAAATGCGAGAACCAAGCCCCTTGGCCAAGGAGTTGGAAAAGATAGGACCCAGGAAGGATGAAGAGCAAAGACTTCTTCCAGGATCAGGACAGGACCGGTGACCTCTCTACAACGACGCCTGCGCCGTTCCCTCTCTGATACCTCGACTTCTCTCGATTCTCCTGTGGCTTCCTTCTAATGGACTCCGCCGCCCCCTCCTCAGGAACTCTTCTGGACAGGGATTCAGTCAGGAACCGATCAGTATGTTCAGTCTGGAGCTCTTCTGCGTGTTCTGAGAGTCAGCTCTCGCAGCATGGACGCCTGTTCTTCGTGAAAGAATGCTCCGACTAATTAACTAATACTATATTCTATTATACCCTTCTACGCCCATGTACCTCCCCTTAATGTTGCTAAAATATGGGACCACTACTTCTGATTGGACAGGGACAGGGGGTGGATTCTCGCACCATATCGATTTGGCCTAAATTGTAAAGCCTATTGTCTTTACGTTCCCTCCCCTTCAGATTAATACATTCACTTTATTTCCCACCCGTCTCATGACAAATGTTATACATTTTACAGGGGAAAAGTATCATTTTTGTCCTCCGGAAACATGAAGTACAGCATCTTCCGCCAATGGGTCATGGCCTTGGAAGACGTCCAAGTTGACTTCACTTGGCAGGCACACAGGACACATGCGCAGAACCATCTGTCTCTCGAGTTTCAAGTCACCAACCCAGGCCCAAGTTTACGAATTACTAAAAGTGCAAGAAGAAAATATTAAAATCACAAATAAAATGTTTCACTGTATACCCACTTTCCCTACTCTATTCCCAATTAATTATAATACTATCCTGCATTAGTAGCATTAAGAAAACGACAATTTAATAATGACATGAGAGCAAGCTGAAGCATGTGAAAACATTTAGCGGCCATTTTAGTGCACACTGCGCAGAAGCAGAAGTTTCCCACCAAGCAAAGAAAGACGTCACACCATGTGATCAGGTTGCGACATGCGCATTGAGGTTCCCGCGCTTTAGCGGACATTTTGGATTACAGACAAGCGTTATTCATTAGTAAAACACATAGGCAAGCTTCTGTCCCTCTTGTGTTTGTGAATGCAAAGGTTAGTATTTACAATACAAGTTTAATAAATTAATACTATGAGGAGGATTGCGTACAAGCAAGTTTCATTTTTGAAACCTTGCTCCATCAATCCCCTCTCTGATGGCGTTTCTGAGCCATCAAAAATACTACCCTCAATCAGATGCCAACTTCTAGCAATTCGTTTCATTCTCATTTTTACATTTTCTGTTTTTCACATCCCCTTTCAACTTTTTGTATAAATCACTTCTCCATTCTTCAAGTTCTATTTCATCTAGTTTTCTCTTCTTTCCTTTTCCTGTTACTTTATATGTTCCACTCTTTCTACAGCATTTGCACCATATTGTTATTGCCAATATTATTATTGCTATCCCTGCTAGGGGTACTAATATTTGACCTATAAGTCCTTTCCCTATATTAGCAAACCAGGTTCCAATTGACGCAATACTATTTGTCAATCTTTCCCATACACTATCAACTTCCAGTGGTTTAAGTTCTTTCTCAAGTTTAGTTATGTTCTGAATATACGTTCCAATTTCTGCACTCTTATCAGGAATATAAGTGCAACAATGTTTCGTCTTCAATAATTTACAGACTCCTCCCTCTTTTGCCAATAGAATGTCAAGAGCAAGTCGATTTTGCATCACCATAGATCTAATCGCAACCATCTCCGTATTAATCATTAGAAAACCTCCAGCAGTATCCGTTGATAAACGATCAACCACTGTAGACAATTTGCATATTTTCCTTGAGTTCAGAATTATTCCCACTGAAGGTATCAATGCACCAAATATATCACCTACAATTTCTGAAAAACTAGCTCTTTTACTACGTATTAATTCATTATTGTTTTCATTGCTTCCAGTGTTTCTTTTTACGTGGTATATCTTTGGAAAAACTATTCCAAAATAACAACTTCCATACCACCGTGCAGGAAGCCTAAAGTAAGCCTTATTCCCGCATACATAATAAATTCCAGGAAAAACTGAATCTGTTCCTCCTTTGAGTCCCCAACCTCCCAGAATTAAAAAATTGTGTTCACATTCACTGGTACCGATGAAAACATTGTTATAATCAGTCTTTAACCTATGAAGACAAATTTTCCCTTTCTTTACGAAATCCAGAGCCATTGCAGCTTGAGCTTTACCAGGTGTATAACTCCCTTCTTTCTCCGCCCAAGGTGGTAACTGAGCCTTATGCTCTGAAGCTTTCTTTTGAAAATCATGTCTTCTATCTTCTACTAAATTCAAAAATATCTTTTCTTCTTCTAGTAAAGAACATGTTAGATTGTGTCTATGTGCATGTGTTATGTCTATTGACTTCATTGTTAAGAAAAACTCTCCCATAAAATGTGCGTCTTGACTACTAAGCACTGGGTTCATACTCTTGCGAATCGGAACCTCTGAAAATATCACATCTAAGTTTGAATAATAATACTGTAGCCTACCTGTTCTATAAAATAAACTTGTTAATACACTACATGAGATGCCATATGTCAGTGGTAAATGATGGTATGTTAATCCTTCCGCTACTGATTCAGGTAACTTCATACAGACATAACAATTACTAACTTCCATTGTGTCTACATACTGAAACAATAACTTTGTGAAAACATTTAAACTAGTGTCGTTATCAGCTATTTCATGATGAATTTCTGCCTCATCTTCTGCCATTAATTCTACTCTATTGCCCTTCATGTTTGCTGTCCTCCCTTTAGTTTCATTATTTATCTTCTTATCTATTATCATAAGGTAAGGAACTGCTACAATCAGGACTAACCATACTATAAGCACCAATACTAGACTACATATGCAGATTGCACAGCATCTCCTACAACAATTTCGTTTTGGTCTCCCAGTAACTCTATCATCAGGCATTTTTCGACAAGGAAGATTGCTCTTCTTATCTCTTCTTCTTTTCTTTAGAGGATTCTTTTGTTTAGTCAGGGTGGTCTTGTTTCTTCTTCGTATGTTAGTTCTGCACTTGTTCCTTCGCCACCACTGTCACTTGACTCTGAGCTTTCAAAATCTTCAAGAATAATATAAGTCCAGTCAGGACCCTTGAATTTGTTATTCACAAGTCTCAGTCTTTTACTTTTTCTTTTTCCTGACTTTTTCTCTTGTTCAGTTTGACTTGTCACTTCAGGTACTTGTTCTGGATCTTCACTTCTGGTTGTTATGTGGTACTTTACTCTTTTAATGACACTTGGCCAATGATCTCCTTTTCTTGTTTTCTTGGTTGGCACTGTTTCTCTGTTTACGTCTTCAAAGATCTCGTTATTTTCACTGCTCAATACTGTTTTGTTTTCTTTGATTACTGCCTCTTTTGTTTGTTCTTTTTCAGGTCTGATTGGTTTCTCTTCAGTAGCTCCACAATGACTTTCAAGATGTTGACCTTGTTCCTTTTTTATTTCTTTATGTTCATTTGTATCAACCCCTTTTTCTTTAGTGAATTCTTCTTGATCTAACTGCTTCTGATCAGGGCTTATTGCACTGTGAACTTCTGCAGCCTGACCGGATTCTTCTAAACCTGTCTTTCCCTGGGTAAAGTCTATTAAATCTTCACTGTTTTGAGTCCAATTTTCTTTCCCTATCTGACCTTGCTCAGGTTCTCTTATTGTCTTTTCTTCTTGTACCTGAGCTGCTTCTTCTTCACCTATCTGATCTTCTTCTATTTCTTCCAATTTCGCTTGACTTCTTGTTCTGTGGTATACTTCAGGAATTTCTACCACTGGTATCCAATCCTGACTTGTGCTCGGTTGTTCTCCGTCAGCTTCTCTCGAACCTCGATCCTGAGATTCCTCTGCTGGGCAACCTTCAGCTTCTTCAGTGATTGGTGTTGTCTGTGAATTCTCCTCTTCAGGGTCTGGTACTCTCTTTGTGTGGCTTACGTGAATCCAATTAGGAAATCTTGCACACTTCACTGCTGTATTGGTAGTCAATATAACTTGACAAGGTCTGCTCCACCTGGGTGATAGACACGTTTCTCTGGTGTGATTCTTCACTACCACCCAATCACCAGGATTCAGATCATGTTCTAGTTCAGGCTGCCTGGAAACTGCGTCTTCTCCAACCTGATGAGAGACAGAACGCACTAGGTCAGCTAATCCTTTGCAATAATCCAGAACCATATCATCAGATATATTTACTAATTTGTTTGTGGGAACATGTGTTTGTCTCATTGCTCTTCCCATCATTATTTCGTGGGGGCTCAATCCTGTGTTTCTGTCAGGTAAAGGTATGCTTCTGAGTCCCATCAAGACAAGTGGCATTGCGTCTGGCCACTCTAATGATGTTGATGCACACATTTTTCCCAATCTTGACTTGATAGTGCCATTTAATTGTTCAACCACTCCAGAAGCCTCTGGGCGATATGCACAGTGCAATTTCTGTTTGATTTGAAATGCTTCACAGATTATCTGGATCACTTCGCTATTAAAGTGTTTTCCTCTATCTGATTCCAAAGATACTGGGAAACCAAACCTAGGTATGAGCTCACGTAACAACAGTTTTGCAACTGTAATACTGTCATTTCTCCTAGTAGGGTAAGCCTCCACCCACTTTGAAAACAGACACACTATGACTAGTACATATTTTAGTCCTCTGCATGGTGGTAACTGTATGAAGTCGAACTGGAGTCTTATAAATGGGCCCTCTGCCTTTCCAATCTTTCCAAACCCAATTATCGTTTTCCTGCCTGGATTATGCATTTGGCAGGTTAGACATCTCTGGCAAAGACTCTCTGCAACAGCCCTGAATTTGGGATTGTACCAATTTTGTCTGAACAGCCTAATCATTGCATCTCTCCCTATGTGTGTGTCTCCATGATGCATTCTGGCCATTTGTGAGAGTAAACAGTCTGGCATGACTGGTCTGCCATCTGTACTGATCCACACTTCATCTTCTCCTCTTTGGGAGCAACCCACTTTGATCCACAAATTTTTCTCACTTTCATCAACCTCATCTTGCAATTTCTTCACCTCATTCCAAGTTTCAGGTGGCATATACAGCATAAGTTGGCAGCTGATTCCCATTCTTTCCACCCTCTTATTGACTGACGTTCTGGTTTTGGCACAATGTTGAGCCACCAAGTCTGCATATCTGTTGCCGACTACCACCCAGTCATCTCCTGACTGGTGTGCGGCACATTTCACCACAGCCAATTCTTTTGGTGATTGTATTGCTTCTAGCAATTCCCTTACAAATTGTCCATTTTTAATGGGGGATCCTGAAGAAGTCATGAAATCCTCTGCATCCATAGTTGGCCAAAATCATGCACAACCCCGTAACCATATTGACTATCAGTAAATATAGTTACTCTCTGATTCCTCCCAATTTTGCAAGCTTTTATCAAAGCAATCAATTCAGCTACTTGTGCAGATTTTACTCCTGGTAAATAGGATGCTTCGACTATTCCAGTTAATTCACATACCGCATAGGCAGCAGTTAGTTTACCATCTTCATGTCTTTGACATGAACCATCGACAAATAGCTCCCTGTCTGGCTTTTTAAGAGGCTGTTCCTCTATGTCTGGGCGTGGTTTTGTACATAATTCTGTAATTTGTACACAATCATGTTCATCTTCTTCGTCATCTTTATTTGTTTCATGATATGGGTCCGGCAATAAAGTTGCTGGATTTATTATTGTACACCTTACCATGGTCACATTTTCAGCACCCATAATTATCCTCTCATATTTAGTCAGCCGACTAGGAGTAAGATGCTGAGTTCGGGTTCTTGTCAACAGAATGACAACTGCATGTGGAACATATACTTTTACAGGATGTCCCATCACAATTGACTCGCTTTGTTCAATGCTCAAACAAGTTGCTGCCACTGCTTTTAAGCATCCTGGCAACGCGGCTGCTACTGGGTCCAATGTAGCAGAAAAGTACGCTATAGGACGTCTGTCTAGTCCATGTCTCTGAGTTAGGACAGAAAGTGCACAATTTTCTCTCTCTTGACAGAATAATGCGAATTCTCTTTTATAATCAGGCATGCCTAAGGCAGGTGCTGAACAAAGTGCGTTTCTCAATTTTACAAAAGCTTCTACACTTTCATCCTCCCACTCGACAGGGTCCTTTGCTTTCTTTTTCGTCATGTTAATTAAGGGCTTAGCTAACATGGAAAAATTTGGTATCCATTGTCGACAGTAGCCTACTATTCCTAGGAACATTCGCACTTGTCTTTGGGTTACAGGCATTTGCATTCTCTTTATTAATTCTACTCTTTCAGAGGTTATTCTTCTTTTCCCCTCTCAATTTGATGTCCCAGATATTTAACAGCTGTCCTGCAAAACTGTAACTTTTCAGGTGAGACTTTATGCCCTTCCTCAGCCAAAAGATTTAATAATGCTATGGAGTCAACAACACAGTCTTCTCTGGTGGTCGACGCCACCAATAAGTCGTCGATATATTGGACTAAGACTGAGCTTCCTGGCATCACTAGTTTTTCCAGGCACTTTTTCAGTATCTGGTTGAAGATGGAAGGACTTTCTGTGTACCCCTGAGGAACACGATTCCACACATAGACCTTGTTCTCAAATTTAAATGAGAAAAGATACTGGCTGTCTGGATGCAATGGTATTGAAAAGAATGCTTGACATAAATCAATTACTGTGAACCATCCTGCATTCCAAGGGATCTGGTATAGAATTACTGCAGGATTTGGTACTATGGGACAACATGGTTCCACAATCTTGTTTATTTTACGCAGGTCCTGAACAATCCTATATTTTCCACTAGGTTTCTTTAGTCCCATGATTGGTGAATTACATGGGCTACTCATTACTTCTTTTAGGATGTTTTGTTCTACCATTCGTTTTATTTCTTCAATGACTCCTGCCTTTACTTCTGCACTCATTTTGTACTGTCTGGTATTTGGGAAAATTGCACCTTCTTTTACCGTAATTTTAACTGGATCTATTTTTGCCATAAGTCCTACTTCTTTTCCGGTGAAATCCCATACTATTGGGTTTACTGTACCTTTTAATTCTTCTGGTAACTCATCTCTTGTTATTAACGAAAACATTTCGTCTATTTCTGTACCTTGTTTTGCAACCATAATTTTATATACATGGTCCTCATCTGGTGTCTGAACTGCCACACCATCTGGCGTGCAGAAAATTGTACAGTTCATTTTGCACAATAAATCCCTACCTAATAAATTCACTGGGCTAGAATCGCACACTACAAATTGGTGCATTTCTCTGAAGTTTCCTATTTTGACTTCCATTGGTTCTGTAAGAGGTGTTCTAATTCTTTGATTAGCTACCCCTACTACTTGGATATCTTCACCAGAGAGAGGAAGGTCTGGGATATCTGCTGATCTCACCGTAGACCTGGTAGCACCAGTGTCCAAAAGGAAAGTAATATCATTACCTTTCACATTTCCTTCAACATATGGACCAGACTGATCTACCTGTAAGGATGCGCCAAGTACGCACTCCTTCTTCCCCTCTCCTAGGCACCGTCATGAGTTGAATTCACAGTAATTGTCCTGCAAAAGAAATTGTGATGTCATATAATCATTCTTACCACTCCCTCCTGGGTATCCAATGTCTGTACCATGCTTTGCTCTGCTTACATTACCCTGAACAGGTGGAGGTGGTAATTGACTCTGGGGATTTACACCCTGCTGTGAGTCATTCTGCGTCTGTGGATTTAAGTTTTGATTTGGGCCATTATTATTCCGAATCTTTTTACATTCGTCCTTCCAATGCCCCAATTTTCCGCATCCATGACAAGGAAATTTCTTTTTGCTTCTTCTCTACTCATTCGTCCTCTAAATTTTCCACCATTTCCCGTATCACCACTCGTTCCAGAATCTTTTCCTTGATTTTCACTCGGATTTTCCAAATTAATTCCCTGTTTCTCAGCCATTTTCACCTGTGCCCACATCACTTTTTCCTGCAATTTCTTGTGTCTATCCTCAATATCGTCTCCACAATATTTTGCATACTTCAGAATTTCATCTATGGGCTTTCCCTGCCAACACAGCATATGCTGTTTAATCATCTGGCAAATCTCTGGCTTTAGACCATAAACAAATCGATACACAAACTGACTCATGTTTTTGTCTCCAATGTCCTCAAATCCACTATACTGTTTAAACACCTGCAATAAACGCTCATAATAGGAATGTACTGTTTCACTGGCTTCTTGGGTAGTTCGATCTATTTTTACCCAATCTGTTTCTTTCGGTGGTATTTTCCCTTTCAGGTATGTTATCACTTGATGATACTTTTTCATTACATCATTTGACGGGGCACCTGTCTTCGGATCTCTAGGATATTCATCACTAGGCCAATCAACTGTAATTTTACAATCTGTCCACACATCGGCAGGTACCACTATGTCAAACAAACCATCTAAATCCTTCAACAATACCTTTGACACCTTCACAAACCTTTCAACCTGCTTGTACCATTCAATTGGTTTTTCTCTCAATTTTGGAAAATCATTCGTAAATGATAAAATATCCTGTCTGCTCCATGGGACATGTACATATCCTCCTCCCGCAACTTCTCGCATTGGATACATTTGATCTGCTTTTCCTGCTTCCTTCATCACATATTCTGATGCTGTTCTACTTGTTCGTGCTTCTTCCTTTTTCTTGGCCCACCTAGTTTTCCATTTATCTAGGTCTCCCCATTTTTGCAAAACTAACATTAATTCTCTTATTTGTAATCTTCTTCCAGAGGCATTCATATTTTCTAAGTCTTTGTCTGAAAATTCTGCTCTATAGGGTTTCTGTAGTACTTTTGATCTCCCTATTTCTATTCCCATCTGTAATGCTAAATTGGACAATTTTTCATGAAATAACCTTACATTTCTGGTGATACTCCTGCATAGGAACAATAATTCTTCTTCATCATAGGTATTTAAGCGTTCTAGTCCTACATTTCCTGCTATTATTTCTTCTAATTCGACTTTTAATTTATGAATGTCCATTATTTTCGGAGGTGTGCACTGTTTAACTGACCCTTGCACCCATCTTTCTAGATCTTCAGGTGTTACTATGGTAGCACTTTTTGCTCCCGATGAAGTTACTAAACTTACATCTTTTGAACCTCCAGGTACATCTTTTCTTGGAGTACTATTTACAGAACCTCGAATAGGCAAGTCCATAAGTGATATTGTGGATTCACAGTCACTAAATTGATCCTCAATTATAACTGGAGCTTCAGGTCTGGGATTACTCACAGGAGTAGGTGCAAGTATGGGTGGCGGACAGCTTCCCTGAGTACCATATAATGGAACTACTGGACCAATTGTTACAGGTATGGTTAACGAATCAGGATGTACTTTTATCTGAGTTATTTTCTGTATTAATTCTGCTCTGGTTTTTTCTATGGCTTCTTTTTCTTTATCATGTAGTATTCTATTCGGGGTGAATTCATGCATTACCTGTGGCACTAATGGAGTTTTTGGTGGTGCACTTGGGGTGCATCCACTTGTCCCTTCCTGATATGGTGGGGGATTTCTTAACATTTCCTCCATAAATTCGTCTTCAGATTCCTCATTTCTCATTAAATGTTTTGTCTTTTCTATACATTTGCCTCCTGATTTCTCTCCTTCTGTGAATAATGGATACAGTACTTCTGTAATCATTGCCCTTCTCCATTGTTTCATCTGACCCTCTCTAGACTCACGTATATATCTGGGGAAAAATCCTGGATAACTCCTATTACTTCTAGATCTATCCCGTTCAAATGCCTCGGTTTCCCATTCTTCTAGAGCTTCGTACTGGGTTAATCTAGGTCTGAGTTCTAAATCATTCATCCTCAAGCTCAAGTTTTGAAGAATTCTTCCATTGAAGGTACCATTCTCGGGAAATGCTAATACTCCATCAATTTTGGTGTATTCTATCCAATTCTCCATCCATACACAAGTATGATAATCCTCTCTCCATCATCATAAATGATGCTGGCGTTTTAGCTGGTGGAATAATAATTCCTTCTCTAGTTTTGATTGGTTTGTCCTTTTTAAAATAATTCTTAATCTTTTGTAAGAATTACATTTTTCTCCTTTCTCCGTACATTCTATCTAATCTTCTGTGTACAAAATTATATTCTGCAAAACCTAGGAATCTCCTATCCGGACGAGTTCCTGTTAAAGTCGGATCACGTTTTAACATGCAATCCTTATCCACTAAGAATTTTGCTTCTATATTTTCGACCAATCAAATGTCTGCTATCTTTTATTTCCGAGCCAATCCTTGCGCGGCCTTTTGATGACGTTTCTCTGTCAACCCCTCCTTTACAATCTGCTCTTTTCTGTCCTCGCTGGTTTAACCAATCCCAGCGCGGCACCTGTGATGTCAGTACTACTCCTGACTACTGACCCCTCCTTTACAAGTGTCTCTCCACACCCGCTGTTTCAACCTACCACAGCGCGGCGTTTTGTGACATCAGCACCCTCTCCGGCAACTGACCCACCCTTTACAAAAATGTACGCAAACTTATTTTCTCTATAAATCTTAATTAAATTTCAGTAACAACATAAAACATTCGCTATCGTGCCAGTTTCCACTAATTTTGAAAAGGATAGTTTCTTCCACACTTAGTAAAACCTTTCCGGTTACTAAAACATATACTACGAGTAAAACACTTCCGTCTACTCTTCACACAAGCTCCAGAAGTACCTGTTACTTCTCCAATGTTACCCTTACTAGGTGATATAACATCAAATTTTTATCAGCGTACCCTTTTTGCTATTACTCACACACATAGAGTCCCTAACGAGTACTGAAAGACCTGCTTAACTTCTCAGTACTAATTCTGCCTGACAGATAACCTCACTGCAGTATGGCTTCCACTTGCCACCCACTATTCTTTTACCTACCCCAGGGTATTCTGGACAACATGTAACAAAACTCAAAAATAAGCGGATGTTAGTTCATAAAAAAAAATACAAATAAAATTCTCATTACCCAATTAACAAAGAGTAACAAAAACCGTCCTCTGCTTACCAGAAAACTGATCCAGCGCAATATTAGCCAACAACATTCATACACCATATACTCACTTGGGCCCATACATTCACACTACACTAATACTTACGCTGGATGTCAGATGTACTCTTTTATCAAAGTCCCTGCTACCAATTACCTTCTGATTGAAGAGTAATAACTTACCAATGGATCCTTTGCTAATTGGGAAGTTTAAAATGAGTGACATTCATTATAGTACATAATCCTGAAATAATCACTGAGTCAGGAAGTTTTAAAATTGTTTATCTAAAGTTTTTAGCAGAGTAAAATACAGAAAACACGGTACTTGATTGAAATACCCAAGAAAAAGCATAGAAATGATTTTGCTAATAAATGACGGTGTTTAAGGAAGAGGAGAAGATAGAGACAGCAGCGCAACTAAAGGTTGCAGTATAGTTACCTAAATGCGAGAACCAAGCCCCTTGGCCAAGGAGTTGGAAAAGATAGGACCAAGGAAGGATGAAGAGCAAAGACTTCTTCCAGGATCAGGACAGGACCGGTGACCTCTCTACAACGACGCCTGCGCCTGTTCCCCTCTCTGATACTCGACTTCTCTCGATTCTCCCGTGCCTTCCTTCTAATGGACTCCGCCGCCCCCTCCTCAGGACCTCTTCTGGACAGGGATTCAGTCAGCAACCGATCAGCATGGCAGTCTGGAGCTCTTCTGCGTGTTCTGAGAGTCAGCTCGCAGCATGGACGCCTGTTCTTCGTGAAAGAATGCTCCGACTAATTAACTAATGCTATATTCTATTATACCCTTCTACGCCCATGTACCTCCCCTTAATGTTGCTAAAATATGGGACCACTACTTCTGATTGGACAGGGACAGGGTGTGGATTCTCGCACCATATCGATTTGGCCTAAATTGTAAAGCCTATTGTCTTTACGTTCCCTCCCCTTCAGATTAATACATTCACTTTATTTCCCACCCGTCTCATGACAAATGTTATACATTTTACAGGGGAAAAGTATCATTTTTGTCCTCCGGAAACATGAAGTACAGCATCTTCAGCCAATGGGTCATGGCCTTGGAAGACGTCCAAGTTGACTTCACTTGGCAGGCAAACAGGACACATGCGCAGAACCATCTGTCTCTCGAGTTTCAAGTCACCAACCCAGGCCCAATTTTACGAATTACTAAAAGTGCAAGAAGAAAATATTAAAATCACAAATAAAATGTTTCACTGTATACCCACTTTCCCTACTCTATTCCCAATTAATTATAATACTATCCTGCATTAGTAGCATTAAGAAAACGACAATTTAATAATGACATGAGAGCAAGCTTAAGCATGTGAAAACATTTAGCGGCCATTTTAGCGCACACTGCGCAGAAGCAGAAGTTTCCCACCAAGCAAAGAAAGACGTCACACCATGTGATCAGGTTGCGACATGCGCATTGAGGTTCCCGCGCTTTAGCGGACATTTTGGATTACAGACAAGCGTTATTCATTAGTAAAACACATAGGCAAGCTTCTGTCCCTCTTGTGTTTGTGAATGCAAAGGTTAGTATTTACAATACAAGTTTAATAAATTAATACTATGAGGAGGATTGCGTACAAGCAAGTTTCATTTTTGAAACCTTGCTCCATCAATTTCATCGCTTAAACCTTAGATTAGCTAATTAAGGTTAGACAATCTGTTACCATGTTTAGGTGTCGGACAGCAGGCTCTGGGGACTGGTAACCAGTGTCAGAGTGCTCAGAGTCAAAATTTGCAGATACAACCAGCACAGTTGAAGCAATAATTCTTGAAAGACCACTCTAAATTATGCTCTTTCTCACAAAACTCCTTTTTCTTCCTCTATTTCTTTGTTCATTCTCAATAGTGATACACAGAACATGACATGGGATTTAACAATTGAAGTGGGGCAGATAGAAATGAGTGGGGTAGTTATCACGGGCCTTCGTGAGTGACGGCCCATGATGAATACAATGACTGGCAGCAACACAGGTGAGTGGGCAGAGCCACCATAGGGAGCTGGATGTCTTCAACCTGCAATTGTAACAATGTAAGTCATCAACTTGGGACTGATTAACAGACATAGCAGAAATGAATAAAATAATGCCAGTTAAACACAGAACGAAAGCGTGCAGCAGAGAGAGACCCATTCGTTTTTAGTAAAATACGAGGGAATGAGGGAATTCTGGTTCTCCTAAATCTCTCTGCTTCTTCGACACCACAGCCCACTCAATTTTGCCGCAGAGATTAAAAATGTAACCATTGGAGGACCCGTTCTAAAATAGATCACTTCCTTCTCTGAAGATCTCAATCAGTAATAATGCTACAATTCATCTCTTCAAAAACCCTATTTACTGGGAAGTTCCGCAGGGATCCATCCTTTCCCTTCTCTTCTTAAATTATATGAATATCCTTTCGCTCATCTAATATTAGAGTCTGACATCAAAATATATTTTAAATGGATGACACACAGCTTTTGTTCAGAATAGCAACTATCGTGGCAGATGCAACGATGGAAATCCTTTGGGTCCTCATCTTGACCCTAAAATTGGACGACTAATCATTTTCTGGGACTAAACCCCCATAAAAAACTAAATTTTGCCAGTCTTTAAAAAAACCTCAAGCTGGAAGTGCACTTTGTGGACATCATCCTTAGGCAAAATTTCCCCAGCCAGATGCAACTGTTCGTAATCTGGGCATCAGTTATTTTTGGAGCATCACATATCCGCAGCTTCTAAATCATGCTTTTTCCACTTAAAAATCGTGAAGTTCAAACACCCATTTCTTTCTTTTAGCCATAAAGTAATGATCGCTAATGCCTATATCAAATCCAAATTAGACTATGACAGTGCTATCTATTATGGTTTACCACAAAAATCAATTGAAAATTCAATCCATTCCAAATTAAATTGTCAGGGT
Organism: Calotriton arnoldi; assembly: GCA_963921515.1. NCBI lineage: Eukaryota > Metazoa > Chordata > Amphibia > Caudata > Salamandridae > Calotriton > Calotriton arnoldi. The sequence goes on along the minus strand of CAWUFW010002337.1, from coordinate 231,627 downwards.
ACTTTTCAGTCTAAAGAAAATCAATTGTCTACAAAGTTACAGATAATAGTTACTCTGTCTACCAGCCCGAAAGTGGATGCATTTCAAAGTAGCATGTATCCTACACAAATGCTGCTGCGGATCATACACATCATGCCCCATCTTAATTTAACAGAAAATGTCAAAGCACTTTCCTCCCTGATCCTTGACATCCAAATACTGGCCAACGAGGCATAATTCACTGTCTATAGAAATGTGAATGATGGGGCAGATGACGCTTAATCACTTTTGGTCCAAGACTGTGTGGAATTCCTTACTGCTGCAACTAGGAGGTGAGCCTTACTAAAGTTGAGAAAACAACTAAAAACTAGGCCTGGATGTATTTCATTAATATTGGCACTTATAAAATAACTTGAAAAGTCATTTTTTACCTCAGCGGACAGTTTGGGTACATTTTGAGCGCTAAACAAACCTTTTATAAAAAAATATATATTTATTTATTTTATTGGTTTACAAAAATTATAAGAAATGTTTTCCACCCATTTAGTCCATCTGGATTTTTAATTTTTACGGATCAGTTTTTGGGAATTTTACTGTGGTTAAGTCTCGCTACCTGAGTCTCACTCACTCAGAGTAATTGGATTGAGCATGCTAACCGCCATTGTCTGCCTTATATAAGTCTCCTGCTACACAGCAAGGGTAAGGGCCACTGTGCTGGTTACACATGAACATGTATGCACATGCGTGTGCCCACTTGGGTGTGCTGAGCGTCTGAGACTCCCATCATGCGCAGCCCAGTATTTGTGCACAGGTAGCCTGGTGCGTACAGGACTCTGCAAGGATTGGTACTGACCTGGGTAAGCCTTATAATATGAGTGTCCATTTATAATAGATCTGTGGTGCTTACTGGAAAATCTGTGGTGCTTTTACTGTACTATACATATAGGAAAAATCTGCCCTAAAGTACAGTTTTGCTCCAGTAAGGCCTACGGGATTCAGCAAGGTATCAAACTGGGGTGAAACGATCACAGAAGTTTGAATTTACAGACCCCAACACACTACATCCACATCATATGGGACTTCAAGATTTAACATCTTTTCCTATTTTAGCTCATAATCACATTCCAGGCCAGATTGGGCCAAGTTAATTACTTTGCTCTCCAGCAGAGGGAACAAAGGTGTTCCTGAACAAAATAAGCATTGTCAGTGATTTAACACAGTTCCTGTGAGAGGTAAGGGGAATGGGGTAAATGTGCATCTGATAGTTAGCTTGTCGCACTGCACCTGGACTGGGGCAGCCTGTGCCCACTATACCAAAGAAGGAAGACATGACCTCTGGAGCCAACAGAAAAGGGACTCACCTTAGAAGTTTTGGTGGGAAGGGATCACACATCAGCTAAGGTCGGAGCTGAGGCCCTCAAAGGAGTTCTTTCCAGAGAAAACTTGAGTGATCCATTTTGGATTGTTGCAGAATGTTATGCAAGAGGGTTAGGATAGGGGTTTAGGGATGATGTGGCATTATAGGATTGGTGAAGGGTGCCTGGCACCTGAAACCTTCTACCCACACTTAAAAAACCCTGCTCAAGGGAGAGACAGTTGAGAAGACCTTAAGCTGGGAGGCAACAACAGCAGAAAAGTTAATCAGCTGTAAAGAGAAGCCACCTGATACCCTGCAAAATGGACAAAGAACTTTGACTCCAAGTTACCCCTAGGACTAGAATGGGTTTCTCCAGGACCAGTGGCACTACCCCCCTAGAACCTCCTAAGGACCAGTGAAGGAAAAGACCTAGTCACCAAAGTCCCCCTCACATGCCCTACAAGGCACTGAGGCCTTAGGATGAAGGTCAGGAGAGGCTTCTACTGGCTGCTCGTGGAGTGGCTGTGCAAGATGCTCTGAAGCTCTGAGGCCTGAGGAGGAAGGTCAGGAGAGTGTTCTGCTGGCTGGTCATGGAGTGGCTGTGCAAGATTCTCCCACCAGCAGGAGAAGAACACCAGGAGTCAAGCAAATGAGAAGGCTAGGACAGGGAGCCAGAAAATGCATCTCACTGACAAATATGTTCCATTAGAGGCCAGGAGGCCTGGTGAAAATATTCCTGGTGACTAGACATGGCCACCAGGAGCAAAACAAGCCCAGGATGAAGAAGATTAGCCCAACGAGTCCAGACATATGCCACTTTGAAGATTTGCCTGGTTTGAAAATGAAACAAAGGAGCGCATTGTGCTCTGTCATACTCTTAAGCATTTTACCTGTGAAGGCCAAGTCCCCAGGGGTAGACACATCTTTTTTTCTTAATTCATCCATGGGGAGAGGAGTGTGTGTGAGGATTCCCTCCCTGCACTGACTTCTGGCCCCATGTACCCCATCTCCAAGGGCTGCAGAGAGGAAAACCAACCCAGGGACTCCCAGGGCAGCTGTGCATTGTGGCTGGGTGTGTTGCCCACCCCCGTATAAAGAGGTGGACGAGTCATGCTGTCTTTCTGCTGCCCTACCCATGCTCCTTGCGGGTGGGGACCACTGAGCAGCTCTGGCCATGGGCGGGAGACAGAAGTAAAGGCTGCCCCAACTGGCAGGAGCAAAAGAGAATGGTGTATGGTGCTGGTTCCCGCACCACCCTGGGAAGCACGAAGGGGGCTGACTTGGGTCAAGGAGCCTTAGGGTTCCCTCCGTGCCGTCCTACTTTTCAAGAGGCTCCAGTTGCCACTGGTGGGTCCGGGTCACCCAAAACAGGTGAAAAAAAGGAGAAAGAAACACCACAGTGTGAAAATGTCAAAGTAATATGAGTGAAGCAAGGTAGCTCATTAAAAATTCAGTGCTTCCAGCTAGGACCACCCCCATAATGCTCAGCTATGTAGGTTAAAAACCTATGGACTTCTTTGGTGCCCGAGGAGAGTCAGGAGCACCAACAACAACTAGTGGAGAGTGTTTGAAGGGAGCATGAGGTTTTAAGAAAGTCTCCTGGGGCCTCATAGGGATAACCTTGGGAGAGGTTTCCTTCATTTTAAGCATTTCAGAGCTGGTTCCTTAGGCTCTTGAGCTCAGGAGTGAGGGCCCACTATGTAGTTGGTGTTATGTCTTCAACTTGTTGTCTAGAGGAGGTGAAGAAAGACTTAGACACACATGTTGTTTCATTTCAAATGGTTTATTGACAATATAGTGATTGAACAATACACATCTCCCATTATAATTACCCCTTTTGACTGGTTGAATTGATTCCAGTGATTTACATAATAATGCCCATAGAAATATAACATGTGGCTGATTCTATTAATGTGGTGACACAATAAAAAAGTCAGTAGGCCTGCCTTATATATACTGACACCCCTTACAATGTGTTATATTTGACAAAGCTTAACCTGTGGTTATTATAAATGCTGTAGTGACTCTTTGACAAACCCAGTAGGCCTACCTTATTTAATATGACACCTCCTTTTATAGTGGTGTTGCATAGGTATAGGTGGGAGGCATTGTGATTATGGGGTTCAGGGCCCACTAGGGTTGTAATGTGACGTGTCACCAAAGATATTTTCATCTACATGATTATATATTTGTAATTTAATGTGCAGTATTTAGTAGTGTGTGTAATAAAAGTATGTTTCCATTTAAAAGAAAATGTACTGACTGGACATTAATTTATTGAGCGTTGTTATGTGCCAGCAATTTGGGATTGCTATCCCACACCACCTCCAGTGAGTAGGCCTTGGACTGCTTCACTTCGCTACCCTCAGAGAGATCAGTGATACTATGGGCTACTTTGTTTCCAGAAATAAGACAATTGTGGACCTAATACTTGTGAAGATCCCACATCATTCACAAGTAATAACTCAATTTGTTACAGAAAGGTATTACCACCTGGAGTGAGGTTACTGTACATACAATATCAATTTCTTTTGCCTGTCCTAAAGACTTGTCGCTGTGCTTAGTCCAGCGCTTACTCGTTTTAGTTTTTGGATTTTGTCTTCCTTTGTCTTCAATCTTAGCTTCTTCATACGCCCTTGGAAGTTGGAATCTTTATTTTGTTTTTGCTGAATTAAATAAATTCAGTGCAGTTCTTTGAAAAATGTTTTTGTTGGCCAACACCACTATACTTGTTCCGTTTTTTAGTTTATTTTTTTCATGTAATTTGTTTGTTGCTGATCATCTAGAGTTTGTGTTGGGGACAGTGAAGACATGTCCATGTGAGATTAAGGGATAATGGGTAACTCTGACTGGTGGGGGCCTCATTTTCCTTGTGTTTTTGTTAATTTTGTCCAGATTTGTCTTAATGCTTTAGTGGATTATACTTTTTGTAGTCTAGTCTGGTGTAAGGTTTGCATGCATTTGTAATGTATTTTCCACATTCTCACTGCTTCTGTGCTAAAGATATTTTATATTATTTTAGAGGATCATGGATGCCCTTGTATTCATGTCAATTTATTTTTCACTTGCATGTGCTAGTTGATAGCTTAGGTCAGGGTAGTGCCAGAGGTCCAGGCCCATGTAGTCATATATTTTCCTTTGTTTGTCCCTATGTTCTAGCTCACCATTTTGTTTGTGTGTAAATATGAGAGATGGTTGATTCATTGTCTTCAAATTTTAAAATTATTTTGCAGGCGAAATTGTTGCTTTGCGCTGTTTGTGTTTGGGCATGTTAAAGATTATTTTCCTCTTTTCTCACTGTTCCAATTTTGATGTGCTGTTATATTTTTTATCTTTGCTGAATTTTCTTTTACATTATTGTTGCTACTTTACTGTTGTTGTACTAAGGCCCACGCAGAGGCCCAGTCACAATTGCGGTGCAAATTCGTGCAAACCATTCCCTGCGATATTTCAGGTTTTTGTTGGTGGAGGGGGAGGAAGGGGATCCAGCCAGGGTAAGGCAGCCATGCTCTCTGCTTTCCATGCCTCCTTCTTTGCTGGCCAAGTGGCGACCACCATTTGGTACAGCCTGTTTTGTTTTGGTCTTGTTTTATTTATTAAAATCAGATCTATTTTTATAACATGGTGTGGAATCTTTTTGTGTGGTGTTTTCCCTGTTTTGCTGTTTGAAGTGTTGCACACATACTTTACAAATTGCCTCTAAAGTTAAGCCTGACTGCTCTGTGCAAAGCTACAAGAAGGTGAGCACAGGTTGATTTACGGTCCGTCTGCTAAGATTGTAGTTGCTGCCTGACTTGGGCTCACACCCTAGTCAACCAACAACCCAATTTCTAGCAAGGAGGAAATGGGGAGGTGAAATGTAAGAAGGTGAAGGAGAGGTTGATAATGCCACAGTAAGAAAAAAGGTGGGGGGAAAAAGCAAAGAAGACAGCAGAAGAAAGGCTCAGGAAACAGAGGGGAATATAAAAGGCATCACAAGGAAGTATGTGGTGTGTGCGGACACTAACTAAAGTAGATAAAATTGAATTTAGGATAATGCAAAGACTGGAAAATAAATTTTGGCAAACGGCCAGGCTACATATTATTATATGTGAGATTGTAATGTAAGCTCGAATGAGTGCAAATAAATAACTTTGCATGACTTACCGGCACCAGAGGGAATGCCTTCCAGCTTGGTGGTGGTAGAGGATGCCTTCTTCCTGGGCCATTCTTTGCTGTTCCTGAATAGAGGAAATAAAACTAAGACACTGATTATTATTAGTGCTTTCTTCAATTATTTTAAAGTGCATTTAATAATTTATATGCAAACAAATATATAGTGCTTCAGAAAGTCAACTCAAAATTCCATGCTTTAACCTCCATCCTAAAAACAGATACCCGTCATGAAAAAAAGTTATAACTACTTTCATGAGTTTTTTCCATTGGCAGACTAAAACAATGTTGTGCTGCTCCTCCCAGAGAAGGAGACTGTGCAGCAACAGGAGAGTCATGGAAGACCCCACCACCAGTGAGATCTTCCCTCTGTCCTCTCCACTTCCTACCCATCAACCAAAGCCTAAGTATACCTGGCTCCATCGCTAACAGGTGGCATCCTTGTTGACCTCCAATAAACATGGATTTGTGGAGCACATTTCTTAAATAAATAATATGTATAAATGTTTTTTTTAGTGACAGAACTAAATTCCAGGATGCGTACTAAGGATCTAGTGCTCAAGGCCGTAAGAAAGGTTCCCAGATAACCATAACGCGTCAGTGTTTCTGTCCAGCTCTGATGAGTGAACTATGCACTCTATATAAAGCACTAAATCCTGAGTGCTTGGCATCTTGGACTTTGTCTATCACAAAATATGTATACAGTCCACTTACATCAGTACATTTACACCTGCCCTCACACATATGTGTATTAAACACGTCATTCACACATATTCATATAAAATAAAACACTTAAACCTACCTGTGATTTAAATAATGCCTCCTGCAAATTAATAAATATAAAATTTAAAAAAAGTAAAAATCATTTACTTGTCTCACCCACCTCAATGCCAAACAGGTCAAGTAGGTCCTGGTCCCATTCTATGAAGTCAACCAAGCGGTGCATGGACTGCTGTAGGGTGTGGGGGACCTCGGTGTCTTCCTCAATGAAGGATCTAAGGGCTGTACCCCTGACACCTGCTGCTAAAATGAGGGGGATGTGGCACTGTGCAGAAAACACCAACACAGCCACGTCCTCTCATGGAACACCCTTGCATCAAGTTCATGAGCTTTCTGCAGCCCCATGTGGCCCAGTGCCTGCCCCTGCCACAACTGGGGTGAGAGAAAGAAGATGACAAAAAACGCAAAACAGAGATAGATGGGATGAAATGAAAAGTAAAGCAGAGTGTAGAGAAACTATACGTGAAAAAAAACTTTTGAAAAACGGGAGAGGTCGGCAGTAAATGATGGGATGGTGCTGGATGTTATGGGGAATACGAAGGCATACAGCTAGGCAGGCGAGAGGTGAATTCAGAGTACCACTTCCTAATCAAAATGGCCGCATGCAGGGGGCGTGGTTTCGGCGCCGGTCAAGATGGCCGCCTGACGGAGGAGCTCCGCAGCATCGGGACCTTCCGTGACTTGCTGGTGCGTTGTTTCGCACTCACAGATGTCGGAATGATCATCTACTGCAATCGGAACATGGCAGGAGTTTGGTGAGCGGTTTTTCAATGAAAGCGCGTCGCGCTTTCTCTGCCTTTTTGCCGCCGAAAGATTCTCCTCAGCGCGTCCGCCATTTTAATTCTATGCCGATAATGGTGATAAAGCGCGCACGTCAGACGACCATTTACTGACTTTCTAGCGCTTTATAAATGGTTGCAACTGCCTATATATGGAGTGCCAAAATAGGAAACACGCATTTTTTGTGAAGATATGGGGTTGCCATCACCTCGACTAACTTGCTCATCTTGAGAGGTTCATCCTCTTAACTCTCCTACCCTGTCAGCTGATTTCAAGGGGGTATACAGCGTTCTAGACTGATTAACACGTCAGGTGCCAGTCTTTGTCTCAAATTTAAAAACGTTATCTCTATATGCCTTTCAGCTGACTTGCTTTTCACTGCATAATTGTCGTTTGGTTACGGTTATTTCTTTCTTTTTTGCTATCTGCAACATACTCACCTATATTGACGCTTGGCCTGCTTTCTATATCTTGTGGGACATTTGGCCAGTACTGTTGCTAAGCTATATCTAGCAGTTCTTCTGGGTGGAATCTCCTATATGGGAAAACTACGCACTCCAAAGTTTGTTTTTGTTCCCAAGGGACCCACCACATCTAAGAATACGTCGTCCTCACCAGTGTTAAATCCTTCTCTTGTTCTTGAGACGATGGCTGGTGCTGCTCCTGCTCGCAATTCCTCAATGACACTTACAGCAAATAAATCCTCCTCTCCTCCTGTAACTACTAAGCGATTAAAACATGATCCTCCCTCTCCTGACAAAGAGACATCTTCTATTTCTATGGAAATACTGCTGGAAGAAATTTGCGCTTTGCGTCCATTTGTGGAGGAAACGAACAGTAAAATGCAGCTTCTAGAGGAAAAGTGGTCTACCATGGAAGGCAGAATTTCCACAGTGGAACAGCAGATTACAGGGGTCCAGGGAAATTCTCAAAGGCTTTCCTCTTTGGAAAAGGAGGTTCGGAGACTTCAGCAACACACTGAGGATTTGGAAAATCGGAACAGGAGAAATAATCTACGTATTTACGGATTACCTGAGGTTTTGGAGGAAGATGACCCAGTTTCTTTTTTTACCTCATTTTTGCCAAAGCTCTTGGACATGTCTCCTTCCACCTCTCTCAGTATTCAACGAGCCCATAGATTGGGCCCTCGTCCTTCAACGTCTACCTCTTCTGTCAGGCCAAGAGGAGTCATTATTCTCTTTCTGAAATTTACGGACTTACTCTCAGTTCTTTCAGCGGCCAGAGCCAGGCGACAAATCTCTTGGCTTGGGCAGAGGGTTTTTCTCTCTCAAGATGTCTCTAATGCTACGGCGGCCAGAAGAAAGGAATTCCTTAATCTTCGCCCACCACTCCGCTCTCTTGGAGCGAGATATGGTCTTTTCCACCCGTGTGTTTTTAAGGTGACTTTTCAAAATAGAACTTGGTCCTTTGAAGATCCTGCGGAACTTAGGAATTTCATCCAATCTCAAGCTACCAGTTCCATGGATACAGCGGCCTCCTCTTCTAAGGGATGATATGTAATGCAACTGTATTGGTTTTGATTTTTTCTCACCTGTACAGCTTATAAGTATCTATCTATCACTTTATATGCTTGTCTAGGTTTGCAACTTTCTAAGATATCGGTTTTAGTTGTAATTTGGTGGTTGTTATTCTATTACTGCTAATTTATGGTTAAATATTTCGTGTTCATCTTCTCATATCTTTTATGTGTGTAATTTTTCAATTACTTATGAGGTTGGTCTTATTTTCTTCCCTTTTCCCTACAGGGTTTCTCTGTTATTCTCAAATCGTCCGATTCATCTTCGTATTTTGTCTTGTCCTGATGTGGTTTGGTCTCTTCGGTCTCGGGTGTCTCATCTTCTCGTGTGCCACCACTCCCCAGTATCTTTTCCATTTTTCTTCCCCTCAGGTATATTTTATCAGTCATCCTTTTGGATATGTACTGTCTCCTCTTGATTCTCTCTTTTCCTTACTTTCTTCTTCTCCCCTTTCTGTTTTCTTATTTTACATTCTTTCCTTCTCTTCCAATTGATCTTCCATTTCTCTCTTTTTGTTTCTCTCCGTCAATACTATTCACCTTTTGTTTCATTGTATTTGTCAACACGTATTTTGTTCTCTGTACGTTCAATTCTTTTTTAATTTTAATTTCTATACGCTTATTTTCTTTCATTTCTCCTTCTTTCTACTCTCTAGCTTCATTTCTATTTTTCTTGTACTTCGTTATTTCGTATGCTCAATTTTATATTTATATTGCTTTACATTTTGATTCATTCTGTTGTATATATGATGCTAATATATTTCATTCAGAGTTATAACATGGAATGTAAAGGGTGTTAATAATCCTATAAAGAGGCAGAGAATTCTCTCACATTTGGCCTCCTATAATCCGGATTTGGTTCTATTACAGGAAACACATTTGTCTGAGGCTGAAGCTCTTAAACTTAAGCGTAACTGGGTTGGTTCAGTTTTTGTTTCTCCTACAAACACAAAGAAAAATGGAGTTGTTATTTTGTCTCATAAGAAATTGAAATGTTCTGTGGTAACACAGGATATTGATTCTGATGGTAGGTGGATTTTGGTCAAACTATTAGTTAATAATATCCCATTTACTGTTTTTAATTTATACGGCCCCACTCAACCTGATCCCACTTTTTGGCCCTCTATTACAGATAAGTTTTTTCAACATAAGGATGAATTTTTCATACTTGGAGGCGACTGCAATCAAGTTATGGATCCTTTTGTGGACCGTAAGTCCCAAGTACGATTTATACCCCACAAAACCCATAAACAATTTCTCAATACTATCACACAAACTCACCTTGTTGATGCCTGGAGATTATGCAACCCAGACCAATCAGAATTCTCCTTTTTCTCCCCTCCACACGGTTCCCTTTCCCGGATTGACTATATATTTCTATCTAAACCCTTAGCCCAGAACCTTGTTTACTCCTCGATCGAGCCCATTTTGATTTCGGATCATGCTCTGGTGGTTGTCGAATTTGATTTGCTCCCCCTCCACTCTAAATCTTCCAGATGGAGATTCAATAACTATCTCTTACAGGATCCAGTTTTTTCTTCCTCCTTCACTTCTTTTGCTGAAGAATTCTTCTCTTTTAATGATGATCCCTCTATTTCCCCAGTTTCAGTGTGGGATAGCTTCAAAGCTACTGCTCGAGGTTTTATTATAGACTATGTTTCTAAGAAAAAGAAACAGAGCTCTCTTAAATATAAAGCTCTGCTGTCCTCCATAAGGCACTTGGAACATCAGTTCTATACTTCCTCCTCCGATTCCACCTTACAGGAACTTATCCGAGCAAAGATGGAGTTTAATAAAATCTTTACTGATAATGCATCCTTTACCTTACTCCGTAGTAGTGCACGATATTATGGGGGCCGGAATAAGGTTGGCTCACTTCTTGCTAACTATTTAAAATCTAGAAAAGAAAGAACATTGATTGACTCAATTCAAACATTGGAGGGTACACTCCTTTTCAAAGATAAGGATATGTTAGCTGAGTTCACTAAATTTTTTAGTAATCTATACACGCCCGAATCATCTTCATCTGCTCCACTCATTGATGAATATCTTAGCAATATTCCTCCCTCCCCCTCTGCGGATTTGGATTTCGCTTCTTTAGATATAGACCCGTCACTCCAGGAAATCTCCTCGTCTCTAAATTCTCTGAAGAAAAATAAATCTCCTGGTCCTGACGATTTTTCTGTAGAATTTTATCTTCATTTTTCCAATTTGCTATTACCACGACTTCTCAAGCTCTTTCAACACTTTTCTTCGTCTGGTGCCGCAAGTGGTACTTTTCTAGAGGCTACTATTTGTCTTATTCACAAAGATGGTAAAGACCCCAAATTCTGCAAAAATTACCGCCCCATCTCCCTGATAAACGTTGATTATAAGATTTTTGCCAAATTGTTAGCATTGCGACTTGAAACATTTCTTCCTCATTTAATAGGTCCAGAACAATGTGGATTTGTCAAAGGTAGGTTAACCTCGGATAACTCTCGTTTATTTTTTAACGTTCTAAATAAGGCTTCTACGTTATCTTATCCTCTTGCAGCGGTATCCATTGACGCAGAGAAGGCCTTTGACAGGGTTGACTGGTCCTTTCTGTTTAAATCTCTTTGTTGGCATGGTTTCGGTCCTAAGTTCATTTCTTTGATCTCCCTCCTTTATTCTGCCCCCTATGCGTCCGTTATCGTTAATGGACAAGTCTCACAGCATTTTTCACTTCATCGAGGGGTTAGGCAGGGTTGTCCGTTATCTCCTCTTTTATTTATTCTATTTCTTGAACCTTTTCTTTCTCGCATTCGTCATAACTCTTCTATTTCGGGATTCCCGTATGGAGAGAATCATTTGAAATTATCAGCCTACGCCGACGATATTTTATTTTTTATCTCCAACCCAGACTCTTCAATCCCCTCATTACTACAAGAAATCTCTGACTTTTCAGCGGTTTCAGGTTATAAAATTAATTCTGATAAGACAGAGGTTTTACCAATTACTAAATTTTGTCTTAAACAACAATTTGACTCTACCGGTTTTCATTGGAACAATGTTAAAATCAAGTACCTGGGTATTTGGTTTTCCAAATCTATCATGGATTCGGTTAATATAAACATGAATGCTGCTCTAGATCGTATTTCCAAACTTTTTTCTTCCTGGAACCCTCTTTTCCTGTCTTGGTGGGGACGTCTAGACTCCATTAAGATGATGATTACTCCAATTCTGCTTTATTACTTTTCCATGATTCCAATTCGTATTCCCGTCACCTTTTTAAAAAAAATAGATTCTCTTCTTTCCAAATTTCTGTGGAAAGGCAAAAGCCTAGAATTTCTCTATTTCATCTTAGAAAACCGAAACTTGTGGGCGGAGTAAATTTTCCGGATTTTCGGATTTACCACAAGGCCTTTTGTTTAAAACAAGCCTCTTATTGGCTTCTTCCGGAATCCTCCCCTTTACTCCCTTATGGGTTGGCATAGAACGCAGTCTTCTTGCCCCTTTCTCGTTGACGGAAACTCTTCTTTTTACTGCTAGGACAGCGATCACATCCCTTCCGCTTTTTAAACATACCTGCTCACTACTAATTCCTCTCTTTCAACCAAAAATATTATCCAGGAGTGCCTTTATACATTCTCCTCTTTGGCATAACCGGCTTATCACCATTAATAATAGACCTTTGTACTGGTCCACATGGAAAATCAAAGGCATCAGTTGGGTCAAGGACTTATTTGATGGAACTTCTCCCTGTTCCTTTCCTGTTTTTCAAGCTACATTTGGCTGTCCTTGCTCTTTCTTATACAAGTTCTCCATTCTTATGGAAAATATTCTCAGTATTTTCTACTCTCTCCCTTCTGATGACTCTTTAACTACACAGAACTCACTTCGTAAACTTTTGATTTCACATCCAAGAGCTTCCTTGATTTATAAATCTTTTTACGTCATAAATCAGGAACGCCTTAAGACCAAGATAGAACTAGCGTGGGAATCAGACTTAGATTGTCAGTGGAGTATTGATATGTGGAATAAAATCTGGGCTCGATCGCTGAAGATCTCGAGGTCTGCCTCCAATACCCAGTCCATGTTTTTTCTATATCATAGATTATACTTTACTCCCACTTGTATAGCTAAGTTTACACACACAGATGATAAGAAATGTTGGTCCTGTGACTCTCCCTCAGCAGATCTCTCACACCTCCTTTTTTCCTGCCCCCCAGTTGCATCCTTTTGGAAACAAGTATGGGCTCGACTATCCGTCATTTTTAAGATTTACATTCCCATGTCCCCTCCTCTTCTCCTTATGGGGAGTTTATCGGATTCCATCACTTTATCCTCCTATGAAAAAGGATTGTTTGATCTTATGGTAGCTTTAGCTTTTCAACAAATTACATTCAATTGGAAATGCTTGACCAAACTTTCAATTAAGTCATGGTGGAACACTGTATGCCAATATCATAGATTGGATGTTGCTTATGCCTCCCAATGCAAACCCAATGTAAATAGAAACGTATTTTGGTTACCATTGACTGCTTATTTGAATAAGTTATCCATCAATACTGTCTCTCATTATCGTTCTGAAAATTTCCAACCCCCTTGAATTTCTTTCTCTTTAATCTCTCATTCTTTACCCTTTAATATTTGGTAATGTTTATATTCAATATTTATTCTGCTTAACATAGTTTAAGGTTTTTGAGCGTAATTTTTTCATTTGTATTTTCATTTGTATCTCTGTATGTATTTTCTTTCCCCCTTTCTTCCCACCTTCTTCCTCCTCCCTGATTCATCTCTAAATTATAAATAGCTTTCTACTCTGTTTTATGATGCCTACACTACTTTGTTTTTAAGTGATTCTCCATATTGTTCTACTTTAGGCCTCTGTTGTATCGTTCCAATATTTATGATTCAATAAAGCTTATTAAACACAAAAAAAAAAAATGGCCGCATGCATATGTCACTCGTCACACCGTTTCACACTATTTCTTTAATGCAAAATGCAACTTTGCATACATTTTTGCGCAAGATTTAGAGATCTGCATTTCACTCTATTACCAATAATTGTTTTCAGGAATTTCATGCAATTTTGCTTGTGGTAATTACTTTAATTTCACTTATGAATACTAAAAAACTGTCGGTTCACCCAAGAAGTCTCATTGTTATTCCGTACAAGCCTTTCTCAGTAGCACTCAATAAATGAAATAAATAAGGCAGCAGGCAGAGCCCTAAATCACATTAAAGACAGCTCCAGCAGGCACAGAAAAAATTCAACACACAGAGCCACTTTGCCACATCAATTCGAGCCCTAGATAGGCACAGTATTTAAATAAGGACCTCCAATTACCTCAGATAAGAAAGCAAAGTCATGCAAATGCAGGTGAAAACTGGAAAGATGCCAGGTCAGAAAAGAACAAATAGGCTAAGTCCTACTGAGGAGATTGGCAGGAGGTGTTTTTCAAAACCTGGCCCTCAGTCACCTTGAGGCATCAAAGGGCATGAAGGGCACAGGCAGTCCCCAGATGGCACAGATCTCTGCAACCTCCCCCTCTGCCAATGCTAGGACTACATAACTCAGTAGAAATACAACATATCTGGAGCAAGATGGCAGTTGCCTAGAACGCTGCACTAGCCATCTCGCTTGTCTCCGGTGAACTGTGATTTTTTTCGGCCGCTCAGAAGGGCGCATCTACGGATTAACTTACCGACGTGCTGGCCGAGGATTCCTGGGAATGCAACGTCTTCCCCTCCGTGGGATACTTGCATTGTTGAAAGTCCTCGCCCACTCCAGGGGCTCACGGCGAGTGGCGCTGCGATTCCTGTTGGGGTTGCTGTGCGGGGCAACTCAAGGCAGCCGTGAGCACACGCCGTGGTGCATGGATCTACATCACACAATGCCGCCCCGGATGAACAAACAACAAGCGGCCAAGGAGCGGAAAGAGCCTGTGGTCCCCCCGGCCCGTAAGACCGCAGAGCTGGGGAAGGGAAAGGACGGCGGAGACGCTGCTGCTAAACCGAAAATAAAAGCTGGCGCTAATGCAGAGCACGCTCCAGGAAGTGCTAGGACTCCAAAGAGCTTCCGGGGCATGAGCGGTATACACCTCCAGGCTGAGCCCAAACAACTGGTGATTCCCTCAATCTTTGGTGGACTTCCTCGGCGCACAGTCCGGCTGGGCTGGGTGAAGAGGATAAAGTGGAAAAAGCTGAGACCCGGTCTATGGCAGATCCGGATGTAAGTACTGGCAATGCGGCAGAAGTGGGGGCTGAGATGGGGGCTGTTACTGGAATAACGATGTCAGGACATGAGGGGCTGATAGAGGAGGGTGGATTGGGCGCTTGAGGTGATATCTCCTCTCCGCTCCCAGAACTATCGCTAACCCAGATAATTCCCCCTAGTGCACATGATATGCAGGAAACAGACTCTAATGCACCCTAGGATGGTATTGACGCCAAAAGTTTAAACTCAACTGACTATGGGGATACATTTTTCTCATTACCAGATAGCTCAGATGGCTCTAATTTTACAGAGGATCTCTCTAATGATGGGGATTCTGAGAGCTCTGAGAGCACAACTTCGGCCGGAGACAAACCCCCTAGCACACAAAAAAGGCCGATTCAAAAGAAGAAAAAGCAAAAATGACTCTGCCATCAACAATAGACCCACACCGGCGGGACCAACAGCTCAGCTAGCTTGGGACTGCTCAGCAATGCAACAGGCGTATGACGAGAAGAGACAAAGTGCCAAACAGAGTCTGTTGATGCTTTGCAGACGAGAGTGGATGGCCACGATGCCCAGCTTGTAGATGTACAGTGGAAGCTCGAGGATTTCGAAAACCGCCAGCGACGGAACAGCCTGCGGTTTCTAGGGATACCAGAGAACACTGAAGGCAATGACGCTAGAGCCAATATCATTAGGCTGCTTAGAGGTGCCTGCCCGGAGCTTTCTAACTGGAATCTTGATTGGAAGTACGGCGGGCACACAGATTTCCTTTTTACGGAAGGCCGGACATGGAGGTCAAGATGAGAAGCCGAGGGCGATATTAGTTTTTTTTAAAAACTTTCTGTTGCGCCAGGCTATTTTTGAAAAAGCGAGACCTAATGCTAGATGCTCTTTTGACGGCTACTCATTTTTTGTAAGACCTGATTTTTGTCACGCAATGGTCGAGAGGAGATGGCGTCTACGGCAGATGTTCTCTCCACTGCAAGAGGTAGGGTGTCAGGTTTTTTTGCTTAACCCAACAAGGCTGAAAGTCATCTTTAATGGCAGAACCCGGTCTTTTGCATCAGAGATAAAAGCCCAAGAATTCCTGAACGAGATTCGCCATGGTTGGAAGGACCCCGAAGAGGGAAACAATGGTTGAAGACGTGATGAAAGATATAATAGAAAATGTGCAGCCATTCTGGCATTCTACGCTCCGTGCCTCATCCAGACTGGGACTTGTGACCTGAATCCTGGGATATTGTATTAGACTTTTTTTTTTTTTTGGTGGGGGTATCTCTCCTTAGTTGTTTTTTGCTCTCTCTTCTCTGCTTTTTTTTCGTTAAAAACCTTTTGTGGATCTGCTCTTTTGCGGCCCTTCTCTTATATCTGTGTTTCGCTTTTTCTCACCGGAGTAGGAGTGGGATGGCGGTGGGTACCTTAGCGGGAGCCATCATCAGGGTCTTAGTGGACCCGCCGCTCCATTTAAGGGATGGGGTTGGGGGGAGGGAGGTAGGTGGGGGGGCAGGCAGACAAAGCTCAAGGTAAGGGCTGGCTGAAATTAAGGATGCTGGGTGCTGTCTTTCTTTCTCTATTTTTTGGGTGCACCAATTTGGTGAGAAAGTTTGGTCAAGGGCTATTGCTGGCTTTCTCTGATACTTGGATTAAATTAATAAAATTCGCATTGCCTCTATTAATATATGTGGACTCAATGATAGCTGAAAAAGACAAAGGGTTGCTTTTGACTTAAAGATGTTAAAACCCGATAAAGTATGCCTTCAAGAAACTCATATTGAGAAATCCGGGAGACACTTACTTAATGGGTTGGGCTATCAGTTGATACGTAGCACTACGCAGGGAACCCGCACCAAGGGGGTTGCAATTCTCTCTAAAAAGACCATCTGTGAATTTCCCCATGCTCGCGCTGATGCTTTGGGCCGCTGGGTTATCTTAGAGTGCCACTTTGGCTCGGATTTATTTACATTGTGCTCTATTTACAGCCCGGTTTTAGATGATCCAGCATTGTTAAAATGTTTGAATAGTGAGCTGGCTTCTTGGCCTTTACCTCTAATAGTCTGCGGGGATTTCAACATTAATCTACCCCATATTTCAGTTGGATCTGGGGTCAGGAGTTATGTAGGTGGAAAACCTAAAGTATTTCATGCGCTTGTCGATTCACAAAATAGTCATGGTCTGACTGATGTGTGGAAGGAGACGATGAAGGCTGATCCTGGCTATACATACTTTTCAGCTCCTCATAAGGCGCATGCTAGACGCGATTATTTTTTTATCTCGAAGAGCCTGATTAAGCATGTACATATATTTAAATTTCCGAGGGTCATGTCAGACCACAACCCTCTCATTCTGGAATTACAGATGACCCAGCTCCCGAAAGCTGAGCGCTCATGGTCCTTCGAAAGGGCTCTCTTGTTAGATCCTCAATATGTGAGTCACATTCAGGCTTGGATCCCCCAGTTTTTTTTAGATAATCGGGTTAGTGCTAACATTAGTGCTGTCTGTGATACATTCAAAGCATGTCTCAGGGGAGAGACTCTGAGATTTAGTATTAGGCGTCGAAAACAGGAGAAAATGGTACTGGAGGGATTGTATTCTGACTTGAACAACACTGAAGTAAAATAGGTTAATAAAATCTCCTCTGGGGATGAGACTGGTATGGCCCTTATTGAGCTGGCAAACGCCAGAGCTAGAATCTCAGATATCTTGGTCAAAAAAGCTGCAGATAGGTATCTGGTCTGGCGGGAGAAAGCGTACGAATATAACGAAAAAGTTGACCAAAATCTCGCATTTAGGGCAGGAGTAATAACTGTGGGTGAACAAATTAGGGAGATAAGAGACCCATTGCTTGGGGAAAAAACAGACACGGCTGAGATTAGGGCGGCATTTCAACGGTTTTACCAGCGATTATATTCTGAGGCTGGGGAAGCTCCTAACAACATGGGGGAATACCTCTCAGCTTCTTTTGAGATGATCCTCGAAGAATCCGGTAGACAGGAAATGGATCAACCTATATTAGTAAAAGAGGTAGAAGCAGCGATTAAGAGCTTAACATCTGGTAAAGCCACGGGTATGGATTTCATCCCCGGAGAAGTCTATAAAATATTCGCCGGGGTAATTAAAGGCCACTTAGTGGAACTGATGCAGGAAGTGCAGAAAGGAAATACCCCCCGGATAGCTGGGCGACAGCAAGGATTGCAGTCTTTTAAAAAAGAATAAGCCAGCTAAAGAACTAGGCTCATATCGCCCTATTACACTTATCAACTCCGATTCCAAGATCTATGCAAAAATTCTAGCCTTGCGGCTTGCTACGGTTATTAGCCGTATTACAGCCTCTGTCCAGCATGGCTTTATCCCAGGTAAGTGGACGACTGATCATATCCGGCGAGTTATTACCCTATTTGTCAAGGAAGCAGGCATTCAGGGGCCAGCCTTAAGTTGGATATGCTCCTTCTTGGAGGATCGTTTCCAGGCAGTTCGCCTGGCCCAGTTTATGGCTCCTAAACAAAGAATCACGTGTGGGGTGCCACAGGGCTCTTCGCTCTCCCCACTTTTATTCAACTTATACCTCCTTCCTTTGATCAGGTCGTTGAAGGAAAAAAAAATGGTTACTTTCAACTATGCTGATGATTTACAGCTGCTCTTCACCATTGATAAGTCACCCCAGTCAGTCTCGGTTTTTCAGTCAACCATGCATTTCATCAGTCACTGGATGGACAGAAATCATCTAAAACTAAACCCTGGAAAGACTGAACTAATTTTGACAGGTGGCAGCCAGAAATTCTGGGGCCCCCATTATTGGCCAGGAGAACTAGGACCCCCTCCCACCCCTTCTTCATCTGCCAAGAGCCTCGGAGTCATAATATCTAATGACCTGTCTCTAAAAACGCATGTGGGATTTGTTATCTCTTCCTGTGCCTACCAGCTGCGTAAAATCAGAAAGATAAGTAGGTTGCTGACCCAAGCTGCGCTGATACAGGTTGTAATGGCTATGGTTTTATCGCGCCTAGATTACTCTAACGCAATCTATCTTGGATTACCAGCTGGTCTTATGAAACGGCTGCAGATAGTCCAGAACCAGGCGGCTAGACTGATCTACCGGCAACCTAGGTGGCATCATGCCTCCCCCCTTTTGAGGGAACTGCACTGGCTCCCCATGACCCAACGCTGTGTATTTAAGATCGGTTGCCTGGTATTCAAGTCACTGCATGGTCAGGGTCCTGGATTCATAGACAGTCTTATTTCCAGGGACTCTCCCTCACGGAACCTTCGCTCGGCCCACCTCCAGCTACTGTCAACACCTACTTTTAAGTTAAAACGACAAGGAGGAGCCAGGTTTGCAACTCTGGCCCCTAAGTTATGGAATTCTATCCCTCTGGAAATCAGGTCCACTACTGATCTACTGAATTTCAGGAAATTGCTTAAAACTTGGTTGTACACTCAGGCTTACAATTGATCTGTTAAACCTTCCGGCACTTTCTAGACTCAGCGCCAAGAAACCAACCGGTGAACGAGCGCTTTATAAAACATTATTAACATAACATAACATTTGATGCGGCAGGAGTCACTAAGGATCCTATGGCGCTAGTCTTACTAGACGCCGAAAAGGCGTTTGATCGGGTCTCCTGGCCGTATCTTTGGGAGGTGATGGCTCGGAAAGGGGTTGGACGAGGATTTATTAAATTGTAAAAGCTCTCTATAATAAACCTAGGGCTAGGATTTCTGTAATGGGCGGGATATCGGATGAAATAACTATAGAGCGAGGCACTAGGCAAGGCTGTCCTTGCTCCCTACTCCTGTTTGCTATCTATATTGATCCTCTGATAAGACAAATTCAGTGTAATCAGGCAGTTCAACCAATTGGGTCATCGGGGGGGGGAAACAAAGATATTGGCGTATGCTGATGATCTAGCCATCGTTACACCGGATCCTAGTAGTGCTTTTGCTGAGATTGAAAGGGAAGCCAGGAGATTTGGCCAATTTTCTGGCTACCTTTTAAATAGTGAGAAAACTCAGATAATTATCAATAGAGATGACTTATTGACTGATAGGCGGGTTACTCAAGAAGCCACATATTTGGGGGTAATCATTAAAGCAGAGGTGGGGGAAATCGTGGAAGCTAATCTGACCCCTCTCATTTCCAAGGCGAAATTAGATTTCTTGAGATGGAACAATCTGAGACTATCGGTGATTGGGTGGACTAATCTGGTTAAAATGAGTTTTCTACCTAAGGTTTTATATCTCTTTCGGGCCATCCCGCTCGAAATAGGTAACAACTGGTTTAAACTAATTGACCGGATAGTGACTCAGTTCCTATGGGCATATGCCAGATCCAGGAGAGTGTTGAAATTCCTGACTCTCCCAAAAGAACGAGGAGGAATGGCTGTGCCCAATTTTAAATTGTACTATTGGGCTGCTGCCTTACAACAACTAGCCTTCCTCTTAGATATAAAGGGGGAAGATACAGAACAAGGGGAGGATTCCCCGTCTATATATGAGCTTATATTGGGGGAAACAGGTAGGGGCTGCCTCTTTCAACAGTTAGAATTTGGATATTACAAAAAAGTGTGATTTAAGGTTTTAACAGCAGCCTATCGCATATGGGGAGCAGTGCGCAAAAGAATAGGCCTTGGGAGATTTAATTTTTATACCCTGATTTGTAGCAATCCATTACTCCCGGAGATTTTCCAAGACGCAGCTATGGGTAGGTGGGTGAGACATGGAGTCCGAACGCTGGGGGATTTTTTGAGCATGAATCAATTAAATCTTTTGTTGATATTCAAAAAGAATTCAATCTGGGTCATAAAGATTTCTTTACATTTTTACAGGTTCGAGATTTTCTATTGAAGAAAGGGGGTGGGACGAGGAGATTTGAACAAATAGAAGTTATGGAACCGGCTAAAAAGGATAATACTAGGATATGGGCCTTTTTTAAAGCTCTAAATGGAACAATGCAGGATGATCTGGCGAAACACTCAAAAAGATGGAAGGATAAGATCCAAGCCAACCCAGAAGACTTATTAAGGTCCCTGATGGATGCTCAGAGGTTCTTAATCTCAGCTTGTTTACAGGCCCAACAGTATAAAACCTCTTTTAACCTATATTTAACTCCTGGGAAAATAGCTAAATGGGGGAGAATTAATGGGACAAGATGCCCTAGGTGTAAAGAAACTGCTGTGAACTTAGCTCATATGCTGGATACTTGCCCTATGCTAATGAATTTGAAAGCTGAGATGAATGATTTTTTGGCTGGAAAATTGGGGATCAATATTTCTTTAACCTCCCAATGGATTTTGCTGGGGGTGGATGATGAAATTCCTGGATCTAATGTTCAGCCCTTTATGTTTGTGGTTATGGCTGTTTACCGGATCTGCTTAACTACAGCCTGGCTGGATCCCTTTCCCCCGTGTTTCAGCAATGGTATGCGCGCTTATTATCAACTTTTCATTTGGAAAGGGCTATCTAGTCCCATAAAAACAAGAAGACAAGGGAAAAAATTATGAGTATGGTCTCCCCTATGTAATGTGGAAACTATCTGATGTTTTATTTCCTCCTCTCTGTGGCTCTTTGTGTATGGGTATGGTATGTAAGAATTTCGGTGTACATGTAGGTATTTTTTCTGTATTTCTTTATTTAAACTTGGCTTCCTGTAATCGGATGGACGAAATGAATTATGTATAGGGAAAATGTCTGCTGGGGAGGTGGTTGGGAGGGGGTTATTGGTATTAAGTGCAAAAATCAATAAAAACATTAAAAAAAAAAAGGAATACAACACATCTGCGAATGTAATTCCCTCTTCTTGAGGCTACAGTATAAAGGCAAGCAAGAAGTAGCCCTAGACACAAATTCCCAGCATTCACCAAAGTTGAGGAACCAGCTTTCCGTGGCGTGGTATCACCCCCTTACTTTGCTGAACTCATTTTTGTTGGCATTAGGACTTTGTGTTCTTTACCCCTGCTAACTAGTGCGACAGTGCTTGTGCTCTCACCTTACAACATGGTAATATTGGCTTACATCTGATTGGCACATTCAATTTACTTATATGTCCCTTATAAAGGGTATCAGATGTACTCAGGGCCTGTAAAATAAATGCTACTAGTGGGCAGAAGTTTAAACTGCCATTTCAATCTCACAATATAAACTTTTTGCCATGCTTAAACCTTCGTATTTAATACTCATAAGTCACGCATAAGGTAGGCCCTAAAGGCTCAAAGGGCAGGGTGCATGGTATTTCAAAAGTAGGACATGTGTACTTTAGTTTTACATGTCCTTACAGTGAAATACTCCGAAAGTTGTTTGGCACTGTTGTAAGGCCTATCGTTCTCATAGACTAACTTTGGGTTACCTCATTACATTTAATAAGTGCTAATGCCAGGTTGGTAGCAGACACACATATGCTGTTCACACTCAAATGAATTGCAATCTAAAAGACCTTTTAATGGTGAAGTTGGATTACAATTTGGAAAATTACACTTTTAGAAAGTTCAAATTTCTTTGCCCAAACCAACTGTGCCTTTCTGCCAGTGTCCTGGGTCACCTGACAGTGAATGGCGCTGCTATTGGGGTTTGTGTATTACTTCCACGCTTCAGAACAATTAAGGTCCAGTGGCAGCTTCCATAGGGAGTGCTGCGGGGCGGTGGGGAGGGGCAGGGTGGGGGGTAGTAAACTCGGACATACAACAGAATGGAGGAAAGTAATTAAAGAAAGAAATAAAACTATTTACCATGCGCGCGCTGCATCGCCAACTCGGCCCCTATGTCCCCCTCCCCCCGGGTCCTGGACCATTGTCTGGCATCTGTGCAAACTCCTCCTCAAAAAAAGGTGAAAATCCTGAAATTTTGGCAGCTTGTGACTCCAATGCAACCTCTTGGGCTGAGAATCAACCACTCTCGTTGACTTCCAACACGAACCTCTAGTGGGACCTGCTCTTCACGGGGAGACCGACCGCCCGCGGTGGCTGCCAAAATGAGACCTAGACTTCCCACTGACAGCGACCACCCTTCATGATCCACCAACGCAAAGTTCCAGTGATGACCAGAATTTTGTGCTACAGCAACATACATCTGCGACACTCATCCTGCTTTTTGCTCGAATAAGCTCCTTTCCATGGCCCCCTCCAATGAGAATGTAACTCTTTACGCCGGATTTGAGAAAGTAATTTCTCAGTGGGACTAAGCTTGTTGCTGTATCTGACCTGCGCTCCATCACGGTCGTCCTGAACTTGTGACATTCCCTGGCCAGATAACCAGCCAGATAACAGTAAGTGGCTCTTGGTGCTTCTTGTCACTATTTTTATCTAACAATTTAAAAATTAATATTTCCGGCTTTACTCATCGGATTTTTGTTGTTCTAGTATCATTGTATTCATTAGAATGTGCTCTATCTTTTTACATTGGTTTGGGATGTATCTTATGTTGTGTTTTCACTTTATTACTGTTTGTGTGTTGCATAAATACTTTAGACATTACCTCTAAGTTAAGACTGACTGCTTTGTGCCAAGCTACCAAAGGGTTAAGGACATGATTAGTTACGGAATTTTGTGGTCCACCCTGTCAGGGATTGGGTTTATTCCTCAAATGGGGCTTCCACTCCTCTCAACTAATGGCCCAAGTAATTACAGAGTCCTGCCCTGTACCATGAAATCAGTATGCACACACAATGGCTGGTAGTTGAACGTGTAATTATTTATAATACACTGTCTATAAATCATGTGCATTAGAATGAGGAGATGTGGCTATCGGTCAGAGCTGACAACTTTGGAACTGGAGAACCAGGTTTAAGTCCTTTTTATATTTAATGTGGTGCTCATGTCGAGCACTCCAGTGCCCTTGAGCCAAGTTCATGCAAAATAAAACTGCAAAAAAAAAGATTGTAAGCTTTGGAACAGAAATGTCCCTCACATGGTGATGGACATGCACCCTTGCTCTAAGTGCCCCAACAATGATGATGTCCGGATCCTTGATGCTGGTTTTTGAAATCATGGGTGAACATGAACCGTGCGGGTGCTCTATGACATTGGCCTGTCTAACTGATTGCATTCTTTTTAGCACTACCGTCACAGTGGTGAAAGGCTACTGCCTTTGCCAGGAGTTAAGCGGCATGAGCATGGTAGTGGCAGCATACCGTGCAGTGATCAGTAGGAGAGAAAAGGTCTTTTTTACATGTGTCACTGGAGTGAGGCCTACAGGCTCACTCATTTAAAGTTCAGCTGCTCTCACCCTTGACTTACATCGGTTTGGTGTGCAGTGCTGTGTAGTGCATGTGTGTTATACATGTGCTGGGTGTATGTGTGCCTGTGTATTGTACAATACAGGGATGGTGCAGTGCTGTGCAGTATGTGTGTGTTATATGCATGTGAAGTGTGCATGTGTGCCGGTGAATGGTACAATCCATGGAAGATTCTGTGTTCCATTTTGGGAGTCTCAGAGCTAACTGGAGGAACATGAGGAGGTAGAAGTATTCTTGCAGACAGATTTGTGGATTACTGCATTACTGATAGCTGGGTGGGACACATTGGCGGAAGGGAGAGCCAGACTCTTCAGTACACTTCAGAGGGCGCTCTTTGATTCAAAGAGAGGTCATTAGGAAGAGGCCTGGGCATATCTCAGGGAGGAGATGGCCTTGATAGGAGAATCATAAAGAGTAGGACTGAGGCCTTTGGGTAACCATTTGATGCATATATCACTGTGGCTGCCATCCAGGTGTGAACCTCCCGTCACTCCCATGGTCTGTGTTGTGGGGCTATCAGATTTAGAGTCACTCGTACTGTGACAGACTGCTTCAGGGAGGAAGGGCAGGGCAGAGGCGAGAGCACTTCAAAAGGAAGCATACCCCTAACATAAACTTCAAAGACAAAAGGCCTGATTTAGATATCTGCAGACGGGTTACTCCATCACAACGGATAACCTGTCCACTGAAAAGTAAATCACATAGGATATAATGGGATTTATATTTTGATGGATGGGTTGTCCGTCACCGTTGTGACGGAGTAACCCATTCGTCATGGTCTAAATCAGGCACTCGGACTCTAAATCACATTTGGTGTTTGGAAATGAACTATACGAAGGGGAGCGCGAGTACTCCAAAATTGTCAACTGTCAAGCAGCAAGTTGGGCTCTGTAAGGAGAGGAGAAGCTCTGAAAGACTTCTGCCTGTGACCAGGATTGGAGACGAAGGCCAGTCTCCTAGTTAGGGGTGAAGGGACATCACCTAGGGATTACAAGACCACCTGCTCCTGAAGCCTGGAGCACCAGTGCCAGTCTGCTTGCAAAGATCAGTGTGTCCTGTGAGGAAGAGGAGTGTACAGGAGGGAGTGAGATCCACCAATCGGATCATTGCCTGCACGGAGGGAAACATCATCAACCCCTGTATGCCGAAAGAGGGCTGCCATGAAGTGAGCTGTGACTGATGCTGCACCGATCAGGTCATCACCTGAGTGCAGGTTAAGTCTGAGACCCAGTATGCCCAATGGAGCCACAGTGAAGAGTGCTGATGTGGTGATCAGGCCATAGCCCATAGCCCATAGCCCATATGTAGAGCTAAGTCAGCAACCCCGTATGCCAGGTGTGGCCACTGTAAAGATTTCTGCCATGCTGATTGGGCCATACCTGTGTACAGAGTGGAGTCGGTGACCCTGTATGCCTGAGGGGGCCACCAGAACAAGGCAAGGAGCGTGGTCTGGTTGAGACCACCATCAAGAGGAGGAGGCTGCTTTTCTGACCCAGAAAGGCCCAAGCGCTGACTGAGGAGCAGTTACAGGAGCATCCCAACCCCCCCAGCTGTGAGGAAGATCCCAAGGGACTTATCAGGCATCAGAGGAGTATCGAGGACTCCCCACTGCCTCTGCAGGACCGCATGTGAGGAACTTGAGGACAGGCGACTTCTGCCCCTCCTGGGCTCCATGTGTGAAACTTACCAGAGACAGCCACTGTAGTTTCACTTCAGTGCCAGTGAAGGGGGCATGCTCAAAGGCTCCAATTGCTCCTATCCTGCTGGTTTCAGGTAAGACTGATTTGCGGGCCATACGGCCTGGCGGAACTTGCCTGCCATATAATGCTTTGCCGCTGGAACACTTTTTACTTTAATAAACAGTTGCAATAGGACTCCCGAGACTCTGACTACTAGTGGGGTTCAATCTTTATGTCGCCTATAGAGAATGGGGAATAACCACTAAATCTAGTGTGAAGGGAGTAGGACTCAGGGACCCATCTATAAAACAGTAGAGCCCTGACCTCTGTGCACTGTGTGTATTGTTTGTGAATGTCGAATTTTATTCAGTGTTCAAATATAAATACTTTTTTTTTTAAATAAAAGCAATTATTTGACTGTATAGTCAATTATTGCTGCTGATGAACATATTTTGAGTTGTGAGCCTGTATTTACCCCCCACCCCCAGTGTCTAACTCTCCACCGAGAAGCCTTGGTTTTCTCGACCCACGCTACCACTGAGAGTCAAGTGCTAAAGGGCTACTTGGCCCAGTTGCTCAGGATCCATAGTAGATCGGGCCCCTGGACATGAGGAGTAAAAGAACTCAACCCCAATGGTAGCGAGCAGTAGGTCCTGCTTGTCAGAATGAGGTTCTGACAGTAAGTGTTATAAACAATCATGCAAACTAGGAATGTTTTACATATGCTCCAATCATATTTCATCACACATCTCTGTCCCATTAGTTTCACCTAATGTTGTACCCAGCATGCTTGGATAAGTCCTAACTTATATGCTAAGGCTTTCAGTGTCCATCCCCCCTATGTACCTTATTGTGCTTTCAGGTCTAAGGTGGAACTTAATGGTTCAGCAATCCCTCCAGCAATTAGTCAGTGTGTTTACCCCACCCCTTACCAATATCTTACATAATTCTTCTAGGATGATGTTTATTGGAGCGATAAGAGGGTGGCTCACGCTCTCCTCCTGCATCACTACAAGGGATATTTGAAAAATGCTTCTTGGTCATGTGTATGCAGAAACGTATTGATTCATTCCTTCTTTTTTCCTACTGGACGAACACATAGGTCATCTCAGTTGCCACATTTGCAAAAAATAGGTGCACTAGAGAATGGACATTTTCCTTTTTGTTAGCATGATTAAAGAAAAAATATGGAAATCCAAGCACATATTTATTAGCTGTAAGAACAAAACAACAAGTTAGCTTAACCTGCTATCTAGACCTTTACCTTGCACCAGGCATGTACTCTTTCTGAGCTCTGCATTTAAATGTAAAGCTGTCAGACCTGAATTGCATGCAACATATGAAAATACACATTTTAGCTTTACCACACATGTGAAAACCCTCTGCTACAGTCACATTCTATCTGCACTGCTTGTAGTGCAGACTCCAGGCTTACACCTGTGCTGCACATATCAGCTCTCTGGAGGTCCATGTGCTGCACTGCTTATGGTGGCCAGGTGGGAGGTGGACTCCTTTTCCTGTCAGAGCTTGCCTTTCCTGTTGCTAAAAATGCTACTGACTGAAACAGCAAACACCAAATGGGTGTGCCCTGGACTGACCTAAAATAAGATTGAAATGGTAATTGTACCATACTCTTGTAGTACTCCTGACTTACTCATAAATTTAAGGAGTACTCCAGGCCTACTCCGGATTTACTACTGAAATTTAGAAGAATTACAAGAGGAAGTCACTGCAAACTTTGTAAACGGGCCCTATGTGTGCTGTGCCGTGGGCTGATCCAAAATGTGAATGACACTTCAAGCCAGCAATGGCTGAAGGAGGCTTATCTAAAGCACATTTCTCTCTATATGACATAGTTTTATATATTATTAGCTAGATAAGCTTTAGAGAGACAGCTGGAGCTGTCTAAGCAAGATAAAGCTATGGGTAGCAGCTGCTGCCACTCCCGACCCCTAATTGAGCAATATTTAACCAAAAATAATGGTAGCTCCTTTGGGGATCCTCAACAGGTGCACATCTCTGGCTTCATAATGGTGTTGTTTTCTATCCTGTGCCATGCACAAAGGGTCTGTTTCAGTGGCGGCTCCTCTGCTAAGGCAGAGGAGTGTTGCCCCACTGCTTTTAAGCAGCATAAATAAAGGAAAAATAAAATGATAATAACTTAAAGTGATTAGCATTTTATTTTTTCCTCGTTGTGGCAGCTTTGTGGGCAGGGCCGGCCTGCTCTGCTGACAGAGGAGAGGAGGAGTGGTTTGCACTCCCTAGGTGCGCATCAATGTTTGGCC
Organism: Calotriton arnoldi; assembly: GCA_963921515.1. Lineage (NCBI taxonomy): Eukaryota > Metazoa > Chordata > Amphibia > Caudata > Salamandridae > Calotriton > Calotriton arnoldi. The sequence continues at coordinate 203,668 of CAWUFW010002337.1, read as the reverse complement.
GGCCTTCTAGGGCCGGCCAAACAGTCAGGCGCACTTTGCATGTTCTTGGAGAACATGCCCAGGAACCCAAGTCCCCATCTGATCGCCGAACCACGGCGCTCAGACCAATCACAAGGCTGCATTGCTCAGGGGAGCCCGGGTGCTTCCTGTGTGCTCTGTTCCTGTTCCAGGAGATACGACTGTGGAGAGATAAGTGAGACGCGACGAGGAGGTAATTTTTTTTTCCCTTTACCCCATCTCTCCCGGCCCTCCGACCCTTGATCTGTTCCAGCCGCCACTGTGTGCGCTTCTTTTTAGCATCTTCAATGCATGCATTAATGTGAAAAATCACTGAACAAGTACACGTTTTGCTGACAGCAGTGCTCCGAAACACGGGGCAGCAATGTCCCCTTTGTGTTTCCAGACGGAAATGTCCCCTTTGTGTTTCCGGGCTCTGCTGTCAGTGAAACCTGGTTAAACTCTGAGATATTTCAACTGAATGTATGTGTTGAAGATGCCAAGCGCAAGGACCCATTCTGCATCGGCGCAGCACAAAATAAGTCATCATGATAAGGGACACAGTGAACCTCAGCTTTATCAGCTTTAGCGGGGGTGAGGCTCTTGATGGGCCGCTTCTGTCTGCAACTGATACGACAAAAGCTCATCATTAATGCTTGATAAAGCGTCAATAGAAGAGTGGCAGGAGCACGGAAAAAGGACAGCTGGATAAATAGAACAGGGAAAGAAAGAAGGAACAATAGAAGGAAGGATGAAAAGATGGATGAATGAGAATAAGTGAGTGAAAGGATGATTGAATGATAGGTGGATGGGCAGGTTGAAGTATGGCAAAGTAAGGGGATGGGTGGATGAGTGTGTGTGAATGGATAGGTGGATGGACAGGTGAAAGAATGACAGAGTAAAGGGACAGATGGATAGGTCGACGGACAGTTTAAAGGATTGCATAGTAAAGGAATGGATGGATAAGTGGGTGAAAAGATGAGTGAACGGATGGATGGATGGCAGGGTGGGTGAATGGCATAGTGGATGGATGGCTGGATGGCAGAGTGGATGGGTGTATGGCAGAGTTAACAAATGGATGGATGGATGGATGGCAGAGTGAATGGATAAAGGCTGGATGGATGGGCGAGTGGATGGCACTGTGGGATGGGATGGCAGAGTGTATCGATGGATGGCAGAATGGATGGCTGGATGGCAGAGTGGATTGATGGATGGCAGAGTGGATAAATGGATGGATGGATGACACAGTGGGTGGGCGGATGAATGAATGGCAGAGTGGCTAGATGGATGGATTGAAGGATGATAGATGGATAGCAGAGTGGATGGATGGATGGGTGGGTGGCAGAGTGGATGGATGGATGGATGGCAGAGTGTAGGGATGGATGGATGGGTGGGTGGATGGATGGATGGGCGGATGAATGAATGGCAGAGTGGCTAGATGGATGGATCGAAGGATGATAGATGGCTAGCAGAGTGGATGAATGGATGGGTGGGTGGCAGAGTGGATGGATGGATGGCAGAGTGTAGGGATGGATGGATGGATGGGTGGGTGGGTGGATGGATGGATGGATGGATGGATGGGTGGATGGATGGATGGGTGGCAGAGTGGATGGATGGATGGATGGCAGAGTGTAGGGATGGATGGGTGGGTGGGTGGATGGATGGATGGATGGATGGGTAGGTGGATGGGTGGGTGGCAGAGTGGATGGATGGATGGGTGGCAGAGTCGATAGATGGCAGATTGGATGTATGATTTGGTGAAATGGGTAAAGATTGAATGATGGATGAAAGAATGAATGAAAGACAATGTAATGGTGAAATAGTGGATATCAGCAGGTGGATGGAATGGTGCAAGAATTAATGGATAGATGAATGGATGGAAGAAGCAAAGAAGCTATAACAGCGAGGGTTCAGCTCACTTGCTTTGTTTGGTTGGTGGCATCACTGCTTTAGTTCAAAGTGGGGGCTATTTTAATTTTCTGGCTACTCCCTTGATCATGATTTGGCCCCTAATGCACAACTCAAGTTAATGCTGACGTCATCAGCACACTTGCGTGAAATGGTCTCCTCTATGTTGAGTGTTTTCTGTCCAGTACAGCTCCATTAATTTAAAAAAACTAATTTCGAAAGAGCTGAGCTCTCAAAAGCACGAAATGTAATCACTCAGATTTTCCATCTGCTTCTACATATTTCTTATTTTCTTTTATGATTCTGCATTTGACACCCCTGGTTTACCTTTCCACTTTCTCGCTAGGTGACGTTTAAAGAATGAGTCTGGATATTTTTGTCAGTTTGAATACATGTCACTGTAAATTTGTAATTTACATTCCCAGATGGCTTTACTGGTAGTAACTTGGCTGAATGGCGGCTGACCATAAACAGAGCAGGTTTTATGAGACTTCTTTTGCTCCATTGAAAAATACATGTTTTTAGAAGAGCTGCAGGGACTAAATCACTGGGACTCCGTTGTGGAAGAATCTTTGAAACTATGGTGAAGAGGGCTGACAGAGTGAAAAGCAAACATTCTTCCGAACCTCTGGCACAGCGCGTTCCACACAATATTGCTGAAAAACCTCATTCTTTGAAACTTGCCTGTGAAAAATAAGCTTAAACAAGCTATAATATTAGACAAGCTGGTGGGATGAAGAAATTGTATTAAAAAGAATGCGTACATGGTGAGGCAGGAAATGATACATGGTGTCTCTTTCCACATTCAACAAAGTATGCCACAGCGAGCCTGTGGCCTGTGACCAAACCACACTTACCATTGTAATCAAGAGGGCACTTCACAAACAAAAATTGTCAAACGGCAGTAAATTGTTTACCTGCATATTATGGGCAACGCACACAGTCTTTTTTGCCCTTAGTAAGTGTGCCTTATTTTGGAATTTGCATTGTCAATAGTTTTGGATTTTAACTGAAAGTAGGCATCCATTAATCTACCCACTGACTTATTATTGTATTGTCCCACTTACCCAACCACACTAAACCACACATACAAGCTTAACAAGCATATGCAAGTTAAATAAAAAGAATAAATGAGTAAAAGAAAACATGACCTAAAAAAGTGAGATCTATACATATGAAAAGTAATGCACACTGAAATTTCACATGGATATGCAGAAGTGTGTGTTCTCCGTAAATTGGCAAGTAGTGGCCAGGAACACGCAATGCATATTAATAAACATCCTTTGAGTAGTGACTTTGAGCATATTTGAACAAGCATTGGCAAAGCCAATAGGGGAGACCCATTGGCATTGTCAATATCTTTTAGCCATGTTGTACAGCTGCTGTGCAGCATGGCTGAAAGTTAGAAAAAAGTGCTATGACACATCATAGTGCTTGTTTTACTAGTGGGAAGGGCAAGACGACACTGGCGGGGTGGGGAGAGGAGGGTGTGGAATGGACTGGGCAAGCAACTCAATGCTGTAGGGAGGCAGGTCAGCAACATAATGAGGGAGGGTGATGGAGGAAGCAGCACAATGCAAGGGTGATGGGGCAAACACACAACACCAGAGGGGGCGGAGGAATGGGTCAAGCAACATAATGCAGGGCATGGGGCCAGCAACTCAATGCCGGAGGGGGCGGGGCCAACACGGACAGGAGGACTGTGGGAGGAGGGTGGCAGGAAGCAAGCAATACAATGGACAGAGGAAGGAGGGCAGGAGGGGGCAAGAAACATGGCAGACAGTGGGAGGGGGCAAGAAACAACAAGCAACACAAAGGACAGCAGGAGGAGGGAGGAAGGGAACAAGCAACATGCACTGCTATGAAGTGCTTCCACAATAAGGCAAAATTTGCAGCTCATGCAGGAATCACAACTCACCTGCTGAAGAGACTGCAAACCATACAGAACTCTGCGGCCGGACGCATCCTCAAACTCCCCAAATAGACCCACATCTCCCCACACCTCACGAAAACTTCACTGGCTCCCCATACAGAAGAGATGCCAATTCAAGTTGCTGATCCACACCTACAAGGCCCTGCACAAACAAGGACCAGCCTACATCAACCACCGCCCGAACTTCCACCAGACATCCAGACACCTGCGCTCTTCTTCCCTCTCCCTTGCACACACCCCCACATTCGGCAAAGCAACATTGGAGGACGCTCCCTCTCCTACCTCGTGGCAAAATCCTGGAACGACCTCCCTCCGCACCTCCAGACCTCCACATCTCTGCAAGGATTCCAGAAGACACTCAAGACTTGGCTGTTCAACTGAACCCACCTGAATCAGCAAGACCCTCAGCGCCTGAACACCCTCCCAGGTGATTAGCCATGCTTTTTAAATCCTGATTGATAGATTGATTGAAACCAACCAATGGTAAGTAATGGGTGGGTTCTAAGCCTCATGTAAATAAACACAAGATCTTGCAAGTGACAGCACATGCTCTGTCTCATGCTGGACTTAAAAATCATTAGGTGTTAGGGGGCACATTCTAAGTAACTCTGTATCTTCAGAAGTAATACCACACTTGGTAAAAACAATAATGCAAGGGGTGGTATTTACTGTGCAGCCCACTTATTCCATGTTACGAGATTCAGAATGTGGGATAATAGTGAAATTCCACATGTTTTTGCTGTTCTAAGCTTCAACAATCACAATGATTCAGTTTTTGCCTGTATACATTCTGTAGGATTCTCCTGATGATAACTTGAAGACTTCAACTGAATGAAGGCCAGTTATGTACATTCACTTACAACTTAATCAACTGCTGGTAATTCCGCGAGTGCAGCCTGCTTCACAAAACTCTGCACATTTTGCAGGACAACTGTTGGAAGAGATTTCATGTTACAGAAAGCTATTTATGTAAGGAGAAAGACATTTTAGAATTTATTATTTTGTAAATATGTGAGTTTTCTACTTATAGAAGTGTGTAGTGTATGCAATTGAGGACACTAAGATCATGCAAATTTAGTAAAACTGGAGAAAAACAAGCATTGATGTACATTCTGCATGCCATAATTTAAGTCTGATTTTGAGGTGTATGGAGTGAAGGGAATATCAGAGAAAATGTCATGCAAGCAATGCTGGAGATGGTTTAGCATGAGAGGAACAGGAAGATGTTGCTAAAGAGCATACGATGCACTATGGTGCCAATTTTTAGGAAATGCCCAATGCTATAACAAAGTTACCAAATACACCATCCTTACAAGGTCAGTGCTAAATCTGCTGACCCGGTATATTTCACCCAGGGATACAGATGAAACTTCGGGGGGAAATTAGAAATTACCAGGGGACTCAGACCAACAATTACCAGTTCACCAGATAATTCCTAGTTTCTGAGGGGAATCTCAGGGTTCCTCCTGTGATCCCCATTAAATTCATGCCCCAAATGTCAGCACCCGTTGTATCATTAATTCAGGGAGCGGGTTTAATGTGGCTTGCTCTGGGGTCCTCATAATGAGATCCTAAGCACGATACTAAAACATTTTCTATTTGGCCTTCATTGAAGTACTGTGCATGGAATACATGATATGTAACAGAATGTAAGAGAAAGCACGATCAACTATTTTTAAGTTAATCAAATACATTCATTAAAGCATGGGTAAACTCACAAAGGTAAAATCATGTACAACCTATTCCTAAATATCACTACTTAAGTCCTTGTTCCTAAAAATCACTACCTAAGTCATTCAAATACTTATTCCTTCACAGGTTCAGAATTTAGTGAAGAGGTAAATTTGGGCCATGGTTCAGGACAAGTACAATGGCGTCACTAGCATACATTTCAAGATTTTAGAACAGAAAAGTGAGAGATTTGGAAAATGAATTGGGGAAATGCAACTTCCCCATTGATTTGTATTAAAGTAGGGGGAATTTGAGGCAGGAGACAGCCAAAACAAAGTCATTTTTGGCTTAAAAAATCGTGAATCTCCCGCGGAAAAGGGTTTATTGGCATGAATGCACCATACACCCAACAGTGGGAAGCTGTGTGCCTTTGCCTTATTATCCAGGAAGAACCCACAAAGGCGTGAATCAGAGAGTATTTTGTTATCGTATAAATAATAGAGTTATAGGAAATTGTCATGAAATGCGAATTAGAGTCTTTCCAGTTGTCCATCAGGTTAAATATGTTCAAAACAACTGAACAAAATGGCAACGAAGGTAAAAGTCCACAACGGCTAATTATTATGAACTTTGCAGATGTGCAAGAATGGAACATACGATCTATGGCACTGCTTTTGCTCCTTGTATAAAAAGAAATTGAGCAAATGTATTGTCCCTAAAACTTCATTTATATTACATTTAAAATCAGCATTTACCTCATTTCCGATTACTTGAACATGAAAAAAGAGTGAATATAGTTTGGTTAATTTTGTTTCCCTCCGGTTCCAAACTCTCGGGCCCAAGTCACAAAAAAGTAGGAACATCACAGATGGAGATCTTCACCTCCACCTAAATGTATTTCTCCTAATTTTCCTATTCTCCAACATGCCCAGTGTTACACTTAGAAAGCTGATGCAGCTTTCCAGTCATATGCTTGGGTTGGTTAGGTGACTTTTACTACTGGATTCCATTCTGGATGTGCAGAGATCTCTATAGCAGAGGTGTCGGCCCAGGCAAAAAAGGATCTCCTGGGCAAGTGCACACTTTTTATCTCTGTGGGGAAACAAATTTCCTCCGCCCAAATCTCAGCAAATTGGGGGTTGGGGTGGGGGAGGGGAACGATACAATCCCTTTCTCATCCTGGAAGGATTGTTATGCCAGCCCTTGGCTGGAGATAATGTAACACCCTTACCACGGTGTAAAGGAGGAGGAGAGCAGTTTGTAAATGTCCACAGGCATGCAGGTTTGTGGGCATTCCATAACTCTCAAAGCAAACCTTGCCCTAGAATGTCCACTTCCCACCATATGAGTGGGATTTACAGTTGGAGAGATCTCCGCACTGGTAGCTGAGATAATCCCCCACTTTAAATGGGTTTATGCCTGAAGGGAATCAGTTCCTGAATTCATGGTAGGTGTAAAAGAAAAGGTCATTTCATTTATAAATGCACATCTACTACCAAATTAACCTTTGTGACTATGCCCCTTTTGTGTTCTATGGACTTTGCCCCATTCCTTAATATTTATCAGGAAATAGCACAACACAAAAGATAATATTCCCAACCTCTTCATCAGTGCAATGTTCATTCAATCTTGGCCCATCTGTTCCAATCAGAGAGCTGAATATCCAAGCATGCATCTAATCAATAGAAGTCAATGCAATTAACATGGACCGCACACAGATCTCTCTCTGTGACTAACAAGCTTCAATGAAGCCTTTTCCCGGTCATTTCCACCATCTAGCCAGCGTTTCTTAACCTTTTGTTGTCTGTGAACCCCCATTGAGTCATTATTGGAAGCTGGGGCCTCGTGGCCTAAGCACTTTCTATGATTTGAAACTCAAAACAATACACTAACCTACAGGAACAAGTATACACCGAACAAATTGTTAGATATTTAAATATATTGCTTACTTCACAATCAAATATAGAAAAAGTGTTCAAATTTCAAATTTTGCTTCTTAATTTTTATGCTTTTATTAAGAACAGTGTTCGGTCGCATCCTGATGAGGCGGTCAGGACTGCCGACCAGAGGTCGGGCGGTCCCAGGACCAAGTCGGTGTAGGTCGGAAGCAATTTTGCACGACATCGAAATCGGCCCCATAATTTAAATCACAAAAATACTGTAAAAATATATAATTTTACACTAATACCGAAAAATATATACAAAAATATTGTTTTTTAAGATATATATATATATATATATATATATATATATATATATATATATAGTTAAACATAGTAAACCTTAAATATATTGACATGTATCAGTAATATAGTGTAAATTATATATATTTAAATAATAAAAAAAATATTTGTAACTATATATTTACTGTTACAACTCCAGTCGGTGCAACAGTAGGGAAAACGTTGGACTCAGGGGGTGTAAAATTTACTATTTGCATTCCAGTCGGTGCAACAGTGGGAAAGTGTTGGACTCAGGAGAGGCAAAATGTACTATTCCCATTCCAGTCAGTGCAACAGTAAGGAAAGCCTTGGACTGTGGAGGGGTAACATTTACTATTCCCACTCCAGTCTGTGCAATAGTAGCGAAAGTACATCACTTCAAACACATACTTTATTTTAATACAAATATTAATTAAAAAAATTTATAAAACTATTAACTTAAAATTAAATATATACATTAAAAAAGTTAAACAATTAAAATAATTTAAAAATGTTTCAATAATTAATATAAGAAAATGTATTTATTTAATAACTATTTCATTACATTTCCACACTATAGTCCAACATACCTAGCAATGCATTTAACCTATATCTAAATATAAAATTATAATAATTACACAATTTACATAATGAATTAACAATTAATGAATTAATAATTAATAAATCATTTACAATTAATCAATTATTATTTAATTAACTTCCCACCTTGTACCCCTACAAACCCAAAATCCTGCACCTAAAATGTAAATTAAAAAATTTAAAATGATTTCACAATTTACATAATTAATTATCAAATAATTAATAGTAATGTAGCAATAATTAATAATGAATCAATTAGTATTTAACTAACTTCCCACCTTTTACCCCTACAAACCCAAAATGCAGCGCCTAAAACATACATTTAAAAATTATAATAATTGCACAATTTACATAATAAATTAACAATTAATTAATAATTTATCGATAATTCATCAATTAATATATAACTAACTTCCCACCGTATGCCCCTACAAACCCAACAGCCTCCATCTAAAATATAACTTAACAAATATTATTTACACAATTTACATACTTAATAATCAAATAAATAATTAAGATTATTAAAAAAAACGTAAAGTATTTATACTTAATTAACTTCCAACCCTGTACCCCTAAAAACCTCACAACCCACTACAACACTATAAATGACTATTTAAAAAAAAACTCAAAAAACTATGGTCCTCATTCTGCACCGACAGACCGTCGGTGTCGGCCCCACCAACATCCATTGAAGCGGTCTGACCGCCGTATTAAGGTCCGGTGGTCGGAGGCATCTAGGGGAGGGCTGACCACTGCTGTTCAGATGGGCTCAAGGGGCCCGTCGAGGCAGCGGTGGGACCATAATCCCTACAATTGGGACAGAGCCTGCTCAGGCACCGCCATAGGGATTACGATGTCCCTTTCTGTCTGCCTTTCTAAGGCCGTCTGACCGCCATAGAAAGGCAGACGAAAAGGGACTTTGGGGGCCCCTAGCAGGGCCCCCGTCTCCAATGGGCCCCCACAATGGAGCCTGGGGGGAACCTGTGGTGACCCCCAAACATCCATACACCGTGTGGCAGGCACCGCATGGGACCTGGCACAAGGTGCATGGATGTTTGAAAACATCAATTTTTCTATTGCAGCTTGTGCTGCAACCCTTTTCCGGCCACCGCACAAGCTGCATTGGAAGAATGGATGTTTCCGACCTCCCATAGGGCGGTCGCATCCTAATTCGACTAATAGTTTGGCGGATTCCATCCCACTACGGTCCGACCAACATCGTAATAGGTCCCTATATTTCTTACCTTAAAAAAACTATATTTTTGTATAGAACTCAATGATTGAGAGAAGTGGGACTGACGGATAGCTGGTGACACCTCCATGATGAGGAAGTTGACGACACATTTTATTCCACAGCAGATAAGTCATACACACATTTCAATTGGTTCCCGAGCACACCTCACTTAAGTGGATATATGTGCTATATATTTTGCAGACCATGTACCCATACGCATACAACTTCAACTAAACGCCATGCACAGGAGAACTGGTAGATGGAGGTTTAAATATTTTCTACTCAGAGACCCCATTATCAGAAAGGAAGTCACCCACACATTAGGGTACATCTAAAAAGCTAATGGCATGCCAAAAATGACTAGGGGGCGACCATGGAAGGCACTGAAGGCCATTATGTGGTGTCATTTAAGGACAGCAGTGTCTACCATGAAAACAAGAATAAAAGTAATTAGATCCAAGGTAGAGGCTCAAATTAAAGCTTTATAAAACTGGCATAAACTTACTATATCCAATAAGATATGGAGAAAGGTCCTGGCTTTGCATTCCCACGTCCGACCACTAGACTATGATAAAGCGGAACACGCCATGCTCCGCACCAAGCAACAATTCTACATAGCAGCAGCAAAGCAGGAAAACAGTTAGCAGCTCAACTAAAAGCAACACAGAGGGTGAGCTGGTAGACGAAGATGAATAAATAATCAAGGCATTTTGGGATTTCTATAATTCTTTAAATAGTAGAGCGGATACCAACCAAGGTGATGTAGACCAATACCTTACTGAGCATCGACAAAAGTCCATCCCCGCGGCTTGGAGAGAAACATCAGATGCACCCATAGAAACAGCAGAAGTAATATGTCCCATATATTGAAATCGGGTAGAGATCCTGGGCCCTCACAGTTTCACATGAGCATTTTATAAAACATTCCGCCCCCATATTTGCACCCACACCGGCCAAATTGAATTATGATTTTGTTAACATTGGAGAAAAGACTGATTCCATGGAGGAGACAGCTATAGTTCTCATACCAAAGCCCGGGAAGGATTGGGAGAACTGTGCACCACACAGGCCACTCTCGCTATTAAATATTGATGCCAAAATACTGGCATACGGGTTGGGGGGAATACCAAGACTTATAAGTGTGGAGCAATGAGGGTTATTCCCCAAAGACAATGTGGTGACAATACCAAAAAACTACTGCACATAGTGAAAATGCTCAAACAAGATGTAAGAACTTGCTATTCATGTCCCTAGCCACCAAAAAGGCGTTTGACAGATTAGGCTGGGAATGGATGAAATGAGTCCAACAAAATTAGGTTTTGGTGATTATTTATTAAATTGGGCACTGGAAGGCTATAAACCATCATGGGCAAGTATTAGAGTTAATGGGAAACTTCATCAACATTTCCCATTGAGCGGGCCCCAATGCTCGAACCTTTGGACAATGCCATATGAAGGATGGACAAAATTAAGGGAGCACAAGTGAGTGCAATGAATATAAGCTGACAGTATTTGTGGACCATATCATGGTCACAATCTGTGACCCAATTAATTCAATAGGGCCACTACTAGAAGAAATGGAGAAATCCCGGCACCTATTGGGATTTAGAATTAACATAGGAAAAAGTAAAGCACTTCTACTTCACACCTTCCAAAACCATACTCATGAACTAGGGAGAATCCCTCAACTTGCAGTTCTATCTAGGAATTAAGATTGTTCCTTCGATAGCTCAAATAATTACTAACAACTACTTCACTTTACCATGTCATGTACATTTGTAGAGTGAATTATCACCCGGGAGACTGTCCTGGAGCTGAGCAGGAGTCTAGTCAAACCTAGTGAATACTAAGATATATCAAATCAGACTTAGGGAAATGGAATCTCCAACACTTTTCCTGGCTAGGTATGATAGCCATTGTTAAGATGAATGTTCTTCCTAGGATGCTATACCTTTTCGGCATACTCATGAAACATAGGAACTGGGGTCTATATTCATCACCCAGAACATGAGCCACTTTAGAAGCATGTGATGCAGTATCAATTAAGAAAGGGCTTACATCATTTCCCTCTCACCTCTTACACCTATGTGTTTCAACCCAGCATTCCAGCCAGCCCTAGACAAATATGCATTCGCAAAGTGGATGGACAGAATCATTTCATGGTGGAGTCCTTCTATAAAAATGGTACTATTCAGGCCTTTGAAGACATATGAAGCCAATGTCAGCTTCAGGACATTGAGCAGTTTGCACCAGGCACACTCCATGGCAGGTTCCAAGTCAGCCATTGAATTCTACTCCCCACTTTGAGGGTGGGGGCATCCAGATTATTAACACCATTCAAGAAATGGTTTAAGGAAGTGCACACAAAGAAATGCATAGTGTCCAATATGTACACATTTTTACTTAACTTCCCCATTAAGACGAAGACACCTGCACGGACCAGGTGGGAAAAAGAACAGGGTAATTTTCATGTAGGATAAAGATTGGAATATTTTATACAATAATACACCATTTTGGTGAATATAAGAAAACCAGCTTAAACTATTACATTATTGGTGCAAAGCACCATAAAAACTGATGAAATCGGATAAGCGTAATGATGGTTTGTACTGGCGAAGATGTGGTGCACCAGGCACACTGATACACCTTCTCTGGCAGGGCCCAAACTAAAGAGATTCTGGGATCCGTTATTACAGTTTTGGAAAATGATCCTGCAGGATCACCCCCAAACCTTTTGCCTTTCTCCTCCACTTTTTCGTCCTCGTTTGTGCTGGTATTAGGACTCTGAGTACTTTACCACTGCTAACCAGTGCTAAAGTCTCTCCCCTAAACATGGTAATAATATTGGCTCATACCCAATTGGCATATTTCATGTACTTATAAGTCCCTAGTAAAGTGCACTACTTTACTAGGGACTGGGAGCACTACATGTACCCAGGGCCTGTAAAATAAATGCTACTAGTGTGCCTGCAGCACTGCTTGTGCCACCCACCTAAGTAGCTCCTCAACCAACCATGTCTCAGGCCTGCCATTGCAGAGCCTGTGTGTGCAGTTTACACTGCCATTTGGACCTGGCAAAAAAAGGTTTGCCAGGCTCAAACCTTCCTTTTTAATACATATAATACATATAAGTCACCACTAGGATAGGCTCCGGGCAGCCCAGAGGGCAGAATGCAATGTATTTAAAAAGCATGATATGTACTTTCAAGTTTAGCATGTCCTGGTAGTGAAAAACTCTTACAACCATTTTTCACTACTGCAAGGCCTATACATCCCATAGGATAACATTGGAATATTCTCATTACATTTTATAAGAGTTAGAAAGTTGGCATGTTCTTACTTTAGCCATTTGGTGCCTGCTGCCTGTCTTTCATTACATGTCTGGGGTGGGTGACAGCTGGGCTTTGTGTATTCCTCCTAGACAGCCACACACAATGGGAGCTTAGGTGTGAGTTGATGGGCCATCCTGGCAGGATGGGAGGGAGGAGCTGGACCCACACTCACTTACACCTGAATAGGCTTCCCCCTGGTGTAGTGAGTGTGGAGCCAGGGCAAGAACAGAGGACTTCTGTGCACTTCAAAGGCCTGTCTTTCAGGTCTCCTTCACTTCAAAGGCACCACTGGGTATAAGTACTGAACCTCAGACACAACCACTTCAGTACACCTCTGGACCTGAGAACACTCTGACAGGAAGAAGGACTTCTGTGCTGCTGAAAAGGAGATGCTCTCATGTACTGCAATCTTCCCCTAATAAATGAGAAACATTCAAAAATTAGTCCCCTGAAGCCTGTGTCCTTTAGCTGCAACAACTATAGATTATGGTCTACACTATTGAAAATGGAGAAGAGACTCAGGAAGTATACTACTGTTGCATCTCCATCCTTCAATGACCAGATTGGTGTCGGTCCCAGGACCTGAAAGAAATCCAGTGTGCCACAAGTCTAGAGTACTGACTTCCTCAATATAACAAGATAGTTGTTTGGACTCCAACTTCTCCAGCAGTTTCCCCAGAGCTAGCAGGGGGTTGATCAGTTGACAGTTCTAGTTCAAATTTTGACTCTGAGTTAGAATTAGCATTCCTTTAGCACAACACATTTCCCTGGATCCTGTGCACCTGAGAATGTGGACCAGAGCATGGGAAGTCTTTTGCATACACCACAAACTGTAATTCACCCTATCTTTTAAGCCTAAAATGAAAACAGCCAATTACAACACCTTTTCGGTCGCCTAATTAGCAAAGAGAACAGCATCCAACGACCTCCCCACAAACAAACTTAGCAAGATGAAAAATCAAGTCCCCCCCAAACCATTCCAACAAGCTAATAAAAAAGCATGTTCACGTTCACATTACACAACACGGCAGCACAGTCTGACATACAAGCTTTCTAACCTTTATATAATGCTCTTGTAACCCCTACAATAGTTCTCTTTCATATTAAATATTTCCCCCTGTGATCTTGCTTATTCATCTGCAGCTCAGGAAGCAGCAACATATCTATTGGCATCTAAAAGAGATAAAGTACCAAAAGCAGTGTTATATGTTAGTTTGTGCTACTTTGCGTCAATGGGGCGTAATATGTGTTAAAGTAGAATTCCTATTCAACCTTCCATGTATTTTGACTCAAAGCCCTATGCACTAAAAAAATGTTGACTGGACTTCGGACCAAAAATATAAATCTCCTTGAGTCAGGTGTAACTTTGAAGCAAAGTTTTCTTTTCTCCAATCTTTTTCAACATTTGTGATGTACTGTAAAGCACACATACAAACTTGGAAAGGTATTCAACTTTCCTGGTATAGTATTTTGAACTGGAAGGTTCCGCTTCTAGTACAAAACCTATGCTAGACATCACGCACACTCCCTAGCACTATTGTACAAGGCTGTCTGCATGGCACAAGGCAGCTAAAAGTGTGCAAGCGCATGGGAAGAGAGAAACAGCACCACATCCAAATAGATATAGCACTGTTCAGCTCAATCCCATTAACAAAACACAGTGCAGCAACTTTTGTACTGCTCTGCTTTGCATCAAATCTTACTAAATCGTGCGCAAACTGCTTATCACTATGCCCCTTAGAAACCAATGGATATTCTGTGATAACCACTATTTTATTGACCTCTCGCAGATCAATCACAAAACGATAAACATCATTAGTGGCATCAGAAGAACCCGAGGGTGCCGTTTTAAGGACCGGAAGAATATGACTATTACAAATGTTGCCAGACTTTTCCTCAACCACTCCCTTACGAATGAAATCCTGAATAATCTGGAGAAGGGCCCATTCTCCCGCCTGCGGTATTTTATACTGAGGAACGCAAGGCAAAATGGCATTGTCTTTGACTTGTATAGAAACTAGTGATATATGCAATAGACCCACATCAGTATCACCAGTGGCCCATAACGTGGGTGGTACCTGATCAAACTCAGCTGGAAGGGGCCTATCTTGGGACAGACACTGTCTGGTACTTACATCCGGACCCATGGTAATATAAACACCATCAGGATAGTAGCATGTAATTTTTTCAATAAATCCAAACCCATCAGATTCTCACCACAATTTGAAGTTAATAGAAATGGGGACTCCACAGTAAAAGGACCAACAGTAAGTGCAAGGAGTCGGGAAATGGGGCTTACAACTGGTACTCCTGAAAAACCCACCGAAACATTATTATGGCCAGACAGAGCCGCCCCAGGAATCAAATGTCGGGAAACTGAACTTTTTCTAGCACCTGTATCCACCAAAAATTTCTTAGTCGAACCTTGCAAATCCACTTTGACATAAGGACCACGCAGATCTACAGGTATCTGAACTGGTCCCTCACCCTGTCTCTGGCTGTCCTAGCTGTAGGACATACCTGCCACATCATCAAAATCATAATCATCATTGTAGTACTGTCCGTCTCTTGGGTCGTCAAAATAATTGTTATCAGATCGGCTCACAGGAGCCGCAGTATTCTGGGATCTATCAGTCCCACGGCCCTACCACCAGAACCTCGTCCTCTAGGGGGCAAAACCTTCTGCAAAAGTATAGGGCACTGGCTACGCCAATGTCCTTCTTCCTTACAATAGGCGCACTGATTCTGTCCCAAAGGTGTCGTTGAAGGCTGCCTAGTACGTGGGAGTTGTCGTAAAGGACCTTCCCATCCTCTTATATTACCCCGATATGCCTGCTGCAACAACACCTTATGCTTTTTATGCTTTTTATCTTTTTCCTCCTTATCTCGGTGCTCATAATATCGGGCCATATTTAGAATAACAGAGGGAGAAGATGTAGACCAAGTGCTTTCAGCCGCCTGCAAACGGGACATTATTTCAGGAAGGAGGTTAGTGACAAACCTGTCAACAAACAAACGGACTCCCCCTTCCGTGGACATATCCTGCCCACTGTAATCCAAAAATGTATCTTCAAACCTAGTAAAGAAATTGGATACACTCTCATCCGTCTTCTGTCGACAGGCAGTCAATCTATCCCAGCTTACCTTCTTAGGTGGAATAAGTGTATGCATATATGTAATAATGCGACAAGGTAAGGCAAGTATCTCAGCACATGGTTTATCTCCTGGCTTCCTATCTCAATCCCATCCCCATGTCACATTCCATGTCCTGCCCAACTCGGCGACATGATCTTGAGTGTGTACCTGCCGCCTAATAGCAACCGGAACAAGGAGACCAAAGAACATTTCAATATCAGCAAGAGTCATTACAGTAGAAGAGGCAGTAGGGTTTTTTCTAGGATCGGGCAGAGTAGCCTTAAGGGCTAACACCTCACTCCTTTTCCATGAAGTATAAACCCATTTCTCCTGGAAGCGAGCAGCCATGGCTGGCCTAGTGACTGTTCCGTGCTGATCCGTCAATGCAGGTATTTCTGGATGAGAAGTTGGGTGGACTTCACGCTTAGGGAACTGAGTTATCTGAGTAGGACTCTTTTCATATTACCAGCCTCTACAAGAGAGTATGGTGGAGATATTACCAAACACTTGTTCCGGCGACAGGTCAGTAACATAAACGCGGTCTCTGATATCAAATAATATTTGGGGAGCCTCCGTTTCAATATGCGTATGCCAAAGATCAATCAACGCAGCAGACATGTGCTTAAGGGCATTTTGCTGTATAAATGGTTCGAAATCAAGTACAACCTGCCAAATATCCTCAAGACTATAGATGGCATTACAAACCCATCGCGTTGCCTGACTCGCTATTACCCTCTTCTCATCCTCCCCCACTTCAGATCACACCAACGGACCTGTCCGTTCCCTGAATCTCGTTAAATCCCTATCTTCAAAACCACATACAGGTGTATCAGTACCCAAAGACAATGGAGGATAAATAACCGAAACAGGAGTAGTAGGTAGGACTGTAGCCAAAGATTGTACCGGGGAAGAAGGAATAGAGGGCATGGAAACCGGAGCAATAGACGTAACAGATGTAACTGTCGTCGAAGATGGTGAGGGAGAAGAAAGAGTAGGGGGCACAGTAACCGGAGCGGGAACACTTTGGGCAGGCGGCTGTAGCTGAGGGGGAACCACAGGATATATCCTTTGCAGGGCATAAGGGGGCAGGGGTTGGGTATCTAACAGAGCCTCCACGAAAGTATCCTCTTCCTCCTTAGCCACGTAAGACTTATCAATATGCAATCGAAATCTCCTTTCTTCACATTCTACTCCTGTTTCTCTTTGTCATACGCTACAGCCTTCTGTGTAAGTGTTTGCATCCTTCCTTTCCATGCATCTCTCTCCATCTTTAACCTCCTTTGCTTGGCCTCTTTCTGCCAAGTTCGAAGGGAATCAAACATAGACTGTCTACTGTGTCTCTTAAACAACTATTCCTGGAGAAATCCAATCTTCTGTTCGTCGAAAGAGCCTGTCAAAGGCCACTGCAACTCTGCGTTGTCCCTCATATATTTGGGCCATAATGTACTAAACATAATAGGGGCAAGGCCATGTTTCACATACATATCAAAGTAAGGACTGCCTTCAGGAGGCGCAGGCTGCGATTCTTCCAACCGAGCATCTGCAGAGCAACAACAACACAAACTACAAATTTTGATAAAACCAGGCATTGCAAAGGAAAAATTGAATCTTTAGTTTACCTGGCAAAGTATTTGCAAACACTTTTCATCAAAACAGTCCTTAGACTGAAACAAACTCAAACCACAATGGTACCATATCCTTATAGAACCGAAACAGACTCACCTGATATCAGAAGTACAAACGAACCAATTCTCCACTGCCGACTCTTCAGACCAAACAGTCAGATCAAGGGTTTTGCCATTCAGGACTCCAGTTGGGATGACCGCTGGGCGAGGCACCCTCCGGTGGGACAATGGCACCAGCTGCGAGAAACAAAGCTCTTCATGCATTGATCCCTGAGCCGTCAGTCCGACCTGATGATGTCCTCGTTCTCCCCTCCGTCCGTGGAAAAGGGATGGGTCAATAACCCGAAGGAGTCCCTGTTCGGGCACCAACTGAAGGAAGTGACCTGCTTAGGGCCACCCGGGTCACAGATGACAACCTCTCAGCCTTCCGTACCAAATAAAGAGTCGGTCAGACAGTGGAGAATATGAACCAATAACTGTTTATTCATATACACTCAGAGTGGAGCCCCATCTGTACAGTCCATGTGAATGCTACAGAGGGAACTAAAAAACAGCAAGCATAAAGATACATTATGTACATTTCATAGGTGGGCAAAGACACACCCACAGTGGAATTTTCAAGGCAGATGCAGCTGGAGAGTGGATTACAAAAAAAAGGGTTTCAGTTCTAGTATCTTACACAACCTAGCACAGTCCAAGGTCTTTTCACCCTGGGCCCGCCAACAGACAAGTGGGAGAGGGCTTCTATCTAGTTAGAAAGCTATGCGGTGACATGAACAGTCTACTCTTTACTGAAACAAAACCTAACATTTCAGAAACTAAACTTAGCAAAGACCATTTCTCAGAAGTAGATGAGATCAGTTTCGAACAGCCTAAAATGGCACCTACGAAGAAAATGGTGTAGCGAATGCTAACTAAAATACAACATTGCGAAAGCATTAGAGGGCCTAATTTAACAGAGGCGCCCAAAGCGCGATGTCTCCACAGAAAAAGCAAGCTTGTTACAGATGTGGACTGTCATTTCCACACAAAGTTAAATGACCCGCTATTGAATAGATATGCATCGACTGTAGTAGTGCGCACCATTTTGTGATGGCTTGCAAGGCAAAGAGAAAAGTAGGTGTGTCACAGCATGAAGACAAAATGGCTGACCGAAAGGTACCTCAGTGACATGCGACCCATCCCACAAGGCCAAGCGGTCACACTAACTAAGGCAAATCCCCACCAAATGAAGTCGATCGTCGTCTAAAAAGTTTACAAACAGTTCTGCATTATCAGTTTCCAGTGAAAGTGACATTGACAATATTCAATGTCGATGTGTAATTCAAAAAGGCATACTCAGGTGGGACTAGTCGAATGTGCGGTAAAGTCCAAAGTGAAGAAAAATCAACACGAAAAAGCACCAAAAACATTCAATCATTGTCTGACGATCACTCTAAAGATAAACTGGTCTTCGATATCATTCATAATTAATAGTGGTGCATCGATAAATATCATGCCTGAGGAGAAGTATCAAGAATTATCTCCGCTACCACAACTTACGAAGTCAAAGACCAAAGTATACACATGAGCTGCCTCAATGCCCTTAAAAAGTCAAGGTTCGTTTGTAGCCACGATAGAACATAAGAAAACTGTGGTAACAAGCACCTCTTCATGTACTTCAAGGAACAGCTTCAAGTGCCTGCTTGCTGAGTTTCAACGCTGCTGCTGATATGGGACTGATATTATTGAACTACAATATGAATGCTCATCATGAAATTGTAAGTCAATTTCTTTCATTATTTCATGGGTTACGAAAACTCAAAATAATGAAAGTAAAGTTACACATAAATGAAGATGTTCATCCTGTTGCTCAAAGACACGGATGAGTTGTGTTTCACTTGCAAGAAGCTGTTGGAAAGGAACTTAATTTATTGCTTAAACATGACATCATTGAAAACTCCACTGGTCCGACACCATGGGTTTTTTCCTATTGTAATAGTATCAAAAAGAGACAGCGAAGGAGCTGTACACATATGCGTTGACATGCGTCAGACCAACAAGGCAATTGTGCAAGAGAGACATCCTGCTCCGCACATTGCTCAATTAACTCATGCGAAATTGTTCCATCGACTTGACTTAAATAAAGGATATCACCAATTGGAACTTGACAAAAAATCCAAGTACATTACAACCTTTTCTACGCATATTGGTTTGTTTCACTACAAGTTATTGAGTTTGGTATATCCTCTGCTGCATAACTTTTCCAAGATGTCATTCGACGTATCATACAGCCTGTAGTAAATGTATTAAACTATAGGGATGACATATTGGTTTTCCAAGCTACACAGAAAGAGCATGACAAAGCTCTCATGCAAGTATGTAATTTGCTTAATGATGCAGACTTAACTCTGAATGCTGACAAATGTAAAGTCCACAAGAAAAGCTTAAAATTCTTTGGCCATGTCTTTTCTGATGGGGGTTTGAAAACTGATCCAGCTAAGGTACAAACATTGTCTACTGCAAATCCCCCACAAGACATTTCTATGTTACAATCATTTCTTGGAATGGCAAGTTCCTGTTCTAGATACATAAGACTTTACTACGGTCAGTGCGCTGTTATGAGAACTTACGAAAAAGAATGTGTGTTTTCATTGGTCACGAGAATGTGAAAAGAGCTTCCAAAAAAATCAAGCAAGCTATTGAGAAATGGCCTACTTTGATCCCAAACTTCACACAGAGTTTGTAGTTGATGCTAGCCCTGTCAGGCTAGGTGCTATCCTTGTACAGCACATGGACAGCCATAAGCCCGAAAACATATCGTGGCATATGCCAGTAAAAGCCTGTCACAAACGGAACATTCTTACACGCAACCTGAGAAAGAAGGTTTGGCAGTGGTCTTTGCTTGCAAATAATTCCATGTGTTTTTGTACAGAAAGCCCTTCACGGTAGTGACTGATCATCAAGCACTGTTGACGATATTCGGCAATCCCAAAGCCAAAATGCATCCTAGAATTGATCATTGGAGTTTGAGGTTACAAGAATACAACTATAGGATTCATCATTGTCCAGGGAATTCTGAATCCTGCTGATTGTTTTTTAAGAGTGCCATTGCATGCCCTGGTACCCCATCTAAAACAGCAGAGGCCTACATCAATTTTATTGTGAAATCGAGTACACCAGCTGTCATGTCTTTAGAACATGACATGCTAAAATTAAAATACATTATTACTCATCAATCGTGGAACCAGCATTCTAGACCTCTCACTAATGACAGTGAGTAGTAGAAGTTCAGTGACTCAAGAAGGCCTCATTCTGCGAAGTACACTAATTGTTATTCCCGAGAGTCTCTGACAACAAGTAATCGACGTTGCCCATGAGGGACATTGAGGAATAGTTTCCACTAAGAGAGCTCTCCATGATCGAGTCTGGTTTCCAAACTTCGACGAAAGGGTCAAAAAAGAATTGAAGGCTTGTTGCATATGCTACTGTCTTTTGTCTCAAGTTACTCAGCACTCTTTGAACATGTCAGAATTGCCACATCATGCTTGGGAGAAAATTTGCTTTGATTTCTTTGGTCCTCTTCAGAATGGACATCATCTTCTAGTTATTTTTGATGAATACTCACGTTTTCCATTGGTAGAAGACCTTTCCTCCAGAGAATTCAACGACTTTCTAAATCACCTCAATATAAAAGCACTCCTCTTTGGCCCTAGGCCAATGGTCTTGTAGAACCGTTCATGAGTACTCTACAAAAAAGCTGTTCAGCATGCTGCATTTGAGAAGCTCGACCTCAAAGTTGTTTTGAACACTGCTCTTCGAGCTTACTGTTCGACCTCTCACTCAGTGACAGGGTAAAGCCCTGCAACTCAGATGTTTGGAAGAGCCATGACGAACAAACTGCCCCAATGGACCAACCTCAGAACCAGGAATGAGGAAGACATTCATGCTACGGACTTTGGTTGCAAACAGTAGATGAAAATATATGCTGACAGATGACGTCATGTAAAAGTTGCAAAAAGAACAATTGATGGACAGAATGTTGAACAATATCAAACATTCACCCCAGTACAGAGATCTGAGTCTAAATCTATTGTTTTTTTGCTACCCATGCCATTCCATTCTAAACCCAACCACATTTAAATCAGTCTTGACCCTGTTCCTCATGGGCACAGTCCAGCCCGAACTGCCAGGTCAGGTCCTCCCTGGACTGGCAACAAGCATCTTGGAAACGGTTTCAGTGTTTCGCCCTCATCAGCTTGACTCCAGCAGCATGGAGAGCACGAGACCCATGTCTGGGCATACCCGTCCCACACGGGGTGACAAATGCAAAAAGAATAATTGATGGACAGAATGTTGAACAATGTCAAACATTCCCCCCAGTACAGAGATCTAGGCCTAAATCCATTGTTTTTTTTGCTCCCCATGCCATTCCATTTGAAACCCAGTCACATGCAAATCATCTTGTGTGTTTGCTATGTCCACCCTAAGTGCCCAAGGATATGCCCAGATGTGGGTCCCTTGCTCGCTGTGCCACTGGATTCAAGCTAGCCTGGCTGATGAGGGGTGAAACCCTGAAATAGGTACCAGGTCCCAGGATGCTTTGTTTCTGGCCCAGGGAGGACCTGACCTGGCAGTTCGGGCTGGACTGTTCCAATGAGGAACAGGGTCAAGACTGATTTGCATATGGTTGGGTCCAAACTGGGGTGGCATAGTGAACATAAGAACGATGGATTAAACTCAGATCTGTGATTGGGGGCAAGTGGATTGAAAAGTTTCAGCACTCCGTCCATCATCTTGTTGTGTTTGTCATGAAAAAGATGTCATCATTACAAGAGGAGATCGAGTGCTTGTCAGACAACACAGAAAAAAAAGTCTCACGCTTCTTTTGAGGCTGATCCCTTTACCATCACAAACACCAAATGACACATGGGGACTGTCCAGCGTCCTGGGAAATCCCTTATGAGAGATTCCTCTCATATTCGACATGTGGCCCATCGCTCACCAAACATAGATGTCAATGTAGAGATTGGGTTCCGACAAACTGTTGATGACTCTGTGTCCACTGACAATTCCACCTCACCTGTGCAGATCACTGACACTTCAACTGCCAGTTCCCAGTTTTCAGTGACCCAATGAGGACGTTTGATTCAGGAGCCAGGATGCTTAGTTGAAGAATTATAATTGCCTGTATATCCATGATTATTGGTGTATTTATTCATGTATTTATTTGTGTATTTACTTATTTGTTTACTTAGTTGTCTATTTTGAAAAGTTGCAACTTTTTTAACAAAGCGGGAGATGTAGTGTCTTCTGAATGAAAGAACTCTGGAACTCTTTTGGTTCCCACTGTACACCGTAGGCCTGTGACATAAGTGTTGGAGAGATGAGTTGAAGGCAGGCTTAGAATGTTGATTTCTGGCTTATATACAGTGGAATAAAGATGTGTAAAATGATTCTCTGTGTGTGGTGTGGTCATTGGCGAGTACCTGGGCTGGCAGGACGCTATAAATAGTATTTTTCATGTCATAAGGTATCAACAGCCAAGATGTTCAACTCCTAAACACAGATTGTGGCAATGTTATAGTGGAGAAACTGTTATAGAAGCATACACTATAATGTTGCTGTAAATACAGACTCAATAGTAAAGGACGGATTTACAGAATGCTGACAGGAGGTTCAATCTCAACTGAAGGGGATGCTAAGAGACAGTGGTAGAACTGTGTAATTGCATTTAAGGTTTTTTCAGTGGCGGCTGGTGACATTTGAAAGTGGTGAGGCGTAAAATTAGCGGTGAACCACACAGCGTGGCGGGCGAGCGTAGCGAGCGCGCCCGAACGACTTAAGGGTGGTTCGGGGGGTTCCCCCCCTGAGAAAATTTTGAAAAATGAGTGGGCAAATGGTGCATTTTCAAGACTTTCGGAAGCCACTGTGCTAAGCAGAAACAGGCCACTGCCTCCCCTCAAACTATCGTCAGTTCCAAGGCCTCATGAATGAGCCATTCTAAATTGAAATAAACCACAATTAATTTTCATAATGTTGCATAAATAGGTTAGATCTGTCTACTGAGCCAGTGCCTACGTGAGATAAAGTGGCATTCAAGATGGCCCAACAGAGTAAAATGCCTACTTTTTCCACATAGAATTGAATATCATATTGGTTAGTGTTCATTTTTTGAAACTCAACATTATGCATAAAGGCAACTCATATAAACTAAAAACACATAAGCATACAGAGATAAAATATATAGATGCAACCCATAAAATGTTTTCCCTACCTGTGCTTGTCTGTTTCCTTTATGAATCATTTGTTCAAAGCCAAGTATAGAGGAGGTGAATGAAATCTTCATATGATATAATTGGCTAAAGATAGAAATATTAATTCGAAGAAAAAAATAATTCAATCTTATAGAAAGTCAACCAAACTTTGAGCCAGATAGCTTCACAGTTGAAAAGCAAAACGTAAATATCCATCACCCCAAAGCCAATTGTTCAAACAGTAATGTAGAATACTTTATATAGATTTACCTTTAAACAATCAAATATGGAAAAATCCTTTCAAAAATTATTTAGAGCAAGAAGATGACCAAAATCTTGGTGTAGAGAAGGTTTAATAGTACAAGAAATATGTTTTATATACTTTAAATTTAAATACTTTGTACATCAGTGATAAAGTGTTAACCAGTACTTTAGAAAACATGTATAAATAATTACATGGAATATGTATTGGTGCAAAGAAGAAACATAACTGTCTCTAAGTTGTATGGGTTTACACATTTATATTTTCTAACACCCATGAGGCCATCAACAAAACATTACTAGTAGATAATTCTATATGTTCCAACAAGTAAACACACATTGTTATATCATTTATCAAACTGAAATGAGCCAACATTCAGACCCCTTGCATGAAAATGTAAGTGCACCCTTATAGATGTTGCATCACTGCAGATGGCAATTTGCATCAGATTCTGCTAAAGTAATGGACTTGATCAACAGGAAGTGCTGCCGCCTTTATATAATTGTTTGAAATTTTTTATGATGTGTTGAGTATTAAGTTTGAGGTAATGAGTTATGTGTTGATCTAAAGACATGCAATGGTGTCAAATCTAGTATGCTCTTCAGTTGACAAGGATATTAAACCATATCCATTCAGAAATGAATCCCAGCATTATAAATGAAGTAATATTATCAACAAATCCACTCAGTATCAGTCCGTACGATGGTCAGTGATAGATATGGTAAAAGAAATTAAGCCCAGGATTCTACAGGCCTCTACCACACAGCAAACACTACAGTGTATCAGTTTGCAATTAGGAATAGAGCAAACAAACTACAGCTTCATCTAATGGATAGCCAGACGAAAATCGCTTCTCGTAAAGGACACTGCTGTACAGCAAAAGTTTGCAAAACGAGACTGTAATCAGGACTGACTATAATACCCTCAGGAAAGATGAGACCAATAAACAATATCCTATAATTCTTACAAGACTGACTGTAGCCCAGTATGCACCATCTTTAAGTATGTCATGGAAGGTACATGGTCTCAGTCTGTCTGGCTATAGTTTGTAAGTTAGTCTAAAGCTTGCCAGAGTGTAGGATATTTACAAAACTCAGTATTATTTGCTGGGGAACTTTGAAAAAGGTTGAGAGAGAGAGGGGCAGTATTGAAACACCAAGCTTATGTGGTGGCTTTATAATGATAAGTCGGAATTCCTCTCAAGTCATGCAAGATACTGAAACATACATTGAATACATGGTGCATTAACTTTCATAGGTTCCTGCAGTATACTTGAATGTTACTTGCAATACAAAGTAAACAAAAACTGTATTTGTTAGCACCAATGATTCACAGCACCATGTGCATTTCCATGGTTTCTATTTATACAGAAAGTTTGCACGCCGTTCTTTAATGTGAGCAAACTTTTCAATAGTTCCCTTGTTGAAATCTGGAATCTGATTTATTAGTTCCTTTTCCATTGACAGCATGGCCAATGCATTTAGACGAGCTTGGGTCATTGTGTTCCTTAAAAATGTTTTTATCCTCTTCAGTGTGGAAAAGCATCTTTCAGCCTCAGATGTTGTCATAGGTGTTGTAATGACAATTCTCAATAACTTAAGAGTCTCACAAAAAGAATTCTGCAAGTTGTTTTGACATAAAAATATATATAAAGCCATGGCACCACCTGTAGTCTGCTGAAAGTCCTGTCTTCCATACAGGATTGATAGTTCAGTGCGCAATCTTGACTTGTTTAGCATTGGATATGCTTCCACTGTTTCACTGAGAGCTGCAGTAGGAAAACATTTGCTATGTTTTTGGAACAGGTCACTATGCAGTAGTGTTGCACTGACTAGATGCCTTGTAAATGCAAATCGCTCCTTGGCATGCACCACAATAATGTCACATACTTCTTTTCCTTCCTGAATCAAGGTATTTATCTGCAGTTTGCGGTTTGTAAATTGAGAGTCGTGTGCCAATTGAGAGTCCAAATTATCAATGGATTCTCGTACCTTGTTGATGCTGATCATAAAGGCTGAAGTGTCCCTCTGTACAGATACAGTATCTATGTTTCATTTTTGTAATTGATCGTACAAAATATTGACATGGGGCATTATGCCATGAAACAAACAAAGAAAAAAAAGAAACTCCCTGTCTTCCAGAGTTCTGGTAAAGCCCTTTGCTTCACATACAGAAGTGGAATCAAATGTACTGTCTTCTGTAATAGATTTCATGCATTCTACAAGGTCCTCCCTGTGTTCGTGAATTATATTGATAGCTCGGATGTTGAAGTTCCAGCGAGTTGCAGACCCTCTCGGTATTATTTTTGCCACTATCTCTTGAAGCACTTCAGTCCGTTTTGGCGAACGGGAAGAAAAAGCAGTAATACCACCCAACTCTTTAAAGAAAATTCTGACTCTGGATATTTTAGAAGCAGCCTGTTCCATGATTAGATTTAGTTGGTGGGCATAGCAATGGACATAGTGTGCATTTGGATAGATGTCTCTGGTTTTTTTTTTAATCCCACCGGAGGCACCACGCATGACACTGGCACCATCATAGCTCTGAGCAATTAACTTCTCTTTACCACTGTGCTCTGGGAAAATAAGGTCAAGTTCATTAAGAATAGATGCTGAAATTGTATCTGCAGTTGAATCTTTAAGATTCGAAAAGCAATAAAATCTTTCCACTACCTTGGAATTGCCATCAATGTAGCGGAAAACAAGTACTGACTGCGTCTTGGTAGAGACATCAGTTGTATCATCGGCCTGGATAGCTAGGTAATCAGTGCTTCTTTCTTTTGTTACCTCCAGCATACAGTCAAGCAACTCATTCTGGATTGTCTTAGAAGTGCCTTTAAATACAGTTGCACTTTTCAAGTGTGCTTCCATTGCACTGTCTATACTGGACACAAAATCAACCAGCCCTCTGAAGACTCCGGGATTTAGGGAATCTTCAGTTTCATCGTGGCCGCGCAATGCCAATTCAAAAGCTCCACAAAATTTTACACAGTCAATCAATTTTGATAATATATAGCGGTTCTTATCAACCTCCTCATTGTGTTTGATTACCCCCTTGCGGTAGGCTTCATTTAACTGCAGTGCAATATTTGATTTTCCAAACAAAGATAACTTTAATACATTGGTCAAGTGGGATTCACTGGAATCATGCCTCTTTATTTTTTCTGCAAGATGTTTAAGGTCAGTAACTCAACTGCTGTTTTAGTCCAGCTAACTTCACCCCCAAAGAGCAAGCAGGGGAAACAGAACAAGGCATTCTTCGAAGAGCTGGCAGTTAGCCACTCCATTTTATCAAACCAGGTTCGTGTAAACCTACGTGTGTAACCCTTGCCCCGGTCTTTTGTAGACTGTTCAATGTTTATTTCAGGTTGATCAGGTCCTAGTCCTTTCACCCGAAGTTTGTCTTCGTGTGTCATTCCCAAAAATGGTTTTGTGAGTAAACTGTCAACTGTGTTCATTTTGACAAACAATAAAATGAACAGTACAAAGAAAGGCTAAACTAGATTATAGATGTATCACCTAACAGAGGTCACCCACGTATATTATGTAAAATACCATAGATGTACTAACAAGAAATGTCAACAAGTACACAAGTATCAGCAGTAGTTAGTTGTGAGTAGTATATCACTTGTGATACGGATTTGCAACTGTACTTCAAGTTCCTTTTTAGTGATTGGTGGATGAACTTTCAGCTGATTTAGTAACTGGTGCCTCCTGGTAAACTATCTGCTGAGTTGATCTGTAACCTGGAGACAACCTTCCTGCTGAGTTCCTCTCTTGTTCCTGTTGATAAACTATCTGTTGATTTCTTCCCTGGTGCTTATCAAACTATCTCTTGATTTACTTTGGTGCCTGTAGAAAACCTTTCTGCCGGTTTCCTCTCTGCTGCCTGTCGTTCCTGTTGATAAACTATCTGTTCATTTCCTCCCTGCTGCTTGTCAAACTATCCGTAGATTTCCTCCCTGGTGCTTGTCAAACTATCTGTTGATTTCCTCTGGTGCCTGTAGAAAAGCTTTCTGCTGGTTTCCTCTCTGCTGCCTGTAGTTCCTGTTGATAACCTCTCTGTTGATTTCCTCCCTGGTGCTTGTCAAACTATCTGTTGATTTCCTCTGGTGCCTGTAGAAAGGCTTTTCTGCTTGTTTCCTCTCCGCTGCCTGTCATTAAACTATCTGCTGATTTCCTCCATGGTGCCTGTGAAAATTTAAAAAGGACGTAAGCTTTGAGAATAGTGTCCATTGGATACACAGCAGAAACCACTCAACAGCTTGAACAATTTGAAAGCAGCTGTTAATTTCACATTTGCATCAAAACCAGATGCCCCCACAGTTAAGTCAGAAGGGACTGCGGTGTGTAGGTTTCTCAGTAATATAGGGTGAAATGTATTCTTAAAGGTTTCATGTACATTGACGCTGAGGTCTGTGGTGGAAGCATATGAAATGATATAGGCAGTCACGGAGTAGTACTCTGTGGTACTTCTCCTGGGACATGGTGGACCTGCACCGCAATTGAAACCTACAGTCCTGTATACAGACTCAGAGGGTGAATAAGACAGTTGAAAACAGGAATATCCTGGGGGGCGCTGGCATGCTTAATGCACCTTCCATGGTGCCCCTTTAGGTTTAATTACATCACTGTTCTGCAGTCACCTCACCAGCCTTAGTGTCAAAATCTCAATTGTGTGCATATAGGCCTAGAAATGTAAGCAGACATGCTAAAGTATATTCAACAATTTCCATCTCATCACATTCAATACTGCTTTAAAGCTGTCTGAATCATTTTCAATAGTAGCTTCTTCCCTATCGTGCTTTCCATTAACACACACCTCTATCACAAAATTAACAGTTTCACTTAGTTAAAAACCATAATTCTATAGTTATAACACATTTCAAATGTCATTTACTCTATCATATTCTGTAACTAAATTCTCTTTTGTAAAAAAGCCCTCTACAAGTCATTTCCCAAGTAATATCCTTTCTACACCAGTACTGTTCTACATCCTCTTTGTTGTGATATATATGGATGTTTTGGTTGCCATGGCTATCGAAAATACCTCATATGCATGTTTTTCTCTTGATTAACTAAACTCAAGGGGGCTCAGACTCACAGAGTTCCCAATGTGGCTGTGTTTGTGATTTCAAAACTACCACATTATGAGGGGCAGATGGAATAACAGACTGCACCAGTGGCCAATCGCAAAATGACAACCCACCACAGGCCCCGCACAAGGCAAACAAATGCTGCACAGCACTTCACGAGAGCTAAAGTGCAATAACATTGAAATGACTCAACATAACATTTCATAGCAGTTAATCTGACCTCCAGTTAAGTATTCATAATTGTAATTGCATTTATAGAGCGCTTACTACTCCTAAATGTCTCACATGAAGAATGACTAAGATTGCTTTCAAGTACATGAAAACACTAATGAAAACCCTTTCTTATGCAGAAGATGCATCTTTAACTCTGGATAAATATCTGCTCACTACCTCATTGATAATTTTTAAAATAAACAACTTAAAGGCAAGCCAAGAAAGGCGATTTCTCACAGGTTAACACTCCCACCCCGACATCCATGCATGCCATTACAAGGCCCTAACTTTGGCTGTGGCAAGTCTTCACACATTCATGTCAGTCAGGGATTTTATCATTTTAACAAGCTGCAGATACACACACGTCCAAACTGATCTTAAATCGCTAGAACTGGCAATGCTCTCTCCTAGACTGCAGGCAGGCTATCATTACTTATATCCAGTGGTAGAAATGCATTAAAAAACTACAGGATCTGTCCAACCAGAGAACTCCACAGATGATATTAGGCTTGCCTCTCTCTACTGACGTCACAATTTCCCTCAAGAGATTAAGTCTTGGTTCACAAAATATCACACATACCATTTTTGAGTGAGTTAGTGAATGTAAACATTAATAAAGTGCTAAAACATATGTGCTAAGGCATGTTGGTGCTAAACAAATTGTATGGGAGACACCATAGAGCTATACCTTGCATTTGGGCTCTTCAGGTTTGTTTAGATCAGTGCCACTGAAATGTAATGCAAGCTTTGGCACAGATGGCAAGAAATTCGTCACCATGGTAACAAGCATAATAGTACAACTTAGATGCACCTACACCAATCTTTCACTTAACAGCCACAGCACCAGAGGCCGTCCAGATGGTGACGAGTTGCTCTCCAACAGACAAAGGGCAAACTGCCCACAGGAAGGTCAGGCAGTGTGACACTGGATGAAGGGCTGCAATATTGAACCCTGCTGAAAAATCCGCTGGACATACCTTGCATAGAAACACACTACAACCATACATGTGCTGAGTTGACAAAGCATTGCCAAGGCTATAGTATATATTTTACTCACACGCTGTTCCCTCCCAGGATCTACAGAACATATTACCCAGATCCCAGCTCACGCACACAGCCTATTTTCAAAGCCACATAGTTGGCAGTGCATTGCCTTTCCAACAGCATGCCCTCCGCACACATTTGCGGCCTGCTCTTGAAAGAAACTTTTGCATGGATACTCGCAAACATTTTGCCATGCGCCAAAATGTTTGGTCTGTGTTGTGAATGACGACCACATAGATGACACTCCCGGCTTCTCTACTTCACAAAATTGTGCGATCCTAGGCAATTGTTTGTTTTATTTCACTTTGCCTTGACTTTCTTCTGTATTATGATGTATGAGAGCACCTCGAAATATGAGATCCAAATGTGCGCTGTAGCCAAAACTGCACAAAAAAAACCTAAAAAGCTGCTCTTTCTCACACAGTGGCGTCACTAGGAGGGTGCGGGGGGTGCGGACCGCACCTGGTGACACCATCACATGGGGTGACACCTTTCCCAAATGAGACTATTTACTAAATAGTCTAATTTGGGAAAGGTGTCACCCCATGTGAGGCTGTCATGGGGTAAGTCGTGAGGGGGTGACACCATGAGTTACTGAGTTACCGCACTGGGTGACACCAACCCTAGTGACGCTGCTGTTCTCACAGTCACTTTTTTGGTGCCCACTACTATTTCCTATCCTACTGACTGACACCCACGCGCCCGCTCTTCACCTCACCTACCATCCTGCTGTCCCCTCCCGTTCTCGTTTTCCCCTTCCCCATCCGAGTGGCAAAGCCAACAGAGCAGTGCCCACTGACAGCCTCCCAGCCCGGAGGCTGCAGAGAACACACTGTCAGCAGTCTAATTTTGCTTGCATCAAACGGAATGAAATACCCCACAGCGCTCACCAGCACACAACACGTTGAACATGCTGACATATACTTATATCACTCTAGGCAGACATTATGACCCTTTACCTCAGAAACCCTAGCGTATGTTTCAATGAGGCACTCTGGGAATAGCTGTGGTTTAGAACACTGTGGGGGGAATCACTATCAACTGGAGCCAGTTGCAGATATAACCTCGGACACGAAGCACAAGTCATTGTACCCTGGATTTCCCTCATGAATGGTGAGGGATCCGTGAAATACTTAGGGATATGAGTGAACAGAGATAAGAATACAGTAATGAAAGAAAACTATGGACAGACAATATGTAAAATAACTGACGAGATATCGAGCTGAATATCTCTCCCACTCTCACTGGGAGATAGAATAGGCATTATAAAGATGCTATTTCTCCCCAATCACTTCTTTCCCACATTTGCACTCAGTTAAAAAAAATTGTCTTGGGCTAACAAGCAACCTAAATCTGCCATCTCATTTAAGAGGGTTTGAGACCCCAAACTCTATTCTCCGTGTCCAAGTGCACTTCTAGTTTCACTCGGCCCATATATCCCACACGTGGCAACACCGATTGGG
Source organism: Calotriton arnoldi (assembly GCA_963921515.1). Lineage (NCBI taxonomy): Eukaryota > Metazoa > Chordata > Amphibia > Caudata > Salamandridae > Calotriton > Calotriton arnoldi. The sequence goes on along the minus strand of CAWUFW010002337.1, from coordinate 171,719 downwards.
GCACCTGTCCCATGTTATACCTTAAACATGGTGACAGCCATGTGCACTTTCAGGGTACTTAGTGAGCTAGATAGACAAGCAGGTCTGGAGATCCACTACTCGCTCCCCCCCCCCATTCCCCTTCACCACCACACACTGATACCAGCTGCACAAGAATCAAATATATTAGCCCAACTATCTCAAAGAGGGCTAGTATAATGGGGGGAATTATACTTTAATAAGAAATACCTGTTGTTAGATGACTTAACAGGAGCTGTACCACATACCCCCTGGACATGTCTTTATTTATAGGCTAAGGCACGCCCTCTGAGCAATCACTCCTGATTTTCTCTTCTCATGGCTATGTCCACAAAGCAGATCATTTCCAACCTAGGCTATACTGCTCCTGCTTCGAGAGCACCTCAGTACAGGGAAGTCCTGCGCGATCTAGGCGGGAGGAGGAAATATGATAGGAAATATCGGAGGCGATGTGATCTTTCTGCTGTACACAGACAGGCCTGGTCTTCTCCTGTAGTAGACGCCGCATAATGAATTATAAGATCCTTCAGCGCACATACTGAACTCCTCTGACAATGCACAGATTTGGCCTCTAGAAGAACTCCAGTTGTACCAAATGCAGTCAACTAGGAGCAGATTTCCTCCACCACCTGGTATGATCATGCAATGCAATTCAACCCTTTTGGAACGAGGTGCTTACGGCATTCTCCATGATAATTAATCACAAGGTGCTGGGGGCGTGGCCAAGCAGATCAACATTATAGTGGTCGCACCTTAGTGCTGCTAACCCCTTTTTCTGTTACATACCGGACACCTCCTGCTGTCAGCAGTCTAATTTTGCTTGCATCAAACGGAATGAAATACCCCACAGCGCTCACCAGCACACAACACGTTCAACATGCTGGCAATGATTGTAACAACGGTTTATACATTATTGTTTGTACTTTTTTATTATTGTAATGCTTGTCATGGAATTGTTATTCTTCAGCTTAATGGCCCGTGGCTGCTCACCCGCTCTGTGAGTTCCAAACGCTCCTGCCTGGAAATCACAGGACGTGGAAGCACCTCCGTTGGCACCTGCTTTAAACCACTAAACTTCATCAGAGAGAAAAGGTGGCAGTGAAGAGAAGATCAGACACTGCCTAACGTACAGTTTAGTGGCTCTGAATTGCATGCATAGGTCCTCTCTATGTCGGGTCAGTCACTTTAAAGGAGCCTTGTAAGTTAAAAACTGCCCGCCTGGGCCTTACCTGGTGAACTGACGAGTTCACAAGTCCAGTCCTTCCTCCTACTACTGCCCTACTCCGGACAGCAACCTGGCAGCATACAACCACATGGACTAGCTGCGGTAATGACACGACGATGCTTCCAGTACTGGATGCTTCAGTACAGACTGCCTCCTCGGCTCTCTGCTGCAGTCCGTCCGTCTGGAGTGTAAAATGGCTGCCACTCCAACTGCCGCGTGGGAAGCAGTCACATCGTCATCGAGCCTGCGCAGACGGTCACTCGACTCCTTGGCTGCCGCCTGCCACACCCTTTCCCAACTCGTCACAGGGTGGGTCCCACCAAGCACTGTGACGAGTTGGGAAGGGGTGGGGTGACACCGTGACAAGCTCTCCTCCACTCTCTGATTGACGTGGAGAGTTAGCGATCCCGGGCTTGGATTTAAAACGCCCGGGGCTAACTTAACCTCCACGCCATCAGGGGGTGGAGACTGGGCCTTCCAGCTAGGTCTTTGCCGAGCTGATGACATCACATCCTTCAGGGCTGTGAGGTTGTCGGCCTGGCAAACACATAGCAGGCTTCTTTGGGCCTGGCCGGCCGCCCGGGAGCAAAGCAATCAGTCACGTGATGTGACAGCGGACTCGGAGCTGCGGCGGTATTGGTGAGTGGGGCAGACTGCAGTGTAGACTCAGAGACACTGAGACAGAGCCCCGTTTTTTTTAATAAAATAAAATCGTGATCTAATCTCTTGAGAGAAATGTACCTGGGGCGGAGCACCGACGCCCTCAAAGAGAAACCGCCACTGGGTTTTTTTAACCTTCGGTTTTGTATTAACAATGAGACATTGGTTGAAAATGCAAATAGGTCAGCTAGAAAGTGAGAAGATGTTCTTTGCATTCAGAGGGCTAGGAAGTGATAGAAATGTGCTAGTCCTAGAAAGTTCACGCAAAGGTAGGAAGGAGAATTCTTAATAGTCATGGATCAGCTCGTGTTGTGTTAGCAGACAAAGGCTTCCCTTCAAAAGAGATAGAATCAGAAGTAAGGCCAATGGCCCATGCACACACTCCTGTTCAGAAAGCATGAAATCAGCTTCATTGACGTTAATTAGGGGTGTAAAACCATTGTATTTTAGGTATTTTAATGTGTACATTTTATTGAAGGAGATTTTTCACCAATTAAAACATTCTACATGTCCATATATATTATTACCATTTGCCCACAACAGGGGGTATTTGGCACTTACTATGTAACAGAAAAAGTAAAAGAGGTAAACACGTTTGAAGGGACATACCTCGTTCACTGTAGGACCCCACAAGCTTTAAGCTTCTTGCAGAAAGCACCAATATTTGGGCTGGAGTTTTAGAAAGGAAGACATGGAGTCCAATAGAGAGGCAACTTGAACCACAATATGTCGTCTTCTGGTGAGAACTATGTGTAAATATCTGATCTACAGAAGAGGTCCCATTACGATACTGGAGCAGATAATTTTAATGTATCACTCAGTTCTACAGCAGACAAGAGTGGGACCGCTAGCAAATGCTTTGAATTGTAGGTGGTAGCCTAGGAACAGGCAATGCTTATATATAAGAACCAGAGAGTTGTGTGATTACTAGATTACTTCCATCACCGGCTGAGCTGCAGTGGGTTGAAGGCTCCACAGCTGCCAAATGAGGCATTAAGCTAAATGAGATGCAAATCTGATTTGGCATATGCAAACTGCTTTTATTGCACTTGGATAATATCTCCTTCATGCAGAAACAACTTCTGCACGACCCTTCTAAAAATCGGAGGATTCTCTGTTTTGCCTTTCCGGCCTGGAAGCCCACTTAGCCACAGAGAGCCAGTGCCAGAAAATGTCTTACACACCCAGTATTCCTACGATCTGCATCTTAATGCCACTCCACTCCATCATTATGTAATTTTCTATTCTCTCACTACATTGGGGACTGCTTTTGGCTTTGGAAACAAGGATTATATTGTTTTATTTCTCATTTCGTTTGCAACAGACCCGCCTCTTACTTTTCCCTCAGGAGCTGGGCAAGTAGGTAAAATCCCACAGAGAGGGAACTAACCAGTATTTTTGTGGACAGATAAAAATCTGTCACTGGTTAATTCTTGTTTTTGTAAAGAGCCTCAAATAAAATTTGCTATAGCGCACAAGAGGAGATGACTCCGAGCTGTGAAATGACGCAAAATAGTTTCAAAACTTCGATCCATTCAAAGACTGATTATAACTGGTAGGTTGAAAAGAATGGATAATGTCAAATGCCAATGGTTCCAAATCTGTAGTATTTGCTTCCTCTGGTATTGACTTCAGATATAGACTGCTTAGGATATAAAATATCTCCGAATCAGTACTGGATTATACTTTCTTCACTGGCCACTTTTATGTCTGCTGCAAAACGTTCAGAATTCCAGAAGATATGAAGGTGATAGTTTATCACAGGTATGCCATCTCTCCCTTTGGAAAAGTAGCAGACAAGGGAGGAGCAATGATACTTCAATGAGGATTAGGATAGTAAATTAATCCAATAGATCGATTCAGTCATGAGCTCAAAAACATCACATGCAAGCAGAATAAAAGACAATGAAAAGCTGGTTTTCAGAACAGAAAAGAGGGAAAGTTGGACGTCACCTATATGTGCTACTAAAATGCTGACTGAGAAAAATATCCCCATTGATTTAAGGATGACACAGAGGAATGAGCGGACAGGAGGGACGCAGGAAGATCCACTAAAACATAAGAACTTTACTAGGCTTAAGTAAAATCTAAGTAAGATATGAAATATAGGAATCATGGCTTCATGCCTGGAACAATTAGGAGCTAATATGAAAGTGGATGCTGCAGACTCACCACACATACATGCAAATGATCCTGCTAGCAATGGTTTAGCTGATAACTGAGAAACAAACACATATTCATTTTCAGTTTTTACCTGGTATCATGGTGAACCCCAACAAGATGATGATGATTATGATATATAATGACAAATGGTTGACAGGTCCCAAGTCACCCCATGCATTGGAACAAAGTGTTGTTAATCTGAAATTAATGACAACATCTTCTTTGATGGACACTGGTTCTCCAGACCACTTTCGTAGCAATAGGCACAAGTTAAATGTGCCTGCCAGGACAGTGTTTTGATGGCAGTGTATAAAAAGAGAAATAAAACAGATACCCAGGATACCAATAATCGGCAACTTATACCCCACTCATAACTTGTTTGTATAACCATACGATATGTACATGTATATGCAAACGGTTCAAATGGGTTTCACGCACAGATTGCGTACATGCCACACTGGGTTAGCCTTAGCTTTCTTTGCTAGTAGTACTAAATGCCATAGTGCTATATGCAAATGATCAAAACCTTACAGACCACCTTTGCTAACTATCTAATGAGTTTGAACACATGAATAGTCACCACCTATAGAAAAACATCTATTGACTTTTGAATTTAATTTCCTCAAATAAAATTGATTCAGTTGTTGAATATCTTGCCCCTGCAAATGACGAAACACCATTGTAGCTAAACCTGCTCTGTATTGCAGACATAGGCATGAGGCATTTTTGTAAGGGTCACTATATGTGCACCACATACCAAGTGGTGCCCAGTTTGTGGTTCCACGCGGGCACCTTCTGAGAGGTGGGTGGTCAGTTGTCAGCAAACTCACTAAGTATACCCCTTAGGGCACGTGCAGTCCCACACTGCACCCATCTGCCGGAGGATTGAGACCAGGCGCTCTGGCCGTGAGAGACAGAGGTGTGGTATTAAACTGCAACACTGTCTCTCATTGCTGTACTCTCTGAGCAGGCACAGACACAGGGGTTTGTGACTGTGCTGGGAAGAGCACATGTGCTTCTGTAATCAGGCACCCGATCATCATCATTCATCATCATCAATGCTTATTTCGGGAAACATGTTCCATAAAACGTACAGTAAACATACCAACAGCATATTAGATAAAACTAGACTATTTAAATAAAAATCCATAGTAAAAGAGTCACAAACCTGAATATAAACATAGGACAATTATATCAAAAATGCACATTTAAAAACATTAATTAGGGGCGTGGCTTGGCGCCCAACGGAGATGGCGGCACATGGGTGAAGCTCCCCGGTGTGTCTCCGAGAAACCACGCTTCTAGCTCGAGCGGGGACTAACGGAGGACAGACACGAGCGGCGGAAGATGGGAGGAGCATCATGAGACCCTCGTTGTCCTTGAATGTCGCCAGCAAGTAACTTTTTTTTTTCTTTTGAGCACTTTCTGCTCGTTATCGGCCGCGTATTATCGCGGCCGCCATTTTGAATTTTTACCGCGATCGCGGAATTCCTGCACTTCAAGCTGGACCCCTCATTAAGTACTTCCTGATGTCTCTACTATTTCCTAACGCCTAGATGGTGCTTGACACTTCTTCATTTCAAAGGGGTAAAAGTTTATAGAAAAACGCCAAGAGTCACAGGAAGTTTGCGATTTTTATGCTTGGCGGCCATTTTAAGTCTTATGAAGAGCCCTCACAGAAAATAATCTTCCTTATTTTCGCTCTGCTGACTGGTGGCAATTACGGAGTAATTATTCACTAATGACATTGACTATGTTCTAACGCACCCAGCTTACCTCAGTTTGTGTTACAGCGCATGTTCCCTCCTCAGAGCACCGAGGTATGAAGCTATGTGTTGGCGCTAGGGCTGGCTGAGGATTTGTGAGAGATCTGTTTGGTGGCCATCTTAGGTTCTCTGAGTAAGCCCGCATTGAAATTGCTTTCTTCCCTCCTATACTGCTGACTAGGAGTGGGAGTCTGGGGTCAGCGTTTTATGGGTAGAACAAAAGGAGTCCGATCCTCTCCACCCAAAAGGCATATCTTTATAAAAAATTCAATTTTTTTTACCGAGTTCTTTAAGTTTGAGGACTCTTTACCATCTTCACACCAGTATTCTCAAACAAATATCGATTCATCCTCTGGAACCTCTGGAAAATCTCTCACTAAACGGCTTAAAAAGGACCCTCCTTCACCATCCAAGTCCACCTCGCCTGTTTCGATGGAATTATTACTTGAGGAAATCAGGGCCCTTCGACCTTTCATGGAAGAGACTAATACCAAGCTGCAAACCCTAACAGATAATTGGTCTCAACTAGTCGCGAGAGTCTCCTCAGTCGAAAATACTGTTTCCTCTTTGAAAGAGACATGTGTAACCGTCTCTCAATTACACTCCCACGTCTCTACACTCCAGAAACAGGTGGAAGATCTTGAAAACCGCAATAGACGGAACAATTTGCGTATCTACGGCCTGGAAGAAGGAGTTGAAGGTTCAGATCCGCCCACGTTCTTTAAGTCATCTCTCCCTAAATTCCTTCATATGCCAGAGGGAACCCAACTCAACATTCAGCGGGCCCACAGGTTGGGACGGGCTTCATCTCACACTAGCCCTTCACAGAGACCAAGAGGAGTTATCTTATACTTCTTGGAGTATACAGATTTGATGAAAGTGCTCGTAGCGGTTAAAGCTTCTCCAAGAATTGTCTGGTCAGGATCGCCTTTATTTTTGCACAAGATTATTCTAAAGCCACTGCTAACAGACGTAAGGCTTTCCTCAACATGAGAGCTGATCTACGTTCCATGGGAGCCAGATATGGCCTGTTTCACCCGTGTCTCTTCAAGGTTACATATAATAACAAGACAATGTCGTATGAAGATCCGTTACGCTTGCAAAGTTTCATCAATTCATGCAAAACGACTGTTATGGACTCTTCTGGGCCTTCTTCCTCATTCAACATTTGATTGTTTAATAGTTTGTTTAAGGATGCTTCAGATCTGGTTTTCTTTAGCATAATATCTTGTTAACTCAGAAGTGCTTTTTCATAGTTTTTGATATTATTGTTGTTGTTCTCATGAAGTGATACTATTTAATGAGTTATGGATCATTACTGTTGATCTCCTCGCTTTGGAATGTTCTAATATTTGTTTCATGTGTTTGCCCCAATGCTTTTCTCAATCTCTATTTGGTATTGTCCCCACAGATTATTACCTTTGTATTGTGGTTTCTCCCCGACCCTCTGTTCCGTTGATCCTGGGTGTGTTGCCTGCTTCATGTGGCTTCATCCCCCCGTGTATACCTGAGTCTTCTTTTGTAAGTATGGTACTTTCATACATCCTCTTAGATATATTATTTGTTTTGTCTTTTGTTTTTTGTCTCTTTTCTGTAGTTTCTATTCTTTCATCAATTGATGTTTCTTGTTTTTTCAACTCTTCTTGCCTCCTTATATTCATTATTCTTTTAGTCAGTACAACTGCAAATATCTCGACTCTTATGATACCCCTCTACCTTTCTGCCTGGACTTTCTTTTTTCCTATCCTGTCATTTGATTCCCTTTCTTTATTCTGGTTATTCGACTTGTCTATTATGCTTTGCTATGAAACTAAACCAATTATTTCCTTCCTGTTTTATCTCTCTTGCTTCTATAATGAATTGGACTTATGTGCTACATTATTATTACAACCTGTTCTTAAGTGCTTATGTCATTAAAACTGATTACATGGAACGTTAGGGGATTAAACTCTCCTATCAAGAGGCAGAGAATCTTGAGCCATTTAGCCAAATTAGACGCTGATGTTGTATTCTTGCAAGAGACTCACCTCTCGGATGTTGAGTCATTGAAGTTGAGGAGGGGTTGGGTGGGGGAGGTTTTCTACTCCCCTGGAGATGGCAAACGAAATGGAGTAATGATACTTTGTCGCAAATCCCTTTCATTTTCATTTGTGTCCCAAGAATCTGATCTTGATGGCAGATGGTTGAATGTCAAATTATCTTTGAAGGGCGTTATAATCTCTCTTCTAAATGTCTATGCTCCTACTTGTGGTGAATCCTCTTTTTGGCACACAATGGCTAAGCGAATCACTCACTGCATGGAGGACAATTTTATTTTAGCTGGAGATTGTAACCAGATTTTTGACCCATTTATCGACAGAAATTCTAAAGTCTCCTTTGTTCCCAACAAGCCCCATAAATCTTTTGTTCATGCTATAAATCAACATAAACTCTTGGATGCTTGGCGTCTTTGCAACCCGACCACTAGAGAATATACTTTTTATTCCCCAGCTCACCAAACTCAATCAAAAATTGACTACATATTTGTCTCGCATAACATTTCACAAACACTTACACATGCAGAGATTGGTCCCATCTTATTATCAGATCACGCCCCAATCTCGATTGGTATTGATATTCTACCTAAGGATTCGGGCCCCAAAAGGTGGCGTTTTAACAATGCTCTCCTTTTGGACCCAAAGTTTACTGCCTCATTCTCTAACTTCTTCGAAGAGTTTTTTGAGTTGAATCAAACCCAATCCATGCCCTTCTCCACTTTATGGGATGCATTCAAAGCCTCGGCGAGGGGTTTCATAATTAGCTTTGTTGCAAAGAAACGGAAAATTTCCCGTAAGTTCACTAAAGATCTGCTTCAGGATAATAAAAGATTGGAGCACTCGTTTTACACCTCATACTCGAAGGAGTGTCTCACAACTCTCATAAAAGCCAAAATGCAATTTAATAAGAAGTCAACGGAGGACGCCTCATTATATCTGTTGAAGTCCAGTGCAAAATTTTATGGGGGCAAAAATAAGGCAGGGAAAATATTGGCTAATTACTTAAAAGTTAAACATAACAGACTAAATATTGAATCTATCTATGATGAGCGTTCAGATTTAAAATTTAAAGACGCTGAAATACTGAACGAGTTCTCCACATTTTACAAATCACTATACACTTCCGCAACACAGTCCTCTGAGCACTCCCTATTGCACTTCTTCTCTGACATCCAAAATCCCCAACACACGTTGCCGGACTTATCATCCCTGGAATTAGATCTAACGCACCAAGAACTATTAATTGCTCTTCAACATCTCAAAAAAGACAAAGCACCGGGACCAGATGGTTTCACCGTAGAATTCTATCAACATTTCTCTAAACTCATAATGCCCAAGTTACATTCTTTAATCAATTCCTTCACCACACTAGGTAGTTCCTCGGGTTCTTTTTCGGAAGCACATATATGCCTTATACCAAAAGAGGGCAAGGACTCTAAATATTGTAAAAATTACAGGCCTATATCCTTGGTCAATATTGATTATAAAAATGTTCTAAAGCATTAGCATTACGTTTGGATCCCTACTTACCTGATTTAGAACAATCTGGTTTCGTTAAGGGTAGGTTCATAACTGATAATACGAGACTCCTTTTAACGTTTTATCTAAATCTTCCCACTTAAAACAATCCCTTGTGGCAATAGCTCTAGATGCTGAAAAGGCGTTTGATAGAGTCGAGTGGACTTATTTGTTTTATACTCTCAAACAGTTCGGCTTTGGCCCTAAGTTTACATCCCTCATCTCTCTCCTCTATTCTAATCCACGTGCGGCTGTATGCGCCAACGGCTTGATCTCCCCATATTTTGAGCTGGGGAGTGGAGTGCGTCAGGGTTGCCCTCTTTCCCCCTTCCTTTTTAATTTGGCTTTGGAACCTTTTCTCTCTAAACTACGTCAAAATCCAAATTTACATGGTTTTCAAACATTGAACTCCCATATTAAACTTGCAGCCTACGCTGACGATATTTTGCTTTTTATGTCTAAACCAAGTGACTCGATCCCTGCCTTTTTAGCAGAGGTACGAGCCTATTCTAATATCTCCGGTTATAAATTAAACAACGATAAATGTGAGATCCTACCCCTGACTAAGTTTGCTTTTAAATCGGATTTTACTGCTTCCAATTTTACTTGGAGCCCGAATCATATTAAATATCTCGGATTACATGTTACCTCTTCAATATCAGACACAGTATCACTATGCATGAATAAATGTATACAAAAAATCTCAGACTTAGCTGCCAAATGGCATCCCCTCTATTTGTCCTGGTGGGGTCGCCTGGACACCATAAAGATGATGTTGTCCCCTATAATTTTATATACTGTTTCCAACATTCCAGTCCCTATTCCCGCTAAATTTTTTAAAAAGATCAATTCCTCCTTATCTTCCTTCCTATGGAATAATAAGAGGTCCCGAATGTCTCTATTTAAATTAATTCACCCTAAGGCAGAAGGCGGGGTTAACTTTCCAGATTTTCAAGCATACCAGAAAGCATTCCTCTTACGCCAAGCCTCTCGTTGGTTGCTTGACCCCACGGAAGATTGTCCTTTATGGACTACAGTTGAACGTCTTTTTTTATCCCCTTTCTCTTTTCATGAATATTTTTCTTTTTCACGCAAACCACAGGCCTTGTCCACTCCCATAATCAAACTGACCTCTAAACTTTTGGGACCCACATTTACTCTCACACATAACAATATAGACTCATTCCTCAATTCAACAATTTGGCATAACAAAAATCTGACTATTCGTAATAAACCATTTTATTGGAAGACCTGGCGACAGAAAGGTTTAATATGGATACATCACTTATTCGCAAAATTGGACTTTCTATCTTTTCCCTCACTCAGTCAAGTATTTAACCTACCTGCCTCCTTCATTCATAAATATAATCTACTTAAGAAGGCTGTGATGGACAGTTACACTCATCTCTCGGACACGCCCATTGCTCCAATTGTTTTGGATCCTCCTTCACAACTTCATACTTTGTTAAAAACCATACCCAAAGCTTCCACTATATATAGTTTTTTGCAAGGTAGGGACAGCATTAGGCAGAAGTCTAAAACAGAGGAGGCATGGGAACGGGATTTCATGGTATCTTGGCCAGTGTCTTTGTGGAATAAACTATGGCTCAAATTACGTAAATCATCTAGAGCAGCTAACATAATACAAACGCTGTTTTTTGTATATAATAGACTTTTACTCACACCAACTGTCTCAAGTAAAAGTTTTGTGACTGCATCAGATGTTTGTTGGACATGTTCTACTCCAAACGCTAATTTATTTCATATGTTATTCTCTTGTCCAAATGTATATAATTTCTGGAAACAGGTATGGTCTCAAATTAACCTAATTTTTGGAGCTAAATTTTCTTTTTCTTTCACTCATGTTTTCTTGGGAAGTCTCTCACCTTGTTGGGAGAAGGTTACCCTTAATGTTAAAATTATTGATTTACTATTAGCGGTTGCATTTCAGCAAATCACTGTAAAATCTCTTATAAGGCATGGTGGTATGCTGTTTGCCATAATCATAGGTTGGACACCTCCTTTGTTTATCCCATACATATGGCAGCGAAACGTCTAGATTTGTGGTCACCTGTTACAATGTATCTTGATGCATGTGCCAAACGATATTACCAGCTGCAACCATTTTAGCAAGAAGTTCTAAAACCCCCTTGATTCCCCCAATCGTTCCTAGAATATTTGTTATTCCACTTTTCTTAATGATTTATTTTTATTGTATCATTCCTTCCTTATTTAATCATAAGTCTGATTCGTTTATCTTTATTGTAGCAAATTTTATTGTAATGACAGGAATTTAGTGTTATGAACTCTGTATTGACACCTTTATTTATATCAATAACAATTTTCTTTTTGAACTGAAAAAAAACATTAATTACCCTGATTCCATTTTTCCTTTAAAAACCCAACAATATGAGGACAAATACATTCTGAAGCTAAAATTGTGCGAACATGAGCGGGTCTGGCTTGTCTAAAGTTCATGCCGTTGAGAAGAGAAATGGTGAATTTACGACAGAAATCAATGTAAAAATCACAAAACACGATAAAATGAAAGGTATCCTGTTCTGAGAAATTATCCTAGAACCAGGGTTGAAGAATCTCCAACAAAGACCAGCCTTGGGGTACTGCCAGTACTTGATGTATCAACCTAAGTCGGATACTAATTAAAAGATAATGATGATAACAATTATTTACAAAGTCAGATAGGGCTCAGGATACATAGTTGTTTGGAGAGTAACATACTCATGAACAGTCCCTTCTGTAATTCAAGGTCCTATCCGGTAGACTTTCTGGAAGAGAGGAAGTTGACCTTAGTCCAGGCTAAGTTGGATTTTGTAATGGAGACAGGAGCTGTAAACAACTCCGGTTGCATGAAGGCCTGAAACCCTGTTTGCACATAATTGAGGCAAGCATTTTTTTTATACATAATCCAAAGAGAGACAGTCCTTCAAAAATGGCCTGTTAAGCTCCAAATCTGTTTTAACCCAGATATAAAGCCATTTTAGTAGGTGTCGGAGGGCAGTTATATCAACAATAGAACGCTTTTCTTATTCCTCATGGGAAATAAAAGAAGACGTACCACCTTGGCAGGGCAAACAAACCTTTGAGGAAAAGGTTCTCAATCACTTATTATCATTTTATTTTTCCCATTGCTCAGCTGAGTAGGGGTGGGGCTGCTCTGCTCACAGAGCAGAGCGGGGGGGGGAGTGGTTTGCCCACTCCAAGTGCACAGGACGCTTTGGCCATCCATCTTGGGCCGGTCAAACCGTCATGCACACTTTGCATGTTCTCCATGCAGGCTGCATCACAGCCTGCATGGAGAACATGCCCAGCAGCCCATTCTCTGGTTGAGTGTCGATCCACGGCGCTCAGACCAATCACAGCACTGCATTGTAGTGATGTGATTGGCTATCGGGAGGCTGGAAGCCGAGTGCTTCCTGCCCTGGAAGCGGGCGGAGAGGGAGAGGAGGCGGGGGCAGACAGATGACAGGTAAGTGTTTATTTTTTTCTCTTCATTTGCTTGCGCGACCTACCCCCCTACCGCCATTAAATACCAGCCGCCACTGGAAGAACAATCCACATGACCCCACAGATCACTACCATACAAAACTGCAGACTCGCATTTTGCATAGTAAATCTTCAAAAAAGACTGGGGCCACATTTATGAGACCCCTTGCGCTGTCGGAACGTCACTTTTTGTGACGTTCTGTGGCGCAGGAGCCTGCTCCATATTTACCAGGCAGCACTATGCCACTTATTTTGGCTTAATGCTGCCTCGTAAATATTGTCCCCTTTAACGCAGTTTTCTGCGTTAAAGGGGTGTGCAATGGGTGTTGCTGGGGGCGTTCCCAGCAACATCCATGGCATTTTGACACTGCCCCAGATTTATGAGAAATCGTAAGTCTGAGGCAGCCCCAAAAATGTATGCCTCCCCCGGGGAGGCGGAAGGGAGGCACACATAGAAAAAGCCTCTTGTGATTGTTTTTGTGTAGGAAGGTTTCCCTTCCTGCACAAAAATAATCATCCCCTCAACGCAGGCACCTTTGCACCATGGTGCAAAGTTGCCTGCGTCGGCGCACGGCTGCCCATTGGGCGCCGGCGCAGGGGAAAAGGACAGGAATGCGCCGTATCTCATGGATACGGCGCATCCCTGCTCTTTTCTTTTACCGTAGGGCAGTGCAGCAGGAAGGCCTGCTGCGCTACCTTTCGGTAAAACTTCATAAATGAGTACCTCGATCGGTTCATTCCCAAGCCTGGCATCGAAGTCAAAGAGAGCTTCCACAGTCCTCCTAAATAGTTGCCATTTGAACAAGATCAAAGGTGACCAAGAACCTTTGGCATCAAACAGGACCCTAAGATATGAAAAGGAAGAGACCATAGAAATGTCCACCCCCTCAATAGTATGTTTTCTACTTTTCATTGATCTTGGGAAAACAACCATAAAATGCAACTTCCCCAAATTTGTCAAAAGAAGCCACAAAATTCATAAAAGAGTCCAAAAGGTGCGAGATTCCCAGTACTTTCTGGAAGTAACGCATCATCTGTGTAAAGAAGGGCTGGAATAAACCTATTGCCCATTCGCGGTAAGTCAAAGCCTTCGCGGAACAAATGACCCTCCAGAACACTGACATACAATGTAAACAAAATGGGAGCCAAAATGCATCCCTGCCTGTTGCCACGGTTAATAGCAAAATATTCTGTGCAATCCTGACACAGGCAGTCATAATTCTGGTGCAAATCAGTCAAAAAAATAAACTGGTCACGGTCTGCTCCGGGTGTAGCCTATTAGGGCTAGTATTAGACCTGTTAGCCTTAGGATGGTCTTTCCCCAAACCCTTTGCCTTTACACTCCATTTTTGCTGATCTTGTTTGTGTTGCCTTAGGACGTTGTGCACTTTACTACTGCTAACCCGAGCTAATGTGCTTATGCTCTCTCCCCTAAACAATTTTTCCCCTAAACATGGTAATATTGGCTTACACCCAATTGGCACATTTAATTTACTTATTAGTCCCTAGTAAAGTGGTACTACATGTGCCCAGGGAAAATGAAATGCTACTGGTGGGCTTGCAGCAGAGATTGTGGCACCCACTTAAATAGCCCTTTAAACATGGCTCAAGCATGTCATTGCAGCCTGTGTCTGCAGTTGTAAACTGCCATTTCGACCTGGCAAAATAAATACTTTGCCAGGCTAAAACCTTCCTTTTAATACACATAAGTCACCCCCAGGGTAGGCCCTAAATAGCCATTAGAGCAGAGTGCAGTATATTTAAAAAGTTGGACATGCACTTTTAAGTTTTACATGTCCTGGCAGTGAAAACCTCTTACATTCTTTTTCACTACTGCAAGGCCTAGCACTCCTATAGGATAACATTGGATTTCCTTACTACATTTAACAAGTGATAACTTTCAAAAGGAAGCAGGTGGGCAAGTCGAGTTTGGTATCTAAAGAATTGAAATTAAAAGCCATCTTTAATGGTAAAGTTGGGTTTTAAGTCACAATTGTCCTAACCATTTGATGCATGCAGCCTGTCCCTGGGTCACTTGACTAGGTGTAACTGGCAGTTGGTCTTTGTGGATTGCCCCAGACAATAAGACAAAGGGAAGATAGGTGTTGGAAGGATGGGCCACTCTGACTTAACTAGGGGAATGAGCTGTCACCTACCACACTTGCCCATCACAAAGGCCCTGCCTGAACACACTCACAAGGGGTTTATCACCAGTCTTTTGTGTACCCAGACAAGCTGGGGCCAGGACAGGAAGGAAAGGGATGCCTGACACTTCAGGAGTGTGGTTCAGAACCCTCTCCTACTTCAAAGTGGGCACCTAGTATAAATAATGGACCCACAGACCCAACTCTTCAGTACACTCCTGGACCTGTGGATACTAAGAGGAAGGACTGCAGTGCTTCTTTGTTGCCAAAAGGACTGCCACTCTGCTGCCCTGCTACTCTGCTGCTCTGCTGCCTGCCAGCCTGCCACCCTGCTTGCTGAGAAGGAAGACTATTTGCACCTTTCATCCCAGGCTGAAGTGGCTTTAAGGGTCAGCCAGTTGACCTCCAGTATTGAGCTACAGGGACATAACAAGCTCCAGAGGCTCCCTACAATTGCCCAGCTGACCTGCTGCCTGGACCAGCAACTAGACCTGCCAGAGCCCTGTGCTAGAAGAAATTCCAGACCCCCAGTGGTGCCCCTCTGGTCCTGGACCCTTGGTGTGGCCTCAGTTGAACTCTCCTGAAATTTTGGGCTCTTTGTGAATGCAAACAGGTCTGCTTGCGCCAATACTTTCTGCCCACGCTGCCTACCAATGCAAAGTTCCGGTGAACCCAACTCTTCGCGCTATAGCGACTAGCAACGATGCTTGGCAGCGACACCTGACAGGATATTCATTCTACAGCGATGGCCATCCACCACTCCCAGCCTACTCTTCACTCTACATTGACGACCATCCCCGACGCTCTCCCTACGAATGGCCCCTTCAACAGCAAACAGAACTCCTCGCACTGGACTTTGAAGGCAACTTTTTCAGCGAAACTAACCTGGTACGTGTATCCGGCCTGTAGTCCATCGCAGTAGGCCTAAACTTGTGGCTTTCAACCGGTCTCCTTACCTGAAATCTTTAAAAATGCATATCTCCGGTTCCACTGATTGGATTTTTGTTGTTTTGGTGTCAAGAAATGTATTCGAATTTTAAATTGGTGTGGGATTTTTCTAGTGTTGTGTTTTCTCTTTATTACTGTTTGAAGTGCTGCATAAATACTTTACACATTGTCTCTAAGTTACGGCTGACTGCTTTGTGCCAAGATACCAGAGGGTTGAGCACAGGTTAATTTGGGGTTTGCTTGTAACTTCACCCTGACAGAAACTGTGGCTGCTGCTTGAGTAGGGTTCAAACACCCCCCCAACCAAACCTAATTTCCAACAGTTAGTATATTCAGAATGCAGGTGTCATTAGAGTAAGATACTATGCTAGCTGTTATCACAAGAAGTGAATAGCTAGGTCTTCAACAGAAATGTTCAAAGAGAAGAGGCAAATCATATAATAGTATTTTCCAAACTGAGGGGACAAACAAAATAAACGACCATCCTTCCAGTCGGTGCCTTATGAAGACTGGAACTTTGAGAAGCATGGAACTGGGTGATCTCAACTGCCTGGTATCTCTAAAGCAAACACAAGGAGATGATGGATGGAGTATGAGAAACTTTTCAGACACTCACCCTCAGTCACAGATCTGGGTTGAATCCATCATCGTTCTTTAGCTCACTTTGCCACCCCAGTTCAGACCCAGCCATATGCAAATCAGTCTTGACCCAGTTCCTTATGGGAACAGTCCAGCCCGAACTGCCAAGCCAGGTCTTCACTGGACCGGAAACAAGCATCCTGGGACCGGGTTCGGGGTAACACCCCTCATCAGCTAGGCTAGCATGAATCAAGCGGCAAAGTGAGCAAGGGACCCATGTCTGGGCATACCCTGCCAACTTAGGGTGAACAAAGCAAACACAAGGAGATGATCGACAGAGCGCTGAAACTTTTCAGACACTCACCCCCAGCCACAGATCTGGGTTGAATCCATCATTGTTTTTTAGCTCACTTCACCACCCAGTTCAGACTCAGCAATATGCATATGCAAAAAAAAAAAAAAGATGGATTTAGGCCCAGATCTCTTTACTGGGGTGAATGTTTGACATTGTGCAGCATTCTGTCCATCAATTGTTCTTTATGCATTTGTCACCCGGAGTGGGACAGGTATGCCCTGACGTGGGTCCCGTGCTCTCCTTGCCACTGGAGTCAAGCTAGCCTGGCTGATGAGGGGTGATGCCCCGAAACCGGTCCCAGGTTGCTTGTTTCCAGGCCAGGTCCTCCCTGTTTGGGCTGGACTGTTCCCATGGGAACAGGGTCAAGACTGATTTGCATATGGCTGGGTCTGAACTGGAAAGGCATGGGGAGCAAAAAAACGATGGATTTAGGCCCAGATCTCTGTACTGGGGTGAATGTTTGACATTGCGCAGCATTCTGTCCACCAATTGTTCTTTATGAAATTGTATCTCTAAAGGCCAGGAATTTACCTCTAAGAAACTGGGTTGTAAATCCATAGACTGACTTATTCACATTACTTTAAACGCTGACTGGCCATGAAGAAGGAGCCAATACATCTTTTTAGAATACTTTGGGATGCATTCTCGACGCTGTTCTACCACTGTTAATGAGCCACCACATTCAGTATCAACTGTTTCAAGATAAGTGAAGTTTCTCTGGTTAAGGAGATCCACACTATAGCCCTAATTGCTGAAACCAGGCCAAACAAGGAAACATCCAAGTAGGAGGTGAAACAGATAAAAGCAGGCAGATGAGACGGCAGCAAACTTGCAACCAACGTAGAACAGAGATTGCGATCAAATTTAGTCAATGCTGGAGATTGCCAAAAAAGATAGACCAGGGACATTGTAGCTTCTACTGATGATCAGCTCCTTAGTATTGCCTGAATTAACATCAAGCTAGCTGATGCCCATCCACTTCCTGACCTTCATTATGCTTTGTTATAAGCAGAGGACTCTGCTGTTCAGATCCCCAACAAGCCGCGTGAGCATCTGGGTCTCATCTGTACACATGGACTGATGGACTATGGTAATGTCTGTGACCAATCCGAAATGATTAAGATACTCAACTGAACTGCCACATTGGCCTCCTGAGAGTTTAGTCATTGCTGGAAGCAGTGAAACCGAGTGGTAGTCAGAGCAAGCAAAACTTTTCATAGCCTCAAAGGCTTAGGAGTCCTTAAGAAATGAAGAATTGAGAACTGCAAAAGTAATCATGGTATTCCTTCCTTTGCTAACCTTGCTATCTTCATCATGTTGACACTTGAAAATTCTTCATTTGAAGCTAAATTAAAATATACATGACAAGCATCCTCATACCCACAAATTCTGATCGGGGAAGGCCTCTGGGGAGGCCCTCATCTGAAGTTCTTAAGGGTACATTTCCACTGAGACTATGGAACCTATCCAGGACTTGAAGGAGCTCCAGGACAGTGTGCAGCCATAGCCACGCCCCAACAATTATTTCCTTGACAAAAAAGCCTGCTATGACAAACGCTTTTCCGTTTTGCTTCCTTATTCAATCAATCAATCAATCATGTCACTTATAAAGCGCACTACATACCCGCGAGGGTCTCAAGGCGCTGGGGGAAGAGGGGGGTGGTGCTGCTACTGATCGAAGAGCCAGGTCTTGAGGAGTCTTCGTAAGGCCAGTAGGTCTTGGGTCTGTCGGAGGTTGGTGGGGAGGGTGTTCCAGGTCTTGGCGGCGAGGTGGGAGAAGGATCTGCCGCCGGCGGTCATTTTCCAGATGCGGGGGACTGTGGCGAGGGCGAGGCTGGTCGAGCGGAGCTGGCGGGTGGGGGTGTAGAAGCGGAGTCGTCTGTTGAGGTAGGCTGGTCCGGAGTTGTGGAGTGCTTTGTGTGCGTGGGTGAGGAGCTTGAAGGTTATCCTCTTGTTGACAGGGAGCCAGTGCAGGTCTCTCAGGTGGGGTGTGATGTGGCTGCGTCGGGGGATGTCGAGGATAAGACGTGCAGAGGCGTTCTGGATGCGTTGCAGCCGTCTCAGGAGCTTAGCCGTCGTTCCTGCGTAGAGGGCGTTTCCGTAGTCCAGCCTGCTGGTGACGAGGGCCTGGGTGACTGTTTTTCTTGTTTCGGTGGGGATCCACTTGAAGATCCTGCGGAGCATTCGGAGGATGTTGAAGCAGGATGAGGAAACGGCGTTGACCTGCTTAGTCATGGAGAGGGTGGGGTCGAGGATGACCCCTAGGTTGCGTACATGGTCGGTGGGTGGCGGGGCTGTTCCCAGTGATGTTGGCCACCAGGAGTCGTCCCAGGCTATAATTCTCCCTACCCTTGTGTGCCTCTTAACACTGAGCTGCTTGTCCAGTCTTTGTACAGTGCTTCCCTTTTACAGTGCAGGGCCAGGCTTGGTAACACTCCTTCTCTCTCTGATTAACACAGTTGACAAATGTGCACTATCTCACTTTGTATCTGTCTTTATCTGTAGACATTCATAATTACAAACCAGGGCTGTGCTCCTCAAGCTGGCTTTCCATTACCGCTATTTCCGTTGCCAGAACAACAAACGCGCCTGGCCATGCTGCACCACACTCTCCCGGAGCCATCTTGAAATTCTTGTTTTCCATCGTGAATGACACATTTTCCTACATCCAAGGCGTTATGTAATGAATGATTTCATCCCTGATGTTCCACTGTCATGGGGACACTTACGCCTTTTATGTCATCCTTTGTTTTGGGCATACTGATGTTCTATTTCAAATATATGCTGCACTTTTAAAGAGCCTTGTGGTGCAAACTGCACAGCACTGGAATAGATACTCACGAATAATGGTGAGATATTTTTAGCAATTGTACAAATCTGGAAAAAAAAATGTTTAGAAAACTTGTTAGCTGCACGAGAAAGGGATTATATTCGAGTAAAATATAACAATACACTGGACCCCCATAAAAATGAGTAAATCCACACGTCCAAACATTTACGACCTCGTGTGGATTGACAACGTTTTTGATTATGCAATTGCGACCTTTAAGAGCCATTTCTGCAGTCACATTTATACACAGCAAATCATTGTGAAAAGGGAAATGACGGTGCGTTCGGTCAATGGCTCCACCAACAATTATTGGGGTTTTCCATCCTCTTCCCTGAGTGGAAAGGGGATTACTCCATCGTGTGATAGTATTGTGCATAATCAAATTTATTTCGAGTGCAAGGTCACCTTCTGTGAATTCCGTGCACTCCTAAAGTGAGCCATTTGCCCTTGCACGTTGGAATTTTTTAATTTGTGACTCGTTGGATATTACAAATTCATGTTTTTTGTTTAGAAAATCAAGTTGAGAAATGAGGAAACACAGATTCGCGAACAAAGATGCAATGGGTTGTGTAAGCCAAAGTAGTTCTTGCCATTAAATGATCGTGCATCTGTCTACTTGTGTGGGCTGGGTGATCGGGGATCAGAGAAGAGGGAAAAGTGCATTGTTCCCTGTAATCCAATAAAATGTCCTGTAGTTTAGATTACAGTTTTGCCAAAGATAACAAGACATCCTTCATTCAATAATACAATTATAGTATTTTATTACCGGAGAAGCACTTTGATGTTTATGCAAACATTACTGAGATGGCAAAGCTGTTGGAAATGTGAGTAGCGTGAGCATGGAAAGCCGTACTTTAAAATAAACAGCCGTTTTAAAAAATAAATTCACTGAACCAGGAGCTGTGTCATACATATACTTGCTTTGTATGTATTGTTCTCAGGGAATAGATTCACCAGTCAGTAAATGAGTGTCCTATTCACTCTTTTTTTACCTGGACATTGAGTACAAAAGGGATAAATAAAAACACAACACACGTCCTGAAAAGGGAGACAGTAGACAGCCTCACTAATATAAGCTGAACCCCAGGGAGGGGACGGACAGGGTCTTACTGAATCTCGATAGTCCATTTATTTATTTTATTTGTGCAATTTTATATAGAGTGGCCATGGCCCGAAGGCATCAGAGAGCTTTACAACAAGCAGGATACATGGGTTACAGCGGGTTATGGTAATAGTAATTGAACTCAAAAGTTTACATGGGTGGATGTGTGCAGGAGTTAACACAAGAGGAAATGAGCAGGGGAAATACACAATTAAAGCATCAATATAGATGGTGGGGTCATATAACAAAGGCAGTTCAGATCGCAGTGGAGAGAGTACTTAAGTCTGGTCAAGGGTGATTAACCAAGGTGTCTGTCAAACAGGAAGAGCTTCAGGTCCTTTTTGAAGGTGATTAGGCAAGTGGGTAGATGGAGGGAGGGAGGCAGAGTTTTCCAGATTCTAGTGGCACTACCAGAGGAAGACTGGTTCATATATTGTTCTCGACTGAAGATGGGAATTCCAGGAGCAGGAATAGGGCATTTCTGTATCCCCTATTTGCTCCGGAGATTTTCAGTTTCTCGTTTAGATAGGAGGGTGAAGAGGAGTGCAGCGCTCAGTGGGTAATGGAAGCAATTTTGAAATGGGCCCACTCTTCAATGGGGAGCCATTGAACGGTTAGCAGGACAGGCCACTCGATTGTTTCCAAAGAGGCCCTGTAGCTTTGGTTACGAAGCAGTCTCAATCATGAATACCAGAAAAGGTGGAGCTAAAAATAGAAAGTGCAGAATGGAAGTAAGAAAGGAGGATAGTAAGTAATCAACTAACAGTAGAATAAAGGGTAAGCATGATGGAATGTTTGTGGGCGGGGCTCCATTTTCAAGAGTCGTTTGGCCCGAATCCTCTGTTCACTGAATGTATGAAACAGGACAGAACCTCAATAACCACACCTACAGCTTCTGTCGGAGGTGGTGCGAAAATGCCTCAGACATCTTGTCATAGTGTGAAAGGTTGCTGTTCCAACACCTAAGAATGGCACCATGTGGTGGCCCCATTCACAACACGGCAAAGGTAATGCAAGTCTTATGGTCAGATGTGTGAATTACCACTTTCTCTTTTAGCCAAATCGGTGACCTGCTGCTAGAGTTTCCCTAGTTTAACCTGCTGCGGGTGTAGACACGTTTATAATCCTGACTTCATAGTCCAAGAGTAAAATCTTCTCCTCTTTGATCTGGGGCATAAACTAATTGGGCCTTGGTAGATGGCATTTGGATGTTGGACCCGCGATTCTGTACTAAAGATGAATGACTCTTTTATGTGACTTTATCTGCTCTAAATGACCTGAATGGGTTGCACTGAATTGGCTCCTTGTTTTTATTTTTATCCACTTGTATGTTTCTTAGAGCACTCTCGGGAACTATCTGCCAGTCACAGGTCCTTTTTAAGCCACACACTTTGCTGAATTCCATCCTACGTAACATGTCTCCATGCATTGCTTCTGGATTCCTTCAGGCTTTAATCAATCACTTGAAACGTGTTTATCTAGAAATTACTCTCCCTTGCTCTATGTATACCATCTCTGCAGAAAATTATCATGACAAAATAGTTTTCTTGAAGGATGTCATTTCATCATAGTAATAATTCATCAGAGCTCAGGCTGTATATTTCATGTGTAATATACTTTTACAAAAAAAGAATTTCCAGCCTCAATGCATTTTGGCCATGGGTTGCCCTTTATTAGGAGTAAACAATTATGCCCAATATGCAAATTCTTGATCTTAGTCCTAGATGGATTCCACTTGCAGGATAGTGCTAGCACCATACCAAGAGGAATTGACATGGGGACATGGCTAGAATTAGCTTCTCCGTAAGCTTTCCTCTAGTTTCTACTGGGTCCATGAATGAACATTACATCACCATTGATTTACCAGATAGGATGCTGACTAGACGAGCTTAGTTGACTGAGTGAGCTTAGTCTGTAATGGTCTGATCTTCAATGAGGAATGTGTGCCCTTCGTGACTTTATCTATGTGTCTCTATGCTTCAGCTCTTGAATTGCTCCCAGGAGACTGGCAATCTCGGGTCTTCGTGACTTTCTTATTGGTAGTAGACCACTGGGAGAGTCTGATACTGTCGTATGGCTTATACTTTCCCAAGTAAATCTGTGCGTTTGTTGGACAACATAAACGTCAGGATTGTGTGAGACACCTTCAGGATATGTTGGCCTAAATCCTGCTAGCTCACAGTGCACCATCTGTACCCCTAACCTGACAAGGTAACAATTGGATTGTGCAGCCTCAGGACATGACAACCCTGACTCTCCAGTGAGTCATAGAGGCAGATCTAGAACCCTTTCATTTGGTTACAGAAGCATACCCAAAGAGATACACAAGAAGTACTGAGTAAGGTGTTTCAATATTTATTGAAGCATTGTGATTCCTGTATAAAGGACATGTGCTACAATAACCAGTAAAAGGAAACAGAATAGCGTAATTAGTATTATGAGAATAGCAAAGAGAATGAATAACTCAGCCATTGTGCTATAACAGTGAATATATGCTAGCACATGAGTACTGTAATATATCGTGCTCCTACTTAGCACTACCTAACCTAGGATATCTAGGGTGGGAGATCTGCCAAATCCCCATAGGGTGGTCTAACTCCCTATTACCTGTGGTTTAGTGCCATCGGGCTGCCCGTCTTGGTGTAGAGCTGGGCATCCCTCGTGGAGTTGCCTTGCACTTGTTGAAGATACAATGCAATAAAAACATAACCCTATGAAGAGCCAAACGTTCAAATATACATTAGACAGGACATCCATTAATAGTGGTTAATGGCAAGTTGGGTGAATGAAAGTATGACAGAGTAAGTCTGAAGAGGCGCCTCATAGTCGGATAAAACTATGGATAAAAACCCCTCAAAAATAGAAGAAACATAAAGCAGTACTCACAAAGGTGTCTGTGTTTATGCTCTTTATTTGTAAAACGACCCTCAATTACAACATCACCTCCGGAGGAATCTGAGAATTTTTTTTTCGTTAACTATCCTACGAGGACATTTTGAGCACAGATTGTGTGCCCCATAGATGGGAATGCTCCCCTAATGCATGTTTCATTTATGTTGCACAGGAAATTTAAAGATCAGTTTTCAGGATACATTGTGAGATATTGACTGGGAGTGGCAACAACACTCAACATCCATGAAAAGTAATACCAGACATACTCTTATTTTGCTAGATGGTGCCTACAAAATGTTTTTTTCTACCAAAACAATAGTGCTCCCTAAAATGCACACAATAGCAGAAAATGCGGTGATGTGCTACTGTGAATCATGCTGTTCACGAATGTATGACAGAATATCGACGGACAGAAAATCGACCTGCAAAAATATCGACACAGAAATATAGAAGTCAAAAATATCGAAGTCCAATCTACATAAAGGTAAGTACAAAAATATCGAAAAAAATATATAGTTGTCAAAAATATCGAAGTTAAAAATATCGTTTTTTTAATGTTTTAATAATAATGTAAAATTAAGTAAATAATACATATAATTAAAAGAAATATAGTTAAAAATATTAAAAGATATTTAAAAATAATAACTAATACATTAAATGTTAAAATAAATTAAACATATACATATAAATTAATATATATATACTTACTCCACATAGTGCAACAGTAGAGAAAGCGTTGGATAGCGTAGGGGTAAAAATTACTATTCCCACTCCAGAGAGTGCAACAGTAGGGAAAGCGCTGGATAGCGTAGGGGTAAAAATTACTATTCCCACTCCAGTGAGTGCAACAGTAGGGAAAGGGTTGGATAGCGTAGGGGTAAAAATTACTATTCCCACTCCAGAGAGTGCAACAGTAGGGAAAGGGTTGGATAGCGTAGGGGTAAAAATTACTATTCCCACTCCAGAGAGTGCAACAGTAGGGAAAGCGCTGGATAGCATAGGGGTAAAAGTTACTATTCCCACTCCAGTGAGTGCAACAGTAGGGAAAGCGCTGGATAGCGTAGGGGTAAAATTACTATTCCCACTCCAGAGAGTGCAATAGTAGGGAAAGCGCTGGATAGCGTAGGGGTAAAAATTACTATTCCCACTTAAGTAAGTACAACAGTAGGGAAAGCGCTGGATAGCATAGGGTTAAAAATTACTATTCCCACTCCAGAGAGTGCAACAGTAGGGAAAGCGCTGGATAGCGTAGGGGTAAAAATTACTATTCCCACTCCAGTGAGTGCAACAGTAGGGAAAGCGTTGGACAACGTAGATGTTAAAAATAACATACATATAAATGAAATAAATATTGTAATTAAATAATGATTTATTAATAAATTTAGAAAAGAAAAAAAACTACAAATATATCAAAAATAATAATTACTTTAATAATATTAAATACTTCCCACCCTATTCCCCAATAAACACACAACACACTCCACATAAAATTTCACACAATTAAATTAATTTTCAATTAATCAATTAATACAAATTAATTTGCAATTAATAATTAAATTTAAAAAAATGTCAATAACAATAAATAATATGTAATAAAAATTAATACCCAATTAATAATTAATTAACAAAAAAATTAATTATCAATACCAATACATAATATTTAACAAAAATTAAGAGCCAATTAATAATTAATTAACAAAAAAGTAATTTCCAATATCAATAAATAATATTTAATGAAAATTAATAACCAATTAGTAATTAATTAACAGGAAAAATATCAATACCAATAAATAACATTTAATAAAAAGTATTAACCAATTAAAAATTTATTAAAAAAATTTATTATCAATACTCAATTTTTCTTAATTAATTACTTAATTACAAATACATTACTTACCACCCTATTCCCCTAAAAACACACAACCCACTCCAATAATAAATTAATGCAAATAAAATAATTATCAATTAATAATAATTACCAATTAATAACTAATTAACAATTAATTAATTATTAATAACAATAATTACACATTAATAATTACTTAATTAAAATTACATTACTTCCCACCCTATTCCCCTATAAACCCACAACCCGCTACAGAAATAAAACACAAAATTTAATTAAAATCAATTAATAATTCCTAAAAATTATTATTTAATTTACTATAATTAAATTACTTCCCACCCTATTCCCCTATAATCCCACAACCCGCTACGGTACTAAAACACAAAATTTACTTTTTAAAAAATTATTAATTTCTAAAAAATGTATACATATATTTAATAAAACAGTACAATACTTAAAAAATATAGAACACATTAATATTAAATACATACTAAAATACATAACACTCATATAAATATCGATATTATTAACATCGATAATTTAACTATCGATATTACTAACATCGATATTTGCAACATCGATATTTCTTACCTTAACTTCGATATTCTGGTTGTAGATATTCTTGACTTCGATATTTTGTCCCTACGATATTTAAAACTCGATATAACTGTGCTTCGATATTTAAAAATCGATATTTTGACTGTCCACCGCTGTTCACATCTGCGCACATCATTAAGTTCACGTTTTGAATTCACTTCTGGGAGAGTATTTTCAAACTCTGCAGCAGAATAATTACTTTCCCACATTGCGAAAGTAAAATTAAACCTTTCAGAATAAAGGAGAATAATCCTTCTGAGATCAAGGAACTAGAAGAGGACTATATAATACTCCTGCACTTATCACCAAATGAGGCATGGCATAAAAAGACTTCCCATGAAACATCCTGGAAACTACAATGATCTGTATCTTAACCACTGGATTATTTTATGTAATCCCAGTGTGTTCTATGCGAGGATCTGTCTGATCGGTACAACTATAGATCACTTTGTTTATTGCATTTTAAAAAATACAAAACAGATGAAGTTACTTTGAAAGCTGGTTTGTTGCTACTAAGGCATTCATCACAAGTGCCCTGGTGCAGGGGTTAGTTCTCCTTCTCCAAAGGAACAATAGTGAGGTTTCGTTAACTTCAAGGGTACACATTTCATGACACCATATTATAGAACATCATCACAAACTTCTCCTAAATCCAGAGATATCCATGACACAGGCTTGACATTTAGCTGGTTTCTTCTTCAGAGACTTGGTCTGCCTGAGGTAAGGGCGATCATCAGAGTAACAACAGTGGATCCAACACCAGGAAGCACCTAGCAGATAGTGCCTACAGGAAGGAGCCTGACAGAGGGAAAAGCCAGTGGGCAAATAACCTCCAAAGGATACAGAAGCTGTGACTTTAACAGTGGAGAAGGTAACTAAAGAATCACTGGAAGCAAAAGACACACAAATGATGGATGGAATGTGGAGCAAATCGAACATTCAAACCCAGTCAAGAGAACTGGGTTAAATCCATCAATCTTTTGCTCACTATGCCACCCCATTTTAGACCCAGCCATATGCAAATTAGTCTTGACATACAGTGTTCCATGATAGAGCCACAAGTGGTGAACATTGCTGCCTTTTACACTGTGGCATTTGTTGTGCATGTGCGAATTTGTAGAAGCCTAATAATAAATAAAACAAATACAAGTCTGCAGTAAAGTTCAAAGTAGTACTCTTATGGAAAGGAGCAGCGTGGGACAGCCGCTCTGGGTGGCTGTCTCAAAGCACAAAAATTAAGTTTTTTTTATACCTTCTGATACATCTTGTTTATTTAACACAACCAATCCGGCAAAACTGGGCTTTGGGACTTTCAAAACATTTATTCAATCATTAATCAACAACAGACATTTAGCTATATTTGGATATCGAATTATGAAATGTTCTGCAACCGAAGCATAGCAACAACTTGTCACGTACAATCCATGGTGTCATGATTTCCTTTATCTTTCTCAAGGTCAAGCAGTTACGACCAAGAGGTGGGAGGAGGTCATCACCCAGCAGTGGTGTACATTAGTACATGCAGCATCTACAAAGGACAGCAAGTTATTCTGGAAAGCTGTGTCAGATATTAGAACTATTAATTATACCAGGACCTTGATTGGCTGCCATATTGCTAGCAAGGCATGGGAGGGGCACTTTACCAAAATTTACTCTGCCCCTGTATCCTCCTCACAGTTTAGCCTGAAGGACAGTAATCACGCAGAGATACAGGTTTCCCTGTGGGAAGTAGTCACTGCTATCCAACAGAGCACAGGTAGCAAGTCCCCCGCATCGGACGGGGTTTCCATAGACTTCATTAAATGTAACATCAACCTTTGGGCCCCACTGCTGACTAATGTTTATAACAATCTCAAGTACTCAGCACTACCGAGATCCTGGGCTACATCCACCATTGTTCCCATCTTTAAGAAAGGGGACCGCTCTTCGCCAAGTTGTTACCGACCCATACCACTGATCGACTCTGCTGTCAAAATTCTAGGTAGAGTCCTTTACAACAGAATCAAGGCGTGGACTGCAGATAATGCCATCTCTGCCAGGCCAGTTTCAGAAACCAGATTGGCACTATAGAGCAATGCCCGAATCTTATCTTGATTCTATGACAGTATACAATTGCAAAGCAATCACCTACACATCTTGCTTTCATGGATCTGTCCATGGCGTTTGACTGTGTCATCCGCCCTAAGCTGTGGCAATTCCTTCTCCCACTGGGGATGGATGGAAATGAAGGCTAGGGTAAGATTTGGGCAAAATGGCAAAGTGACCAATGAAATTCACATCAGACATGGGGTAAGGCAAGGGTGCTGGATCACCCCTCTACTTTTCATCTATACATCAACAAGCTTAGTCCTTACCTTTATATTTGCACACCTGATGTCCCCAAGGTAAAGGGCGCCCTACCCCCAGCACTGCTATATGCCGACGTCGCCGTGCTGATGGCGCGTACCCCAAATGCCCTAAGAATGCTGGCACTCTTATTGGTACAGTTTAAGGCTGCATTAGACTTATAGACCAATTTCTCTAAATCTTATATTATGGTGTGCAGCCCTCGGTGCTCCCGGCTTTTCAGTATAGCAATCGCAGAAATGCGACCCCACTTTTTTGTCCTGGCCTAGAGCATGCGAGAACGCGCACAGTAACGCGCGCATTCCTCGCATGCTCCAGGCCATCTGTCTTTCCTTTCCAACCCTCCTCCCCCTCCCCCACCACAGAGCGCGTCTAGCAGCCGCGCGGCCGTGTCACTTTCACGGCCGCGCGTCACTTGCTCTCCCGCTCCTCCCCCTCCCCCACCACAGCGCGCGGCCAATGCTTGTTATAGTAGCATGGGAACCAAAGGTATCGCAGGTGTTGGTGCCCGCTGGGTATATGCACATAACATAATATAGGTTTAATCAGCATTCTCGTTTTGGAATCGGGGAACTCCATATTTCGTTAGTGATTACAACTAACTAGCACGAGCAGTGAGTTTTGAGCTGATTTAGTTGTGCTTCTCTGTAGATCTAAAGATGTTCGTCTTTTTCCTCTAAATACTGCAGAGAGTCACTATTTACAAGCCGCTACTAGTCACTAACAAAATCGCTTTCGGACACTCGCACTTACTATTAAATAGACACGGCAGCACTGTACAGTTTCTGAAATTGTAAATTATTAGTTAAGCTTCCCTTGTTTTGCATACAGAGGGCTTGTCCCTTTCGTGGCGGGTAAATTCTTCTAGTAGTCTGGTGGGTTTACAGGGAAGGAAAGACAAAGCCCATCGTGTTATTTACACTTTGCCCGCCAATCAGTTGAAACCCAGCTTTCTGATTACCTCTTTGTGCCATCGGATATTGAAGTCGGAACTTCCGAAGTAAATAATAGAGGGACTCGGTTGTTTTGGGATCCCCTGTGAGGATTCTGAAGGTAAGTCCCATCCATGTTCGGAAACCTGTGTTTTAGTTGAATGGTTTTGGCATGTAGGTTAAGGTATCATGATGTTCAGCAGCAATTCGTGGGTTGCCACGAGGTCGTGACCTTGCGGCTAACGTTTAGGCAAGCCGCATTTAAGACTGGCCCCTTGTGTGTCTAGCCAGGGCCACCTTATTGTATATGATCACATTACTCGTTATGCATTTATACAGTTTGTTAGCGTTAACACGTGTCCTAGCGCTAGGTGGGAGAAAAAAGTTAAGACATTAACAAATTATCCCGCAAAACGCATAAGTAGCTACACAGGCATTCATTGATACCCCGCCCCATTGCATAAACGAGTCTTGTTGAACTATGAACTGAAAAATAAAGATTTCAGGGTTTTGCTGAATTGAGAGTAATTTCATTTTGGACCTGAGGGTTGAGCTTGTCTAATTTCAAGTTCGGGACTCCCGTGGATATTCTGCCATCACTGTTTCAACGTGACAATTTTATGTCTCCTACATCTACTCTTTCATAGCTGCCAAGGTTTCAGATTTCTTACTTGTGACATTTTCATGATTTCAGTGTAATTATGAGTGACATTCAACGACTATGAGTGACACTTTCTCGCAAGCAAATTGAAGCAATGAAGACGACGGAAACGTATACATATCAGAAATTACACCCAACACCAGAAATGGAAGGGCACTGGGATGTGAGAGAGGCCCCAGCGTGGTGCGTGAGCCAGCCTCACTGACGCTGAACTCAACTTTATGCAGACAGTGTCTGCAAAGCAGAGCTCAGTTCAGGCGCTTAACTCGCCAATTCTCGTGGCGCTTAACTCGTCCATCTTTATTTAACTCATCCATTCTCTCATCTGCTTCCTCACTCATTTGTTCATCAATATAATTCATGCATTGATCTGTTCATGCCCTTAGTAAACACTGCATGCACATAGTTATTCCTTGATCCATGCATTCTACTAACCATTCACTAATCTATCCAAGTAGCACTCATCCATTCACTCAGCCACAATCATTCATCCATGTGCTCACCCACGTATCTCATCTCCTCGCAATAATTCATCCATCCATGAATATGCTCATCTGTTATCTATCCTCAACCATTAAAACATTCTTGCAACCATTCACACATCCCCCCCCCAAGACACTCAAATGCAGAAACTCGCAATCAATGAAAAAAAATGATCACCCTTATTTTAGCTTGTTTTGAAGTGTTTATTGTTTAGTCACATAGCTGCCACGTTTTCATTTTTATGTGTAACATTTCCATTTCTGCAGTTTGCTTATGTGTGACATTTCAATACACTGTGTGTGACACTTTGAGTGACACTTTATAATGTGTTGAATAAAGCAGTTTTGTCCAAGTCATAAGGTTCATTCCCCTTTGGTTCACCATAATTGCATAGAGAGTGCCTTGAAAGAAGGTACAGCACTCACTCACATACTTCATGCTTCTAACATTGTAGCCCTAAAAACGTATGATGTCTGTGGAGGAGCTGGCCTGGTATATGATGTACACTTATGTAAGTGGACACCTGCACCAGTCCAGACAATCCTTATGGTGATTTAGGAGGTCTTAGACAGCTTTCTATGGTTGTCTAAGTGGTAGCTGTGGAGAGCAACCTTCAGGCTTAGTCCAGAAGTAGAGTAAAGCAGCTTGTTTTACCAGAACACAATCTTATATGTATTGATCAAGTGAAAAAGAACCACACAAGGTATTTATAACAAGCATTGGCATAGCCAATAGGTCTCGCCTTTGGGACCTTATAAGTGTTTAGTTATCCAGCACAATATCCTTGGTGCAACAACATCAACTGTTGCATGGCTAAACACTTATAAGGACCCAAAGGCGAGACCTATTGGCTATGCCAATGCTTGTTGTATTTTAGCATCACTTTTGACACAGCAGGCACATGGAGACCAAACATGACCCAATGCAGAATGAAGCTTTCAAGGGCAGTGGTTCGTTCCTCGGTCTCCCACAACAATCTGGAAGGAGGGCACTCACCCCACTTCCCCAGTAATACACAACTCAATGCGTTCCTGTGGCTAACTATGGGGCCAAGACCTGGGGTCAGGGACGACGCTCCAGGGGGTGTGTTTGGGGTGTTACACCCCTCCAATAAATGCATTTTCTGATAAATAGTTGGGTACAGATGCTTTCAGTCGGGTATTGTGAGATGGCAGTTGGATTTCAACAGTAATTTTTACATACACACAGGAAAAAAGATACACACTCTCTCCCTCGTTGTTTTGAAAGTCCTCAAAAATATTGACTATTTTACAAAATATTGTGTTTTCTCTCTTAGTACTCATTCCAATTTGCATTGTTCTCCCTTTCCACTGCCCCTTCGGCCCCTCTCATGTACTCTGCTTGTCGTATAATCTATTTAAAAATTATATGCCAGCCTGATTGTCGGAAAATCAGAAGCTCACACCCAATCTTACTGACCAAGCTACCCCCCCTGTCGGTTTTGTATTTTGTGCAGATTACAAGTATAGGAAAATCGTTTTACCGCAAAGCTGTGTCTGTGCTTCTTTCTTCCTCCCACTTTGTCTGCCATACAGTTCTGGGGCTAAGTTACTTGAGTGACCGTATTAGAACTCGCCCTCCGATGTTGTGGCTATCAGTCTGGAGAACTAAGGAGGCATCTCTCACCAGAGGCATCACTAGCAGGCGCCTTGCATGTGACAAAGGCCTCTCTATCCTGTGGCTAGCATATGTACGCAAAACCCTTCAAGTGATTGGGCTGTCCCATGCATTTTCCAACCCTGCCCAGAGCGCAAATCCAAGTAGAAAGCATGTACAAGGATCATTACTCGCACAGGCCCGAGTTAACAGATTAAAAACAGAAGAGACAAAGCCCACTGTTTCAGCTTGTCTGCACTGGAGTACAGATAGTCTACCAACAAATTATCTGTCTAACACCAAGGGGCAGTGGGCACGCTGTCTGCTTTTTCACTTCAGGGCAGACACAATTAAATATTTGCTATGTTTTCCTTTGGGCTTGTGAAGAAATCTGGAATTTATTTTGTGCCCCTGTGACAATAAATTGGGTCAAACTATAATGCATTTTATTTTCTTCTGTGGTTTTTATAAAAGATTCCTGACGATGAGTCTTGTTTTTATGTCAGTTCCTTTCTGCGAGCCACTGTGCGGTCTCACAGTTCTATGCATCCAGGATAAAGACTTGTCACCTTGCTACTGTTATTTTATATGAGTCTTAATATGGTTTTGTATTGGAGGCAGAATTCTTTCTTGGATAATTTTGTACTGATAATTATGTAATTATGTGTATATCCGTCCATTTGTAGTGTTGCATTCTGTGTACTTTTTAGTTGCTTTGACAGCCGAATAAAGAATTAAACCGAACCATTTCTCAAGGTCTTGCAGTTGATGCAAGCTAAGCACTGGTCATCAGGCCTTCCGGTATTCTGCAAGCTCCTATTACGTGTCATAAAATGGAACCGGAAATAAAATAGGTTCTAGAAGCTACATCCAAAATAGGTGACAAGGAGCCTAGTTCAATTCTTCTTCATGCGAGTTGGATGAAGAAGATAGAATCAGCGAAGAATGGATAATGGAATATAGACAGGTTGGTGGCAAATCTGGCACACTGTATTACAGTGTGAAAAGATTCCTATATTCCTATTTTCAAAATTTGTTGGTATCTTCAATTGGCCCAGGGATTTAAAATGACGTGTGTTCTTACGAGTCAATTATCCAATTTTCAACAATTAAAGATACAGATAGAGACATATCGGTGCACATCTAAGATTTAAAGCTCATCGGGAGCAATCATATAAGGCAGAACTGGCATTAAAAGAATATTGAAATTATTTATTTAATGTGCTACACATCACTCAGGCTTTTTAGAGACAAGAAACAACAAGAAAAACATAAAAATGACAGTTATAAAAAACATCAGCGTTAGAGTTCAGCCAGATTTGATGCTCTGACATCGTTGAATCACTCCCATGACAATACTAGGTGTAATTGAAAGCCTGTTTGAAAAGTTTGCTTTTCAGTGCTGCACTGAAGGAAGCAAGGTATCTTCCAGAGAAGAGAGCTATTGCATGGCTTGGCTTTCTGGACTCCCAAGGATCTTTCATTATGCCCTAGTCTTTCCATAATCCTGACGTCATGATTTTGCAATTTTCAAATCATACAACAAGGTCTTTTTAGAGGGGAATGGAGACTACAATACACTAGTGCAGTTGGGCCATGACCATCACCAATGATGATCAGATGGCGGAACATGAGAGTTTTTAAGAGGACGGAATGAGGGAAATTAGTTCTGTTGAAGTTGAATGTTATGTGGATCACGCACTCCAGATTCTTTTCTCAAAAAGTTGCTAGTGTATATAAGTTGTAGCGTGCAGCAGGGTATCACTCTATGATCACAGAGTGTGCCAAACGAATATCACCAGTAGCGTTCCCCACCATGGGGAGCGTCCCCTTATTGCACTGCTTCTCAATCACAAATGGGGGGATTCAATCCAGTAATAAATTGCTCTTGACTCAAGTCTTCACTTGAAAATGGTAAGCCATTTGCATTCTGAATTTTATTTTGATTTTAGCCAAGTGACAGTTATTGTTGGTGGCTTTGATCTTGTGACTTTTGCTTTCTAAATTGGTAGGCTGCCAACTTGTCCAGATGTATGGAATATTGTGGTGAGCACGGACTTTGCAGAATGCAGGGAGTTTTAAGTATGCTGCTCTATAAAGAATATTGAATTCTTCTTCCCTTATGCTTCCCTTATGCTGCTCAGTGGATGGCTGGGAAAGTGATTTCTCCCACATGAACAAGGTTATCGGTGGTACTTGATTTTGTTGAAGAGGATGGAGATTAAAAAAAAATTGTTTGGCCATAATTGCAGTTGCACAGATAGCATTTTTCAATCCTGTGAGTGTACACAAGATCCTGGGCATTGACCTAAATTCTGGTGGGATCATTCACCACTTGCATGAAGGCCTGGGCATGCATGCTCTTGATCTGTTGTGGCAGTGGTTTGTTTGAGTGATAAGTTGTACATTTTGGTCTGGTTTGAGTATTTCATCTACAAAAGCATATTTGTATCCTGAAGATGTGTAGTTGAAGGTTAAGGTAAATCAATGTAAGAAATTGGGATTTTGGTTGAGCGGGGTAAAACCCTTATCAAGCACCAACCACAATTCTTGTCAGGGTGAACCACAAAACTCACAAAATTAACCTGTCCTTAACCCTCTGGTTGCTTGGCACAAATTCGGTCCAGCTTCACTTAGAAGCAATATGTAAAGTATTTATGCTTCACACAAGCAGTAATAAAGTGAAAACACAACACCAGAAATAATCCCAAACCAATTTAGTAGAACCATAGAGTACATTTTAATAAACAACAAAATGATGCCAAAATGACAAAAATCCAATAAGTAGCACCCGAGATATTGAATTTTAAAGATGTAAGTACAAATAGCGCCAAGAAGCAGAAAGCCCTAACTGTGGGTATCTGGTTGCGCTGGACCGACACATAGTCAAATGTTCAGGATGACCACAATGAAGGGCAGTAGGGGCACAGGACCAAGTTTGGGCCATGGAGGATTGTACATTATAACCTTGGTGCGAGGTCTGTGCGACGTGGCTTTGTGAGGCTTCACGTCATATGGCGTAGGTTCCAATGAGGCTGTGAGGCAAGGCTGTGCGGAGCTTTGTGTTGATGGTGTGTTGTTTTCAATTGTAACTGTGCGGCAAGGCTTTGTATCACTTGGCATAGGTTCCGATGAAGCTGTCAGCTCTGTGGCATGTCTTTATATCGCTTAGCATCGGTTTTGATGAATCTGAAAGCTGTGTGGCGAGGCTTTGCAGGGCTTCACAGTGCTTCACGTTGGTTTTGTTAGAACCTTCAGTTAGGCATGGAGGAGTTCTTTCTGATGCCAGCCAATAGCCCAGGACCTGGAGATGCACCTCTTGGGGACCAGGAACTCACACCAGCAGAGGCCAGCAAGGCTCAGGCAGGTCCACTTGCAGGGCCAGGCAGGTCCAGTGCAGCAGGTCAGCTGTGCAGTTGCATGGAGGTCTCTAGTGGTAGTTCTGTCCCTGTAGCTCAGAACAGGAGGTTAGCCAACTGACCATTGGAGTCACTCAGGTCTTCCTGGGAGAAAGGTGATGAGCCAGTCCTATTTCAGCAAATCAGACCTCAAGCAGCAGAGCAGTCCTCTGGTCGCAGCAGGGCAATCCTCTGGGGATCCTGGCAACTAGTTTCAGGTTCCTTTGAGAGTATGCTGGAGGAAGCCCTTTGAAATGAAAGTGGGACAGGGAACAGCTCCTCCCCACTCATCCGGGCAGGATGCCCCATCCTTCCAACCACTAGTCCCCCTTTGTCTCACGGTCTGGAGAAATACACAAAGGCCAACTGCCAAGCTATTCAAGCCATGTGACCAACAGCAGAGGCTGTAGGCACCAAATGGTTAGGACAAGCAAATGCTAACTTTCAAAAAGTGCCATTTTTAGAATTATGACTTCTCATCCATCTTTACCATTAAAGAAGGTTTTAAATTACAATTTGAATCCAAACTTGATGTTCCTATCGGTTCTCAATCAAATGTTAGCACTTATTAAATGTTATTAGATAGCCCAATGTTATCCAATGGAAGAGAAAGGCCCTTCAGTAGTGAGAAACAAATGTATGATTTTTTCACTACCAAGACATGGAAAACTTAAGAACACATGTCCTACTTTTTAAATACAATGCACCCCACCCTATGGGCTGTTTAAGGCATGCCTTAGGGGTGACTTATATGTAATAAAAAGGAATGTTAGGCCTGGCAAAATCTTTATTTTGTCAGGTCATAATGGAACTTTAAAACTGCACTCCAAACTGCAAAAGCAGATCTGCTGCTTGTCCTAAAGTGCTTTAAAGTGCTACTGGAGTGGGTGGCACAATGAGTGCAGCAGGCCCACTTGCAGAATTAGTGGGTTCAGTTATTGCCATATATTTGGAACTTCCAAGGAAATTAAATGTGCCAATCATGTGTAGACAATTTTACTATGTTTTAGGGAAAGAGCACAAGCACTTTAGCACTAGTTAGCAGTGGTAAAGTGCACAGAGTCCTAAAACCAACACAAATGAATTTAGAAAACAGGAGGGGTGAAGGCAGAAAGTGTGGGATGACCCTGCAGAGAGGGCCAAGTCCAACATTAAGCTGTTTGGTTTACTTGCACAGCATCAGCAGATTGTGGTCTTAAATCAGGAAAGCGCACAGGCTATGGGGATATCCTTTTCCAAATCATGCTGCTCACAACCTAAGAGTGGGTGCAAATATTTCAGGACTGAGGCAAGGGCTCAGCACTAAGTCAGGCCTTCAAGGTGAAGATAAAATAAAGAGTGCTGCTCATACTAAGGGTGGTTGGGAGCATCTAATACACTGCAAACTCCTAATGGCTGTGTATACGAAAATGTGTCCAATAAATCTTAGAGGAGCTGGGGACGGCAACCACACAATAATTCCATCTTAATTTACTCTGGGGACCTGTATGGCTACTCTCAGCATCTTGGATCCAGGAAGCCATTGCTGCTGCATTTTACAAGTTGAGAAATGTAACAGAAAGGGACAATATATCGTACATTGTGAGAGGATCTTAAGTGTTATGTGCGTGCGGAGTCAACTAGATTGAAAACAATATTTGCCTACCAGGTTTAATAGTGTTTTTCTAAACTATTAGCAATGCACAATTCTAGACCATTATCGGGCTCCTGTACCACCAACTTACATGTGCGAGATCTCTTAAACTTAAAAACTCTTAGGTCCTTCATTTAAACAAGACATTTTACCTAAACAAGAAAATATAGTTCGATAATCAGGAGAGCCTATTCAAGAGATCACGTTCAAAGCAAGTTTGCCAGAAGAGGGAAGCCATACAGCATGACCCAGATACATCAATACTTATTCAGTTTTCGAAAAACAACACAACAAATAAGGGATGAGACTGAGAGACATATTAGATAATAACATGGCCTGATAGGCCTTATATTTCATCAGCCTTATCCCCAGCGGGTTGGAGCCCTTAGAACCTTTGAAACCCCAGGGTAGAGCCTGTTGCATCTATCACTTTCCCCAGCTCCCAAAGGTTAATTGCAACAGGCACAAGAAGGATTTAAAAGAAAGAAGATAGAAGGCGGTGAGAGAGGGAGAAGAGAGAGAGGAGAAAAGGGGAAAGAGAGAAAGGATGGATTGAAACATAGATGTTTTCCGAGGAGACGAAAGGAGCAGGGCTGGTTTCAGTATTTTTGCCAGGGCTGCTTTTGGTTCTCCAGTCAGCCCATGGATAACAAGAATAACTGCAGAACATTCTCTTATAGTGAACATGCAGGTGCAATGTGTATAATATCCAACTACTTATTATAAAGATATTGTTTAGGTATACAATGGATAAAGGGGTGACTGCTTTCCAAACACCATATATTGACTTTTGATTTTAACAAATATATATATATATATATATATATATATATATATATATATATATATATATATATATATATATATATATATATGTATTAATATAGTATTTCTATAGCGCAAGCCTATTGAAAAGGCAGCAGAGCGCTCGACAAGTACAAGGACAAACATAAA
Organism: Calotriton arnoldi; assembly: GCA_963921515.1. Taxonomy (NCBI): domain Eukaryota; kingdom Metazoa; phylum Chordata; class Amphibia; order Caudata; family Salamandridae; genus Calotriton; species Calotriton arnoldi. Next base: position 133,512 of record CAWUFW010002337.1, on the reverse strand, counting down.
GTCAATGAGTGATAGGAGAGGAAGCTGAGCTGTGGACGGTTGAGTGCCTTAAAGAAGTGAGTCTTCAACTCTTTCCTAAATTGGAGCAGAGTTGGGGGCTGTCCTTATAGATACTGGGATGTTGTTCTAGATTCTGGGTGGAGATGGAAAAGGCTTGCTGCTTTGTTTTATATTTTTTAGAGTTCTTAGTCTGCAGTCTGATAGCTTCCTGGCTGTGGGTGTGACAACACCTACCACAAATGGCGAGCTTGTCTGCAAGATAAACAGGGTGCTAGGGTGCTGGATGATGTGGCTTCATAAATGATGCAGCTGGTCAGGATGAGGGTGATGTGATCATATTTCTTCAGGCCTTGATGAGACATGCTGTGGATATAGGATTCCATTCAGGGGTTCTAGTGTGGAGTCTGGTAGGCAATGGAACAGGGTGTTACCATCATCCAGATGTGAGCACACAGGCCCGAACAGCAGTTTCGGAGTTGCTTTCTGGAAGAAATGTTTTCACTTTCCTTGGAAGAGAGAGCTGCTACCAGGCCATCTTTGCACAGTTTTTAGGAAATGTGTTCTTTGAGGGTGAGGTTAGTGTCTGTGAGTAGAGCACTAAGTGGATCCATGTAAAGATTGAAGATGAAAGGATACAGTATGGAACCCTGGGGAACTCCACATTTATTTTGGATCTTTTGTGGTCAGAATGTGCCTAAGTGAACAAACTGGTATCATCTGGAAAGGTGGGAGGAGAACCAGTGGAGGACATTGCTGATGAATCCCATTCAAGACAAAACAATTCATATGAGGGTGAGATAGATAACTGTGCCAAAGGCAGCTGTGAAGTCCAGCTGTATAAGGAGGCAGAGATTATCTTTATCTCTGCTCAAGAGGGCGTTGTTTTCAAAGTGTAAGAGAGCTGTCTCTGTCCTGCAAAGAGATCTAAAGGCAGACTGGTAGTCATTCTGGAGATAGTTACCACTGATGTGATCTTGGTATTGAACATAGACTGCTTTTTCAATGATCTTGCTGATGATTGGTAGGTGAGTTTTGCAATTGGGTGCCGCCCATTTAGTACACCTATATTTTTTTCCTTTTGTTCACCTGGTTTTGGACTTTTTATTGTGGGTGGGTCTCACTACTTGTATCTCACCCACAGAAATCACACAGTAAATGGAGTGTGCATGCTTGCAGCCCATGTCCGCCTTTTATGATAAGGCCCCAGCAATGCAGCTAGGGAAAGGGGCACCTGGCTGGTTACACATGAACAAGTGTGTGCAAGCATGTACACACATGTGCGTGCTGCGCATGTCAGACTAGTGTTGTGCGCAGCCTGGTAAGTGCGTCCAGGTAGCCTGGTGCAGAGGGAACTCTTAAAGGTTAGATGTTGACCTGGGATAGACCTTATATTATTATTAGTGGGCACTCATAGGTAAAGTCAGTAGGGTTTACTGTTTTATCTGCAGTGACACTGTATTACACACATAAGGGAAAATCTGCCTTTCAGAGCAATTTTGCTTTTCTTAGATCTACAATGTTCTGTGTGGTATCAAACTGGTGTGAAACATGTGCGCCAAAGTTGAATATGAAAATCCCAAACACATACATGTACACCCTATGAGTAGTCCAGAATTTTCATATTTTTGTGGGTCACATCAAGATCATAGACCAGGCCTTTTGTCACCCTGTGGGGCCAAGTTAATTACACTGCTCCACAGCAACGGTAACAAAGAATTCCCCACACAAAGGGAGTAATTAATATTGCTTCCTTTAGTGCTTGAGGAATAAGGGGTGAAGAAGAAAATCTGCATCTGTTAATTAGCTGCCATACTGTACGAGATTTGGAACAGCCCAGGACCAGTGAACAAAGGAGGAAACCCAGACCTCTGGGCATAGGCTGGGGCTTCCCTCTGATGTTTTGGTGGATAAGTACCTGACAGTGATGTCAGTGAGAGGTGGAGCTGAGGGCCCCAGAGGAGATGTGAACAGTTACCTCTTGATGGCGCCATGCTGGATTGTCCTAGCATGCAGTGCAGGAGGGTTCAGACAGGGTTGGAAGGGTGATGTGGTACCCTAGGACTAGCCAAGGGTGTTTGGCTTCTAGAACTTTTCACCCCAATTTAAAAACTCATGCAGAAGGGAGAGAAAGAGAGTTGGACTCTGGACCTGGCCTGCAACAGCAGCAACACCTTGGAAAGCTAGAAGGACAAGCCCCCTGATGCCCTAATGGACTAAAGACTCTGAATGCAGCTGACCCCAGGAATAGTGGGTATTTCCAGGACCAGTGAGACTGATTCCCTTATCCCTAAGGACCAGTTGGGGAAAGTGATTTAAGCAGGGGAGCTGGTGTGCATGTGTGGTCTCCTCCTCCATGTTCTGATGTCCCTCGGGGCTGACGCAAGAAGATCTGAGGCCCCAACGACAAGGAAGCTGGCTGGCAGGAGAAGGAGCACTGTGGGGACCCGGAAACCTGTCCCGATATCAGGAAGGCATGCAGGGTTCTTACCCGCCCCCATGACCATGACTGGGAGGGCAGGCGTGTCCGCACCCGCTATCCACATGTCCCGCCTGCGCTCCTCGCAGGAGGAATGCCAGCTCTGCTCCTTCCCGCCAGAACAGCGAGGGTTAAATCATAACTCATCTGCTGCCTGTTCCTTATGTGTGTAGGGAGCCGGCGGGACGACGGGCCGTGGGGCTCCACCGACGGCTCCTGACAAGTACAGAAGGCATGTGGTATCCTGAATTGGACCAGGACACCCCCCCAACCAAAACGAAGGGAGGCCGTGCACAGAAAAATAAAGCAGCTGCAGCCACTGTTCAAATATTCCTCTCTGGGAGTGCCCCATTAAGGCCCTGCATGACTTATTTTACATATAAAATTGTGCTGGTGATGGCCCGAGGAGGACAAGGGCACCACAAATTTAGTTTTAGAGCATTGTAGGGGCTACAAGACTGCAGCATTTTAAATCCCACTTAAAGCACTTCCTGCTAGTCCCTCATTCCCCCACATCTCTTATTGTACAGTACAGGTGCACCGAAGAAGTGCTTTCTGTAGGAGCATAGAAAGGTATGTAATAGGTGTCACAAAATTGAAAGGTAAATAGAATGGTGGGGGAGATGGACACAAGTAGACCCATGGTAATCCAGTCCAACTCAAAATATTTGCCATCAAAGGCTACCCCAAGTCTGCCTACTGTGTAAATCATGCTGGCTCGTACGCCTATTATGGACAGAGTAACTTCTTGATACGTACCAGAGCAAGTCTGTACTGCTCACATATACACTCTGTTCAGTCTCCTCTCCAGAGACCTTGTGCAGAGCACACTGCAGGGTGACTGGGCCTCCAACTACACTTGAAAACAATGTGTTTGACATTAGGAGCTTGGGGACAATGCATTGTTTTATGTTAAAATGATGTTGTAACACTCAGGTTTGACAACAGCTTTCCAGTGCAGGAGTCAAGTCATAGGTATTGTTGAGCATAAGGGTATTTCTTGTCCCTCTCTCTCCCACTCACCTTAGACTTCACTGAGCACCTGTGAAAATCCAAACTCCGCAGGGCAAATTCTGCATCAAAATACAGTACATTCACTACGAGACATTGAGTTGTTGGTGAATGCTGAAAAAGCATTTGTAGATTTGGCTCGCTGTAAGTACCACACTCTGACTAACTAATCCAGTTATGCATACCGCATTTTCAGAGATATCTGCTTGAAAGGGAGAATTCCAGACTCGCCCTTCAAAAAAAAGTATCTGTGCCCTGTTGTTTCCTTTCAGAACACGGATGCAGAGGTGCAATACCATTAGATGGGCAGGTCATGTACTGTGTCATGTTACAGCTCACTGTCTTTGTCGCACCCTCTCCTTCATTCTCCTCTTTCACTCTCAGCTTCTCTGTCCCATGCTTCCAGCCCCTCTCTTCATTCACTTCAACATTTCTGTCTCGTTCCTTGCTTGGTTTTCTTTCTGTTTCTCGTATCGTTCTCTCTCCTTCTCACTCACTTACTTTCTCACAGCTTTGACCTCCCTTCCATTTCTCATCCCCTCTTTTTTCCTTTTTTTCTCACTGTGTGCCTTTATATAGATGCAGAACTCTGAGTTAAGTTGCTGTACACTGATTATTACAATAAATTAATTCAATTGTACAATGTGGTTTACCACTTGTCTGACCTCTCACCATTGATACACGATGTTATCAACACTCAACTTAGGGGTATATTCACAAGAACGTGTGATAACTACCGCAAGAGTAGCGCAACGCAACTTTCAATATCGCAGCCTAGCGCGGGAAAATAACCCCGAGTCAACGTGGAATTCACAACACGGCGGTAGCATGCGATAGTTGGCCGACAACGCGACCGAGATAAAAACGCAAACCACAACGTGAAAAAAGCTGCGATGGGCCAAAGAGCGATAAGAAAACAGTGACAACCAGCGCGAGGGCAGCAATACGCACGCGCAATGCGGGAAAAAGCACAAGAACAGTATGCGGAAATGCCACAGAACAAAATACATCAACAGCGGAGTACCACGGATGCACCCTGGCCAACTGCAGAGGACAACATGCACACCACAACATCCACGCACCGTGGAATAACAGAACCCACAGACACACCACATGAAAGAGACCAGTGGCAGACAAATCAGAGCCGCAGGAGCGACACACCCACCGTTAACCCTGGGCGTAGTTCACGTAGTAGCGCTACGCGTAGCTACGCGAAGTGCACTTCGCACTACGCGAGCTACGCGTAGCTACGCGAACTGCGTAGTGCACTGTGCTAAATGCTGTTCGCACTGATTGCACAGTGCCGGATGCTTGTCCGCACTGTGCAATCAGTGCAAACCGCATCTTGCACAGTGCAAGCGGTCGTTTTCTGCCGCTCGAGTAGATTTCTACTCGAGCTGCAGCTTTCTCAACGCGGACTGGTAGTTTCTCATCGCGAGCGGTCGCGAGCATACGCGACCACTCGCAATGAGAAACCTGACCTCCCCGCGTTGAGAATCTCTCCGGGAGGTTTATTTTCCACGCTCGCGATCGGCAACTTGATGTTGCTGATCGCGAACGAGGAAAAAGTCTCGCCGGGATGTCATTTTGCTTGCTCGCGGTCGCCAACTTGACGTTGAGGACCGCGAGCAAGCAAAAAATGACCGCTCCGCTACGCTATGCGTGTTTGCACTGTGCTACGTGCAATTCGCGTAGTGCGAAGTAGCGCAAACTTCGCAAACTACGCGAGCGTAGCGTAGTACTTCGCCCAGGGTTACCCACCGTGCAGCATACGCACATAAGCAGAAGTGCACCCGGACAGTGACAACATCCCGGTACAAACAGCAACACCTCCACAACTGAACACAGGACACAACTGGTTCGGAAAATGTGCACAACATGGCAAATCACATCTGAAACCCCAGGGACATGTAACATGACAATGTACAATTCCAACCTGTGACCTGCAAATATGTTTTATTCACACATGCAGTGCAATTGGACATCTACTACTGTCCCATGAATGCCACAGACGGTCACAATGTGACGTGCTCATGAGAAGTAAGTGTCAATGATGGAGTCCCTACGGGCCATTCCTGCCACAGCTGCAGTGGGATGTGGGCCACCTGCCCCATCACCAACATCATCGTCCGGTACCTCTGGAACTGGGATCCATGGGGCCCTGGTGCGAACACAGATGTTGTGCAACACACAACATGCAACGATCATCTTGCACACGACGTCTGGGCTGTACAGGAGCTTCCCACCAGTGCCGTCCAGGAACTTGAAACGTGACTTCAACACGCCAAATGTGCGTTCAACGATGCCCCTGGTGCGTATGTGGGCCGCATTGTACTGCCTCTGGGCGGGTGTGTTCGGGTCTCGGAGGGGTGTCATCATCCAGGGGCAGAGTGCATATCCTTGATCACCTGGGACAGTGCAGGGAGAAAAGAGTACTTGGTTCGGCAGGATGTGATGGCGGGCCCACCAATTCAGTGACGCCTGTGCTGGCTGTGTGTGGGGTTAGTGTAAGCCAGCCCTCAGGGAGTAGCATGTGCTGGCAACTACACCAACAGTCATCAGGCACACAGACATGTAATGTCTGAACTACAAGGGGGGATGACTCGAGTCGCACAGGGCTAGTCGCCCCGGATGCACAGAGGCCGACATGGGCCCACCACCACGGGACGCTGACCTGCGGGAGACCGGGGTAGGGTCATGGGGGCAGAGCAGTGCCTCACATGTGTCATGGCCGCATTCCGCATCTCCACATGTTCAGCTGTTGTGTGGCTGTGGTGCCATGTGGAGTCTGTATTGGGTGCAGAGGTAGCCCAGGATGACCATGGAGTGGTGTAGTCGTGTCTGGTAGGGGGACGTGTAGTTTAACATGTCGGATGTGGTTAGGTCACGTGTGCATCCCCACAGTTGTGCCTTGTGCGTTGGTGGCTGTGGGATGTGTGGTGTGTTGAGTTGGTACTTATCAACGAGCAGTCCCGTTCCATATGTGCCATCCTGGAAGCGCTGATTGATGATGGACTGTCGGAAGATGAAGGAATCATGCACACTGCCTGGGTAGTTGGCGACGACATTGGTGAACATTCCCCGGTGGTCCACTATTGCCTGCACATTGATGGAATGTGTGTGCTTCCTGTTGCGGTAGTGGTGTGCAGTATCCGTAGGGGGCACAAGTGGGACATGTGTGCAGTCGATTGCCCCCAACATGGCCGGGAATCCGGCTATGCCATAGAAGCCTTGCTTAGTCTCCAGCTGTTCCTGCGCAGTGTTGGGGAAGTGAAGGTACTGGGGTATGAAGCTGAGGATGGCATCCAGGACGGGTGTGATGAACTTTGATAGGGCTGGCTGTGAGACCCCTCCGACTCTGGCAGTTGTTGGTTGGAAGGTCCCAGAGGCCAACAGGTGCAGCACTGCCAGCAGCTTTGTCCGCGGAGGGATGTTTGTTCTCCGCTGTGTTGGGACCGTCAGCCTGTGGGCGATGGGGGTCAGGATGCGGAGGATGGTTGTCCTTTTGAGCCTGTAGTGGGTAATGACCTCCGCGGGCGTTAGGTCTGTGAGAGTGGTGCATTTTCGGTAGGTCCACTGTCTTACTCTACGCTGCCTCTGTGGTGGTCCGGGGGGGGAGCGGGTCCGGGTCCTGGGGGGGGTGGCGGTCCAGGGGGTGGTGGCGGGGGGGGGTGTTGTGGCCCTGTTGGGGCTTCGAGCTGCATGTAGAGTAGCTCCATGGCGTAGTTTTTTCTTCGGGTATGGCTGTGTGCGGGACTCCGTTGCCTACTGCAGGTGGACGTCCTTCTTTACACCTGCTTGAGGCAGGTGTTAAATACCTGCGGCTACCGCACCTCATCGCCTGTTTTGTGTTCTTATCGCCGATGTGGCTGGTCGTTGTGAATGTTGAGGTGTGATGTTGTCTCGACTTTTCACACGGGAACGCCCACTCTGCATCTCATTAGCGATATTTGCGTGGGTCCTCTGTGGCGATATTTTTTGTGGCTGCTATCACGGATAAACTGGTGCAGTGGGCTGTTTACACCGGCTTGTGAATGGGGGGGTAAATTTATCACGACTTTGACTGCGATAAAGTGCCGTTAATTCGGCGATAGCTCCTTGTGAATATGCCCCTTAATCTTACTGTATCAACCTCAGAAGAATGAAAGTCTGAGTTGTCCCCCATAGATACACCTCTCTAGGCGCCTTCACTCATATGCGCTCCTACTTCTGTCAGCTGATCGTCGCCATCTGTTGTAGTTGTAGTCACCATGGATTCTTAGTTTGTAGATATAAGTATCTTTATTGGGAGCGTCAGAGAAACATTGGTGTTCCCTGTCCAGCCAACAGACAACTGACAGGCAGGGAACACAGCTATGACAAGGTACCTAGCAACACTAGAACCTTTAACAGAATGTGGCATTTAAAGCACCAGATGCACTGATACAAATATATTAATCCCACATGAGAATACAACAGTTTACCCTTCAAAAGCCTTTTCCTAGGCACAAAGCATATGCATGTGTTATTTTACCACTGTTGGTGAGGTCCTTGAGTATGAAGCTGTGTTTTGGAGTCCTTAAAATCAATGTGCATACAGCAGAGTGGAAAAAAGGCTCCAATATTGCGGCCTTATGTGAACTGTGCTCTAATTTGTGCTGTTGAAAATATTCAACATGTTCTGTTTTTTCTGTCCAAAGTAGGCGAAACCTAGATGTAAATGAATTACGCCATAGTGTCTTATCTTGGCTTTCTGCACTTTTCACCCAGCGCTTACAATATTTTTAACCAATTGTCAGAACCACGTTCAGAGGGCCATGGGGCAAGCAGGGGTTACTGGGCCCAACTGAAGTAATTGAGACCGTTTACTCCTGATGTCCCGGGCCCACCTTACTATGGATCCTGCACAATTGGGTCAAGCGCCTCCTTCTGCACCTGACTCTCAATTGGTAAAGTAGTGTCAGCAGGCAATGCTCCCTCGTAGGGAAGTGTAGATACAGATCAGTGAACACGACTCATAATTCAATGTGAATGCGGCACACACAATAAATCAATGTCCAGACAAATACTTATTTTGTGTAAAAGAAGCATTTTAATTCTAATTTTACACATGTAAAGGTGAATAAGATTGGATATGCAATCACACAGTCCACTTTGAGGTAGATACCCTAGTAGTTGTCAAGCCATCCCCCGGTCTACCCCATGTAACTGGTGTGCTGTTATGTCCCACTCACATGTGGCAACATCCAGGGAATGTAAACTACTGGGCACTATTCATTGATTTCCCCCTCTTGGACTCAGTCAAGAACGTGTAGTCCAGGCAGGGGTCTCCAACCTTTTCTGTAGTGAGAGCTACTTGTGCTAAAGGAAATTCCTGCTGATAGCATATTTTATCACTGTAAAATGCTGATGATATGTTTTAACATTACACTATGAACACCCTAAGCACGATTATCAGTAGTAACCACCAAAACATTCGGGGTGAAGTTATCAGCAGAACGCTAGGAAAACGTTTATCAATATTAAATGCCTCCACCTGAGTAATGAAATAACATTCAAATCATCACATGCCATGTGCTACAAAGGGCATACGCACAGTAGTAAGTCTCCCCAACTCAAATTGAATTATCATTCGGCTAACAATTTTAAATGTGTTTTAGAATTGCAACATTTTGTCTTCATTAGCATATTAGCTTATGAAAATACACATATTTTTCTATCAAATACCAATTTCCACTTTGAGCAAACAAACTCAATTGCCAGATGAAAAACCTTTTCTGAAAAAACATAATTTTTTCTTTAAAAATCAAATCAGTTTTCATTGTTGAAAATACACAGCCCTCAAACCTCAGCGTGTCGTTTTCGTTGAGTACCGCCATGTAAAAATGTCTCTCATGGACAGATTCTGCTTCAAATACTCAGGTATTGAAACCATTGGCCATGCATGCTCACCATAACACTAAGGGGCTTATTACGAGTCTGGCAGTCCACGGCCCACCAGACTCACGGAGGCGCGGCGGTGACGGTCTTCCCACCACCGTATTATAAACCGTATTATGACCAGGGCAGTCAGGCCTCCCCGGGACCACCGCAACCACCAGGGATCAGAGATCCCTGATGGTGGCATGGAGGTCTTGAGGCCACAATAAGCTTGGCAGGCCACTGCGGCCCTGCCAAGCATATTACGAGTTACCTCACCGCCACTTTTCATGGCAGTGCAACCTCCATGAAAAGTGTGGTGGTGAGGAAACAAAGGGAGCCCTACAGGGCCCCCTTGTGCCTCTGCACCATGTGGATGCACACAGGGGGGAGCAACATGTGCACTCCTGTGTGCATGCACACCAGTACCTGCACTGCATGGACTGCAGCAGTCCATGACATGCAGGTACTGATTTTGACGTTCCCATTGCAATGCCTATTTCATAGGCACAGCAGTGGGAACGCCAATGAACCGCCCACCAGACAGAATAAAACTTTTCTGGCAGGCAGTTCACGCACCAGCACCGACAAACTCATAATAAGGCCCTAAGAATGCCTGTGTTATGCTACTAATGCCAACCATTAAACCATGACTACCGCTGTGCCAAGGCTCGATGCCCACCATATATCAGTTATGGCCATTATTATGGGAGAAGTGGTTGTCATACTGTCAGGTATGGCTAAAAGAAGGCCAGTCATGCTCTTAATATGTTAATGATAGCAGCAAGTATGGAACAACTAGACCAAAATGCCCAAAATAAGTAAGGATGAAAATATTAGGGCTTGGCACAATTATACCTTAAACGGACACAGTTGCACCAGATAAAACCCTTATGATGGGGACAAGCATACATTTTTGGCAGTCCTTGACATAGGAGTACCTTCAAGGAATCACAACAGTTTATTAGGGAAGGACACAATGTCACTCACCCACACATAAATGAATGCAGATGCTTCTACTTTTCTCTGCCCTGGATGCATACTCTCTTCTCCTCAGCTCTTGGGTTGATAATGCTCCCAGCTAACACTCTAGTTCTTTCAGTCACACACTTTGGTACGTCAGCACTGGTTACTGCTGCCACTATTCTTTGATGTCACACATGGTGCGACCGATAGATCGCAGCGTATACCATGGCCAATCTCCTTCTTATGTAGATTTAAAGTGGAAACATATGGCTCATGTGACAGACCCAAGTGATTAACCAACCTCCACCAGGAGGGAGACTGTCTGGGTGGTTCGCAGTTGTGAAAAGTGACTAAAGATTAAAAATATCTCCTAATCCTGTTTAGAGAAGTTTTATTAGTCAGCAAAGGGATATGATTAAAAGAAATAGCGACAATTGAGTGGATTAGTAACTAGTTCACAGCACCTAGTGTGGGGTCAACATGTTTCAGCCTAAGAGTTGCTCTTAAGAGTCAGGTGGCCTTCTTCATGACCGTAGTGTGAGAGGTGGTCTTTTTTCAGAACACCTCTGGAATGGAGAAGGTGAGTACATTCACTTACCCTTCTTCATCAGTGAGCGTGGTACCTCATCGCTGACACGGACATAGGTGCAGCCTTTGACCATGACTTTAGTCGGAGGCTGAAGTACTCCTTGGGACGCAGGAGAAATTGGCGGTCCTCAATTGTTGGCCGTCTCAGCAGGCGGTGCTGCAGTTCTCCCGATCCACCCAGACAGTCTCCCTCCTGGTGGAGGTTGGTTAATCACTTGGAGAACCGAACCCTCAAGTGATTACAACCCAATTATGACAATATCCACCTTACCACATGAGCGGAGAAAAAACATATACCATGCACTGTGAAAGTGTGGTTGAGGGTCTCCGATACAATATGCTCGAGGTACCAGTAGCTCCCGAGCTACTCATTGGAGACCCCTGGTGTAGTCACTTAGAGCCAAGTAGGGTTGCAAAACCAAAGGTGGTATATCCCCCAGGGCCTGGTAGGCCCAGTTCTCAGCTTACCCGCTCCGGCAGTACGAAACCTGGCAGTGGTACAGTGCAGTCCTGGCCTGGATCGGCAATGTCGGGCTGCACATGTTCGCACACACAGCTCCTGGCAGGTGCCAGCTCTCTCTCCTGAGACACACTTACCAGCGTACTGATGATCGGAGTTGCTCTGGCATCAGCCATATGCAGTAAGTATTGTTCTTTCTTGCTTGGGGATGGGGCAGTCTCCTTGCTCCAGCTGGGCTCTGACGACATCTCCTCTGTCTTGGGCTTCCTCGGATACAAAGTCTCCCTCATCCTGGTGGTAGCAGCAATGTGGGTCATGGGCAACAACGCAGACCTCTTCCTTTAGCACTTCAAGTAGCCCCTCCTGGCATTCAGGGGTCACTCCAATGAACCTCAATGTCCAGTCACACTGGCCACAGGTTTCCTCCTCTGCAGCCCCTCCTGGCATATGGGGTTGCCAATTTCCACAGCGCTGCACACGGGCAACAGATCGCTCAATGCAGATTGTCCTTCATGTACGGCGGCCCTTCCTGGAATACGGGGTTGCCAATCTCCACAACACAGCACACGGGCAAAGGCCCCATCAGTGCAGCATGGTCTTTGATGCACGGCAGGCACTCCTGCATGTGGGTGTGCCAGACTTCACAACACAGCACACAGGCAACAGCCCGATCAGTGCGGCACAGTTCCTTATTCTCTGCTCAGGAGTCCCACACATCTGGGCTCCTCTCTGGATATCGATCCCTCCAGCACTCTCCTCTCCTCTCACGGGCACACCAGTCTTGTCAAGCAGGCAGGTACTGGTGTTCCAGAATCCCGGGCAGGTAATCTTGGTTTCCCTGGGTGATGTCCCCTCACCCAGCAGGGAGACTAGCAGGCTGGGCCTCTAGTCCTGGTCAAAGGCAGAAATCTTGCAGCCCACCTGACTGCTCAGCAGATGACAAATATTGGGTCTCAGACTCCCCTACATATAGTTACTTTCCAGACACCAATATGATTCAGGGTCTGAACCTTTGAAGTTTTATGTTGGGGCTCTGCTTTTTTGACATGGACAACTCTCCCCTTCATCCTTCCTTTTAAAAGATATCTGTCACAGCAGGCAGGACTCCAAAGCTGATTAACCCACAACAAGATTCATGGGAGTGACCAGAATTCACGCCTGGATGTCAGCCACAGTAATCTGTGCATTCCGGACCTTGAGCCCTACCCTTTATGATTCTCTTATCAGCCCCATCTCCCTCTTCCTGAGATGTGTCCAGGCCCCTTCCTTGTGATCTGTCACTGAATCAAAGAGCCTTTTGAAATGCACAGGGAGAGCCTGGCTCCCCCTCACCCAGTGCTTAGCCTCCCAGCTTACAGGAATGCAGCAAATTTGAATTCTGACTGTGGGATATTCCTCTACTCCTCGTGTTTTCATCAGGCAGGCCCTCCTGCAATGTACCATTTCAGGCATTTCTGCACTCAGCATACATTCGCAGCACACTCTACTCTCTAGTATTGTTGTGCCCATGTACCATGTTACCACCAGCATTTCCACATGCAGCAAATGCAGTCAGTCCACAGACACAGTTCAATACTAAAGTCTTTCTGTAGTGCACCAGAGTGTGACACTTTAAATACCCTCTGCCAGCGCACTCACATTTACTATGTGCTCACAGTTCCACACTGTGCCCTCTGTGTAGTGTAGTATTCTGCACTCACATGCACTCAGCACATGTTTTCACTATGCATGCACTTCTACATCAACCTGATGTAGGCCAAGGGTGAGTTAAGCAGCGGAACTTTTCTAACGGTGAACGAGCTGGGTGACCTCACACCAATGAACCAGGATAAAAAAGACCTGGTCACTACTTCTTATCATCTCACGGTATGCTGCCACTACAGCATATGTGCTGTTTAACTACTGGTGAAGGAAGTAGCCATCCACCACTATGAGAGTAGCACTTTGGGCGACACTCTCCATCCAAAAAGACCGCAATCCGTGAGACAGACTTATGTCATGGTGCACACGCATGATCCGTGTTCGCCTATGACAACAAATAAGCATTAGGGAGCCAGACAATACCATAAGAAACTTTGACTACGCCAACACTCTGTTTTTAGGAGCTGCAGAGGCATTGGTGAGTCATCTACAGGTGGTCCAAAATGTAGTGGCCAGAGTTCTTCTACGTCTTCCTAGGAGTTCGTCCACCACATTGAGTTTGAAGGATCTCCATTGACTGCCACTCAGGAAACAGATATTATTCAAAGCCCTGGTCTTGCTGCATAGGGCAGTGTATTTAGCTAGTCTGGATTATCTGGAGAAGAGACTTGTACACAATTGTACTTCTAGAATGCTGCTGTCTTCCTCTGCCTCTCTTCTATTGATTCCTTACTTCAAATGGGTCCGCAGGGGAGGTACAGCCTTCTCCTTCCTTGCAGCTAAAGCCTGGAATGCACTCCCATGCGATTTGCATCTGATTCCCCTCGAGACTGCTTTCCGTAGGAAACTGAAATCCTGGCTCTTCCCAGGGTGACAGTAAGGTGTGTGCACTGTAGTTTTTTTTGCCCCTCTAGCACTGGGACACTTTTTGAAGTAGCCGTGCGCTTTACAAATCTCAGCACTCATTCATTCATTCAACTCGGAGCAGGGGTGCACGCCTTTACATGCAGAGGACTTTCCCGCCCCAACACCCATAATTCACCTTTTATTGCCTTTGGTCTAATTAGATGTGTGCACATGTATGCTTAATCAGAAACATAAAAGGTAAAGAATTTTAATTCTTTTGAGCATATACTGAGGTCATTGAACTGATGTTATATTTTAAGTATCTGTATTCCTTTTTGTTATTTACATATTCATTTATATTGTGAATGCACTTTCTGATGTCATTTATTGTATGTTGGACTGTTGGACTGTTCTTTGACACAAATTCTCCGATGAGTTTCTCTCTTAACTTGACCCCCCTGTGTTATGATGCACTTTGTTAATACTATGACAATGAATTGTGTGAGATTGTATATTTTATTTATGTACAGCTTTTTAAAGTTTTTTAACCAAAATAAAGTACTTTTGATGAGGAGTGGAGGTACAAGTATTTAAAAGGACCAATTTCAGCTAAGATTCAGATCGCACCAATGAATGCATTAGTCCACGGGGATATCTTACCTGGCCCTGATTATGTTTATGTATGGAGGCACCTATTCTAATAGTTTGTATTTTCCATCACAACCCCTCCCCCACATTCATGTGATCCCCATTTATCATATTGTGGTGGTCAGCGTGTTGGATATGTGTTGGAATTTGTTAAAGACTAATATATGTAGTAAAATTATGTATAATAGTAACCCTTGAAGGAGTACAATGTGCTCTTGCCTATTTACATTGTAATTGCTCTAATCAGGGTACTGCAATTGATGAGGAGTTCCACCATTATGTAGTGGAGTTTACGTCTGAGGTAGCTTGAAATATCTTCACTATGTACCTTTTCTCTTTACATAGCATCTTGTTCTATATAGCTCTCATGCGCTACGGGCGACTCCTTACAACTGAGGTAGCACTTGTGCTTTTTGTTACCCAATTCAGTGGTTCTAATTTCATCAACCTCTGGAGGATATGAGGGTGAGGAGATTCACTGTTGTTCAAACCTGTGACTGCAGATGGAACATGCATTTCGGCAGCAGGCACTAAACTCAATTAGCTATCTTGCCAACAGTGCATTGCCCATCTCCTTTTCCTTTTAAAGGAATCTAAGCAGCAGCATCAATATAGACCTTTCTGTCAGCCTCTTGATTTTCAGTCGTCAAAGTACTACTTGACCCCCACAATTCTCTTCTCATCAGTCATGCAGCATCACCAGGGCCGGCTAAAGCGCTAGTGGTGCCCGGTGCGACAATCATATTTGGTGCCCCTCCCCCACTGACCGTCTCTTCGGTGTCTCTCACTACCACCGGGCATAAGTGCCCCTCATCTCTCCAATCATAAGTTATTGCTAAAAACTCAGCGCCCCCTGAGGTCAGCGCCCCCTCCACAGGTCAGCGCCCAGTGCGGCCGCACCAGTCGCACTGCCCTAAAGCCGGCCCTGAGCATCACCATGGCAGCCAGTGAATAAGCAAGCTTCAGATCGACACAAGTACTCTACCGGTGATGTGCATTTTTATCTGTACAGAAGAAATTAATGACAGTAAACCTCGAAAGGTGCGATGCCTCCTCACTTGGGGTAAGCAAGTAAACATTTGCTGCGCATTATATGCCCATCTACCTTCCCATTATATAACACTTATTTCCTATTGGCCAACAGATTTTCCATTGTTGCACACTATTGAAAAGGTTCTTAAAACATGCTGCATTATCTCAGCCCTGTATCTGAACAAACTGACTGACACTGACGCTGACAATGAATGTGGAATTATTTCCCATTGGATCTGAATAAAGTATGTTTCTTTATAAAGTGTTTCATTTGTGTCTGTTAGAGATGTTCCAGCCTCTTTGTATGGTGCAGCCAACCAAAGGTCAGATGTGCCCCTTCCTGTAATGGCACTGGGTCAAAAGGCTGTGCCATGTCACTTCCTGTGACATTATCGAGGTCCAACAGTAATAAGATGTCACTTATTGTTATGTCATAGTCTCAAAGGTCTTGTGATGCCACTTCCTTTGACAACAGTTGGAGAGCCAAATGACATGTGATGTCACTTCCGCTACCACAAGCATTTTGGTGAATCGATATCCATAGATGATGCATGCATGCGTGTACATAACCACACTTTATTTTTTTGCAGATGCTGTTCAGCACTGGTTATAACCATTTTTCTTTCTTTTGCCAAATGCAGAACAGCATTTTGTTTAATTTCGCATATTTTGGGGGGAATTTCACATAATTTCCTCAATGAAAATTGAATGAAATTCAAAGATACCTGTGAAAAGGAGAGGCCCACCGGGTTTGCCAAACTTGTTTTACTTAAAATTCAATGTTTTTATGTCAAAGAAAGACTTCTATAGAGACAACTATTTCTAAGGTTCACTGAAGTGAAAAGCTTGTTGTGCTTCCACTGTATTAAAGTAATTTGGCATGCCACAAAGTTTTTTAAAATATGGAATCTTGAAAAGTCGTTCCCTTGGAAATCCATCTTAATACGCCGAACAAAGTAAAAGCAGGTGTTTTCACAGAAAAAGGATCTCAGGTTTGTCGACCCCTGTGATCATCAGACAGATATCGATGCATCAAAGCTTCAAGGACTTAACATGTTGCCCAAGGGATGTTGCAGTGCCCTTACAGACAGCGTTAATCAAGCTTGTATATCGGATGCAGCGTACGGTGTGCATCTATTACTCAAAGCATATGGTTGCCCTGCTGAAGGTCAAGAGGTTAAACCCAGTGGGAAATTGACGAGAGTGTCTGTTGTATTCCTTTAACGTGGAATAACTACTAACTGTCTTTGAGAAAAGTAAATTCATGACACCTTTTCCTCACTTAACAGCATGCAAGATGCAGCCAAACATAAACTTTCACATCGTTCCCTTGATGTCCATTAAATCGAGTATTGACCAATATGCGACACTGGCGCGTCATTCGAAAACGTGTGGCGTGTAAGGCTCCTGGCTGTGGTCACTTTAAATCATTGTGATGAAACGCCAAGCGACAATGTGTATGGATCAAAGAAATTCACTCAATTCCAAAACTTAATAAAACCTCGCGATTAATATACAATGCTTACTCCAGGTGCACCCGGAGTTACAGGATGAGTAATTCTGGAATGCGAAATTTCTATGGTATTCAGAGTCATCCTCTACGATATAGGGCATTACTTGCAAAATTGCTACTACCGCACTATGGGGCATATATACAAGCCCCTATCGCCACCACAACGTCACCTATAGTGCGCCATATGTACAAGGCAGCATTAAGCCACTTAACGTGGCTTAACGCTGCCTTGTAAATAAGGCCCCCATTCACGCTATGGTTAGCGTGAAAGGGGTAGGTAGGCGGTGTTGCGGTGGGCATTACACCGCAACACACATTCATTTTGACGCTGCCCCCTATGTACAAGGGTGGCGTACATAGGAGGCAGCGCCAAAATTAAGACAAGGTAAAAACTGGTCTTAAGATGGCGAAACGAGGAGAAATGCATTATTTCTCCTCGTTTTTGCTTTTTCCATGTGTGCTGCCTTGTGCAGCACACATGGAAAAAGCAAAATGCCATTGTTTGTTCATGTACAGGAAGGTGTCCCTTCCTGTACATAAACAAACTTTAAAAAAATGCAATTTTTTCACTTTCATGTGTGCTGCATGAAGCAGCACGCATGAAAATGACAGAATGGCATTTCTAGGATTGTTTATGTGCAGGAAGGGACACCATCCTACACATAAACAATCCTTCTTGCACGCAGACACCCTTGCCCTTTGGTGCAAGGGTGCCTGCGGTGGCGCAAAGTTGCTAAACTTAGCGCCATGACAGGGGGGGAACGCAATGCTGCACCACATTCTTGTAAATATGGTGCAGCCTTGCGTTCCAGAAGTGGAGGAGAGAGGCGTTAAGCCAGGACAGCTAATGCCTCTCTCCTCCACTTCCTAGTACATATCCCCCTATTTTCTTAAGGACATTTCTGAATTGTAGGCAGTTTTCTAGGGACTAATTCTACCAGGCTTTAAATGACAAAATTTGGTTCTAATAAAATCGATGGCAGAAATACCACGTGGTACAACAACAAAATGGGAATGATCGTCTGTGGAGGAATCTTGTGCGATCAACTGCTTTTCACTAGTATTTCGAAAGATCACGCAGTAAATGTATTAGAATTTTGCATCCTGTCAGAGAACCTATGATTACCAATTTTGCCTGCACAATTTTTGTGCATCAAAGTTACATGTGTGCGGTTATAATTTACAAGATGTGACAATATAAACAAATTACAGCGAATTCGCTGCTTGTCTTTGAACATGCCCTGTGTGTGTGTTTATGCTGCTCTCAGGGGCAGAGGGCACACCTGTATTTACTGAGTTAAGGGCACGGTCTTTAGACACGTCTTGTGCAAAATACCTACATGTGCACAGAACATACGCGGCATTAGATGCATTACTAGTGATATCAGTCGTGATGTCATATGTGACGTTATGTAAGGTGGCGTGCATTGCGCTATTTGTTATCTCGTTATCATGCATGAACAGTGCATTTTGGGGACTTAGGGGTGTATGGTTGTATACCTCGTGATCACTGATTAACTTCCTAACCTAAAAAGTTCATGCCAAATAATTATTTTCAGCAATTTGTGCGGTTTTCTATTAATGCAGCTTAGTCTGTGATCTTAGTCGAGAACCGTATGTCCCTAAACAAAGATATTCATTCGTCATTTTAGTGAGATTGCTCGTCATAAACTTTCACTATGCTATCTCTACGGTTTGCACATTTTAAAACCATCACCTGTATGCAGGGTGTGGCCTATGACCATACTTGCATACAGTATGCTAGCCACAGTACAAAAAGGATATTGCCGGTGATCTACACATAGGGGAATTGCACACAGGGCATGGTTTTCAACCAATCACTACTTGCAGTACCGCTGCCCAGGGTACCCACATGGCATGGGTGGTGATCATAGAAGACAGAGTCTTTGGCGATGCCTTTGCTATAGTACCCCATATCCAACGTGTCAAATGGTCCTAGCATTTGATTATTCCCTGTAGTTGTTGCAAAAAAGGGCATGGCACTGGCCATACCCAATGTGCAGCACCCTCCTCCAAAGTGAAGAGAAGAGCCGCGACCCATCCATAAAACACTATACCCGTGCCCTTAGCACCTACAGTACAGGACCATAGGACATGCACTGTTGGTTCTGGCAATATGTACTGTGTTTTTAGACTCAGTTCAGGTCTTCAGACCCTGAAATAAAAACACTGCAATTCTTTGGCAAAGCAGGGCATCTTCTGCTGTTCTGAAAAGTATGGTCTGGTCCACCCTCATGGTAGAATGTGCTGACTGAACTCCCAACATGTTTTTTTTCTAAACAAAATAAAAATTCTCTAGGCTTGAAGTTTGTTCTGTGGACCTAATTGGGGTGTCAGATTAAAAAATGTTTAACTCTTTGTAGCCAATCATAAAGCAAGCTCAAATTTGAGCAAATTATCGTTACAGCTATGAATTTCTTAGCATTTTAATTAGACTTTGAAACAATGTTAGACTGCTTTACACATATCTCAAGGAAAGTGTGAACACTGAATTTGCAATGGTCCCTGTCTTGATGGCAAGATTATTAAACACATTATGTTCACTTCATTTAGTGTTCCCTGGTAAAGGTAGCACAGTAACAGAATTACTGACATTTCTACCACATGCATTTAAAAAAAATAATCCCTAAGAGCTTTCGATAAGCCAAAATGAGAAGAAACGCACTGTTAAATGAACGGTGAGCAACTGAAGGCACATGGTAACAGCACAGTGAAAAGCCAATCTACCTCACGGATAAACTATCAAAAGTCGGCCAAAGGACACCAATACGAAGCTCAAATAGACTACTCTTGATCCCTCCAAAATTTAAGGGAGAGAAATCACGCCCGCTCCTTCTCTGGGAATGCGCCAAAAATCGGGAACTCCCTGCCCCGGGACCTGCGGGAAAATCATCTCTTCCCTCATTTCAAGAAGAAACTAAAGCTACTCCTCCTCAACAAATACCTAAACCCACCTTAAAGCTCCTGCCTAGCCTGCAGTCTCCCTCCCTTCTCCCTCAAAATAAATCTGCGCACCACTACCCCGGGGAAATCTGGGCCTCTAGTTCCCCCCATCCACAAGAGTCCTTACCCCAGCTACCTCAGACCTACAACGCCTATCTTTACTTCTGTTCAGCCTGTTTTGTCGTATTCATTGTTACTATTTGTTTTGCTGTTTTTATTATAGTCCACTGGTAATTTTATACAATTGCAGCTGAGCTTTGCAAAGCGATATGTATTTTGTATACTGTAACTACCTCAAAATTGTATCAGCAATCTTCCCAAAATGTCCTTGTACACCTCGTCACATAATGTCACCACGTATCTATTTGTACCCCAAATGTGTCTTACATATTTCGGCTTATGCAATTTCATACCTCGTCTACCTCATTACTTTCTGTCACTATGTATCTGCATTTACTCCAAATGTATCTCAAGTATATTCTGCTCTGACGCCCTTGGGTCAAGTTCCCCTTTATAAAACTGAATAAATAAAACAAAAATACTTGTTAGTGTGGATGTGTAGAGTAGTGAGGCATAAGCCTTAGAGTCAGGCCAAGAGTCATGAAACTAGTGTGAGTGTGCAAGAAGGTGCAGGGGAGCCATTAAGAACCTGGCAGTGATAGTGAGGTTTTACCACAGCATTAGCCTAAGAGTGAGTAGTCAGAATAAACAAAACCACAACCATCAACCTGACCCTAAACCAGCAATAAAGGTGAACTTAAACATGCAATTATAGAGTCACTACTGACTGTCCCCTCTATACTCTGGTTGACTTTTCTTCAGAGTGAGTGGTGATTCCGCTGCTGTTACAACAAGAAGCTGTGGCATGCCTATTGCTCCCATGACAGGTGTGCATAATAGGATGTGTGAAGGCACTGGCCTCTCTGGTGAGGCTTCTCTCTGTAATGATGGGTGTACATAGTATGGGTGTAGGGTATAGAGAGGGACTGGCCTTTCCTTTCAGACCTCTCTCTCAGATGATGGGTGTGCGTAGCTAGGTGTGGGGAGGGACAGCCCACTCCTTTCAGCAGACCTCTCTCTCAGATGATGGGTGTGCGTAGCTAGGTGTGGGGAGGAACAGCCCACTCCTTTCAGACCTCTTTCTCAGATGACGGGTGGGCAAAATAGTGTGCGAAGGACTGGCCTCTCTGCTGAGACCTCTCTCTGTAATGATAGGTCTGTGTAGTAGGGTGTAGGGAGTGACTGGGCTCTCCGTTCAGACCTCTATCTCAGATGATGAGTGTGCAGCGTAGGGTGTTTGGATGAGCCTTAACAGTACTTACAACTCTTCTGAAACGAATGAGCATAAATATCTGATAAACACCATCTCCAGGAGGACACCTTCCTACAGCTACAAGTGTGCACACCAGAGTGTATTCAAACATTACCTGCTACTTCCTACTTTTCACGATCCTGCAGGAGCCTCGCAAGATAGTAACATATTATTTTTAGAAAAGTATTAACCTTGTAATCATCACAGTACTTATCTCTTACACACTTCCTCTCAAAAACAAGGATCACAATATGCATTCCTACTAATAGAGTGTATTGAGAACTGATCTACTTCTTTTTACTATTCACCATTCCATGAGAGTCCTGCAGAATTGTACAAATTAGTTCAAAACAATATACATTTATTTTCTTCACAGTAGTTATCTCTTAGACATTTCCTTTCTAACCTTAGGGGGGCAGCATGCCTTCTGCTGCACTCTTATATAGGTTTTTTATTTCATTTCCACAACACCTCCCATTTTTCACAGTAAACATTAATGGCGGCTATTTAATTTCTAATATACCATCAGTCTGCCAATCAGAGTACTCGCAGGAGCCTCTCACAAGAGCATGAAGGCTCACAGAAAATTCGGGCCTCTTGACCAATCATAGGGCTCCATTTTTTTATTTGAACTCTTGCAGGAGGCTTGCGGAACTCTTGTGGGCACAACTGCCAAAATGTACAATTATTTTTGACCCTTAATATCTCAAAAACTACTGAACAGATTTACACCAAATCACAAAAAGTACAATCTGCAGACCAAGATCTAGCAACCCGCCGAATTTAATGTAACTCCTTTCAGCAGTTTTTACTTAAGGAAGTCTATGAAAAATGCATGGAGATTTTATGTTTTGGGACCCACTGCTGCGCATTGTCAAAGTACTGTGCTCATCATATACATACTGTGTATCGGTGTATATATGATTGGCTGATTTGAGTTAGCTTTAAGTCCATTGTCATGGGGCAAGAACCATACCAGTGGCATGTATCTCGAATGTGCGTCTGCCATCCACGGATGTAGCTCATCAATTGTGCCACAGGTTTGCCCTGGTGGGGCCTGTGGGCACAGGTTACTGTTACTCAACTTGGCATTTACAAAGCTGATTGCCAAGGTTTTGCATGTCTCTTGCAATATAGGAGTTCTCCCTGGTGACAGGGTGCGGTGTTGGGAGGATGTTGGGCAGGTGTGTGCATGTGTTACCTGCAAGAGTCGTGAATAACACTGGATAGTGTGTTCGATACAATGGGGCCTTCTTCTCGCATTGGATTAGCATGAGGGGGATGTACGGAAAGGCTGTTGAGCATCATTTCCTATGGGCAGAATAGTAACAGTATAGTGTTTGGTATCGATGAGTTCGTAATGGCAAATTCTTTCTGGTAGTAGGAGTGGGCTTGACATTATTGTGATGGAAATTTCACTTTGGGAAAGTGGGCATTTCTATGTGCATGACTCTGTGTGCCTGGAGGCCTGTCTCCAATTCACAACTAGGTGCTAGAGGGACAGCCACATCTGTTACTTATAGGGGTTCACGTGAAACCTGTGACTCTAAGAAGCCTTTCTGGGATGGTTACATAGGGGGTGGAATTGGCACCTACATTACAAGGGGCATGGTCTTGGCCCCACTAAAGATTGTGATCAGACCTCCCGGGGTAGTATGACAGACAGGACAACATTTAGAGAGGGCCTGTGCATTTTAAAGGTGGCCTTTTGAACTGATCACATCTTCATAATCCATGGTGGGTATAACTACTGGGGCTTCGGCCTCCAAAAGTATAGACACTTTTGGAACCATACTACGCTGGTTCAATACTGGGACATTGACACAAGGAATCATTAGGACAGTAGGGACTGCAACTGGACTATCCGCAGACTTGTGGTGGCTTGGAGTTTATCGTGCTGCAAAAAGGGGACTACAGTTGGTGAATTTTGCCTGGATTTTGCTGACCTGCAGCTAAGTGCCAACTGTCGGGGCCTGGGTCTCAAAGTACTCTCCAAGAGCTGGTGAGCTGGCCTCCTGTCCACGAGATCCTAGGGACACAAAGGATATCTCTGTCTACCCAAGAACGTAAGGACCGCACTGGGTATGGCGGCAACAGGTAGAAGTGATTGTGTTTGGGACAAGGACCGCCCTGACATACGCCATCATCTCGCTGTTCAAGAGGAGTGTGCGCAATGATCAGCAGCCATCTGAGGTGCTGGGACATGAGGAGTTTGAGTAGTGCGGATGAAGCTTCAAGAGTCTGAGGGACCCGTGCCTGCAACTAGGGGGCATGTGCTCGCTTGCGCTCCAGAGCTTGTGGTGTCTGAGGGGTGTTGGGAGAACCTGAGCCAGGAGCTGAGACTGTCCTCAGCATCCAGATCTGGAGGATGATAGTGCCTGACATCACAGCCTCTGTCCGAGGTCATTGGCTCCCTCTCCTTGGACCCACGCCACAGGGTGCTTTGTTTTAGAAAACACCATGATGAGACCCGACGGGTTTTGTGTGCCTTGTGAGCATCTGCAGCTGACTGTCGGAGGTCTACGGCAGGTCACACCTCCGCTTGAGAGGAAAACATTTCTACTGACGTGGAAGCATGCCAGCTTCCTGGGGCACAACCATTTGTCTGCAGGGGGATAGCAATACTGCACTCGTGCAGGTGCCGTTGGGCGCCTGGAGGTCTAATCCTGATGGACTAAACTAAGTGACCACTTCTTTCCGTGTTAGGTGGGTCTGACTGTCTCATCAACAGAGCGCCAGCAGGGTCAATGTGCATCCTTGGCTGTTGGAGTTGAAGGACTGGGAGCCTGGGTCACGAGGCGTAGTCAGAGACTGGTGACTTTTGACCTTTCTGCAATGGAAAAGTCAGACAATTGCATGTAACTGTAAAGTGTATATAAAATGGCGGTTCCGTTTTGATTTCAATAGAGAAGTTTGACAATTGCGTACAACATTAGAGCCCATATACAATGTGTATCTTGTTTTGATTTCAGTGTGTGTGTGTGTAATACAAAGACAATAATTTTTATACATACATGTGGGGTGTTTTTGTAGCATATGCAGTGTGTTGCGAGGGGGCTGTTGTGCCTACACTTTACAATCGAGCCTTGAGGATAAGCCTGACTGCTCGGTGCCAAGCTACCAGAGGGTGAGCACAGCTTATCGAACAAGTGTATTGTACTCATCCTATTTGGAATGGTGGATTCTGACTGGCTTGGGTACATCTTAGCCAGCCCGAAACTGCTGAGTCTAACTATATATATATGGTTACAATATATATGTGGTTACAAAAACAAATAAAATAATACTGAAAAATAACACAATAACTAAAACATATCAATAGAATAAAATGTTTCATTATATAAAAATAATGAAGAATAATACAATTAATGAATATAACATGATTAAAACGATTAAATAATTTAAATAGTCATTAATCTAATTAACCAATCAACAGTTAAAACAATTAACACTTACTTATCATTTTTTAAAAGAATGCATACATATAATAATGAATCCACATACCAGGATGACTCAGTACTACACACTGGAATGCAAAAAACCAATAGGTTTGAAAGAAGAACCCTCACCCACCAACCTAGTTGGTGGCATGCTTCATCATTGGGTTCCCAGCTGGGCTGCCGAGTGCAACCCAGCTGTGCTTCGACGCCTGAATTACAGCGGAGCGGTTTGTTTTTTGAGTATGATATGTGCTCAGAGTGGTGATGTTAAAAATGTCTCTGGGATCCCCCACTAATAGTGTTTATTCCTGGGGTCCTAGAACACAGTTAAAAACAGAGCGGGATATTATGAAGATGAAAAATTGGTCTTCGTTATCCCCTATAACTGGTCGACATGTTTCAGCCTCGTCTACAATAATGATGCTTTCATCAGGACCATACGATGTGAAATGTGATGTGGCAAAAAGGAATATAGCCAGGTGAATTTTTCCAGCACACTCGCTAAGGTGTACTGTGCATGCAGTGGTGTAACCGTACTTACGGACTCCACCGTCTGGTTAAAATCTGGAAGATAAAGCACAACATAAAAGGACATACAAAACATTTAGAGAAGCATAATTATGACTGTTGCTTGGTAGCTTCCTTATCTGTTTATTGGTGATGTGCTTATGTCTGCATTCAAGTGCACTCTGTGAGTCGATTTCTGGATTCATCACAAACTGTCATTCACACATGGACATGCGGCATACACGTAGTGTATGCAAATTTATGCATAGTGGTTAGTGCAGGCATGCATGTCTCATAATGAAAGCTACAATCGAGCTTGCTTTGACTCGTGCCTTTGCGGTCGCAGCCCGAATCATGGTGTACTATTTATAGCTACCGTTACTCTCAGCATTGTCAATGCAACTAGCAATAGAAATGACCTAGAAATACTGGTCGAGGAAGGGATTTGCCCTAATGCAAATGCATGCGTGATCAAATGTATGCGTTATTAATGTTTTCTTTATGTCGCAAAAGTAACAAGCATTGGCATAGCCAATAGGTCTCGCTTTTGGGACCTTATAAGTATTTAGTTATGCAGCACAATATCCTTGGTGCAACAACATCAACTGTTGCATGTCTAAACACTTATAAGGTCCCAAAGGCGAGACCTATTGGCTATGCCAATGCTTGTTATCATTTTTTATTTGGCACCAATGCCATAAACGTTACCAGCAACATTTAGAATATCTTAAAAAATACATTAAAAGCATAAAAGTAAACAGCCAAAATAGTGCGTCCCCTGGCCCACAACATATCATACAATTACATACATTTATCAGAAGCCTCACACAGAGGATAAAAGATCTTTTACAATCGTAGATCAACAATTATTTGTCAAAAGTAACATCAATAAAGAAGCAGTTGTCCACAGGACTGATCTGTAGTGTGCCTTAAGTTAAAGTGCACCGTGCAAAAAGGCATTTCAACGCTGGAACTATTGCTTACCGCTTCCTTCAGTCCCAGTATGGAGATCTGCGGAAAGGTGACCAAATAAGGGAATTGCTAGTATTCAAACCTTGCGCCCTGGCAAAAATCAGAGGCAATTATCAGAGCTCTGATTTAATGAGTGCTGCCATAATTTGTCACCACACTACATGGAACTACAAGGACAAGTGGATTTTCTTACAGGACAAGTAGATTTAAGAAGCAACCTGTCCCATGGACAAGTAGTAATTCCACACCCCTGACTGAAGTATACAGCAAAACAGGAGCTGGGTGTGAAATAAACATAAGACTACAATGGCCTTCATGTATGTGATCCACACTGTTCAATTTTAATTTACATAGCTTCATGTTATATCAACGTTTGTATTGAATTCATTTTCCTTTTGAGGTTTTATTTTTTATTCATACAGAGGAAACCCCCAATAACTTCCCCTCTCCCACACACTGGACTCAGACTAGGAAGGAGCCCTACCTTTGGGCCTGCTCTCGATACAGGTTTCACAACGCAACTTTATACATGATAAAAATATATTAAAATAAATGAAGCACTCGCCCATTTAAAAGAGGTGTAGGTCCAATGGACGGAGACAATTTACAAAGCTTGCAAAAAAGAAAGCTACCGAGAAGCATGCCATGCTGTATCCATGGACATAAAGGATGGTCCCGCAAGACCACATTGATTCAGTGCAAGGAGTTCCAACCAGGTTCTTGCATAGACTAGTGTCAAACTACAGGATGCGAAATAAGAGTCTACGCACTCACATATTCAAGTCAATTACCATGACAAACCCATAAACGAGTTTTTCCTCGGTGCACAAACAATGCACTCGTTTCTATAATCTGACAGCACTAACTTTATCTGCCACAAAGATGAAAGGCTGAATGACTCCATAAGGCTACGAACCTGTGACATGTTAACTCTCCACACACCTCTGGAGCCGCTGCTTAACCGGTTGATGTCCTACAGGCGTTACCTAAAGAAGAGCTCTACAGGGCATCTGTGAACACTAAGATTAAATTACACATACCTTCTGTGGTTGTAATACCAGCACGGAAGGTATGCCTTAATTATATTACCATATTTTACAAAGATTGCGAAGAGTGCCATCTATTCCCAACAAACCCGCCCAACAATGAAAAACACCAAACAATGTATGCATTCCAATTAAACGGCATATAATTTACTGTGGCCGATAGATCAAAGCAGCCAATTCGAGTTGCGCGGTCTGATGATCTGCACTGAATACGAAATATCAAGAAATAAGTGCAAGTGCTCTACTCAAGCTCCCAAACAACTCCCATCTGTGCGGAGTAAGAAATGCTCCTTTTATATTCACCCGCACGTTTCTTTGTCTGCCTGCATACTTCTAGCCCACACAGTTCACCTCAAAGCCGCTACAGTGTGTCTGACCGCCATGCCACCACCTTTTTCTTTTTGTTCTGTGGTTTATTCAACCACCAAATGTGTATTCGAGTGCACTCGAACTCTTGTTCTGAAGTAAACAATTGAATGTAGCAGTGTTATTGATAAACTGTTGAGTAAAGGACTTATGGGCGCTAAACAGCCTAAGTGCAAACAGGACAACAACAAAACAACCACTTTTCACCACTTTCCTCAATAATAAAGCGACTGAACACTGCAAACAAGCAGGGCGCAGATTCCACGCCTCCGGTTCAAAGGCTGCAAACCCTCAATTCTCACTTCATTTACATCTGGTTCGAGAGGTAGATACGCGTGATCGGAGCTGGAGAACGACTTGGAAGGTGTAAGGTCAATTTGTCAGCCAACTATCTTTGTTTAAATGTATGGCGGTATTCGTACACCCTAGTCAGAATTGTAAAAGTCACTCTTCACTCACAAGGAGACTGCAGCATATTGCTGAAGGCCAGAGACTAGGTCCCATTTTCAAACACTAAACAAGCACAGAGGAGCGGGGGCGAGCGAGCGCGGCAGCCTGCAAAGCAGTCCCAAAAACGCTCGTGCGTCGTGGCTGGCCTTTGGATGAGTACGCGCGGCAGACATGTGTTTCCACTTATCGCGCCCGCGTCTGGGCACGATAATTGGAAACACATGTTTGCCGCGCGTACCCATCTAAAAAAGGCCAGCCACGACGCACGAGCGTTTCTTGGACTGCTTTGAAAACTCACTTACAATAAGTCTTCGCCTCTAAGCAGCGCTTGCGTGCTACTCGAGGCTCGACCTAAAAATGGCAAGAGGTATAGAGATGTCTTACACCAGCTACGTAAACTGGGTAGCTGTATTGGATCCCAGAGGGGGCGGACTCCTGTAGTCACACACTGTTGGAAACAAATGCGGCACATGAGAAATCGAGTGCTGACACCGAGCCTGATAGAAAATATGGCTGAGTGGGACTAAGCCCGGCCCGAGTGTAAAGGGGAGACTTACTTCATCAAGGCTGTCGGCCCGCCTTCGTTATCTATTCCGGTCCTGACGGAATCCCGTCAGTGATTGAAGGCGGCAGCTCCCGTTGTTTAAACGCTTCCCGGCAATGGCCGGGGGCCTGTCTGCACGTGATGATGTTGCCGCTTCATCACGTGTACGTGTGACGCGGTACGTTGAGCCTCAAACGCTGGAACGTTGACCTACTACCATTCATTGGAATGCGGTAGTGGATATTAAAATAGTTTGGGGTGCCAGTTAGATGTTATGACGCTCCGTCATGGAACTGATATGCAAGTTGATTATTTATCTTTGATTAAAAGCCTTTGTGTCTTGCACTTGCATATGTACTGGGTGGATGTTGCAATAAGTGGCATTGTGCTTGTTGGATGGTGATGGATATAATACTTCCCAGAACACATTGTTAATTAACGAAAATTTAATTATGGAGGAACCTACTTAGAGGGTTATGGCAATACCAGCCATTTTTCGTGTGAGACGGGAAACGCCTGTTTGGAGTGTAAACATGTTAAAAAAAAAATTGTTAAAAAGTTACAACACACTAAGTTGTTGATTGGGATCTAGTTTACCGATCATCTGATCAAGCAGCTTGTATAAGGCTCATACAGCATGCATATGGGTAATATGTTCTGCACACAAAGGTGCATGTTAATGCTGTGCTCTGAACACCAAGGTACTAGAGTGCTGTACCCATGATGCTGCGTCTATCTATTCCGT
The DNA here is from genome assembly GCA_963921515.1 of Calotriton arnoldi. Lineage (NCBI taxonomy): Eukaryota > Metazoa > Chordata > Amphibia > Caudata > Salamandridae > Calotriton > Calotriton arnoldi. The sequence continues at coordinate 104,087 of CAWUFW010002337.1, read as the reverse complement.
GTGTACGAGTCTCAGTTCTAATTTGAAATGGCCAATGGATGTGGGCATAGGTGATGTTACCACACAATACAATGATCAGTTATCAAGGGGCCTTGATTGTTTTCTGTTAGAGTCTATTCAGTGAGTTCCATGGGATATTGTCATTGAGTCCATTTTTGTTTGTTGATAAATGGTAGACCCACCGTTGTTCTTTTTCGAGAAGGTGGCTCTGTAGGTTGGTGGTGTCCGACTCCAGTTGTTCAATGACAACCCAACTTATGTCATTTGTTGTGTGTCCAATTTCTAGGAAGTGATTCGTTTGCATCAGATGTTGCTACAGTGTTTGCAAATCCGGACTTTAATTTTGCGGCTGGTCATGCCGATATACCGGAGACCACAAGGTCAGGTGATCAAGTAGGTCACATTGCAGGAGTTGCAGTTTGTGTGTTTTGTGATCTGCCATGTTCTCCCCTGTTCAAGGTTCAAGAGTTTAATGGGTTTGGTGAGGTGGCACACACTGCAGTTCCCACATGGGAAATGGCCAGTCACATTAGGGAGGCCCCAAGCATTTAGGACTGCGTTAGTGGGATTTACATGTGTTTGTGGGCGTGTTGCCACCAGGCTATCTTTGAGGCTTCTGGCTCTTTTGTATGAGAACATGGGTTTTTCCCAGTTGAACCCAATGATGAAGCATGCCACCAACTAGGTTTGAGGGTGAGGGTTCTTCTTACAAACTTTTTGGTTTTTTGCATTCCAGTGTATGGTACTGAGTCATCCTGGTATGTGGATTCATTAGTGGGTCTGTCCACGTTGTTCTCTATTACTGTTAAGCAGGGGAAAAGCCTGCACCCCTTTGTCCTACCTCGCTCTCTTCTTGTTGCACTTACATAAAATAATGTACATAATTACTAATCAAATTAACAAATTCAAAACGTATAAAGTAAATAAATTATTTATAACTAATTATAGAACATAGAAACAACTTCCCACTATACTCCCCTACAAACCCAACGACCCATCACTAAATATATAAATTCAAATAAAATAAACATAAACATATATTACCAAAGCAATAATAAACTATTCAAAAAAAATTACCATTGAAATGATCATCTTGAACACAAAAAACAATTAAACATAACAAAATAATGAAAAAAGGTATACAGAACAATATCAAAAAGTGATATTTAACACTCAAAAAAAGATATTCTTACTTTCAATATTCTGTCTGACAATATTCTTGACAGCATGATAATTTCACACAATGTTTGTGTTCAACAATATTTGTGTAGCAATATTGCTGTTGAGCACTAGACAATTACTATTAGTATTATACAAATATGTTCAATGCGTCAAATTGTTTTCAGCATAACAGGTTGCAACATGATAATAAATGCACATTACTATTGCAGAGTTCACTGAATAACAATCACTTCTGTACTTAAGTTAATACCTTAATAGTTTAATTCCATACATGAGTCAAAAGGAAGCTTATCAAAGTTTGTGCAAACATCAATTTCGCTCCTCAACTGAAAACTATGAATTAAAAAAATGTAAGTGTTTAATTCCTCAAGGGATAACTCCTGAAAATAATGTAGAATCACAGAGATCAAATCCCTAGACACAAGTGTTGTGCTAGAATACTTCTCTCTATTCAGTTCAGTGTTCCTTTGACTTCCAAAAGTGATAACAAAGTTTCAAATCTCTGACATAAAGGTCCCAGATGCAAAAACTATGTATCTCCAACTAAGACACTCTGGACCACAAGGCATTTATATTCTACGCCCTTATTATGAGTGGCCTCTTTATTCCGATGGGGCTGGTAACAGCAAGAAATACCTGTCCTTGTGACACTTAAATCAAATAGCACCTTGGATTGGAAGAAAACGCCTTCTCTCACTTATCTTTGTGGTTCTGAATAGGAATCCAGTTCCATTTTGAATTCTGACCTGGCTGGGTGCTTAGGGAACACTCTGGCCCTTTCCTTCTAGTCTAGAACCATTATGTTGAGAGTTGTTCTTTTCCTTGTACGTGTGGCTCTAACCCCTTTTTACACAGTTAGCTACCCACTTGACATATAACACAGCACATTTCTCTGCATCCTGCTTTGTCAAACCAGGCAAATATTGGCACAGCCGAGTTCAGCATGCTTCTCTGAGTCTCTCAGACATCAGCAACTAGTTAAAAGACCAGTAATCCTTTCAATTAGAAGTCTCTCAAAAGGTAGCTCAGGAGCTTCTGGTAGCTCTCCAGTACCCTTCAATCAATCAATCAATCAATCAATCAATCAATCAATCAGGGTTGGTAAAGCACAGCTACTCACCCACAGGGGTCTTAAGGCGCTAGGGGCGAGGAGGGAGGTGGCTCCTTTGAGAACTGGGGTCATCCAAAGAGCCAGGTCTTGTGGTCCTTCCTGAACTGGAGAAGTGTAGGGACTTGCCGGAGGTGGAGGTCGTTCCAGGCCTTAGCTGTGAGGTAGGAGAAGGATTTTTTTCCCGTTGTGGTCTTGTAGATGCGTGGGATGGTGGCCAGAGAGAGGTCAGCTGATCGGAAGTGTCTCTTTGGTGCGTGGAAGGAGAGGCGGTTGTTCAGGCATGCTGGTCCGATGTTGGCGAGGGCCTTGTATGCGCGAGTGAGGAGCTTGAAGGTTATTCTTCATTGGATGGGGAGCCAGTGGAGATCGCGGAGGTGTTGGGTGATGTGGTTGTGACGGGGATATCTAGGGTCAGTCTGGCTGCGGCGTTCTGGATGGTCTGGAGTTTGAGAAGTAGTTTCTTGTTGATTCCGGCGTAGAGAGCATTGCCGTAGTCTAGTTTGTTACTGATCAGGGCGTGCGTGACTGTTTTTCTGGACTCATTTGGGATCCATTTGAACATTTTTCGGAGTATGCGGAGAGTGTTAAAACAGGCCGAGGATACGGTGTTGATCTGGTGGTTCATCGTGAGCGATGAGTCTAGTATGATGCTGAGGTTTTGTTCGTGGTCCGCAGGGGTAGGGGGGTTTCTGAGTGTGCGGGGGCCACCAGGTGTCATCCCAAGCAGAGGAGGTGGAGCCAAGGATGAGGACTTCTGTTTTCACAGAGTTGAGTTTCAGGCAGCTCTTCTTCATCTAGGTGGCGACAGCTTTCACCTCTTCTTGGAAGTTGTGTCTGGTAATATTGGGTTCTTTGGTGAGGGAGAGGATGAGCTGGGTGTCATCGGCGTAGGAGACAATGTTGAGCTTGTGGTTTCTGACGATGGTTGCGAGGGGGGCAATGTAGATGTTGAAGAGGGTGGTGCTGAGGGTGGATCCCTGGGGTACTCCACATCTGGCCTCAGTTGGTTCAGAGAGGTAGGGCGGTAGTCTGACTCGCTGCGTTCAGCCTAAATCAGCATATCCTGTCAAGGGCCTTTCCGCGGATGCCAGCGTCGTACAGTCTGGTGGCTAGTGTGGGGTGGGAGACAGTGCTGAAGGCAGCTGAGAGGTCCAGGAGGATGAGGCCTGCCATTTGGCCCTGGTCGAGGAGGTAGCGGATGTCATCGGCGAGTATGGCGGTCTCGGTGCTGTGGTTGCTGCGGAATCCGGATTGGGAGATGTCCAGGAAGTTGTTGGCTTCAATGAAATTTGCTAGCTGGGTGGTGTTGACAGCCTTTTCGATGACCTTGGCTGAGAATGGAAGCAGGGAGATGGGCCTGAAGTTCTTGAGGTCTGTCTGGTCTGCGGAGGGTTTCTTCAGGAGTGGGTTGACTTCGGCGTGTTTCCAGTCGTCGGGAAATGTGGCAGTTTCAAGGGAGCAATTGATAGTTCTGCATAGTTCGGGTGGGATGGCCGTGGAGGTCCTCAAATTTTTCCCACCTATGATGACCTTGAACCTGATCTTTTGATCAGATGGGAGAATATCCTACTATTTCTGTTAAATACTTGAACTGATAAAGCCCTGATGAAGTCCTGTTATATAGCAACGGACGAAACACGTGTTGGCATGGAGGCATGAAGTTGTGACACGAAGCTGTTTTACTCTGTTGAGAACTGTGTATCAAGGAACTGAAATTAAGAACATGGAAAATATTGTCTGAATAAAAGACATTGGAATTCTACATGTGATACGGGCTTGATTTTGACTTTGGAGTGCTTGGATTTCTAGCTTAAATTGTGAGGAAAAGGCTGTTGTCTACTTTCCTAATGAGGTAGACTTAGTGGCTCTACCTCCTCCTCAAGCACCCTATGCGAATTTGTTTTTCTATTTTGGACAACTGAAGACCATACTGGTGTGTGCGCCACTTACCCAAGTCACCAATATCATTAGAAGGAATTTATAATTGTTAATATATGTTTTCCCATATATGTTTAACTATTGTATTAGTCAATATTCTGGATATGATTTTTGGCATCACTCAATATTGTAATATGCATCTGGGTGGCCACTACTAATGATGCAAGATGTGGCCACATTTGTGATTGTCTCTGATGTGGTCAACACTGTAAAAGTTGGCAATGTAAATAATAGCTCCAGACAATTTTCATCATTCAGAAGTAACTCTTGTTATTGAAAAGGTTAGAGACCCCGGCCTTCCATCCACCCATCTTGTGTACTCATTCCAGTCACTCAAACTGTCAGAGATTCAATTCCAAAATGGAACAATATCCAATTTCTTGTTCTCATAGAACCTCCAAATATACTGGGCTGCCTTGAGCTCAAACTATCTGATCAGACTTTCCTTCATTCACTCATACTTCCAATGACCATAGTTTTCTCAGTGGGAGTATGACTCAGTAGAGCCCATTCTTGGATTTGCCCTTCACTTCCAGAGTTTGAATCACCTGTTTGTCAAGCTTATCCTTTTGCTGCAGTCCTGAAATTTTCCTTTCCTAGATTTATCAAACATGTCTTCAATTCCCTTTCCTTTTCTTTTTTTCTGTCTTTCCACTTCCTTATTCTTTTCTTTATCCTGATGCTCTTTTCTTTTTACTCTTCTTTGTTCTCAGGCCCACTTCTCCTGTCTCTCACTTCTGTTCTTGGTGAGTTAGTCTCAGATTCTTGCTCTCAAATTTACTGGCTTTCTCGTCTCCTTGATCTTTAGCTTTTTGAAAGGCCAACTGTGTAGACAGGGTCTCAGATCCACTCAACCCTTCTGAGGGAAAACTCCTTGGCCTTGGTGACTAAGAAACTGTTTGGCGGAGGGGACTTTGTCTCGGGGAAAATCTAGAAAGTAACCTGGGGGATACAGTAGGAGTGTACCTAGAAGACGAGTGCACAAAGGTCTATAAAAGGCTGACCCCAACACACTCTTGGCCTGGCTTCCCTCCATGGTACCTGTTAGACCTGTCATCCTTGGAGTCGTCTTCCCCCAACTTTGTGCCTGCTTACCCCACTTTTTGCTGTATCTTTTTGTTGGCCTTTGTATTCTAAGCACTTTACCACAGCTAACTAGTGCTAACATGCATGTGCTTCTCCCCTAAACATGGTGACATTGGTGTATACCTGATTGGCATATTTAGTTTACTTATAAGTCCCTTGTAAAGTGGAAAATCACATACCCGGGCCTGTAATCTAAATGATACTAGTGGGCCTGCCGCACTGGTTGTGCCACCCACACAAGTAGCCTGTCAAACGTGTCTCAGGCCTGCCATTGCAAGGCCTGTGGGTATAGTTTACTGCCAATTCAACTTGGCATTTAAAACTACTTGCCAAGCCTGAAACTTCCCTTTTATTACACATAAGTCAACTCTAAGGTAGGCCCTAGGTAGCCCTTTGGGCAGGGTGCTGTTTGACTAAAAGGTAGAAAATGTACTGTTAGTTTTTACTTGTCCTGGTAGTGACAAAGAGCTAAATTAGTTTTTCATTACTGTGAGGCCTGCTCCCCTCAGAGTCTACCTTTGTGAATTCCTTAAATCACCTTTAAACTGTAATTCATGATTAAAAAGATGTAGCTGCATCATGTTTCATATCTTTGGAATGTCAATGATAAATCCTCTTTAATGGTAAAGTTGGATTCTGCATTACTATTTTAGAAATACCACTTTTAGAAAGTGGACATTTCTCTGCTCTTAGCTTTGCTCTGTGTCCCTTTAGCCTGTCTCCAATACATGTCTGGGCTGAGTGACAAGTACACGTTGTGCATTCTATCTAGACAGCCACAAACACAGGAAGGTGGGTGTGGCAGCGGGCTTATTTGCATTAATCTGCATTCTGATGGCCTTCTTGGGCAGGAAGGGGGAGTGGGAGCTGATACTTATATCTGAACAGGATGTGACCTGTCCCCACACAAAGGACTGCTTACCCACCACAGGTAGCCTGGCAGACAGGGCTGGGATGAAAGGGGACCTGTGCACTTCAAGGATCTACTTTGAAGTCACCCCCCAACCCACTTCAAAAGCACATTTGTGTATAAGTACTGGGGCTCTGACCCAACAAAATCAGTACGCTACTGGACCTGGGAAGAACTCTGGCAGGTGTAAGGACTGCTGTGCTGCAAGGATTGCCACTCTGCTTGGCTGACTATTCTAAGGAATTACTTCACTACTGTGCTGAGCTGCCCTTTTTCCTGCTGATCTCTGCCCTACTGAAGACAAGGGCTGGGCCCATCTCACTTGAACCCAGAGTGACTTCAAGAGCTTGCTGGCTTGCCTCATGTTTTCTGAAGTCTCAGGGACATAAAATACTACTTGCAATTCTACTGGTGCTGCTGGACTGAGGTACCCCCAACTCCTGGGCCTCAGAAGTGGGTTCTACAGCTGTTTTGCTACAATATCGACACATCGTAACCACTGAGCCGATTGGAACCAACGCAGTGCCCTACGATTCCCACACAGTGCCGATCTGAGGACATCCCTGCATGGCTCAACGATGACGTGGGACCCAACTGCAAGGTTCGCCGATGACGCAGTGAATCTGAGGTCCAGACTACGAGGCTTGACTTTGAAGCATTGCCTCGACTGCGTGAATCTGAACTGACGCATCGTACTCTTGATGACAATGCTTTGCTCCATCTAGGGTACTTTCTCAGTGGGACCTGTCGTCGGCCTCCCCCCCATCACTGTCAGCCTGAAGTTTGGATTTACCCAGGTCTAACTCGACCTCAAGTAACCATTTAGCGCTATTGACTTGTAAGCACTATTTTTGGCTTATTCTTTAAAAAAAATTATAACTCTAGTTCTACTTATTGGATTTTTGTCGTTTTGGTATTGTTTTTCTCAGATAAATATTCTCAATTTTTCTAAACCTGTGTGGAGTCTTTTTGTGGTGTTTTTATTGTGTTACTGCATGTGTGTGTGTGTTGCACAAACACTTTACATATTGCCTCTTAATTAGGGCTCCCGGTTTTATGGTATTTATTTTTTTGCCATTTCCGTCTGTATTTATCCATATTTATTTTTGGGGCATTTTATCTGTATTTATCCATATTTATTTTTGCCACAAGCAAAAGACGACGCTACAGCTAGTATTTTTCCACATTTATTTAAATTGACAATGCACGCATGCGCTCGATTGTTATTGGTCAACACAATACATTCATCTGAAAACTTTTCCATTGTAGTACAAGCACATGTGCATTTCAAGAGACTTTGAAGACATTGAGGCTCTTTCTGGACAAATGGTGATTTTTAATCGTTTTATGACGTGCTTTTGCTCTGAAGAGTTACCATGACTTAAAGCTAGGCATAAGGATAAAATGCTAAGTGGGCCCACCGGATTCAAAACTGTGACCATGATACAGAGTGTGCTAATAATGACGTGGAAGTGCAACGGTAGATGGGCTTACCTTAAGTGTTAAACAGGAAGTGACGTCAGGACCTTGCAGCAGCTGGTGGGTGTGTAGAGTGCAACACACTGAAAGCAAGACACAAAGTGAACACAGACACCTCGCATATAGTCCAGAATGACTATACAAACACCGTATGTCACATGCTACACCAATTTAAGTTGCAGCACAGGTGTCTTAAGCTCTCCATTTTTGCCCTCAACCTCAGGGTGGGAAAAAAATATTAACAGCAGTATCGCCCTTCGCTGCTTTGATGTAACTTCAAAGAGATTCGTTATAGTTCTTTCACAGTCTCACCATGTCAGAACTGAAGCATTTTTATTATATAGAACAAAGACGTAGTTGTTGCTTATTTATCTTATGCACATAATTCAGCCTAACTGCTAAATGTGCCAATGTAGATTTTTTAATTCTCCTAAAGAATTTGTCACAAAGTATTTAAAAGGGCATGAGTGAAAGGAGGCTCAGCCCTTCAAACCTCTATTAGCGTCAATTCCTATCCTCATGACTATTGTGAAGTTTGTCAGCTCTCTTACCACACTTCTCATCCCAGCACAGCTAAGCAAAACATGTATGGAGTTTACTTGTCTGGATTGATAATGTTGTGAAATCTCTACATTCTGAATCACTACTGAGGGCCGTAGTAAACACTATAGTTGGTGATCCACTCATAGTCAACTCGTGCATTAGGAAATTTCAAATCAGTGTTCACACAACTCAGAATCCTAATTGAGACTACATAAATCCGTCAGTATAACTGACCACCTTCATCCAAAATAATAAAAACTTTTAATGTGTGACCGAAATTAATCTAGACTGACCTCTGGTGCGATGAACACACCACTGAAAGCATTAAAGAGCGCATCCACATTGAAGCCGATACAAACCAAGATTCTCAACATATCTTTATCAATTAAAATATTTTATAACTTCTTTTCAGACAATTCACCAGCTCTCTGATCAAGAAAAAAGAATGCGATCAGGGTGCTTGAGATCATAGATTAGCCCTGCACAAGTAAATAAACAAGCATGTGCACCAAATACGTAACACAAGGACAGATTCATTTTTGGTAGGCACGGGGAGATTAAGTGACATGTACACAGTGTACACAATGTACTTGCACTGAAAGAACAACCTGGCCACAAACTCAGCCAACACTCCGGCCCGGACTGTGAAGCTGCCATTAAGGTTCGCTTGGCTTTGAAGATGCAGTGGCTGGAGTGTTTGCAGAGTTTGTGGCCGGATTGTTCTTCCGCCACACGTTGTTGCATATTTAAATAATATAGCGCGAACTCGGCACGGAGGTATTGGAGCGCTTTACATTTTCCCACAATTACTTAAGGACACATTCATTTTTGGTTGTCACGGTGCTATTAAGTGACAGTACACAGTGTACTGCACTTAAAGAACAACCCGGCCACAAACTCGGCAAACACTCCGGCCCTGACTGAAGCTGACATCAAGCTTCGCTTAGCTTTAAAGATGCAGTGGCTGGAGTGTTTGCAGAGTGTGTGGCCGGATTGTTCTTCTGCCACACGTTGTTGCAAATTTAAATAATATAGCGCGAACTCGGCACAGAGGTATTGGAGCGCTTTATATTTTCCCACCAATTACTTAAGGACACATTCATTTTTGGTTGTCACTGTGCTATAAAGTAACAGTACACAGTGTACTGCACTTAGAGAACAACCCGGCCACAAACTCGGCAAACACTCCGGCCCTGACTGTGAAGCTGCCATCAAGCTTCGCTTGGCTTTAAAGATGCAGTGGCTGGAGTGTTTGCAGAGTTTGTGGCCGGATTGTTCTTCCGCCACACGTTGTTGCATATTTAAATAATATAGCGCAAACTCGGCACGGAGGTATTGGAGCGCTTTACCTTTCTGCACCAATTATGTAAGGACTGCCATTCATCTGTCCCCCGATTGTACATACGTCCGAAAAATACACTTACCTTTGCCTTGAAATGGCGACGGGCTGTCCGCAGAGCTCGCTCGAGTGGCGGAGCCCCGGAGATGGCGAGAGAAGGGCTGGGGCAGCAACAAAAATGGCGACCGGGAGGCTCCTTCTGCACTCAGGGTGGTCACTGTGAAGGTAAAAGAAGGAGGAAGTAGGGGGTGACCCCCCCAAAATAAAGGGCAAAAGGTATGAGGGTGGGGCCGGATAAATGTTGACACGCCCACACAGTGAGGCCTGGATCGAACCACGATTGGCTCAGGGGCACGGCAGCAGGTCAAAAAAGACTCTAATTGGAAGATATCTCCAGCAAATCACGAACTGTAAGGCCCTGCAGGTGAGGGGCGTGGCAAGTCAACTCAGCTGGAGCAGGGCAGCACGCTAAGTTTGCTAGTATTTTACCGCTTTTAAATATAAATACAGACAAAGGAAAAATAGTTTTCCGTCTGTATTTATATGTAAATATCCATTTAAACGGAAAACCGGGAGCCCTACTCTTAATTAAAGCCTGCCTGCTCTGTGCCAATCTACCAGAGGGCGATCGCAGGTTAATTTAAAGTGTGTATCTAGCTTACCCTGACTAGGATTGTGGTCCCTACTTGGAGAGGGTGCACACCTCTGCCAAATAGAGACCCACTTTTTAACAGTAGTTTAACCTGAATCTCCGAAAACCTTCTTCAAAATCTCTTGTTTCTGTAAATGTCTCTTCACAAAATCTTCAAGGATTTTCCTATTTTTGCTATACTAATTCTAATGTTTATGGATATTATTTATGGAATACAACAAAGCTAACAAGAAGCTCTCTCATGGAGGCTTGGTGAGTGACTTCCTTTCTGATCAGTGGCCAGGGGATCAGTTTTTGGTGTTGTACTTCCCTACCTAAAATAATTTGGTTCATGTTCAGTTGTTCTTCACTCCAGTACTTGCATTCGATGACAGCAGTTTTACCTGGGCATGATGCAGTAAAGCTTCAATTCTGGTGCCTCTGAGTGGTGTGTAGTCGCAGAGGTATTACGAAGAGCCCCAAACATTTCTGTGTTGCTTCTGATGAGCGTAGATTGCTCATGTTCAAGCAGACGGCAGTCACCCAAAACACATCCTCACCCCAAACATCCTCACTCACACAAGAAGGGTGGCCCATCCATATTCCCAAGGAGAATGGTGAAGCAGGAGTTTCATATAGGGTCTACAGATGTTCCTAGAGCCCACGCACCCCGGGGCCACATGCATGGGAGTGGAAGGTCACAGGAACACTTGCTAGCATCAGGTGCACAGTTGAGTCCTCAGTGGGGGCACAATTGAGTCCACCGAAGAAATCATGGAATTGCAGTTTAGTTTTCTTGTGCCAAGCATGCCTAGGGGGCACAACGGTCCCATCTCACATCACAAGTGGGTTTGTGTAATTGGGGTTTCCCACAGTCCAAGCCGGCAAACTCACCAATGTTCCAATTCAGGGAGAAGGGCAATCTCAAGGACCCGCTGGGGGGGGGGGGGGTTGCCACAGTCTACTTGTAGCACTGCTCTCTCTCTTCACTCCTGGTGCAGTTCTTATTTCAGTTGCTAGGGTTAAACCACTTCTCTGGGCATCTCCTCTACCAGGCAGCCATGACTGAGTTTATTTTTTTTAATGAGTTATTTATGTCATTTTATATAGCAAAGGCATGGTTAAAGGGCATTAAAGCACTTTACTAAAAGTGGAAGCAGTATCGATTCATGAACAGAATATGGCAAATTGCATCATAGAAAAAACAAGAGTTAACAAAAGAGTAAAATAGGGAGAAGGGAGTATAGTACAACGAACATGGGATTGAGTAGAGGGCAATACCAATGGCACTGTGATAAAGGGATCTCAACAGACAAGAGAATGTTCTACAGCTGGGGCAAAATATAATAGGCAAAATTTGCAAATAATATTTTTGGGGAATGAATGGTAAATATACAAAAAAGAGAATCAAGAAGCAAGTATTAGGAGAGTCCATGTGTTTGGAAGCATATTTAGGTAAGTCATGAGTTACAGTATGTTTGGAACGGTAAAGGCTTGCAATCCTTCCTAAATATACCCAGGGTTTGGTGATGTGTAAGAGTGAAGAAATGGAGTTATAAATTCTGGATGCACTGCCTCAAAACAAAATTGAAACATCAAACATTCTTACGTGAATGAAGGAGGATCTAGGAGAAGAGTTAATGTGCTGTGAAGAGGGTGCTGACCATCTATTGGGAACAGTTTGTTAGTTAGGTATTGATGAGTGGTTGTTTGAATAACCTTGTGTGTGATACATGGGTCTGAAGCACAAAATATTTTTCACTGGAGCTATTTCATGTCTTTGGTGGTAAGCTGCGCTGGCACTTTATCTGCTTAAGACATGAGTCAGTCTTAACTTTGCAGTCCCAGTGCTCACTTTATGTGATATGGCTCCTGCTCTTTTAGCAATGTACTTAGCTTCAATGAGAAGCCACTGAAGCATAAGTCAGCTCGTTGTTGTATGGTCAAATTTGCTGTTTCCAGTGAAAAGATGAGCTGCTGGATGCATCACTGCTATGAGAGGTGCAAGGTGAGTATTGGGAAGGCCAGTCAGAAGGGAGATGCAATAGCCAAAACTGGACAGCACCAGGAATGAACAAGGGTCTTTAAATCTTCAGCTGGAGTGAACTGATGGATCCCCATAAAAATCTCAATTGGAACTGTGCACTCTTGGCATGGAGTTGATTTAAGATTGAAGTTGATTCTTTTGTCCAAAATGATACCCAGAGATTAAGGAGAATCAATATTAGTGGGCTACCATTGGATGATGTTACAAGAATCAATACAGGTTTAGCCCAGTGTATTGGCATGTAACAATGAAATGAGGAGGAACTCAGTTTTAGAAGCATTTAGTGGCAGATGGTGGACTGTCATCTTGCATTTTCCTCAATGTAAGAGAAAGGAACCATCCATCGGCATGCAAGGACATCTTAACTTAAAGCTCTGTCATCAGCATAAGGATGGCAGAGGATTCCTCAGGGTTTGGGCAAAGCTCCAAGAGGTTCTCAATAAAATCTTCATAAGAATTAGAGCAAAACCAATCTCTGAGGAGCACAGGACGGTAAGCTTTAGATACAGTTGACAAGCTCCACCTGTTGGGATCATTTGGTCAGATAGAAAATGAACAGATTTAGGCCTGAGCATCGGATGGCCATATCCTCTCTGAGAATGATAATGAGAGTAACATGAACAACAGTGTTGAAGGCAGCAGATAAATCAAGTACAAAAAGTATACAATAGTTGTTGGCATCAAGCATAAGTAAATTGTGATCTACCACCTGTTACAAATTTTTAAGAGTGTCTTCTAAGATCGAGTCATAATATAATGAAGTCAAGTTGTCTGAGATTTGCTGCTTTAACTATTTCCAAGAGTTGTTTTAGCCAATTATTAGCAGAGTCAATAAGGGATTTAATATGACACACCTTCTCCTCGAAATGAAGATGTTTGCTTTGCTTTCTAGCAGTCTAGAGTTAACTTAGGTTGAAGTCAGAAAGAAAGGGTTTACTGGTGCTCTTAAGAAAATGGAAAGTTTACTTTCATTGTAGAGAACTTTAGAGACGCAGGGGGAGAGGAAACTGTTATTTTTCTTTTGGTGTTAAATAGAACTTTCTCTTTGATGATATTAAACATTAATTCATGATAATTTGATGTGTAGGCATTGGCATCTTGGTTGGGGATAATGGAAAGGAGTAGAGTAGAGGCGTTAATTGCTAGTGAAAGGATATCTAGACTTTTGGGGGCTATTTATGAATTCTGATGTGACGCTGCATTGCGGCAGTGTTACATCAGAAAACCTGTGGTGCATTGTGTCACTTCCTTGCGACATGGATGCACCATATTTATGGTACGGCGCACCATGTCACAAGGTCTGAAGTTGAGTTAAAAAAATCGAACGTATCGGCGAGAAGGATGGCGCAAAGTGTCATAACACAACTGCTACCTACGTGGCGCAAAGCTGATTAATGTGTCGTAAAGCACCTTAACATGCTGCACATCAGTATTGTGTCACGCAGGAGTGCGTTGCGTGGCGGGAAGCTTCCAAAAGCGACACAATTCAAACCAAAAAACGTTTCCATTTGAAGAACAACAAGAAATGGAGGGAGTACCAACACCAGCAGTGAGGGCAGCAATCCCAGCTCCAGCCAAGATGACCAGACAGCAGTCATGGGGAAGAGGAAAATAAGATCAACAGTGTAGGTCCACCAAAAAGGACAATGCCAGAGTACAAGAAGTGGCAGCACGATTATAAGCAAAGGACCAAAGAGAAACTGGCTACGAACCGGAGGACAGCAATGAGGACTAGAGGAGGATCCGATGTCCAGGAGGAGTTGGACCCATTGGATCAGCAGGTGGCATCACTCATCCCAACAGAGTTGGTTGCAGGAGTTCCCAGACAGGACATTGCTGAGGATGAGGACCAGGAAGAACTGCAGAGTAAGTGAAAACAAGGGACCATATAGTCAAAACTGTCATGCAGCGCTGCAACACACTTTGCTGCGCTGCACTGTGCAGGAGAAATGGCAGGAATGTTTCACATGTTAACTCATTCATCACATAAATGTAATTTACTTGGGCAGTGACAATTCATTCAGCCCAGTTCAGCCCTGCCAAGTGTTTTAGGTCCATGCATGATGTGCTGCCTCAGTCCAGGTTGTCCTTTGAATCCTGGGACTTGTAGTGCAATGTACAACATGATTGACCAGGACTACAAGTCCCACAATACAAAGCAAAAACCCAGACTTGAGCAGCACATCATGCTTGGACCTTGGAAACTTTGCAGATATGTCAGTGACAATGAAGGCCCCCCGGCACTATGAAGCAAGCATACTTGTCTTGTGGCTAGACAGCCAACAGTGGAATGTGTTGGAATGTAATGTAATGCAGTTTGTCAGAGGATAAAATCCTCACTGTGAGGGGATCCAGGTGCAGTGTATGCGAAGGCTCTCCAAGTAGAATCATGTGAAGATCCAGGTGTAAGTCACTAGCACTAAACCATATTGCACGCAGCTCTCTAATGTGCTGGGTGAGATTTTTACAGGTGTTGCCTGCCATGTAAGAGACCACCCTGCCTCCTGTCTTGCTCAAATGGATATTGGGGTTGGGGTGGAGGTAGGGGTGGGGGTGAATGCAAGTGATGCACAGCAGAGGTCAATGATTGTTTGTTGGGAGTGTAGATGATGTGTGAGCTAGGTAGGCCCTAGGTAGTGTAGTGCCTTGTAGGTGTGGTTGAGCACATTGAACTGGCAGTGTGTCTGAATGGGCAACCATTGTGTCTCAAGGAGGTGAGGTGTGATGTGTATGCTGCAAGGTAGGCTGAGTGATAGTCAGCCAGTGCTGTGTTTGAAAGTTGCCACTTGTGTAACAGCCATGCAGACATGATGTGGTAGAGGGCATTGGTGTATTACAGTCTGCAAGTGACCTGGGCCTAGGTGATGGTGTCAGGCGGGTGCCATAAAAAGAAAAGTCTGACTATGGAACATATGTGAAAATAGGTGGATGTGAAACAGGGAATTGTGAAGTGTCAGGGTGAGGTAGGTGTCTAGGATTTTGAGCAGGTTTCTGGGATGGTTGGAGGGTGAGGTGTTTGGGCCTGTTTGTGTGGGTAACCAGGGTAGATACATGTTACAGAATATCCTCACTACTATCTTGTGAGGTTCAGTATCAGCCATGACTCTAACATACAGGAAGGTATGTTGGTTAATTGCATAATGTAACAAATGTTGGTGGTGTTGGTGTCTCCTGAGAGTCATTGTATGATCTGGGTGTCATCAGTATGTGATATCTATGAAGTAAGTCCTTGGATCCGCATGATGATTGCTAGAAGAGTCAAGTGAAGAGATTTGAGCGACTCTGCAGAGTAGCATCTTGGGTTCTGAGGAAATGGAGTGTGGGTAAACTGTTGCATATTTCCAAGTGTGACAGTGGCTATCCCCTTCAGATATGGTTCTCAGTGCCTACTGTTCTGGACTCTGGAGTTGATTGTGTGTGCTAGGAAACTACTGGTTGGATTCCACACAAATAAGTAAAGTTGGTAAATACATGCTCTTACCCATTCCTGTAGTGCAGCAAGGTTGTGTGCTGTGTAGAATTGTGTGGCTGTGTGTCGAATATGACCCCTAGGCCACAATATTGCACAAATTCCATGAAAGACAGTACATCAGAGCAGATTGGTGTGGTGTACTTGTGAAAGGCAGAGTGCAGGATTATATGTAATAGTTGACAAAATAAAATTACTTGGTCAGTGCTGTGGGCTAACTGATGGCTAGAGAGAATGCCCGCAACCAATTGACGTGGTGCAATGTTCTCAGCAGTGGTGTCAATAAATGACTGTAACATCACTGTAACCAGAAAAAAGAGAAGCAAATCAATATGTGAAATGGGGCCCTTACCTGCACTCACCCTTTTAGGCAAGGTAGGCCAACAATCTGGCTATCTGCGTTGCATTGTGTACACAAATAGGCCCTCTTGTTTGACAGTGGTTTTTTGAACAATGTAAATGTATTGCCATGTAAAAGGCATCAATAGTGTAACATGGCCACATTTACTTGTAGTGACATTTGTTCCATATATCTCTGTGTACTTGAAAGTGCATACAAACAACATTGATTGTCACCTAAATCACTTTTGTCTACATCCATCATGGATCATTATTGACATATTTCTATCTCATTGCAGAGGGACAAACAATGCATCCTGTGCAGCAGTCTGTCCTTGATGACCAACCTGTTGGTGATGCAATCCTGCCTCTGACCCCCATGGATGATGACACCTTCCAACAACTCTTGGACTCCATTGAATCTCCTCCTCCAGGGTTGTCAAGGGTAGACGGTGCTGCAGGGACTCCAGAGGAACCATCACCCACAGCACTTGCCCCATCTAACAGTGCAATCCCAGCTGAGGACTCTGAGAACCCCCAAGTTGTATTCCAAAGGTGAGTGGTAGGAATCCAGCAGTGAATGGATGATGAGGTGTGGGCGGGGATGGAGACTCTAGCAGGCACCCTAGAAGGAGTTTGTAGGTCTCAGAGTTCTCATAAGGATATGGCTAAGGCAATTAGAGACACCTATACTTAGAACCATGGGGTGGAAGAATCCCTAGCTTACGTTGCTGGTGTCATGATGCAGAGGGAACAACAACAGCCCTCTACATCTGACACCAGTGAAGTTGCCAGCCAGCTGGGGGCCATCCGTAACATCATGGAAACCATGGAGCACAAGTTGGACTCCTACATTGCAACAATAGGTGCCCTTAATCGCAACATTGTTGCCTTGTTGACAAGCCACCAGACCCTTGTCACCAATTTGCTGTCTGCCTTACTGTCACAGAGAAATGCTGACGGGACAGGGGAGCCACATCTTCTGCCCCTGATATGTGTGTACCTCAGATGCCTCCCATGCAAACACCACCAACTGCAGGGGAGCCACAACACACATCAGAGAAGCAAGATGTGGAGTTCCCCAGTTTCTGTTGGCAAACTGCCTGATAACATTTGTCTGTGCCTCCTGGTCAGTTTCCTAGTTATCCTGTATATATTATCATGCTACCTCCTTTGTCACCCAGTACTGGACTTTTTATTCATGCGCCTGTTGATCTTATCCACTTGTGGACTTTTGAAGAAGCCTACCTTCACTAATGGCAATTTGTACCTCCTCACTGAAATACTCCTCACCTCTACTTGTCGGATGACATGTCTCCCAAATGTACTCTGTATGGTCATCATTAGCTCCAAATCACTGTTGCTGTTGTTTCCCCAAAAACTACAAACAGACTCATGGTGAGCGACATACATTCTTCAATTAAACCACTCATATAAACCATTTTTCACAAAAGCAAAAAGAGTATTGTTTGTTTGTTGCTGAAAGGACTACATATACCATGGAGGAAGTGTAAAATCCTAATCCACTTGTTTGCATCTCAAGAAGAGTGAGCTAAAGTCAATTGCACATGCTGTCTTTGGATATTCACCGACATCAAGTACATCCATTGGAATGATATTATGAGGAATGTGTTGTCTCCCAATGGAAAGTCAGTTTGTGACAACAAGCTGTAGTTACTTGAGTAAAACACAGTGAGAATCTGTATCTAATCACACAAATACTTACCAGCTATAAATCGGATGTGTGAGGGATGTCAGGCCATAACAATCCACATATATCTAGCTCAGTGAACATGACGATTTGATCTTCCTACTATGATAACCTCACTGCTCACACTGAAGAGATTCTACAGTACATACATTTGCATGGTTGTAAAAATAGCCAGATACTCATGCCCATAGTCTTCATGAATTAGAAACATATCTGTGCCACACAAGGATGCATAAGGCAAATCCAAAACCTCGAATGCCAGTAAGTAAGTATTGCAAGGGCTCCTTGTTGAGCCCTGTGTTAACTGATAAATGGGAATAATGCTACACTGGGATAAGTAGGGAAAATGTATCCCTCTGCCCCTGAGAGGTCTCATATGTGTTGAGTGTGAGTGCATCCACAAATTACATCTATTGTACATTGTACATACATATTTTTGTATAAGAGCCAGACAACGAATCAGGAACAATGCTACACCACCCCAGGGGAAGAGGACATGGGAGATTTATGGCCATTAAACTTTGAAAGTAGTTTACCAAAGTGAGCTGCATGAAGGGCCACTCCTAGCAAGTAGTCAATGCCAATGATGATGGATGTTTTCCAGGCAGGTGTAAATATGTTCACAAATAATGACCAGACAACAGCAATGACCCCCTTGCACAATGGTGCAACAGTGTGTGTAGTAGTGCCAGGCACCAGTGTGTATCCCAGCACAGCCAGCGATCTGAAATCTGTAGTGCCAAAACTATACATACTATACCTGCCTATTACTTTCACACAGAGCGCTCAAGTAGTAGACTACCTTTGTTGTGCAATGTGTACAATCACCAAATGAGGCCCACTTACAGTGTCTGCAATGTGAGGTAGACTAACAGTTGTCTATGGGCCTCTGACAAAGCAACATATACTTTCAAAGACTGCAGGCCAGTTGCTACATCATGTACTCAACTCAACTTCCAAATGGTACCAACTCAAATATGAAATGATGTTAAACTAGAGAAAGTAGAAAAAATATATTGTATCAAACCTATCTAAACTACCTACACCTTCCTAGCCTACGCTAACTAACCTTAACACTAGCCTAAACTATCTTATCTTAACCTATCTTAAGTACTATACACATATAACAAGTTAAACATCAACCCCCACACCCCTTAATACACATAGCTCAGCACAATGCAAACAACAACTACATCCTAAAGATATACTAACTGTACATTTAATCCTAAACAATGTATTTTTTTTTATTTTTTTGTTTAACACTGGACATCAACCCCCACCCACTTAATATAACTACCATTATATAACACACTTAAATACAATTAGCTAAAATAATAAAATATCTACCATACACTAATATACTCCAAACCTACACCTATACTAAACCTTAACGAACACTATGCTTAATAGCAAGAAACAATCTACCAACATATTCAAAACAGGAAATGAAATGTCCAGAGGGTGTGCAGAAATCTGCTCCATGGCCTCCTGCTAGATTAACATGATTTTCCAGAGGCTGGCCTGCTCTTGTTCTATGCCATGCATCCTCTGGTGAATTTTCTGTAACTTCCTCAGAATGTGATATTTGAAGAGGGATTCCCTGGAACGTCTGGGCCTCCAGGCCTGTGTGGTTTGCTGCTGTTAGGCAGTTGATGGTCCTGCAATGGACTGTGTCTGGACTGGCTGCTGTTGGACACCCTCCAAACATTTTGGCCCACCGGATTGTGTGCTAACTGTCACCCTTCCAGACTATCAGGTCTCCGATGCCTTGGCCCTTTCGTATACCTTCCCCACCTTGGCAATATGGCGGATGTGTCAGTAGTGCTCCTTTCGAATTTCAAAGGTTTTAGTTGTGTCAGCTGTCATGTTTTCTAGGGAGTTAAAGGAAAAACGTATTAGCTCAAGTTGTAAATGTACATGATGTTTGAGAAAATTGGCTGACATTGTCATACAATCATACGTGGCAGTCCAACACCAATAATTGAGATAGAGATATGGACAATATTCCATCACGACAAAGACATCTCCTAATCGAACATGGGAAGCGCAGTCAGTGTAGGTGTACAATATGGCAATGTAGTAAAAATATGATTACAACCATATCATTCAGAACAGTGATTCACACTCATCATGATGTGTCGATAGGAAATTGGACACATGGTCCTGATATGGACACATTTGTTGTTCGTATTGCATCTTGCAAGTGGGCTAAAACTTACTGAGAAACATATGTGAAAACTGATAAGGTAATCACGTCCAGGTAGTGTGCTTCTGCATTGCTTGAGTCATCTGGAGTTACACAAGGCAGCACACATTGCTAATTTTACTTACTCAGCGTTAGGTAGGTAATACATGGATGGAGGATGATTGGCTACCTGCTGCAAGACATTACTGCAGTACACTTCACCAATTTACCATCAGGCAAATACACTGAAATCTGACATATACCTGGTATACAGTTGTAGCAATACCATGATGATATTTACATAAACACATTTCGGTACACTCATTCTCCTAGGGCTGCATTTGTCAGTGCACAATATAAATAAGTCATTGCATCTCAGGAGTGTGTGTATGCATGCTGGAGTACTCATCTGTACAATAACTCTGTAGGGTATAATTTAGGAACTCTTGCGCCATGATGCAAGGGTGACTGTGTTAGTACTAGCCAGCCTAATTTACCCCGCCAGTAGTTGAGCAGTGTAATGGGCTATATGCTGCTAACACTGTGCATTCCTGCATGTGAACTTTTACACAGTGCAGCAACATTATTTTATACCTTGAATTGTATGAATGCCTCCCAGAAATGGAACATAGGGGGTATATGGGGCATGACTTTGGCATTTCAGTGCCAATCTATGTGCATACTAGTGCGTTTGTCCAGCTGACCACACCATGCCAATGAGTCTGTACCCATGCATTGAGGCCTAATGGCGCTCCATAGGTTTAACAGCAATTTTCACCAAAATATACACTTTGAACTGAGATATGAAGGCTGACATGCAGTTTAGACCTGCAAAGCCACAAAACCAGAACCCTGCCATTTGGACATGCACACTCACAATGTGCATCAGTCAGGCAATCATTTGTACAACACCATGGTTAAATAGAGTAACAGGTCTACATCCCTACAGCCTCCAGGGCACCTGTATAATTGTTCTTCTGTCACTCCATTTCACATAGGTATGACATGGACTACTCTGAGAGAGACTAGATTGCAACAGCTATACCTCAGATTAAGTTAAGGAAATGATGATTTTTAAATAAGTATGATATTGTACTAACTCCCTTATAGAAGCACATGTTGTGATGTCATTTGTTCTCTTTCATGGGTCAGATCCATGATTTGGAAATACTTTGCCATATCAATATTCACAGCATCTATCATAGGAAAAATTGCTGGATTGTGATGGCTACCCTGCTGATACTGTCCTACATGATTTAACAATTTTGCTTTTGTTTTGACACACAGCTATGCTACAGGGACAGGTATGTGTCACCAAACATTTTAAGTGCTGATCAGTAGAAATCTTTAGCCACACCTATAGTCATTCACACAGAAATTATGTAGCAGGAAAGTTTAAATGTATGCAGCATGTATGAGCATAGTATGTTGCAAGAGGAAGCAATATATGTGGCTTATTGGCACACATTTTCTAAAACTCATATTTCATGATACCGTCATGTTTACACATGGTAACACTGTCTGGGTAATTTATTCCACCTCATCAGCACCAGTTGCTTTCTCAAATATGGGTATAGGTAACAAAACGGTGTCCAAGCTTAGCCTCGCTCATACCACTTTGCTGCTACATCTGTTGTGACACTTGTGTTATGTTTGTGCCATTTGTTGTCCAACATTTTTTATTGTATTGAGCATCTGCAGATTTAGTGCCAGATGATGATTCATGTGCCAAATGCAATCAAAACTATAGATATGCAAACATTACCACAGCTGCAAAAGATGCATGGATGCAGTTCAGGTGTGTTGGCACACTGACTGTAATGTTGGCAGGTGATTGATACATCCCCATACACATCACAATGTTACAACTATCATGGATCATACCCAGACCTTACAGAGCTACAATCATGTAGGTAAAGAGTACTTGCTGGTTGCATTTGAATCCTGGAAGGTGTCAACTTCTCCCCAGGTGAATGGAACATGTCCACCTAGAAGATAAAGATTTGAACATTTCATTGTAAATAGTGCAGCTACACATGGTATAAATTCCATTATAAATACTATGCCATCCCAGTGATTTCACATATTCAACACATCTGACACACATGTGTATATATTGTATGGATATGGTATACAGCTAGTCACCTTGCATTGGGGAGTTGGCTGGATGTTGAAGCTCAGATATATCTAACATCACATGCCTGAAGCATGTGTAAGGCATGTGATGTCTTTTGTACAGTTGGTCATCAACATCTCAGGCCCCATTGCACCATGACACCAGGGGAATCTATTGGCCATGGACAGACCAAAGTAGTCCTGGGACGGGAATGGACAGGTATACACTGTATGTAATATTGTAAGGACTATATCAGACTTTTCCTGGCACTGGAGCACAAATTGCTGACTAGTGGCAATGCATGCTACCTTGTGACATGGTGCAAGGGTGCAAGACTTGTCAGCAGGTTGGTATTGTTTTGTCCTGGAAGAGCCAGATTCCTGCACATAAACAAATTGCGAGAGGCATTTTCATCTGTCTATGTATGCTGCACAATGCAGCACACATGAAACTTTCAACATATATGGAGATTGAACACATATTTCCTTCTTATCTATCATCTGTGCAGGTTTACCAAATTCTTTGATCATTCCTTGGTCAATCATGTATGTAAAATAAGGAAATGCTCTTAAATCAATGCTTGTTCAATGTAAACAATCACCCACAACCTGTAGAACAGATGCCTGGGGCAGGGTATAGCATTTCAGCAATTGCCCCTGCGTTGCATTTCACTGGATTTATGTACCCACTCCGAGGCACACAAAATGCCCTTGTGTTGCTTACATAATAGCATTTTAATGTTTGCATTACACTTGAAGGAATTTGCATGGTGCAAAATCAAACCACCACACTCAAAAAATGTTCCTCTTTCTTGTTTAAACTTTTTCTTAAATGATAATGTAACATTACTACAAGCAGATGGTACATATATACATACCTACAGGACATCCGATCTGCAATCCCAGGATTTCCACCAGATTTGCCTCACATGCCATGACATCAACCCAACGATGTTTGAGCTGGGAGATAGCGCAATCAGTTTCAAATACCTGGCACTTGTGCCAATGCACCCTCTCCAGCTCCTTCCGGTCCTTCGGGGGGTAGCTCTGGCTGACCCTACCCCTAGATGCCGGCATGTTTGGCAAGTAATGGGTTAAGAGCTAATTTTTTTTTTTTGTTTTTTTTTTTTGTTGCATATTTATATAGCGCGAACTCGACCTGAAGGTATTGGAGCGCTTTACATGAGCGTCCGTATTTACATTACACATTCAGGCACGGGGAGATTAAATGATTTGCCCAGAATCACAGGATGTGGACGCGACCCAGAGGCTCAAACCCTGGTTTCCAGCACCAAAGTCGGCAGTCTAGCCGACGGGCCACATCCTCTCCCCAAAGAGAGGATGAGGCCAACAACCTCACCCTCACTGTAATTTTTACCCCTACCCTTTCCCGGAATGACCCAAACCCTCCTAAACCTATTACACCCCAAACAAACACCACTTACACTAATGCCTACCCCTAATATATATAACCCCTAAATAGAAGAACACCGGACAATACAATGACAAAAACTAATACAATATATGACAAAAATACATAAAAGATACACAGTTGACACAAGACAGGGATAGACCAGACACCAACTAGACCAAAATTCTCTTAACACCCAGCACAAACTAATAGACTGTAAGTGAAAGTAAAGCAAACTTTTACACTTCCTAGTAAGCAGCCTGTCACATACAATCTGTAATTTCCTGGGTGTGTCCAGCATTTTTCTGACATCTGCGTCGATTTTTCTGACACATTACTATGCAAATGGACATTGCATGATGGATGCACTGCACAGTAGCACTTCTGCAGTACTGTCAGTTCCACACAAGGGCAGGGATACGCGGGTTCCGACCTGCCCAACTGGTTCAGAGTTAGACCCATGCAACAGGGCCGATGTGCAGGTTCTGACCTACACAACAGGGGCGATTCGCGGGACATACAGTAGAAGGATGGCTTCTGCTGGTCCAAACACCTTAGTCCCAATTCCATTGGTCCAGGACTGGGGTGGCACCACTTGGCAGGTCAGAGCAACAGATGGCATTGTCCAGGTGCTGAATCAGGGTGGAAGGAAGTCTTTCATGTACCTGAGAATTAATGAGGAAGGCCAGGCGGATTGTCCTTGGGGTCAGTCTGGGTTCACGGGATGCATGTGCATTCCTTATCACCCAGCCAGGGGACTATCAGGCAGCATGGTGGCACAGAAATATAGAGTGGAATGCTCACACATCAGTTTTCACATAGATTACCAGGGTACACACCTAGATGTCCCCCACAGTCATATGTGCGTGCAAAGATTCATCCTGGGGCATATGTCCCACTCATTTTGATTCCATAATAAGTCCAATCTCTCTCTAACTGCGTTGTGTCAAGACCTCTTCCTTGTGATGTGTCGAGTATACAACGCACATTTAGGGAAGCACAGAAACAGGCTGGCTTCTCCACAATCCAGTGTATGTCCCACCCAAATTGCAGGATTGCTGAACTGTCAGACTCCATCTGGTGTGATTGCATTAACCCTCGTGCTTTTACCAGGCAGCTATGTGTTATGGACAGAGATAGGCAGGGTGCTCCAGATAATGTAATAGCGCAGCTACTTCTGCACTCAGGAGTATATGTATGACCCCAGTTGTATGGCACTTGCACCATGCAACGTGGTACACATGGAACACAAATCAAATATGATATTTGTAAAGCCACACAAGGCCACCTTGCATAGCCCTGAGTGGCTTCTTAAATTTCAAATGAAGCACGACATCACAAATTGCTGCATTGCCTTACTCTGCACTAGGGAGGCATTCCATTGCCGTGGCTTGGGTGTTCCCATGCAGATCCCATGCTTTTAGATGCATTTCCAGACTTACCAAAACTGGTAAACCTGGTATTGGCCAAGACACTTTCCCAGGAGAGGCATAACAAGGAGTGCTAATCATTGTTTATCCCTATTACTTCCTCTTTCAATGTGTGCTGCATTCTGCAGCACACGCAGCTCGAGGAATATGCCTCTCAGGATTTGTTATTTGCTGGAAGGTGCCCCCTCATGCACAAAAAGCAATCTTGCATGCTAAACAAGCACCCTTGCACCACGGTGCAAGGGTGTCTGCGTTGGCGCTAAGCAGCCAAAAATGGCAGCAGTGCAGGGGAAAAAAGCAGGAATGCACCATATTATTTAAAATACAGCAGTTTCCTGCCCTTTCCCTGTCATGCAGTGCAGCACAGCAAGTTGACTTGTTGCACTGCGTGACAATACTTTTTAATTTACAATACGGTTTAGTTCTACACTACCTTTGAACTGTACGAGATTGTGCCACATAGACCACAAAGTACCAGCACACACACATTTCTCATGTACATACTGTTTAACATTTCAACCTATGTGCTGAGTATGTCTTGCACAGGCACATGCATTCGGCACATGGTTTTGTCATGTTCAGCTGATCAACCTGATCAACCTGATGTTGGACTGGAGTGAGTGTAACACACAGCAACAGCTTATTTGAAGAGGTGTGTGAGCCAGTAGGCCTCACTGCAGTGAACCAGGGTTGAATTGCTAATTTACACTACAACTGTTCACTACACAACATGCTGCCAACTCCACTTTAGCTCTGTCTTAATCCTGGCAAATAGATGAAATAACTAGAACCAAAGGTCTAGACACAGTTTGCACTACAATGCTCCCAATAGGGTTTTCAGCTTATACAACAATAAAAAACACTATTAAACAGAATAAACGATGAGCTCAAATGAAAATGGTGTTCAGCAAACAATGCAGCGCCCAGTTGACTGTATAAATCAAATTTCTTTAATCAAGTCGATTTTGTTCCACAGACGAGATCCTTGTACATGATTCATCCATATATATGCTGATCATAATGTTCTCCTCAGACTAGCAATTCATTCCGACCCAATGCATTTTGGGCCAACAAAGGAGCCCTTCATCAGGGGTATCTATAAACAAAGAAACAAAATTATTTATTTTGCGGCAATACTAAGTTTCTCAATAGTTACAAATAACCTCATGCCGTGAAAGACATCTATCAAACTTGAGTGAAAATGATGGTAAAATTTGTCACCAACTGCTCCAAAACAATGTGACTTTGACGAGAGTACGAAACAAGAGTTGGCATTAAGAATGGGTGCATTATCCCAGCGTATCTCACCATGTGTGTTTATTTCGTTAAGAAAGCCGACCCGTGTTTCTTAGTTGAAGAAGGAACTACATCTCCCAGCATGCTCCTATGAATTGCAGTCAAAACACCACTAAAATGAACTCAAAAAGAAGTGACACGCCGATACCAACGATTGGAGATGCATGCAAATGAACTATTGTAATCGTGACCTGCTCCCAGTTAATATTACTGTTTGCTGACTCTAACCTCTGAGGGGTCTAATCCCAGCGTTTACGGCAAAGCTGAATCTATGGCTCGGTACACATTGTTGAAAAGCGCTGGCTTCCCAACTATCAAAAAAATGCATCACATTGAGGTACAAAAATCTGAAATCTAGATTAGAAGTAGGTTGCTAATGCTTAATAATTCCACAAGCCCCATAAGTAGTTCTTAACCAAGTGTGGTCTGGGCTATATCTTTTGTAACGAGGCTTCAAATGTTCTGTAATGTTAGTGTTGCATTTATAAACGTGCTAAATTGTACGTGCCCGAATGTTAGAAGCCGAGTGAAAAGAAAGACAGACTCTGCCGGTATTAGTAAAATGTTCGTCAAGTGGAGGAGCAATAAAGTATTTGTTAAATTGCAACAAAGCAAAATTGATTTACACAAATGTCATGTACGTTAAATATTTGACATGTAATGATGCTTTTCTGAAAAATAAATCAAATACATTAAAAGAGCGCCCATAGCAAACATAGATGATTGTACTGAGCTAAGCTCTCGTTTTTGATTGTGACGCTTGTCAGAAACATCTTCATAATTTTGAAACCATACACAATAAAACAGAGTTCTGCAATGTCAGCCATCTGTGTGTTTTCGAAATTTGACTTAAAAAGCATGAGAAAACATGGAAAGAAACAGGGTCATATCTGTGAAGGAAACATCAATCCAACAAAATTATTGCATGAGCTAACAAGCTTTGCTGCCTCATTGTTACTACCGACGACAATGGCTACTTTTCACAAATTTACATGATAAAAGTTGAGGAGTTAACATGGATATTGAATGGTCTATAAGGAAAAATTGCCTGTAGAATTCAGAGATTATACAAAAATGCTAGAAACCTGGAAGTCGTTTCCATGAGCGGAGCATCTGTCTAACAGTTTTGATAAATGGAATAACAAACTTAAATACTTCGTAACGCATGATGCCAACAATCACTGGTTTTCACATAATTGCATAACTAAAGTTGAACAGTTAACATAAATTTAAGATGTTCCTTGGCGGAACAATAGCCTGGTAAATATGGGGTTTGTACTGGAGTGCTGGAACAAATGTCTTGAAAAAACAGCTGTTGTGTATCAAAAAATGCTGAATGTAAAGCAGACTGAATGTAAACAATATGAATGAGTATTGGTGAAAGTGAAATAGCTGGACAGCTTATGGTAGCTCACAGGTTAAGGGATAGTGATCTATGTTGCTGGCTTCAAGTAAAAGTTGTAATGAAATCCTTGGTGATTAGAGGAAACAGGATAATTCCAATTTGTCATTCAAACCTTTAGGATTAAGTGTGTCCAGATATCTTATCCAATAGGTTTCTCGTTGTGCCAGTAACTTAGCCACATCTCTATCTGGCTTCTGAACAATTACTTCTAGAATCGTAAACCGCAATTGAGCTATAGTGTGTCTGTTCTCATTCCAGTGGGTTGCTGAAGGGGAATTCAGAGTCTTGGTTCTTATGCAACTCTTGTGCTCAGTAATCCTTATCCTGATCTTTCTTTTTGTCTAATCCTAAAATGGCGGCCGTGCAGTAGCTCCTCCGCAGAGCTCCGCCGCGCCGCTTTTCAAACATACGGATCCCGGGGGTCTGGTCGCCCCGGTGCCTCACCTCCGGCCGTGGGAAGTATCCGGCTGTCTGGGGGCACAATCTTGAGGCGGCGGAGCCCGGCGTGGGCCGTCCTAATGCTTGCTGAATATCCCGGATTGATCAGCAACAAGATGGCGGGTCCGTAACTGCAGGTATGGCGCTGCACGGACAACTGGCGTGTGGTCGGAGATAGCTTCGCGGGAGCCGCAGCAACCGTCCTGGTGCTGCCCTGATCCAGGCAAAGCAGAGCGGAGCGATCAGTGATAACCCCGCTGGGACTGAGTGACGTCGACGCTGTCTGGAGCTGCCTGGGGAGCGGACGCGAGACGACGGACACTGGGCTTTACAGGAGCAGCTGGGAGAGGCTGATTAGCGCCCTTCTGGTGGCTGTGCTGGCCGGGTGCTGCCGGTCTGAGAACGGCTTCCTCTGGAGTGTAGCGGCGCCCGGACCCCAGCGGAGAAACGGAGAGCACCGGTAGGTGCGGGTCATTCTTGCCTGCAGGGGAGAGGGTGCGGGATACCGCTGAGACTTGGCTGATTGTGTTGCGGCTACCCCCTTTACACGGCCGGGTCGAGTGTGGCGGAAGAGAGCGTCAGGCCCTGGCTGAACAACCGGAGTGCTAGAGACACAAGTGCAGACACAGCACGTAGGATTCCAAGACCGGAGAGCAAGGTCAGTGTGCACGTTGCCTGGTGGGCCCCCAGGCTGCCTGGGACTGAACTGGGACTGAGCAGCATCAAGAAGAGGTTTTAAACAGGAGTCCCCCAGGGCCATAAAGGATGCAGCGTGGAAGTCAGATGTGAGGAGAATCCAGAGCTGCAACTTGCGCCTGACCCTAAAATGGCCACCACTGGGGACATTTAAATGGGGAAGCTACCACCCTCTCATGACAGAGAAGATCGAAGGACCTCTACAAGGTCTCCAGCACGAAAGCACCACAATGCATAGATGTCGGTCACTCCAAGGGGCTCCCTATTATCAATGAAGGCACTGCGAGTGTGGAGACGACGCATCTGCCCAGGCAGCATCGTTTCATATGGTGCGGTGAGTGGATCGCGCCCGTCCCCCACTCTAAGACGGATTGGCTCAACGGGCAGATGGGGGTGCGTTTCCCTTGTGGCACAGGTTTTGTGAGCGGCAAGCGGCTCCAGACCTCGCGGTGTGCGAGCTCTTTATTTATTTACTTGGGCATATACTCTACAGCTGGTTGGGATCAGGAGCATTATGAGGAACGGTCAGCCCGCCTCAGGCTAGCAACGGCAGCTAATCAGATCCACGCCTGGCGGTGCCTGACCCCAAGATGGCGGCCCGACACGCTGCCGAGGATCTCCTAATTGAAGGGGATGCCGCATTAAAGTGCCTCTGCGGCATCTATAGCTCCGCAGTGCAGCATGAGGGATTTAAAGAAGGAGGGGATCGTGGCCTTCCCCATAGGCCATCAAACACTGATAGTGCTCAGCATTGGCTACCGCTTCTGGGAGCAAGCCCCCTGAGGACTGATAATCTGTCTCTTTCACCTCTCCACTCATGGGGCTAGCGGGAGGACGAAGCGGAGGGTGTTTCCCAATTACACCGGGACCGATGCCTTCGATTGAACTATGATGATGCCCCATGGGCGAAAACCGAATCTGTTTGTACTTACTGCTGAACCCGAGTACCATTGGCCGTTACCCGGTGGAGCTGTCCTATGCAGCTATAGAGGAGTCTGGCTATGGTTCACCCCCTTGGCCGTCACCTACCCAGCCGGACATCGGACATTGTTTTTAACAGTGCTTCACGGTCTTGTCTATCTTTCAATTTGACTGCTTGTTTCCCCTGAAGTTCCTTCCCCCCTCTGGTCTGTCTGACGCTACCTGCATTCCTTTCCCCCTGTTTACCTTTCCCCCTCTACCTTCCACTCCACATAAGACATTTTATCTTTGCTATGTAACGCGAAAATAACTTATGTTATCGTGTAATCTCATGTTTTTTTACTGCCTGTTCTCACTGCGGAGTCCGAGCAACCTTGGCCGATGCCCGGTGGAGCTGTCCTATGCAGCTATAGAGGAGTTTGGCCCTGGTTCACCCCCTCGGCCGTCACCTACCCAGCCGGACATCTGACATTGTTTTCCCTGCCTCCCCGCTATGTTTCCTTCCCTCTATCTTTCTCCTACGTCTATACTTGGAATTTGTAACTGAAGTAATCATGTAATCTGTAACTTGCTGATCATCATGTAAAGCGCTCTGATACCTTCGGGTCTAGCCAGCGCTATATACAACTTTGCAAAAAAAATAAAAAATAAGTATAACCCACACTGACATTTGATGGCATAAATTACAAATTGCATGTTGCAGTCCGCTGTATATTTGAAACTGATCTGTTTGCCTGTCCATGGATGAAAAATGCTCTTCCCTACTAACACATTGTTGCAGTGTGTACAGTTGTTGCATTTCATCATTCCTCTTTGAACCTTATTGTCCGTCTTTTGTGTCATTGATAGTAATTCTCTAAGGTTATTGGTTCTTTTGTAGGCAAATAAAGGTGGATGAGCAAATAACCCTCTGAAGTCAGGCTCCGTCTGGAGTAATTCCCATCGTTTTGCAATAATGCTCTTGATGGTGGGTGATTTTGTAGAAAGTGTAGAGAAAAAAACTTCCTTTTCCTTTGTATCTTTTGTCTGTTTTTCCAAAAGTTTCACCCTGTCAGTTGTTTGTACTCGTTGCACAGCTTGTTCTAACACCTCTTCAGGGTATCCACGTTGTAAGAATTGTGTCTTATACTCATGTATGGTCGATGAGCCATCCTCTTTGTTTCGATGTGATGCCTTTGATCCTTGTGAATTGAGAGAACGGTAAGTGCTGTTTTAGAGTTGGTGGATGGAAACTACTGTAAAGTATTGTTTCTGCCAGTTGGCTTTTTGAAAACTTGATAGCATGGATACCTGTTTCCGTTATCATAATTTCTACATCCAAATAGGTGATGCTGGATTTTTCAATCTTATATGTAAATGTTATTCTGGGACTCTTCTGGTTGAGATCCTCCAAATATCTTACTAGTTCCTGTCTGTTGCCATTCCAAATGAGGAAAATATCATCAATGTACTGTCGGTAGATAATAAGTCTCTGGGTCCAAATCTCTTTACATAAGATGTGTTCAGTCTCAAATTTGAGCATAAAAAGATTAACATAGCTGGGGGCTCCCGAAAAACCCATGGACACACCATTGGCTTGAAGATAGTAAGTCTGATTCCACTTAAACTAGCTGTGATAGAGGCAAAAGTGAAGTAATTCTAATAGGAATATTTTATTTACTTTCATTTCCTCTGCTTTGAGCAATGCCCACTCTATTGCCTATACCCTCCTTAAGTGGGATTGAAGTGTAGAGAGCTACAACATCCACTTTACATTGCCAGACTTCTTCGTAGTTTGTGATGTTAACATCCGCTAGCAGTTTCAATAGGTGTGTGGTGTCCTGTAAATAAGAGGGACTAGCTTGTACCAGTGGCTGTAGAAAATTGTCCAAATACTGGTCCAGTGGTTCGTGAATCGACCCGCACCCTGAAAACGATGGGTCTGAAAGGTGGATCAAGAAGATTTTTGTGTATCTTGCGGAGCATGTATAGTGTGGGTCGTCTTGGGTATTCTGTGTATAAGAATCGTTTTGTTTTCTCACTGATCCATTGCATGTCTAAAGCTCTCATTAGTATGGAGGACAAAGTCTTCATAAATGCAGGTGTGGGATCTTGTAACAGCGGTAAATATGTGAGATCATCCTTCACATGTTCTTCCACCTTACGTTCATAGAAGCTACGGTCCATAACTACTAGTGCCCCGCCCTTGTCTGCCGGTAAAAATGTCAAAGATTGATTGTTCTTTAACGTTTTTAAAGCTGATTTTTCATTCCTGGACATGTTGTTATGTTTAGGTGTGAAACTTCACAATTTTTGTAAATCCTTCTTGACCAATGTTTCAAAAGTATCAATCGTTTTGTGAGAAACCGGGGAACTTAATGAACTCTTGGGTTTGAATTCTTGACGCCTGTGTTCCTCGTTGTTAATATCGGTTTTGTCTAGATTCTTAAAAAAGTAGCAAAGACGCAATTTTCTGGTAAATTTATAGAGTGCTATATCCGTTTCAAGAGCATTTGAGTGGAATGTAGGGACAAAAGACATTCCTTTGTTCAAAACAGACATCTGGGATGGAGTCAAGTTGGATGTTGAGATGTTGATCACTAATGCTTCTTATGCTGTCTTCTTGTTGTTACTCTGTTTTTTGCTGCATCTAGTTTTTGTGATGTCAGTTGTGTAGTTGGGTTGCTGGCTGCTGGACTTCTCTCTAAAAAAGTCACCTTTGAAGTGAAAGGGTCGCTAGATACAATATTACTTTTATCTGTAGAGTGAGAGTTAACTATTGGTGGGTGACTGAGTTGGGTTTCACTGATTGATGCGATGCTCTCTTCTGATGACATGGTGTTTGCTTCCTGAATCCTCTCCTTTGCGCATAGACTTCTGCCCACATAGAGACTTCATCAAGCTTATAGTCCATCATGTCCCGCTTGAATTTATGTATCTTCCGTTTGTGTATCTCTTTGCCGTATGAATCTAATTTTGCGTTGATGTCTGACAAAGTGGTTTCCCAAACACTGGATTCCATAAGGTGTTCCAGAAGTTCCTTTAATTCTATAATCTCTTCCTCTAGGCCCCTTAGTACCTGAGATAGCTCTTCCACTATTAATAGTATGAAATCCAGGAAGCATTTATTAAGTATGGCATACCACTTGTCCATTAACCTTTTATTAAGCTTGAACATCATAGGTTTGATGGCCAAACGGAGTCCTCTAGGTATCCTACTGGTTTTGTGGTACTGTACTAAGATTGTTGCATGTAGCCTTTGGTTTATCTCCCTCCGCATCAAGTACTCCAGATGGCGAATCTGTTATGCGACAGGTCCTGTAGATGAGTCAAATGTCCTAACTTCACATATGAGGTTGTAGATGTCATTGGCTTCCATTGCGCTATATGCTTTTGTTTCTGCCTTATTCTCAGTTAAATGAGCTATGTCGTCGAATGATATATTGAGTTGGTGCAACCTCAACCACTTGGGTAGAAAACAAATAATTGGGAACTATGGAAGTTGTGTTGCACTCAAATCTTGCTCGTAGCTTGAGTAAGATTAAAAACCTTTTGAAAGTTTTAGATCTTTGTGTGCACTCTGTGAAGGGGCTCCACCCTGACCCCAAACATATAAATAGATAAGATAACTAGAACCTACTGGCAAAGGCAGTAGCATACATTTATTATGAGGGCTGATGTTGGTGTGGTCATCCTGGTCCAAGCAAATGCAATCCTTGACACAGGCCTATGTCATGGCACACATGCATATTCCCTGGCCCTCTTTGGGTATATACCAGAGTTGAGGAGCCCCACTACTACACAGTTGTACACTCAGGGCAGGGGTACACTACTCTTACCATGCAGGTGTAATTTCATAACGAACATCTCCATTGCAGCATATTCAATGAGATGGTGTATGTACACATACATAGGTGCTTGACTTTTGACATGGACGATTCTCACTTGTACCATCTCTGTAGTCTTTTTTTTAATGACCTTTATTTATGATTTTAACAAGATCGCAGCAGGTATACACTTTCAAATGGAGCAAACAAGTGGAAATTTACAGCAGAGTACACATATATGAGCAGGACGTACCAGCTATTGGCAGATCAGATTACCATGCATTTAAAAGCATATCTTTTCAACCCTTGTATCTCACTCCGTCTCCCCCTGAGTCGTGCCGTCACTGGTGTCTGATTCATGCGGGTCACTCACATTCGGTTCAGGGTTCAAGAAAGCATCACACAGCTCCCTCCATTCCCTGAGGTCATCATCCAGTTTATTGTCCCTACGACTTGCTTTTATATGGGCTTCTTCCACTAGTGTCCACTCACGCACGTCCCTATACCATGCGTCCATATCAGGGGTGCACTTCCCCATCCATGTTATTGCAACCCTGTGCTTTGCCAACACTAAAATTCATTACAAGAATTTGTAAGCTATCTTGCGCTTCTTGGGTTTCCTGTTGTGGCCCAGTAAAAAATGCAGTGGCGATCGCTCAACCTGAAAGCCCGTGCCCCTCTGCACAATCTCCACCACCTGGATCCAGAATTGATTCATCCCAGAGCACCCCCATGCTAAGTGCAGGAATTCCACTTCAGTCTCACCACACCGTGTGCAAGCATCCGGACGGTCTGGGGCAGTGCAACTTCACTGAAGTCATGTAAGTACGATGTAGGAAATTGTAATGTATCAATTTAAAGCTTGCGTTGCAGAATACTGCATGAGTGAGCACACTTACGGCTGTTCATGCCCTTTCTTCCAGGGGCGCTGTCATGCCCATGTCCCATGCCGTCATTGCCCTAGGTGGGGGGCCCGTTGAGTCTACCATCATTGCGTTATATTGGAGAGAGATCAGTCTACGCCCAGAGCCACAAGTAAGCATTATATCCAGTGTATGTGTTGTCTGTGGGAAGGTGGGATATGTAGGCTAGGTCCCTTTAACCAGTTTCGACATTCCTGCGTAATGTAGATAGTGGCCCTGTCCCAACCCAAAGTCCCCACAAGCCTGCTCATGGGAAATGAATGTTTCACCAGGATAAAGGTCTGCTAGTATTTCACATCCACCCTCCCTCCTCGCCTGGAATGACATGTGAGCTGTCATTTACCGCACCAGGTAAAGTATCCGTATAGTGAATTCCAGATGGAATGGTGCTCATCTCATGATTCTTTCTACAAATTATTGCCAGATGCTGGCATTTTGTCAGACTACGTAGGGCATATCATCTGGGACTCCCGTGCCCTCCATCAATGCCATTGGGAGTCTGTCTGACTGGACTCATCCTGCCAGCAGTCTTTTCTCCCAGTTGTCCCCCTCATCCAGCCACCGAGTCGCATGCTGTAAGTGAGCTGCATAATAATATAAGTCCAGCCTAGTGGCATCGAGTCCCCCCTCCTCGCACCGTCGAGTCAGAGTGCTCAAGGCCACCCGACTTCGGTGTCCCGCCCAAAGCAATGACACCAACACAGAGTTCAGTTGCTTAAATACCCACCCGGTGCTAGGGCACAGCGAGTTTTGAAGCATGTACAGGCAACGCGGCAGTACCACCATCTTGGACACTGCCAGTCTGCCCATCAATAAGAGCAGCAGTGAGTTCCAGAAGGCCACCGATCGCCACAGCACATCGTCCACCCTGTTCACATTTAGGTGCAACAATTGGGAATCTTCGAGCACCACCTGCACATTCAGGTATCGAAAATGCCCCCGTTCCCAGCGCAGCCCAAGACAAGGAAGGCGCTCCACAGGCAGAGTAGCCATGCGGGCCAGGGGGAAGAGCAAGGATTTATGCTGATTGAGATTCAGACCAGAATAACTCCCAAAATCCTCCAGGAGCTGCAGCAGCTTAGGTACTGCTCCTCAGGGTGAGGCTATATAGAAGAGGGCATCATCCGCGTATAATGATATCACGTGTGGTGTTCAACCTATCTGAATGCCCCACTGCTCAAGGTCTCTCCGCACCCAAACCACCAGTGGCTCAATAGCAAGGGCAAAAAGCAGTGGTGAGAGTGGGCATCCCTGGCGTGTTCCATGCTCCAACGACCACACCCCAGATCGACTCAGGCCTGCATGGACCCGCGTGCACGGTGCGGTGTATAGAAGTTTGACCCAGTGGCAAAACTGTGGCCCAAAACCCACCACCCTCAGCACCTCCTGTAGGTATCCCCAATCTACAGTGTCAAAGACTTTCTTAAAGTCTATGGACACCAGGGTCAATTCCTCCTCCCTGTGTTTCACCTCGCTCATGACATTCGTCCACCGCCTTATGTTCATGACAGTGTTGTGACCGGGTGGAAACCTGCATTGGTCCTCCTGGATCAAGTGGGGCATATGCGGCGCCAAACGTGTCACTAGTAATTTACACAGTATTTTAACGTCTTAATTGATCATTGTGAGCGGGCGATAGGCAGCCGGATCCAGGTTGTCTCCTCCAGGTTTTAAGATCATGCATATCTCCCCCTCCCTCATAGTGGAGGGTAAAATTTCCCATTCAAATGCCTCCTTGTACATTTGTAGTAGGGCCAGGTGCCATCGCAGCCTGAGTACACTTGAGAGAATTCAGACGGGAATCCGACTCCCCAAGGATCCTTGGCCTCAGGGAGCACCCGGAGCGGCTCTCAGATTTCCTCCAATGTTAACTGTGCATCCAGCTCCTTCAGCCCCAATGGCGGGAGGCGTGCCAGGGGTAACCCCTGCAGAAACGGCATGTAGCGGTCCTCCTGGACCGCTGGGTCCGTGGCATATACTTTCGGTAAGTGCAGCTGGAACACTCCCAATATTTCTGAGGTGGTGTGTGCCATCCCCCCGAGTTGAGCAAGCAGGTTCTCAGGAGCGGTGTCTGCTCACTCCGAAGAATCCAGGCCAGAAGGAACCCAGATTTGTCCCCCTCTCTATGTAGTTGTTGGCGGTACTGTTGGAGTGTGTACTTATCCAGCCTATCCCATATGTCGCTGATATGCGTGTGCAGTGTCCGCTCATGGTCACCAGCGGGTCTTCTGCCTGAGCCACTGCCACAGCTTCATCCTCTTCCCTTTAGTCACATTTCAGTTGCCAGCGGACCCCACCAGTCAATCCTATACAGACACCTTGCAGCATCGTCTACATCGCCTCCCATTCCGTGGCTCTACTGGACATCCCCTCTCAATTATGGGTCATATACTCAGTCAATTCCTGGGACAGGGTCTCCCTCCCTACCTGGTCTTCTAGTATGTCAGAAGGCATTCTTCACATTCGAAGCCCCTGTACGGGGCGTTCCATTTAACTATGCAGCTGACCGAGGCATGATCGGTCAAGAATCGGGCCAAATGCGTCACTTCAACCTCTGAGAAGGTGGGCATCCCCACCACCAATACCCTGTCCAGTCTGCTATGTGTTTTATGCGTTGGCAAATAACATGTGAAAAGCTTCTGGGTCGGGTGCTCCTCCCGTCATACGTCCCGGTTGCGCAAATCCTGCATCACTTCCTGGAGCCTTTTTGTCATCTCTGGTTTTATCCCCCATCCACAGGAGAGGCGCATCAAGTTCTAGTGCTATTAGGTCCTGCATGGGGAGCCCGTCTCTGGTGTTGCTGGCACTTTGTCCTGCCCTGACCTGACCGCAGTAAGGGGACTCCATTCCCCAGAAGGAATCGCGCCAGGAGGCGCGCACCAGACTCGTCATCGCGCCAGAGGCGCTTAAAGAGCATCGCCGGCTCCAGCAGCGCGGGAGCCCGTCTCTGGTGTTGCTGGCACTTTGTCCTGCCCTGACCTGACCGCAGTAAGGGGACTCCATCCTCCAGAAAGAATCGAGCAAGGAGGCGCGCACCAGACTCGTCATCGAGCTGGAGGCGCTTAAAGAGCATCGCCGGCTCAAGCAGCGCGGGACGCCCATCAGCGCCTGGCAGAGACTGGACTGGGCCAGGTCTCCTTCGTCTACAATCCGTTATGGGTAAGCGAAAATTACCCGCTAATTCTGATGGGGGGAAAGTAAAAGCCAAAATACCCAGAAACTGTGCTTCCATTATTTCGTATCAGACGACTGCTGTTGGGGTGTTAAATGAGGAAATCCATGTTGTGGAGGAGCAGTTGGGTCTAGGGGGGTTCTTGCTCCGGATAAAAACTTACAGACCAGTCTTTGGGAGTCAATGAGTGGAAAAACACGACCCAATTTAAATGGTGCTAACACTGATCCAGATTCTGAGGAGGATGAGTTAGCCCTTACTGAGGCGTCACAAGTTATTTTTCCCAGTGCACAGGATCCCGTGGCAGTCACCGGTGGAAGGTTGAGGGGAGCTGTATCTGTCTCCTCGACGGGGGCTATAGACAAGAGGAAACGCAGAAAGGGTTTGAAGTTGGGGGCAAATACTGTTGACTCTATGCATGGAGTGGGGATCAGAGGACCTTTGGGCACAGAACCCCGGTCTAAAGCCCACTACGCTACTGATGTGGAGAACTCTATTCAAACGCATCTTGTGACTTTCCTTGGGACACTCAAAGAGGACCTAAAAATGCATTAGAGGCAATGTTAACTAAACTGACTTCTATAGATTTGCATTTGAGTAAACTGAGGGAGCTTAAAGATGACAAGAATAAGAATAAGGATAATGGTCCCCGTAAAGGGGCTCTGGACGACCAAGTTGCTACTGGCCATACATACGCAGGATCGTCCAATGGGGTGCAACACTCTGTCCTTCATCAAGGGATCCCCACATCTGATCTTAATAATTTAGCTCTTAATAGTGACAAATTAGGGCCGGGTGCCCAGTCTAGCCACATAGGGCCCCAACCTCACCCTGAACAGACACTAACCTCTGCCTGTAGAGCACGGCAGAATCAGTTCTCACGTGTACAGGGAAGTAAATGTAGGCTCCACTTACCCCCGGAGGCCACACCCTTGTCAGCAGTGTTAGTAGGGGTTCCTTCTCTGAAAGATAACATATATGAGCCCCCAGATGAACTGATTCGCAAAGTTAAGTTTTGGTGTTCAAAGCTGCCGGATGGAGGGGTCAAAGCAGCATCACACATTATTACAGCCAGGCGTGTGGGTTGGGTCGGACAGGGGGTGAAGACGGTTGATGGAGATTGCGTTGTTGTCAATTTCAATCAGGCTAACGTAGCTTGCCTACTGTTTAGAGAGTCTGGTAATCCTGGGTCGGGAGAGAGATTAGAGCATTACCTTTGGGGTTTTTCTATCGCCCACCTGTGAGAAACCTAGCTGAGAATTCTTTGTCTCTGCGTGGTTATCCCACAGAAAGGACACACACAGGGCAAGGCACCATGCGTTTGCCAAGACAGATTCACCTGCCTAATCAGACCCCAAACCCACAACTTACACATTTGTTAACATCTGGGAGTGTCCCAGGGCCTAGACCAACGGGGAATACATTAGAACTGGCCAATAGATTCTCCCCTTTGTCCCAGTTGGACGCTAATGACTGACTATTTGGTCAAACACCCATACTGGCACAGACCCATTCGAGTAAGACCACTCTTAGTCTGAGCACCCCTACAAGGGGTGTAGATAGAGGGCCTGAAATGTTGAAAATTTTAAGTTGGAACTTAGCCGGCCTAAAGAACAAGTGTGACGACCCAGTGTGGCTAGATCTGGTGAAGGAGCATGATATACTGGGATTTCAAGAAACCTGGGAGTCCGAAAATGTATTTTGGCTGGACGGGTACACAACTTACACGGAGGCCGCGCAACCCTCGGTTGCTGGCCGCTCCAGGGGTGGCCTACTAACACTAATTTCCTTAAAAGTGAGGGGTAGTCATTGTAAATTAGATACAGGGTCCGCTAATTGTTTAGCGGTCGAGGTTAACCCCCCACAGGCTCAGAAAATACTTGTTCTTAATTTCTATAACTCATTTGATAAGGTACCTATAAATAGGCACTTATGCAGCCTGAATCACTTTTTAGTTTCATATAGGGAGAAGCAAGTTACCCAGTTTTCGATTATCTTACTTGGGGATTTTAACATTCATTTGTGTAACAAAAAATGGCAGGTGTTTGACGAATTTGGGCCGGGAGAAAATTTTGAGACTCATTTCGAACATTCCCCTCAAGGTGAATATCTAGAGGATGTTCTAGCCGACTTTGGTTTGGCTCTCCCAACTACGGCAGAAGTTGGCATGGGTATCCCCTCGTTTAAGGGTAGGGGATTGTTTTCCACTATTGATTATATATTTGTTAACACGTTTTTAATTTCTCTTGTCTTGGTTTATGCTGCGAAATGGTCACATTATAGTGACCATAACCCTATTCTTATTAGTTTAAGAGGGTGTTTAAAGTCCTCAGATGTGGAGGAGTCTAGGGCCTTAGCTCCTACATTTAAAACTAGGGATCAAGGGCGCAGATTGAAATGGGCTAAGGTGGTACCAGATCTTTTTCTAAACGATTTGTTAATTACCGTAGGGCATGAGATCGCCATCTGTCAAGATAGTACACAGGGGGGAGTGGGGATTGTCGCAGCCTTTGAAAGGATTTGTAAGAAGGTAGCCAGCGCCCTCTCCCAACCAAATAAAGGAGGCACTCATAAAGAAGAGAGGTGGTTTGACCACAATTGCACAGTTGCCCATCAGAAATTATTATCTGCCCTAAAACAAAAACCCCAGGACAGAAATTTAATAGCGGCGGCAAGGCTGGAGTATAATCGTGTTCAGCATATACGCAAATTGGAAATTAAACAAGAAGCCTGGGACGATTTGCTATCTGTCGACGTGATAAAGAATAGTGCCAAATTTTGGGACATTATAAACAGGCCTTTCTTTTCTGGTCTTGAGGGCAACTCTGTTGAGTGTAATATCCCCAAAGAGCTCTGGTTTAACCATTTCAAACATATCTATAGCGGCTAGTCTGATCAGGTAATCACAGGGCCCACTTGCTCAACCGCCGTACATAGTTTGAATTTTCTGTACAAGAAGTGGCCATGGCTATAGCCCAAATGACCAGTATTAAAGCCCCGGGCCCAGATGAGGTTCCTGTTGACCTTTTTAAAGCA
Source organism: Calotriton arnoldi (assembly GCA_963921515.1). Taxonomy (NCBI): domain Eukaryota; kingdom Metazoa; phylum Chordata; class Amphibia; order Caudata; family Salamandridae; genus Calotriton; species Calotriton arnoldi. The sequence goes on along the minus strand of CAWUFW010002337.1, from coordinate 63,468 downwards.
GACATCCCTCTATGGGCAAAGCTACTGGCCAACGTTTTAAACACAGCTTGCTTACAGGGAATGCCTAAGTCCTGGGCCACATCAATTATTGTCCCGGTTTTTAAAAAAGGAGAGAAAGGGGACCCAAGGTGCTAAAGACCAATCTCATTGATCGACTCCACGGTCAAGGTGCTGGGGAGAGTGGTTCTCAGCAAACTGACCGGATGGATCGATGAATGTGGTGTCCTGTCAAACCTTCAATACGGCTTTAGGAAGGGCAGAGGCAACTTGGATCAGTGCCTTAATCTCGATCTCTTAATAGGAAAATGTACGATAGCCTTAAATTTATGGATCTATCCTCGGCGTTTGACCGAGTGAATAGATCCAAGCTCTGGGACCTGTTGTTAGCAATGGGTATGGATAAAAATATTGTGTATTTTCTAGCTGATCTGCACAGGGATCTCTCGGCAGCAGTAAGGTTCGACCAAAAGGGTAATCTAACACAGAAGATAGATATTATAAGAGGGGTCAGACAGGGCTGTATCCTTGCCCCGTTGCTATTTACTCTTTATATTAATAATTTAGATTCGGTCTTGTGTGGAGCAGCCAAGGACATCCCCCGGGTGGGGAAACGACTGATCCCTGCATTGTTGTATGCCAATAATGCGGCCCTACTGGCGCGCACAGCGGTGGGGCTCCAACACTTGCTGTCCTCCTTTGCTGATTTTATGGGCTCTTTGGACTTAAATGTAAATTTTTCCAAATCACACACCATGAGCCTGGGAGTAAAGCCAAGTAAAATCAAAACGTTTAGTTGTGACGGCAACGAAGTAACCAATGTCACCTCCTTCCCATATTTAGGTGTTCTATTTGATGATAGATGTTCATGGGCCCCGCAAAGGAGGGCGAAGAGAAATGCTATGGCACGATCCACTGGTGCGGTACTCGATTTCGCTCGAAGGTTGGGTGCCAAACCTGTGCAGGCAATGTTAAAAATATATAAATCTAAGTGTATCGCCATTGACAACTATGGTTCCGAAATTTGGGGTTACAAAAATTGCACTGAGCTTCAAATTGTGGAAAATTAATTTTTAAGAAGTCTGCTCTCAGCCCCCAAATCCTTAATTTCGTACATAACTCATGAAGAACTGGGTATTGGTTATGTGGCTGATTTAACTAAAATGTCCCCTTTTCTTAAATGGATTTCGATCTGGTGCAATCCGGAGTTAGTGTTAAATCAAGAGATCATTCGAGACTGTATGGCACTAGATAGGGCTAGTAACATTCCATGGCTGACATGTGGAAGCATAGCAAGGATGCTTGGCCGACCAGAGGTTTTTGATAACCCAGAAAGAATATGCAAAAAAGACCTGGTGTGGGCCAAGACCTCATTTCTCCACTTAGCATCCGTAGAAAAGGAGGCCACTGAATTATTGAAACCCACTGTCCGTGCTCACCAGATTTTAAAAACCTCTTACTTTATGGAGCCCTATTTGGTTATAGTCAATAAGCCTCAACACCGCTTTCTCTTGACGAGAATGAGGTTTAACCTCGTGCATTTTTTATTAGCTGAACCTCTGGGCTGGAGTAAGATAGAGGATCTGGGACCATGCTCTTTCGATAATTTCTCGAGGCAAGATACTTTGCACTTTGTCATGTTTTGCGACCACTATCTGCAGATTCACAAGCGCTTTATTTTTCCGATCTTAAAGGACAAAGGCTTCCTGCAGGTCAGGCCGGCCCTAACCTATCTGCAGATGTTGAATAGCCCCTGGGAAATTTTTAATATCGCTAGCTTTTTAGCTGCTGCAGTTAGAGCAAGGAAAAGAAGGAAATAATATGAGTGTGGGCATATGGGTTTCGACTTTTTATTATCTTAAAATTCTGTAATGAGTCTTTTTATACTATATGTATTTTATAATATTAGTTAATTCTGGCATTTCATTTTTAATGTATAATTGACTCCTCTTTTTAATATGTATTTTATATATGTATTTTATCTATGATGGACTTGTGTAATATTTGGTTTTATTTGATGGGTATTTTAACATGCTTTTATGGTTTTGAATAACCGATTAAAGTGATTTTGACTGACTGACTGACTGAGGTCCTGCATGGATTGGTAAAACACAGGCTCACCTGTATTTGGGGCGTTTGTGTTAAGTATAGTAATGTCACAACCATCTAGGGTCCCTCGTAGTAACACATAGCAGCCATTCACATCTGCCTCCATATATGTAAGGGTAAACAGCATCCAAGGAGCCACCCACACTAGCGGGCCCCTGGCGTATGTTGAATAGGAGGAATGAAATATCTGACCCCGCCACTTCTTCACCAGCCTGGCGGCACCAGTGTTATCTAGATGTGTTTCCTGTAGACAGGCTACAGATATATGGTGCTGTTTTAGAAAAGAAAGCACTGTGTAGCGTTTTGTACATGCACCTAAGCCCCTAACATTCCAGCTTAGAAACCTAACCTCTGTCACCATGCCATTATATTGTAGAATTAAAAAATTGCTCATACCTCTGCCCACCACCTGTTGCAAACAACCGCTGAATTCCTTCATAACTAACAAACAAATAATTCTGCAATGAAATACCCCTTACTGCTCCCACAGACAAATAACGTGCAACTGTGCAATCGTTAATGCCCACCCCATGCTCGTGCCAGGACGTTCACAGCTTCACGAAGAGTCCAACAGGGGCTAATGAACTCATTGGTGCAACGAGCCTCCCTGCCAGTCCCACCCAACAATATAACCAGCAGAAGCCCATCAAGGACCAAATACAGTGCAATCTTAATGGTACCTATAGCACAAACAGTGGTCATCTCCCGCAGTCACCCCCTGGCCACCCCATTCAACACCACAGCATATCCACTTGACTCGCATACATCCCGTTCACTTACTCACATTCTCTGCATATTACCTCAACCTTTTGTGCACATCACAATTACTCAGTGGGAGTATAAAAAATAACAGTAGTTCTGAGTCTTTATATAGGCCGCCCCTGAGATAACATCCGCCACTGGGGCTGCATCCAGCAAGGTCTCCGGTACATCGTGCGCTGACAGACTCAGCATATCCGTAATTCCCCCGCTTCCAGCATCGACGAGGAATCTGGCGACACCGGGCCCCCCACTTTCCCTGTCCCTAGGTGCATAGTGCCATCCTCACCCAATGTGACTCTCTGTTCCTCCAGCGGGGCCATGCCCAGGTTCTCTGTTGATTGTTTAATTGATGTGTCCCTTTTCTAGGGCGGGAGCCCTACTTCCATCTCTGGCCTCGCTGTTCACGGGGAGGGAGCATCTCCCCGGATTTTCAGCCATTCCCAACCATCTCTGTATTCTTGAGGTGATGTGAGGGTTGGCAAACAACTCCCTTTTCTTACTTCTCTGGTTAATTTTACATATTGCAACTTCATCTGTTTATAGTGTTCTGTTACAAGTGTTTGAGCCTCCTTGCATTACTGTGCAAAGCATGGTAAATGTGTATTTTGTCAATGGTGACCAGATGTGGTATTTACATCAATCTGCCGAGGAAAGGTGTCACATGTGTAGTGTTTTGTGGATCCCCACACATGCATGTATGCCTTCTTTACAGATGACATTTTAACATCTACACTTGAGACTAGGCCTTTGTACATAACAACTGTCACTCATAATATGTGATGATATCTGCAACAACATTTGCTTCTGCAAAGTGCTGCCAATCTGCATGCTAGTCCATTTGTGAGACACACTACAATGAGGGGTTTGCCTCAGATACTGACATTTTAGGTGATTTGTGTTCCATCATTCACTGAGTAAAATATGGAACACACTTTGCTGCTGCACAACAAAGCAAAGCTGCTAGCTGTGCTGCACTACACTGCTTATGTGTTTGAGGACACGAGTGGACCATTACTATGTAGATATAAGGCAATACTGCCCTGTCCCTTTCATGCAGTACACTGCATCACACTGGCTTGCTGCTTTGATTGTTTTATTTTTTGATGTCATGATCCCATGTTGATCAACAGCTATGACAACATGATTTTTACATGTTGAGGCCTAAACATAATTGAGAAGATGTGAGTGACTCCATTTTTACATTGGCTTTCACATACACACAACACAATGAATGAGTTCCAAAATTTATTTATGGTTGATAAGTTGACATATTTACCATCAGGTGATATAGTTTAACTAAAAAAATTGGCCATAATCTGGTCATATCTCTGACGACTGGACATTGTGTGCTGGATCTCTCCTTCGTTGTCTTCATCCTCGACAAGTTCCTCTGTATTTAGTGGCTTGTAGTCTCACAGGACATTTGTTTTTACACAGGTGTTGTGCAATATAGCACTGACGAGGATTATGTTGCACACCATAGAGGGTGAGTACAACAGTCTTCCGCCTGACATATCCAGGCATCTGAACGTGGACTTTAGCACACCAAAGGTTCCCTCCACAACATTCTGTGTGTTGTGTTATATCGTTTTTCAGCCTCCATCTGTAGATGGGTGAATGGGGTCATGACACATGGCTTAAACCCATGTCCTTGGTCAGCTGAAAGTACAAAAATACAACAGTAAATGATTTTGCACATTTTACTGAGACAGAACAGTACATGTGTGTTTTGTATGCTGGCAAACTCATACACATTTCTAACAGTTTTGACCAATATGTGTTAGATACTGTTGAACATTGGTTTACACATATATCTTCACGTTCTATGTGTCCTTGCAAATATTGTCCATGTCCTGATAGGCAGGTTCTACATGCTGACTGACATGTTTAGGCAGTAGATTACTATTATAAGTATTTTGGAATGTTCTTAACATCTCTATCCTATTTGCACTCACTATATGTACAAAGTGACAAACTTATGATCAGAATCTCTGGCCTATATTCAGCTCTAGGCAGGTTGTGACATTGCCAACACGTTTGGCACTCACACATACATTTGTCCTTTTGTCACCTCTGATGTCCTTGCTTTCCTACATGACATTAGCACAACCTATGATTTGTTCACTAAATTTAGCATGGCTATTTGCTTAGTACATGTAGTGAATTTCCAATAAGTGACATGGATAGTTATATATTTTTTTGGCAACCAACAGCTAATGTTTTTTGTATGGAAAGATGTCATGGTAAACTTAGATTGACACATAGATATGGCAGTGTAGGCTGTTTTTATTTGGGAGAAACTTATGTAGATACAAGTAACTTTCTACTGCATACCTATACACAACACTTTAAGATTTCACATGTATGCATGTGATTTTGCCATGTAGGTGATTCAGTACTTATATGCCTTGATTATGACATCATAGATGTGGCAAGAGAGTGTTGAGTTTGGGATTCTGAGTACACTGTGACGTTTTACCCTGGTTGCATTTTATTTTTGGTTATTTACTGGTGTATGACATATTGATTGACTGTGTCAGTTTGACATTGATGATCTGAGATGCAGGAAATATAGACAACTTAAGCCACCAAACTGGTCATCTATCACATTGATGAAGTATTTCAATGTGGGATGATAACAAGAATGGCTGAAACATATGTGTACTGTGTACTGTTGACATTCACACATAAATTGAGGCTACACTTACCATGCATGACATAAATAGAATTTACTACAACTTCCATTATTGCTCCTGATACTTAGGTCAACATACAGGTTTACTGCCATTTATAAAACATTTACTTAGGAAAGCATGATTTGTTTAACACCCATTATTTTAGTTTAGATAAAACACTGAGCACACACACATCCCACAACTAGCTAATGTGTACCTTTTTCACTCATATTGGCTTCACTTGTGGACCACAAAATTGTTGTGTTGATTTGTTCACCTGTGCAGAAAATGTGTTTCAGTCCACTAACACAGTGTGAGATGACACAATACTTCTCACAGGTGATATGTCCATGAATCGATTGCAAGATTAGTGAGGGAATGACACAATAGAACATCATTGTCTACATGTTTGAGCCCATTATTCCCACTATCTGCATATAACACAAGATCCATTCACAAACACAAAGATGGCTAATATGTCGTGCAATTAACTTCTTAGTTAGTATTAAGTATATTTGTGGTTTCCTTACCAATGAGTCGAGCATTCCCATATGTGCCATTCTGAAACCACTCATTAATGATTCTGTGGCAGAAGATTAAGGCATCATGTGCACTCCCTGGATATTTAGCAAGCACATTGATTCCTTGATGATCCACCATGGTCTGGACATTGATGGAATATGTGTGCTTGCAGTTTCTGTCAGGTGGGATGTTGCAGCAGGGGGCACCAGGTGCACCAAGGACATGTGCAAATCCAGCTATGGCGTAGAATCCTTGCTTGGTATCCAGTTGTTATTGTTGAGTTTTGGGGAAGATAAGGTACTGGGGTGTTAGTTTAATGATGGCATCCAAAACAGAGGGTAAGAAGACAGAAAATGTGGGATTCCTGCCAATCTGGCTATTGTGATCTGGAAGGAACTGGATGCCAGCATGTGGAGCACAGCCATAAGTTTCACACGTGGAGGGATGTTATTGGGACTTGCAGTTGGTGGCTGGAGACTTGGCTCAATCTTCTGCAGCAATTCAATGATAGACTCCCATCTGTGTCTGTAGAATTGCATGACCTCCTCCTCCCTGAGGTCAATGAGGGATATGTGCTGCCAGAACACATGCTCCCTCCTCCTTCGCAGCCTATGTGGTGGTGGTGGTCTCCTAGCTACTCCAAGTTGCAGTATGATGACCTCCATGGCATAGTTGAGCTTGCCAAATTGTTTTGTGGGATTGATCTTTTTATACCACAGCCACTGCACCATTTCCTATGTCTGGTTTGCTAATGCACAGCAATTCTGGCACATTTAAGGCTTTGCGTTGCGCTACCCAATGATGCATGATGAATTGGTCAAACCATAAATACCACTGCGTTGCATTTGCGTCGGATTTTGCAGGGGGGCGCCTACCTAGCATAGATTAATCTTTGCATGGCGCAACTGCTTTCAAAGCAGCTTTTGCCCGAATGCAAAGCTTAGAAAATGATGCACTTTTGCAGATATCATTTTCTAAATATGACTTAAAGTGTTTGCCACCGTTGCGTCGCAAAACATGGCGCAACGCCGGCACAAGGCTCTCATGGATATGCCCCTTGGTGTTGTGGTACATATGTACCTTCTTTTTGCATGGTCTGACTGTTCTGCTGTTCAGAAAGACCTGAGAAAAAGAAACCTGGTGGTGATCAGGCCGGTCTACTGGGATTGAGCCATCAAAAGTGACCATTTCAGTGCAACAGATTATTGGCAATGATTGTATCCAAAGATAGCAAATTTTTGTCAGTATGTTTCTGGTAGTTTTGTAAATACCTCAAAATTAGTAGCATGTTAAATTTTGTAATTTGCATCAGTGTGATAAAGTGAAAGTACGGCAAGATTATATGAAATTACACTTAATTACGCAAAGTGGCAGAATTCCGTAATTTCTGGAATTTTGCATAACTTGTATTACTTGATATTACTGAAAATATGTGAATTACGCCAGCGCATTTAGATTTTGGCCAGGCCTACCCCAAATAGGGCTAAAGCATGTGAGAAATTCGTGAGCAAGTAGATTTCTGACTTTTACAAATACATTTATGATCCAATTCTTCAGTCCACAGAAGACAGGATCTTGAAGTTGCATCATGACTTTTGATTGCCATATTCAGTGCTTATGAGAATCAAATAAACGTATGTACAAAGAAGTACAATGCCAGTGTCTTACCATAGCCTAGCCTTTAGATGTTGCTGTATTTTTGGAATCCTTATAGACAATTACTGTAACAAGCTCTTTAATGGCTGTCGTTTCTTGTTTGTCTTACAGGGTAAGAAGAAATGAGTAAACTGATATGTGTTCTTCGCCCATGACAACGTATTGCAAGTATGGCTGGTGTGAAAAATCACTGCCCAGATCTGAAACTATTTTATTGTATTCATCTTTTGGACCATTCTTGAAATTATTTTTTAGGTCTGACTTGGCTGTACAGCTGTTGCCAGATCTTATATGAGCAAGAGAAAACAAGCTTTAAGAAGCACAACTGGGAGAGGGGCTTTGGCTGTGCCCTAATGTTGATACCTTGAGCATAGAATTTGACTGGACAGAAGCTGTGTACTTCTGCTGAAAAACCAGTGCTTGCAATCCACTTTTCGCTTTGGGAAAATCCTATGCACAAAACAGTATGATTGAGTAGGTCTTGGTGACAAGCCATCAACCAAGGCTATATATATAGGCCTCATCTTTTTACTATGAAAAGTTACACAAATTACATATGTTGAAGCCAAAGGACCTTTAAGGGTGGATTTTCATTACACTTAGGGGTGGGTGAAATTTGCAGAGTTTCACACTGCAGAATTCCACAAAGCTACGTGAGATTCCATGGAGTTCCGCGAGCAGGTGGAATTCGGCATGTCACACTACGTGCACTGAATTTTAGCATCGGGAGCTTTTTTCACGCTGTAAAATTACCACGAACGGCACCATGTGGCCGGGCCAGGCGGTGCTGCTTCTTTATGCCACTTGAGTAGATATTCTACTCCAGCTGCAACTTTCTCACTGTGAACGGTCGTGACCTGTCGTGACCTGCTGTGATAGCCCACATTGAGAAATCTCACCCCAAGGCGTTCTAGCACCCAAAAATCGCACTAGTGGATGCAAATTCTCAGTCGTCCTTGCTAACTTAAGGTTGACGAGCCACTTGAGAGAAAAACAAATGCCATACCTCAGTTGCCAGAGTTTTGCCGGATCTCTGCATTCCAAGCGTAGTGGGCAAAACTCTGCGAACTCCGCCCACTCCTAATTACACTGTGATAAAGCTTGTAGACAGCTTGTTACTTTACAGGGAATCTCACAAATGAACACAGAAGGCAATGGTTTTGGTGCTGGTTACTTCATTTGACAAACCCTGGTGTTAAAAGATTTGCACTGTGAAGCTCCTTGTTAGACCCTCTTAGGAGTGTGCTTTAGTGCCTCTCGCTTATTGCTCATTTCTTTTACAGTGTGCTGCATTCTGTGTTGCCATTATTTCTAAACCCTGTGTCAACCTTGGGCTGGTATTGTCCACAGAGTTTGATTGTTTTACTGTTCCAAGATATCCATCACATTCAGTAGCATTATGTTGGCAATCTTGGATCAGTACAACAATGAAACATTATACACATTAGCATTTGAAGGTCACCCAGTGCAATGTTTATTGAGATGTCATCTTGGAATGGTGTTATGCATAGTGTATCAATGTGTTTTTCGCCCCAAGAGAGTCAACATTTGCTTCTAAATGTGACAGCTATGGTGGAACTTTGAAACAATGATGCACTATGTACAGTGCTATTGCATGATGGCCACCTGCTGCTACTTTTGTTGCAAGCATATACTTGCCAAGTTTAGGTGCTGGAATGTTTTATTTTTTTCTGCTTTTACTTCTTTACTTTCTATTCCATATACTTGTTGAGTTTGTATGTTAGTTTTGTTATGGATGGGTAAGTGATTGAATACAAGAATGAGTCAATGAATGGATGAATATATGTATACGTGTATGAGTTCAAGGGTGAATGACAGAGTGCATGTATATTGACATAATGAGTGTCTTCAATCATTATGGACTGGAGAGGCACTTTTAGTTATAAGCTATAATTTATGGCATTGCCAATGGTTGTTTTATATTTGATACTAGTTTATACACTAATTAATGACTGTCTCTCAGCAGTTGCAAACTACAATACATCTCTGTTGGACTGTATAATTACAGTTCTGTCTATTTTCACTATGCCTGAGACTTTATCTCGGATACCAGACTTTAGTCATTCGCAATAGTATTGACCATTCCCTGCCATGTAGATGTATGCTAGATGAATTTCTAGCTCCACTGATGCAAATATGGTTTATGAAGATTTGTCTCTTATTTTGGGCTTCTCATTTTTCATAATGATAGACGGCTAACCAACAGAGATGTTTTAAGGCATAGGCAAAGTGGGCAATAGCCAAGGGCCTCCACCTTCCAATGTGACCACTGGTAACATGAATGGGAAAGGTGACATTTTTGCTACAATAACGTTGCTCACAAAAACAACTTTTTTTCTAATGTGACAGCCATGCATGCTTATCATTATCTTACAGCCCAATGTATTAGGGACAAAAACCCATAAAGTGATGCAAAGCAGCACAAACTCTTGCAGGGTGTTTACTTTCGAGAGCAAGAAGTATTTTGCACTGGAACGGTGTCTTTTGTCAGTACTCTGAGTACTCGGAGTACTCTGTGCTGCTTTTCACCACTTTGTGTCAACTGCATAATATTTGGGTGTAACTTACTACCTGGGTGTAACTTGGCCAGACTTGTGCAAACACACATGCTTTCATGTATGCCTCCTTGCAATAAGCGCTAATATGAAGCAATGTTTTTATTTATCCAAACATTTGACACTTTGTACCAGATGTTTAATAATTGTCTCGGCACAGTATTTTGTACTGGAAAGCTATCCTTCCATTAGAATCTTCAATGCGAGACAGCACACATCCACCTCTGCACCATGGTGCAAATATTTTGTGATGCTAAGCAGCCTGTATGTGTGCCAGCACAGGGATAGTGAGCAGCAGCAGTGAATTTTAATAGGTATGGCTGTGTGCTGCTTTCTACCTGTTGCACATTGCAACACGGCAAGCTTGTTGCATTTTTCTAAAAAATAATAAATCTGCCCTTTGGTGTATATGCCTGGCCTTTCCAGTCTTAACTCTAGCACTCTCAGGCAGCTGCTGGAAATTCAATTGAAACAACCTTTCCGTGTAATTTCTCTTGTTACTTCACCTCACCTCTTCTACCTTAGCACTCTCTCTCTCTCTCTCTCTTAGCCTCTGTCTCTCTAGCTCTACTTCTCTATGTACCTTCTTACTCTCACTCAGCTCTCTTCATATCACCTTTGTCTACATAACCACTCTCAATAAACCCAATATACCTAATTCAACTTCATCTCTCTCTATCACTCTCTCTTGACCTTGCCCCTCTGTGTTTCACTCTCTGTGCTTGCATCTATAAATATTACTCATGAACCCCACTCTACCCCAACCTTATATGTCTTTCTATGCCTCACAGCTCCTTTTCCATCTGATCGCCCTGTATCGCTCTTCCAACTTCTCCTCCATCTACTTCACTTTTCACACAACCTCATATCTATCTTTACCTCATCTCTCCATCTCTGTCTCAATGTCTTTTCTGCCTTAGATCTCACTACTTCTCCCTCATCCCTTTCTCTTCCTCGCCACTCCCCTCACCTATCTGATTTCTCTCTCTTTCTCACATCTTCTTGTTCACACCTCATCTCTTCACCTCCCCTTTCTTTCGTTCATTCTGACTCAGTTCCCTTTATTTCACCTCTCTTAATATCTTACTCCTTTCTTGCTACTTCTATTTCACTACCTCTACACCTTTTGTTTATAATGAACACCCCTCTCTCTATTTCTCTCTCATACAAACAAATGTCTCTCTCTCTCTCTCTAGACCTCCTTCTCCATTTCAACTCCCCCCTCCATGCCCAACTCAGCAATCTCTCTCTCATCCTCTTTCATTATAAATCTCTCTTCCTCACCATCTCATCCTCTCACAACGTTCAACCTCTGTATTAACTTCACCCCTTTTTCTCTATTTCATGTATTTCTCTCAACTTTCTCATTTAGCTCTATTCCACATTTCTCTTCCTACCCTTCATCCCTCATTCTACCTTTTTTTGATCCCCCACTACTTTTTATCTGACCCCTCTTTTTTATGTATCTTCTCATTTTGCTCTGTCTACCTTGCATCTCGTTTTTCCTCAAGTTTCTCAGTCTAAGTCCCTCATTGCATTTACTCTCTCTAATTCACCTCTATTTCTACATCACCTCTCTCTCTACTCACCCCTTGGAGTACTGCAATCCTATGCTTCATCCACATTTCCTTCTACCTTTTGCTATGTCTCTCTGCCACATTCTACAAACTTAATTATTTCTATTCCTACCTCCTTCTGTTCCAGCTTTCCCTATTTGTTTGCTCCTGGCTACCTCACTTTTCTTTATTTACTTTTCTTATCTCCCTACATTACATAATCTTTCTACATTATCTTTTACATCGACCCCATTACTCTCTGGCCATCTCTTGTGCCTTCTTTTCCCTGTTCCATTTCTCTTCCTCAGAAGGGTAACAGGTAAATGTCTAGCCAGAGGAGTGCACACTTATAAAGAGGAGAAACGGGACAAGCCAGGGGAAAAGAAATTAGGAGAACGTTATGGATGGGTAAGTGATTGAATACAAGAATGAGTCAATGAATGGATGAATATATGTATAGGTGTATGAGTTCAAGGGTGAATGACAGAGTGCATGTATATTGACATAATTTAGATTTCAGTCATTGGAATTATGAAAATCCCTGGAGCAGCGATTTGATTTTGACTGTTGCAGGAAAAATGCGAAAGCCAGTGGTGAAGGGAGTGGGGGTGGGGGGGTGGGGAGGGTCGGGGCACATTTGTGATTACAAACATAAAGCTACAATTTCAAGTGATATGTGCATATATCCTGTTTTAATATTATCCACTAGTCCTCTAAACATCTAACATGTCACCCTTAGCTTTTTCCTACAATCGGAGTAATAAACTGTTTGGGCACTTAATTTCACATAAAACGTTGTTGTTGCAAGTACAAATCTAAATCCAACATAAAAAGAAATGGCTTTATTATTGTTTGCTCAAGTTTCTTTTTGGTACTATTTGGCACTAGGCAGCTTGCGATTTAAAATAAAATTCAATATTATTTGGCATCACAGCTGCTTGAATGAGCTGAAAAGGGGTAATAAATTTAAAGTTGTTCGAAACAGAGGGCCCCAAAATATATATTGCCCAGGGCCCCACAAATCTTTAAATTGCCGCTGCTGACAAAGGCTGATTAATGAACCCTGAAACAGTTTGTTAAGTTTCTGTGAAAACCTCGCCAATATGATCCTTAAAAATATGTGGCCAGAAACCAATGGAAATCCCAGCTGTCTAGGAAACTGAAAATATAAAAGAAGGCAGTGTGAGCAGAGTCTTAATAGGAAGCCACGTCATAGCGTGTCTCTCCACCCTTAAAATCTAAATTCTCTGAATATATAATGTTCTTCTCGGGCCATCTGCTTTGTCAACAGACCAACATTCAGCACATGAAGGATGCAGCTGGTTTGGCTGTCCACCATCTTCTACATTAGTACTGTCCGGGGTAGCAGCCACCCCCGTGCAGTGCTGTGTGTTTACAAATGAAAGCATAAGAAGTATACAATGCATGTTGCTCTATTCCCTGGCCTCTTTAAGCCAATTTCTCCTCCTTAAATTTGTCAATTGCAGATTGGCCAGTCCAGCTTGAGACACAATATTGCTTTTTGCTTCTGTTCCAAACAGATTGTTTGTGTTGTAGCACAAAACTACTTACTGATACTTGACCTTTGCATGTCTTTGGCACATCTCAGGCATTCTGGTGGTCTGCATGAGTAGTTCAGCCCAGTCTCTGATTTGCTAGCATGTCAAAACACATTGACACAAGAGTATTTTCCGAAGGCGGAAGCTCCATATGGCAAACAGCAATAGACAAGATTTGAAGAAGCGAACTGTATTATTGTGTTTTTTTTGCACAAGTGTTTTATTTGGTGCTGTCATGCAGCCCAATACATGCAGCTTACAAGCATGCTGAAGTATAAATAAAGAGTAGCTGAACTCAGAAAATACGCAGTCACTGAAAAAACACAGCATAATGCTTGAAACTATATGATCACGGAAATGTATCATGATGTTCTCAGGCGTAAACCAACCATATTAGGTACATTGTGGGTGATTTTATTGCACAAGGTGCACTGCTATTAAATAACACACACTTCACAGGGATCCTTGAAATATGGAAAATTAGTCACGGGCCTTGTGAAATATGGAAATATTTTACAGGTTCCTTTGAGAAAATCAGTTTTATCATTATAATGACAGCACCAAAGGAATCTGCCGAGCTTCAACGTTGTCCATTATTTATTTAACATTTAATTAATAGAAGGTAAACAAAACCTAAACATTCTTATTCCAATCACTGCATCTTGCAGAAACCAGCTTGAAAAATCTCCCCCATCTGCCCATAGAATATGTTTATTAACAAAGCAAACCAGGGTTTTTTCAAACTGTCTACATTCTTAAATACATAATTTGGGATTTTTCTCATCTTTTTTTCCTACCGACAACCAAATATTATAGTTGAGTATTTCCCCTAAATGTGATGTTAACGTAAACACCTGATGCAAAGAATGCATACTCGGAAATATGCCATCTGGTGCTATCTTGCCATTTTGTGCTATATGTTCCCTAAAAAAGATAAACTAAAAACCACTGAAATTGGCCGGTTATGGTTATCTATGCAACCCATAAATCACTCATAACATCAGTATTGATATCTTGAATGACAGAGCTGATGATATGACTTAGATAAAATGCGACATGAACAATGACGTTATGGATCGCATCACTATTATGTACGTGTATGATTGGTAAACTGTTTGCAAGATGATGTCAAGATTTACATTACAAAAATTTTTGCACACTCTGCGAGAGCTTTTATTCAGTCACCAGACACTAGTTTTACCATTTGCGCAAACTATGTTGCTGGCAGACAAATACTAAGACCTACATTGATAGTTTACATTGTTTTTGGTTTTGCTCACACTCATCCTTCCAAGTGCATGATTAGCTTAGATAATAGCCTCAGAAAGACTCAGAACACAAAGTAGGCAAAACCTTAATCCATACTCGGTAGTCTATGTTCTCCTATTTTATTCTCTCTGTACCACCTCCAGGCTGCACTAGGTGCTGACTCTGAAAACACGTAAGAGCAGTAGCGGTCAGTGGTAGGAGTGCCTGCCGGGCGGTGACGTGGGGTGGGGGAGGGGCAGGGTGGGGGGTAGTAAACCACGGATTACGGCCGAATACAAGTAAGTAAACATTTAAATAAATAAAACGAATTTCGTTATGAGCGCTGCATTGTCAAATGCGAGGCAGTGCGCGCAACGAAATTCGTTTTATTTATTTAAATGTTTACTTACCTGTATTTGGCCATAATCCATGGTTTACTACCCCCCACCCTGCCCCTCCCCTGCCCCACGTCACCGCCCGGCCGGCACTCCTACCACGGACCGCTACTGCATAAGAGTGGTATCCAGGGTGGTCATGGGAAGAAATGGACGCAGACTCAGACTACAAAGATTTATTGGTCAATAGTTTTCAAAGTAGCTATGGGTAACTGTTGGACTGTTAGCCTTAGGGTGGTCTTCCCCCAAACGTTTTGCCTTCTGCGAAATATACCACTGCTAACCGGTGCTAACGTGCTTGTGCACTCCCTTTAAAATATTTTAACATTGGCCTATCCCCAATTGGCATATTTAATTTATTATAAGTCCCTGGTCTACTGGTACTATATGTACCCAGGACCTGTAAATTAAAGGCCACCCTCTTAAGTGGTCCTTTAAACATGTCTCAGGCCTGCCAATGCAGTCTATGTGTCCAGTTTTTCAACTGTCATTTCGACCTGTCACAATAAACCTTTTGCAAGGCTGAAACCTTCCTTTTTAATACATATAAGTCACTCTTATGGTAGACCCTGGTCACCGCAGAGGGCAGGGTGCGATATATTTAAAATGTTGGGCATGTACTTTTAAGTTTTACATGTCCTGGTAATGAAAAACTCTTAATTTCATTTTCACTGCTGCAAGGCCTACCTCTCCCATTGACTAATATTGGAGTTACCTTAAAACATTTAATAAACTGTAATTTCCAAATGGGAGCAGCTAAGGAGTTCATGTTTGGTGCCTTTGGAATTATAATGAAAAATCCTAACTTATGGTGAAGTTGGATTTTAATTTGCAATTTTAAAAATGCCACTTTTAGAAAGTTGTATGTTGTATGTCAAAGCAGCAACCGAAATTAATGGTGCTCCAAAGGTCAGAATTCAAATGGTAGTAGCCATAATGGGGCAAGCGCTCACCACAAGATTCTGTTTGTCTCATGTTATGATGATTAATAATCCCTTTAAGGTGAGACAAAAGTTACTGCAGAATTGGCAACTCTCGCATTAGTCATGAGTTGCCGGAGTCCCCCTAATCGTCCTGACTTCTCGGATCAAAAATAAAAGTTGGCATTTTTTGCCTTAGGCATGTAGTGCCCGTAGCCTGTACCTGGGTCACATGACTTGGTGTAGCTGACAGTTGACCTTTGTGTATTCCTCCTAGACAGTCACATACAATAGGGAGCTTAGGTGTGCCTGGATGGGCAATCGCTGGCAGCCCCACTTACAATTGAATAGGCTGTGTCATGCCTCCTCACAAAGGGCTGCATACCTCCTGTAGTTAGTCTGGAGCCAGGACAGGGAAGGCAGGATGCCTGCAGACATCATAGGGAAACCTCTAGAAGCTTCTCCCCCACTTCAAAGGCACAACTGGGTATAAATAGTGGACCTCAGACACGACCACTTCAGTACACCTCTGGACCTTTGAATAGGAAGAAGGACTGCTAAGCTGCTGAAGGACTTCCACTCTGCCAGACAGCTGCCCTGCTGGACTACTGCCTTGTTGTGGTGCTGCCTTGCTTTGCTGGCCTGCTGCCCTTTTGTCTGAGTGAGAAGGACTGGACCTGCATCTCTTGAACCCAGAATGCCAGAGTGACACCAAGAGCTAGTTGGCTGGCCTCCTGACCTGGGCCTCAGGGACAGAAGGTTCCAACACCGTTGGCCCAGCACCTGGACTCTGCCATCCGTGAGTCTACCATGCCAAGTGATGCAACCCCAATCCTGGACCCTTGAAGTTGGGCCTAAGGTGCTCTACCAGCCTCTTTGGATTCCACGGAACCAATGCATCTCCTCAGCTGAGCGACGCAACCCCGAGCAGAACAAATGTATGGCCATTACTGCGGGGATCGGAACCGCCACAAAGACGCGCAGCTCATCACCGCATCAGAACCGCCACTGCGTGACTCATCCTTAGTGCAGGCCCTTGCATTCCTAGTAGACGGCAGTCTTGACGATAACACTGGACTCAGCATTGCATCTTCGCAGCTCCTCAGAACCGGCGCATTGCCCCTACTGTGCAGAGCATCCTCGACTCCGGACTTTGCATCACAAGCCCTGGTCAGCGGGATCCTCAACGACGGCGCAGGACCATACACTGCAGCCTCGCTGCATTTCGGAACCGATTCATCGCTTCTGCTGCATCACGCATCTTTAACATGGATTCTCACAACGCTTTGCAACCAGGATTTAAGGTACTTTGTTAAGCAGGCCTAACTGGGTCCCTGTAGCCGGCCCGTGCTGAATCGTGGTCGACCTGAACTTGTGACTTTGTCCGGGTCTGACACGGTCAGATATCCACAGTTGATGCTCTATGCCTTTTGTGGCTATTTTCTCTAAAATATATAAAAGTGAATATCTCTGGTTCTACTAACTGGATTTTTGTCGTTTTGGTCTTGTTTATTGATTAAACGTGACTCTATTTTTCAAATCCTGTTGTGGAATCTTTTTGTGGTGTGTTTTCACTGTGTTACTGTTTGAAGTATTGCACAAATACTTTACATATTGCCTTTGAGTAAAGCCTGACTGCTCTGTGCCAAGCTACCTGAGGGTTTAGCACAGGTTGCCTTAGGGTTGGCATGTGCCTCACCTGGACAAGTATTGTGGTTGCTGCTTGACCAGGGTTCACACCTCAGTCAACAAACAACCCAGTTTCTTACAGTAACCATCTAATACCTGTTCTTGATGCCTATATAACAGCAACTGACTGGATAACTCAATTTCGAATGTATATCATACTCCAGCAAATAGCCATCCTCCTTTTTTAGATCTCCTTTTATCATGAAAGCTAGACTGCCATTTCCTCTGAGAAAGTGATTAATACAGCTACCTAACTTCCACAAAGGCCTTGGATCGGACATGTCAAGGACTGGGTGCTGAGAAGGTCTGTTGAGTCTTCTTCTGGGCCAAGAAAAGGGCGTCCCCTCAGAGTAACCACAATGCCACCCTGCACAAAATAGTATACATCGAAGGTGTCAAGTTTCTCCTTAAGAAGGTCCCAGGGGGGAGGAGGAAAGCCACATAAAAGGGAAAATCCTACATGGCAATTATATATTTCTTGATTGAAGATAAAAATGATGTTATGTTATTGATAATCTACTGAGTGGATTGAAGAAATTAGAAAGCCACCATACTCCTCTTGACATCAGAAAAGAGCCAAGCAAGAATCCAGGTGAAGTATATGTGACACTTCCCTAGACCAGCTAGACGGCTACTTCAATCTGAGAGTTAAGACATAGCATCAGCAATCCATAAGCGAACAACAGTGGCAACTGGTGACCTTTGTAAGTGGTGGGGTGGAAATCCATGTCCCAAACTGTAAGGTGAAAGTGAGTGTAATGAGCGAGCAGGCCAATCTCACCCCCTACCCATTTGCAGCGAAAGGGTAAAATAATTTCATTTTAATAATGGGCAAAAACGTGTATTTTCCTGCATATTTTCTCTATGAAAAAGCCCAATTTAGGATATTCAGGCAAGCCTTACCGTTTCCAGTGGTGTGGTCACCTGGCAGTGAGACAAAGCAGAAATTAGAAAGTAATATAGGTTAGCCACAGAGGAGAGGTCAGATAGTGATATAGGAAAGAGAGGGACACAAGAAAAGGACATCCAGGACTGAGCATATGAGAGAAAAAAATCACCTCCTCCAGTCAGTGTTCAAGAAAAATCATGAAGATATAGACAATTTGCTGACGTTACACTTCATTGAAAAAAGTATGTAATCCAGAAGAGTCAGCTTGTCCACCTATTATTTATTGACTATAAGTCAGCCTTTGACTGTCTGGAGGATCATATCATTTAAAGAAACATGTCTAAAGTTGGAGTGCGGGTACGCTCGCTCACTTTAAAAATTGAAATGTATTCTGAACAAAGAGAATTGTTACTAAAACAGCCCAAGACAAGATCTTAGCCTATTTTTGATCTGTATATCAAACTTACCAAATGTCACTTTGCGTGCAGCCTGTAGTCTGGGTGGAAGATCTCATGTCTTTACCACCCCAAAGACCTTCTCAAACAAAAGCAACATCCCTTAGAAATTAAAGTGTCACTAGTCAGTGTACTTCTGAGGCGTAAACTAGTCCCTCATGCATGGAAATACAATACCTCCCCAAGAGGCAAAATGATACACCAAATAGCCAATAGTTTGAAGTGACATAGAGACACTCCTATTGGAGGAGCCAAAGCCCACTCTGTGTATATTTTAATAAACTAGTAACAGTACATCTTTCAGACAGAGGTGCTGGCAATACAGACCGAAATAGGAAAATACATTCTTTTTGACAAATAGGTCTCAAATTGTTGCCATTAACAACTTTATTTCCAAATCATTTTCTCTGCCATTTTTTTAAAACAGATTTTATTGGGTTTTCTGAAAGGATACAAAGAAAGAAAACAAGGAAAAAGGCACATAGACAATATGGCATCTCAGTACATTCCGAACCCAGAATTAGAAATACCAGATACATTGTTGTAAGGTATGTAGGAGTATAAATCCATTTACATTACATATAGGCGAAGACATCATGTAATACAGTGATAGAAAATCTGGTCTGGCACTGTCGATGAATAAAGCAACAGTAGTGCAGAAAAAATATAACATGCGTAACTATTGCAGCAGTATATCAACAAATACCCCCCCACCCATCAACCAATGGGTGTGCTCCCAGTAGCAGACAGTAAAGAAACAGAAAAGAGGGGGGATTCCTATTCGGTCTATATTGTGAGTCAATAGTAGGTGTCATAGCGTGTAGACAATAGTGTGCGATGTCTGGGGGATAGGCAGGTATGTTCAAGTATTGCTATCTCCCCGCAGCCCTAGCACTGTAGTTCACCTGGGTCATGGCCCTGTATGTGGCTTGGGTCAGCATTAACGCCCAGGCGTGTCTCCCTGTGAGTCATCTATGTGTGGGCGGGGTGTGCTTGTGTCTAGCACTTTGAAAACTCTAATAGAAGATCCCAGGACATGGTAATGGGCGTATTCCGCAGTCTGAGGCGTTCCTCCCAGCGTAATGCCCCACTTTCAGCCAGTCCCCAACGCTCCATCTCCTCCCTCCAGGCAGGTAATGTAGGCAGGAGCGCTGACTTCTAGCGCCTAGTTATAAGGCGTTTCGCCAGTATTAGCGCCATGTCAGCAAATTTCGCCTCCACTTTGTAACCCTTTGGACGTGGATACAGGCACAGCATGCAACTCTCTGCCGTGGTCCATGAGCGTCCTCCAACCACCTCCCGCAATGTGACCGCTATCTGTGTCCAGTATGTGGAGAGGACAGGGCATGACCATAACATGTCCAATAGGTCAGCGTCTTGTTCAGTGCATCTCGGACAGTTTGCTGCCACTGCCGGGAACATTGTATGTAGTCGATGTGGTGTAAGATATGCTCTTTGAGTTATCATATATTTTACAAATTTGAGCTGGGAATTGCAGGAGACTACCCTCGGATAAGCGAGAAGGGAGGCCCATTCTTTGTTGGTAAGAACCCTGCCCATGTTCGCGTCCGACTTAGACTGCAGTGGAGATAGGGGTGAAGGCATGTGTGTTCATAAGCCTCGGTACAGCCACCGCGTCAGGTGTTTACCAGTGCCCATCAGGTGGATCAAGTGCACCAGTTCATGTGTTGAAGGTTCGGTCCCGTCGGGAGCCCAGCCCTGCTTAATATATCATATTAGACTCGCATGTAGTTGAAATAACCTGTTAGGTAGCCCCTGTTTGTGCAGAAAATTAGCATGGGTAAGTAGAGTGCCATCTCCGAATAGTGAACCGACAGTGGACACTCCAGCCCGCTCTGACCTGGAGAGTTGTTGATGTGTCTGTATCCCAGCAGGAGTGGGGAGTTCCAGAAGCAGAATGTTGGGTGCATATGGTGCGGTGGGTGCCGTGTATTTCAGGTCCAGCCTCCAGTACGTCAGTGCCACTTTTAATAGTGGTGGGGTCGTGATTGGGGCACTCCCCCTGGGGCACAGCAGTGTGTGCAGCGAGCCTCGCGCAACTATACCAGAAGTGTACGCTATCTCCTGTAGATTGCGGGCCACTAGCCATTTAGAGAGTCAATGCAGTTGGCTTGCCATGCAGTAGGCCCTGAAGTCTGGAGCTCCCATGCCACCAGCATTGGATGCCAATTGTAATTTTGCCAGACTGACTCAGCGCCTATCCGCGCCCCATATTAAAGCAGTCAGTAGCATATTCAGTGTTTTGAAAGTAGTAGATGGGATCACTGCAGGTAAATTGGTGAAAAAGTATAGTACGCATGGCAACATGACCATTTGTGCTATGGCTAAGCGCCCCGCCACGGATAAACCAAGCTTTGTCCAAAAAGGGATTTGGGATCGCAAGGAGGTGATCGCTCTCTGTATGTTCCCATCTAGTATGTCCTGTTGAGTTCTATACACTCGGACTCCCAAGTATTTGAAGGTGACGGGGGCAACTACCATTTCAGCCACCCCAAAGGGGATCACCCGTTGCGAGAAACCCTCCCCAAGAGAGTATGCAAGTGATTTATCGAAGTTAATGGCAAGCTCCGAGATTAATTGAAACTGGGAGAAGATCTGTGCCAAAATTTGGAGACCGCTCCAGAGGTCCTTGGTGTATAATATAATATCGTCGGCATATAGGGACAGTGCATGAGTTGTCTGCCCTATCAAGATACCCCGGTTTACCGCATCGTGACGCAGCTTATGAGCAGGGGGCTCCAAGGCCAGTACGAAAAGGATAGGGGACAACGTGCACCCCTGCCGAGTTCCCCACTGAATCTTGTAGGGACCCGAGATGTGTGCTCCCATGCGAGCCTGTGCCGTTGGGGAGGTGTACAATAGTTCAACCCATCGGAGAAACCCTTGGGGATCCTGTATCTTGCGAGGGCTGCTAGCATGTATTCCCAGCTAAGGGTATCGAAAGCTTGGCGGAGGTCTAAAGAGAGGCACCCTGCATTGGGGAAATGATCCGGAAGCACCCACATTACTTGGTAGAGTCTGCGGATGTTTAGAGATGTACTCAGGCCGGGTACGAATCTGCATTTATCTACGTGTATAAGTTTTGAGAGAAAGGGGAGCAGGTGGCTTGCCAGAACTTTTCTCAATATTTTATATTCTGTGGTTAGGAGCGACAGGGGCCTATATGCCGTGATGTCTGTACGGTCTCTACCCGGTTTTGGCAGTGATGTTACTAGGGCTTGTACTGTGGTTGAGGGTCAACAAGTGCATGCCATAGGCTGCATAAAACTCCACAGGGAGGCCATCTAACCCTGGGGTTTTGTTACGGTGAAGGTCATTAATAGCTTCACGGATCTCCGTCGCCAAGATCGGTGCTTCAAGTGACACTCCGTCTGCTGTGGATAACTGGGGCAACTGCATTGCTTTGAAAAGATCATTGATTGCTTGAGGGTCTGCCTCCTGTGGGGCCGTGTATAAATGTTCATGATATTCCCGGAAGGCTTCATTTATTTCGTACTGGGTGTCTGTGTGCATATGCAATTGGATGTGAATTTCAAGTATGGGCGTCGTCGGGGGGGAGTCCCTGATCAATCGAGCAAGCAGTGATCCTGCGCTGTCTGCCTCCGTATGAACCTTTTGTGTGTAAGGCGCGATAGTCCACCACTCAGGGATGATCCAGCAGGCCCACATATCAATGTGCGCATCCTGTAGGCTCTTCAAGCCTGCCAGGGAAGCCACCGCATACCTCTCCAGAGTGCTCAGGTTCGCATCCACTCTATTCAAATTGCGAAGGATAGTGTGACGTGCCCCAACCACAGAACCAATCACCAACCCCGTTGTTACCACTTTGAATGTTTCCCATTCTATCAGTGGTGTGGAGGCTGTATTAGCATTAGTCGAGAAATAGATCCAATAGTGGTGGTCATATGTGCCTGGAAGACGCCGTCTTCCAATAGGAGGGGATTAAGTTTCCATGTCGGGTCCGGTGTGGGCGCGCAGCCCCAGGACATGGTGAGTTCCAATGAGTCATGGTCTAATAGCGTTTTCCCAAGATACGTAGTGTGATTGAGTTGCAGCAATAATGTAGGGGAGCATAAGATACGGTCAATGCGGCTATGCAGTGTGTGCATTGGTGAGCAGAAAGAATATTCATGTATTCGGGCATTTCTACTGCACCATGCATCCACCAGTGACCAACCTTGTACCCACGTTAACAGGGCCTTGGCTTGCTGGACCGTTGCAGCCCCCGGAAGCGGAGGATGCGGGCAGTCTAAATGTATGTCCAACACTGAGATATAGTCTCCACCTAGTATCCGTGGATACATTGTCCAGTTCGCCAGTGCTGTACTGACTCATGCCAAAAAAGCATTTTGTTCAGTATTCGGGGCATAAATGCTGCCCAGCACCACATGTGTACCATCTAGCTGTCATGGCTATCACCAGCGACTCTAGGACTCCCAATCATTATGCAGACCTTCGTCGTGTATGCCCACGTAAGAGATGTGGCAGGATTCATGCCTCTTTTGGTTTGAGGAAGTACTGGTGGCATTGTCCTTATGTACTCCCATAGAGGACATGTGTCGGACTTCCTCTTCACTCTGAGCAGTGCTGGTACTATTGTTTGGATCTTGAACATTCACTGCCATGTTACTGACAATATGCACTGTCCTTCAATATGCACTGTCCTTCAGATGTTTATCATTTTTGTTTTGTTGCATCCTATTTTAAAAACATTGCTTTATGATTTGTTTATAACTCCTCTTCTTTTTTGGTCTGCGCAATGCTTTACAGTGAGTTCTTCATGTAACAGACAATAGGCACGTGGTGGCCATATTGGGTGGGGCTCGTGAGTATAAAACGAAGCCCCGCCCTTGGTCGCGTGCTCTCTATTCCTCGGTCTTCCGTCCTGGAGTGTTCGCAGCTGGTCTCCGTTTGCTGCGTTCCTCTGGAGCGGTTTCCTGATTTCTTGTTTTGGGCAGCTGAAGCATCAAGAAGGCTCCAGAGAGGTGCTTAGCTGAATAGCAGAGAGAGTCTATTCCGGAGAACGAATTACCGGTGACATTCTTCAGACTGAGATTATTGGCCCAATCTCAGGCAGTAAGAGCGCTTTGCACAACCATTGCTGAGGAACGCTGTAAGGCGTGATTTTTAGAATCATTGGCACTTTCTCAATATTATGTTCAGTGGTGTGAGGTACGTCCTGCACAAGGTTTATGCTAATTTTGACGAAGAAGCCTAAGACATGAGACTAAGAAATCTTGGAGTTATACACTATAGTAGTGATGTAACCAATATTGCGTCTTGTTTTACAGTACATTCCCCAAGGTCTACGACATCAACAGAATAAGATATGGTAGGTGTTAGTACAACACATCAGTAGTCTATGTATTGTGCTTGAAGTGCCACACGTTATGGTCTATATGTATTAAATAAAGTGTGTTATTATATTACAGGGGGCTACTGTACTACATCATTTCAACATCTCCTGATATTACATAAATGCAGCATCTACTATCATGAAGGTTCAGGTAAAACATAAGGGAGGACTTAGGAAGATTTCTGTTAGGGAGATAGGAGGTAGCAATAAGTCAAATCTGTTGCTTTTTCCTTTTAGGTCTCCCTCCCCGCAGTTCCTACCCCCAACACCCTTTCCCTTACCTGGCCACTTCAACAGTCTGCGCTATCATAGCATTCGGACTTGAAGGTGCCTGGAGGTGGAGCATTCTGGCAACAAATTGGTCCTGAGGAATTGTGCTGCGACACTAGCTTGCCCCGGATGCGTACCTGCCACCGGTGTCTATACGTTCGTCTAGTGCTTCAAGGGGAACTCCCGCTCTTATCCACACCGCTGCACCCCTCGCAAACGTGGAGCATGTAGTATAGTATAGTTGCCCTCTCCATTTCTTGCGGAGCTTATGGGCCTCGAAGAATTCAGGTGTTTCTCTTGTAAAAATAACATCTGGGACTTACGCCTCCAAAGTTGGGCATATATTCGATGACGCTTATAGACTGAGCCCATCCCCCTCACCTTCCAGGTTGCAAAGTTATAATGGTGTAACATAGCCATGCGTGTCAGAGTTGACACAGATAGTGCCCCTCTATGGTAGCAGCCCGAGGGGGTTGAGACAATGTAGACTGGGAAGACTCACCCATTGTAGTCCCCAACATTGCGAACAACAAAATCACCAATACCGGTCCAACCTAAAAACTGGTTTCGACCAAATATAAGTCTTAGAAGGCAACCATTGTGACAAGTTACATACTTTCGCCTGGGGGATTATATTAAATGCATTGGCTATCCGCATCTACCAGTAAGTCTTTAGGACGTATCTTATATTGATGGGCTCCTGGGCCCATGACCCAGTCACCCAACTTCCCATAAAATCTATGTAGCGTAGAGAGTGAAATCTGCCCATCCATGCCTTTGATGTATAAGACTCAGAGTTAGTGTACCCTGCCTGTATGGGCTCCGGAGTGTGTAGGAAGTCTGTGGGTACAGCGATTGCATCCAAGGAGCCTCATATATTCATGTGTCCGGGGAAGAGGCGAATAAAATACATTCATCCATGCATCAGTTCACCCAAACTGTGGTGAAGGGACTGTGTCAGCCTAACATGTCTTTAATCGTTTGCGGGGTTATCTATGGGAAGAGTGCAAAGCTGCTGTCAGAGTCTGTGTGTGCTGTGCCGTCCAGCGATGTCCCATCCTCAGTTGGAGATCCAGGGTCCCGCACTGTGGCCACTGTCTGAAGCGCTGCATGCCTGCCCTCTAGCATCTGTTCTGGGGTGGGCAGGGACTCGCCATCTTGGCGAGATCATGTAGTGCGGTGTTGTTTGACTCGTTAGCATTTTAGATTGCTCGTGGGCGGGCGTCTGTGTTCTTCCAGTATTGTGAGATCTGGGAAATTTACCTAAATCCCGGACCATGCCACCTCGGGGTCATCAAAGAAGTGGCTTGTATGGTCGTGGATGATTTTGAGGTGAGCCGGGAATAGGAGGGCATACTTCAGATTGAGATGATGAGGTGCTTCTTGACCCCTAGGTAGGAGGCCCTTTGGCGCTGAATGTTTTCAGTATAATCCGGGAACAAAGAGATTCTGGTATTCTCATATACTAGAGATGTATGTTCTTGTGCTTTATGGAGCAAAGTGTTTCTGTCCTTATAATTGAGGATCCAGGCCATGATTGGCCTGGGTGGTGCTCCCGGTGTTCGACTTTCAGTGTGGACCCTGTGTGCCCTCTCAACGCTAAACATTGCAGTATGACCTTCATGGGCTACCAGTGTTCAATAAATTGAGTGGGGTTATTGCCTTCGCTGTTTTAGGGCAGGCCAATTATCCTTACATTGTTCCTTCGTGAGTGCCCTTCAGCATCCCCTACCCAGTTCTGAAGTTGAAGCCGAGCAACTACCTCAGATTGTTGCTTGCGCCATGGGACCATGTCGGAGAGTGTCGTTGAATTGATTTGAACCTTCTCTGATAGCTTCTTATGATCGGCCTTAAGGAGGCTGACATCAGTAGTAAGAGTTCCCTGCCGCTGCTCCAGCACCGCACGGGATTCCCTGATTTCCTTGAGGATGACGTCTAATTTGTCAGGGAGGGGGGATCCAATGTAGGGGGCACAACATCATCTGTGGTCGTGGGAGATGAACCATCTGTTGAACTACTGTGTGCCCCTCCTGAGGGTCCATAATCCTACTGTTTCCCCTTGGTGCGGCCCATTCTTTGACAGTAGGTCGTCTAGGTTAGGCCCTCCACCCAAAAACCAGAGGGATTAAATGGGCTTCCTCAGCAGCCCCCCTTATCCCGGTGTAGTCGCAGTAGCAATACTCCACTTCTGGGGCAGCTATAATCAGGGGTATGGCCCACCTGTGGGTGCACAGGCAAGGGGCTAGGATCCGGACCAGTCAATCCCACCACGGGGCTCCCCTGCGGATCTCTTCCGGCTCCAGGCACATCGTAAACAGAGCACTGCCACTGTGGTGACTATACCAGTCTCTCCAAGTGGAAACACAGTACCCCTAGAGGGGTGATGCAGATCTCACAGCTCACCTCTCCCTGTACAGCAGTTCCCAGTGGAAGGCTGTAGTTAGTGTTGGCGTCTATAAGGAGAAATCAGGCCTCAGTGCGATTCTCCGATGGGCCCTAAGGGTCGTTCTCCATCCAGTGAGTGGCACTCTAGCTCCTCTTATCAGGGGGACAGCGACCAGTCTCTCCTGTATGCTGGCCAGGCCCCACAGCAGGACACAGCATCCCTCGGCCCCAGGCCCTCCCGCTGCCGATCTGCACAGCCCCGGGCCTTCAATCCATCTAGGGAGCAGTAGGGCTTTAGGGTCTCCGGGGTCAGGGGACGGAGGAAACAAAGAGGACTCACCGACAGCACCCTCCGGTCATCCCATCTCAAGCGCTGGGTTCAGGGACGTGCTGGCCAGCGGAGGGGGCCATCCGACAGTGAAGAAATCTCAGAATCCCACAGCCGTGCAGAACAGGGTCAGGAACCAGGGGCAGTCCGCACCGGACACCGACAACCGCCAACAGCGAGTCCAGTGCTCAGGGTCAGCCAGATAGACCCAGTCATCCTTGGCCCCTTCGGCACTGTGACAGGCACAGCCAGCCTCTGCGAGTGACAGGCAGAGGTCTCGGGGGACTAGCACCTACAGCCCACCCACACCCGAGACCATCGGAACAGGCACCGGGGCACTCTCAGCCTAGCAGTCCTCTGCGGGGATCGCGCCTCCCCCACAGTGATCCGTCATGCTTGCCGGCCAGACCCACTCCCCCAGCCGACGTTGCCGGGCGACCTCCGGTGACACTGTCCCAGTGTGTAGGAGCCCGGTAGGCAGCAGAGGTCGGCTCCCGGGGTCTGCAGCGCAGCGAGAGGCAGGTGGTTCAAGCCGGGCACCGGTGAGTCCTGGAGAGCCCAGAAGGTTGCCTCGTACCTGCGCCAGTAAGGCGCCAGCAGCAGTCCCAGTTGAGCAGGCCCAGTGCCAATAAGTGCAGCCCAATTTGCAGCAACGCCGCTGTTCGGGCTCGTGAGGCGGCCAGTAGGAGTCTGTGGCCGGTCCTCCAGAGCAGTCTGAGGTAAGTGGTAGGCTGAGAGTGTCGGGGGATTCGGCATGGCTTTCAGGCCCAGGCCCTGGAGCTACATTCTCAGACATTTTATCTGATATGCGGAGTTGAACAAGGGACATCCTTAAGTACCACATCATTTAGGGCCTGATTACGATGCTGGTGGTCAGACTGGCGACATCCCATCAGTGGCGGTCAGACCACCGACGGCCCGTCGGTCTGACCGCCGCATTAGGACACTGGTGGTCGGACCCAAAGTTGCCCGACACAACACCGCCACCACCACCAGGATATTGGATCCCGATGGTGCGGCGGTGGTGTCTGGGCAAGTGAATGGCAGCGATGCCAAGGCAGGCACTGTCATCGGGATTATGACATCCCTTACCAACATCCTTTAGATGGCAGTGACACTAAACAAGGCCCCGGGCGATGGGGCCATGCATGGGGGCACATATTGTGCCACCCTCTGCATACACTGTCATGCGTGCACTGTGTGCCATGCACGACATGGTGCATGGTAACAGTGCGCACATGACAGTGCAGACGCTGCACTGCAGTGGAATTGCCTTTAGGCTCATATAGTGAGCCAGAACATGTCGCCGCTGACAGACCACTGCGGAAGTCATGTCATAATATGTCGGTCGGGGTGCTGCTAGCTTGATGGCGGTCTACCGACCACTGACACTACAGCCTGGCGGTCTGACCACCAGGTTTGTAATCACCCCGTTAATCTTTATGTATCTCCTGTTGTTTGTCTGATTAGATCAGGGGTCTCCAACCTTTTGAGTAGCGAGAGCTACTTTTGATCAATGAAAACAATCCAGCTACCGCCTTATAAATGGATTAGGTAACAGCACAAAAAGGCAAGCTATTTAAACACTGACCTTAGAGCACCCAGTCCTGCTGTAGTCAGTATACAACCTTAATGGCAGTATAGCTGTATCTAGAAAGATGTATCCATGCGGTCCTCAAGGACTAGTTATGCCTCTTTACTCTTTTTTATAAAACCTGTGTGATTCAAGTGTCGTGCTCGGATTTATGGCCTCCTGATGCGATACATGGGATGATACTACTTTCACTATGAGAGCTAGGCCCTCAAAGACTTTCATAATCTGGATAATTACCTAAAAAGCCATAGGCAATATACAGGCTTCACAGTGCTATACAAGTAAATATATCACTGCAGCCTCCCCAGTACTGGTAAGTATACCTCTGAGACAAACCTGTAATGCAAATTAATCAATGAAGAGATTGCTTTAGGAAGTTAATTATCTTTAAAGGACAATAGAAAGGAGAGGAAGAAAGAAAAATAAAGCAAGAAAGAAAAGGGTTGAGAAAGAAGAAATAAACAAAGTCGAAGGAAGAAGGCAAGAAAAAAGAAAGAAAGAAAAAAGAAGCAAGTAGAGAAGAAAGAACGAAAGGAAAGAAAGAATGGAGATTGGAACAGCGAGCAGGAAAGAACAGAGGGGAGGAAGGAAGAGAGGGGGTGAAGTAGAGGAAATCTATGTAAGGTGAAGAAGGAATCAAGATAGGAGAGGAATAATGAGAGGGCAAAAGGAGAAAAAAGGAAAGAAAAAAGAATGAAGAAATTAACAAAAGGAAAAAGGGATGAAGAAAACAAATAGAAAAATGACACAGGAAAGAAGAAAAGGAAAGAAGGAACAAAGCGGAGAAGGGTGAA
Organism: Calotriton arnoldi; assembly: GCA_963921515.1. NCBI lineage: Eukaryota > Metazoa > Chordata > Amphibia > Caudata > Salamandridae > Calotriton > Calotriton arnoldi. Next base: position 33,712 of record CAWUFW010002337.1, on the reverse strand, counting down.
AAAAGAATGACCAAAGAAGACAAGAAGAAAAAGAAAAGAAAGAAGGAACAAACATGAGATGGAGACAAATAGAGAAGAGGATATTAGAAGGAAGTTAAAAAAAGACAAAAAAAGCACAAAAGTATGAGTAAGTGAGAGAAAGAAACAAAATGTGAGCACTAAAAATAGAAATAAAGAGAGAGAAGGAAAGAAAGAATAGGGAGAAAGCAAGAAGGCAAAATTAGGGAGTGAGAAGAAAGAGAAATGATAAGAAGAGGAAAAAGAACAAAAGAAAGAAAAATATTAATACTGACAACAACAAAAAATAAAAAAATAAAGCGAAAGAGCAAAAGAATGAAAGAGAAAGAAAATGCAACTCTTCTTTAAATACATTAATGCCAGGCAAAAGGTTTCTATACAGCCTAATCTGATGGGACATTTTTCTTTATTGTTTATTTAGGGCGTCTAATTGAGCAGTAGCCCTGCACAGTCCCTTTTCTGGGCCTCAGAACTTCATATTCCAAATTAGCCTTACAGGCAGGGAGCTACTCCAAGACAGTCTGCGAGTAACTGGTAGCTTACGCTCGACCTATTGGAGACCCCTGGATTAGATCATTTGGTTTCTCTGATGACACGCAGGTAATGCTGTCTATTTCTGATAATGTACAAGAAGAAGCTGCAAATGTTCACAATTGCTTGCAAGAACTAGGGCTTTGGATGAAAAATAGCTGTCTTAAGCAGAATGTTATTAAGACCGGAGTTCTCCTTTTTGGTAAAGAGTAGCTCATCTGGTCTTCAACTTTGCAAATTTGGCTCCCTTCCTGTTACAGTTAAAGCAGCTAGAAATCTGGTTGTGGTTCTTGATGACACTCGTACCTTTGCCCCCAGATCAATCAAGTCACGCCATCATGCTTCAATATCATCAGAATGCTAAAGAAAATGTTCCCTTTTATCCCTACTCCACTATGAAAATCTATGGTTTTAGCCATAATCTCTTCATGAATTGACTACTTTAATGCTCTGTATTTGAACATTAAGCAGCAGTCCCTTAATCTTCAGATGGTGCAAAACACGGCAGGCTGACTTATTCTTGACATCAGCAAATATTAGTGTGATTTACAGGAACTGATTAAGCTCCATTGGCTTCTAGTCATGAAACGGATCTTATTTAAGACTCTGTGTCTAGCCCATAACATCTTATACCACATTGGGCCAGGGCTCATGAGGTCCAAATTCCAATGGCTTTCCCCCAGGCAAACCCTTTGTTCTGCTGAGAGTAAGAATATTGTGGTGCCTAAAATTGTGTATTGCCACTGGGGCAGCTGACCCTTTTCCTTTGCCAACAATAAATCTTGGAATTCTTTGACTCTTTATAGTAAATCTTTAGTTTGCCATATTCAATCCAGAAAGGCTTTGAAAACATGGCTCTTTGAGGCTGAGTCTTTGCTTTTGAGTCCCCCACTTGTTATAACTTCTATTGTGACCTTTGGCTACTTAGCTCCAAGATGCCCTTGGGTATTAGTGCACTTTATAAATTATTTTAATTTCATTTATTACATTCAAAATGGATAATTGTTCTAATGATTCAATTTGGTTTTTAAGTGTACCTAGAGGGGTATAGCACTGCACGCGAATGAGAGGAGATAAGAAAGATTACCTCTGAAGATGCACTAATGTGATCTGTTTGGTGAGACACAAATATTTAAAAACAAGTTTAGCTTTGCTAGTCATGTATGCAACATTAAGCACTTAAGATCTGCCATTCAACCACAAGTCAGCATTAGTCTAAATAAATCAACTCCATAAGGGTATACTTCTGAGTTTGTCCCCATAGGAATAGCTAGAGATGTGCATTTTTCCTGAATGTTTTTGATTGGACATACAGATTTTATTTCCTTATGAAAAAAGACAAACTCCTGGCCCAAGAAAAGGAAAAGAATTTGAATCTTAGAGTCAATGAGCATTTGGAGATCTCAGAAGAAGCAAAAGATGCTGGCATTCAGATAACAAAAGGGTAATCAAGAAACATTCCTGGAGACATCCAGAAGAGTGCACACATAATGATCCCAGCCATCACATTCATCTTTTGGTATTTAATATTTAACCCAAGTCACCTGTTTCCAAACCAGTGTGGTATTCATCTATGTGTCTCTTTTGCCCTGAAAGCCATATGCATATGCAGTGCAGTCATTTCAATCTTCACTGACAACCAAGCATGGGAATACAAGGTAAGCAATGAGAGGTATCTTGATTTGAGGAAATCGAATTTGCCGTTGCAGACTTACAGTCTTAGAAGCTGTTGCTGTTTACAAATTTTATGATTGACCCTATGGTTGAATTATGTTTTTTTGGATGCCAGTCACAAGGTCAAAATAGGTGTGTCCTATATTACCAGTCTATACTTTGCACATAGGCTATTTTCCTTTTTCTTTTTCCTACAGCAAACGTTTCTGTTGTGTTACTAGTGTATTAGTTTTACCATTTTTAGTCCAGAATGTACAGTTAATTTTCATATTCAGGGACTTTGCCTGAAGGATAGTCATGCCCCAAACTTGAGATATCTAAAAAACCACCCTCAACCACAAGTGTGTCTTTTTTGAGGATTAAATTTGTGTTGTCAGACTTGGATTGATTACCAGTACTAACCTTCAGAAACAGATCCAGCAGGAGCGATGTACAGTTTCCAGTTCCCCTTTGCACTACTCCCCAGGGAGATTGAAACACCCTTCCCTGCACAGCAGTATGCAAGGGAAAGGGAAAAAAGGATTAAGCAACAATAGGCAGCGGTCCACCACCTATAGAGCCTCCGCAATCCTCGTCTGATGAGGAGCTGACCTTCTCACTTGAGACACCCAGCAGCAGTTATTATTATTATTATTAAACATTTATAGAGTGCATGGCTACCCTTGGGCATCCCAGCGCTAAGTAACTGAGTAGAGAAACCGATAAGTTTAAGCAGCTATTTGTTGGAATAGCCATGTTTTTAAAAGCTTCCGGAATGGTAGGCGGCACCCTGCATGTGAGAGAAAGGGCAGCAGTTACTCCCATTGGACCATACACTATAAACTATCCTTTCCAGATAGGTGGTCACAAGGCTACCGCACCCTAGTCATACAACTTACATGCTGGACTCATAACCAGGGTCTGGTACTAGCAACAGTGAGGTGAGGACGGCAGTCCATAAAACTTGGTAGAACCAGGCTGGTAAAAGTGGAAGGTTTGTCAAAAGAACAAGTGCCAAAAAGAACAAAAAGGCAAGCGTGGAAACCACTCTCTCCTTTAGAGTGTGCGCTAGTTGTACTGACAATTATCTCCCCAGATGAGACTAGCAAGCCAAGTGTGATACATCTCACACATTGCTAGTCGAGGAGGGTGTGGCAGGTGAATAGATTGTTACCATTATTTGTATATCGTTAGGCTCCTGTGAGGTGTGATGTCTCTCATGCTGTGTACACAAGAAAACAAAAAGCCAGTATGGGGAATGACGCAGAATTCAGAAGAGAGCTCCCCATACAGCCAAGCGTTATAGCGTTGAACGCGCAGGCAGTACTCCAGCCCTACGAATTCTGGGGAAACTCTGCTCTTCGAAACAGGCGTGCTCGGGAAGCCGCCGTATGTCAGTAACGGTCTATAAACACTGGGGTGAAAGACGCTCTAATCCTCAGAGCTGTCCAGCAATAAAGAGTCTCGGGGGAAGGTAGTAGGCTCACCGCATGTACATCGCGTTTTTCTTGTCTTTTGTCGACGTGTCCTGGAACACCTTAGAGCAGCTCAGTGGCGGTTCTTGCTGTCGGCGTGGGCTCCATCTGAATGGGGGGCGGGGCTCTTCTCTGGCAGCAATACGTCGTCCGTATCCGAACAGGGTTAGGCACTGCTGCCTGTCCTCGGCAGTAATTTGGCAAGACCAACCCACACCTGAATTCTCCACTGCGGAGCCACGGCTCAGAATAACAAATTGACAAGCACCAGATCTCTCCGTGGGATGGGCTTATGTAGGCAGTCCCAAAAACCCGGAGAAGACACGGCTGTGGCACTGTTGCATGCTGGTCCCTGTAGTATATTTTCACACCATTCCTACCCGCATGCATACTGCGCCACGGAGGTTCATGACAGTACCCCTCCGCAACGACCGCCGTTCCGGCGAACAACCTGGTTTTGAAGGGTGAAGTGCATGGAAACCGCGAAGGAGGAGGGGGCAATGTAGGTTATGCACTGGCTCCCAGGTACGCTCTTCGGGACCAAAGCCTTTCCAATCTATGAGGTAGTAAACCCTCCCCCTCATCCTCTTGGAATCCAGTATTTTCCGTACTTCATATTCCACTTCCCCAACCACCTCCACAGGCGCTGGACTGCTAGGCAGTCGCATATGTTGCGGGCAAGGGCGCAGAAGAGAGACATGAAAAACAGGGTGGATTCGCCATGATGTTGGCAGTTTCAGTTTCATGGCTACGGGATTTATGATTGTTATGATGATGATATGGCCCTATGTATTTAGGTTTCAACCTGTTGGCTCCCTTTAACTGCAGATTCTTTGTGGCCAACCAAACCTTATCTCCCACCTGGTACAAGGGCTCCTGGGACTGTTGTTTATCAATGAAGCATTTGCTGGCTTCTTGGGCCTTGAGTAACTGACCCCTAGCTTCTAGGAGTACCGCACGGAGATGCGCATGGTGAGCTTGGATGGAAGGGTGTTTAGTTGTTACTGACCAGTCAAAGGGAAGCATGTTGGAATTGTATCCATACAAACAATAGAACAGAGAACACCCCAACGTGGTGTGTTTTCCGTTGTTGTAGGCAAACTCAGCAGTCCACAGCAAGGTACTCCATTCCGCTCATGGAGCACTGAGAAAAACCTCAGGTATTGTTCCAGCGTTTGGTTCAAACGCTCTGTCTTTCCGTCTGTTTGTGGATGATAGCTGGTCGATAGATGGGCATCAATTTTTATGGTTTTACAGAGTTCTTGCCAGAAACATGACGTGAACTGAGTTCCTCTATCCGTTATAAGGACAGCCGGTATACCATGTGCCCTTACCACATGTTGCAAGCAAACACCAGCTAAAACGGTGGATGTTGGTATCGTCTTCAAAGGTACAAAATGGCCCTTCTTGGTCTGGTGATCCACTAGCACAAGGATTACTGAGTGTCCGTTACTAAGTGGCATCTCTATGATGAAATCCATAGAAACAGTGTGCCATGGAGAGGGTGGAATGGGGATAGGACACAACAGGCTAGCGGGTTTGATGTGGCTGGACTTGCCCTGAGCACAGACTGTGCATTCCGTAACGTATTGCCTGACGGACCTATGCATTCCAGGCCACCAGAAATGTCTTTCTAGGAGAGCAGTGGTCTTGTAAATCCCCATATGTCCTCCCAAGGAGGAGTCGTGAGCCCATTGGATGACGCATTCCTGTAATTCTGCTTCAGGTAAGTACAAGGCGTGAAGACGGTACAGCAGATCCTCCTTCTCGCTTCTGTTGCCGGGGTCTTCCTCCACCCAGGCCTGTTTGTCCATTTCTGATAGCCGTACCTTGAGTTCTTCCAGAAAGTCTTCCTCCGTGATCAAGGCTATCTCTTTTTCCGGAAAGGCTGCATTAAGCAGTATGTGAGGAGGTTCTGCAGCTGGCTGTTCCTCTCCCTTTGGGTTGGCTTCGGTTCTGGACAAGGCGTCCGCCTTGCCATGTTGGGTCCCTGGTCTGTATCTAATGACGAAGTCGTAGTCCGCAAAGAAGAGGGACCAACGCAACTGCTGTGGGATGAGAGCTCGGGCTGTCTTTAAAAATAACAAGTTCCGATGGTCTGTATAGATTTCTACGGTGTGTTTGGCCCCCCATTAGATTCTGTCTCCACTCTCCACTCCTCGCACGTTCTTTTTTTAGATAGCAGCTCTTTATTGGAAATACTGTAATTCATTCGCAAGGGGTGAATTTCTTGGAATAATAGGCCACAGGATGTAACCGTCCAGTCTCCGGATGTCTTTGTGAGAGGATCCCACCCAAAGCGTGGTATGATGCGTCTGTTTCCAATACGAAGGGCAGTTGAGCATCAGGATGTCGTAGTATGGGCGCCTGTGTGAAACTGGACTTCAACTTCTGGAAAGCGGACATTGCTTGTTCTGTCTACACGAAGACTGCCCCTTTCTTTAGCAAACAGGTGAGAGGCTGTATGGTGTGAGAGAAGTCCTTGATAAACCATCTGTAAAAATTGGCAAAGACGATAAAGCTCTGCAAGACCTTTAGACTCATCGGAGACTTCCACAGGGTAATAGCTTCCACCTTCCTCGTGTTCATTCATATGCCTTTGGAGCTTATGACATATCCCAGGAACTCTACATCAGAGGCGTGAAACAAGCACTTCTCCAATTTAGCATACTAGTGTGACATGCTCTGTTACGTTGGAGGAGTAGATCAGGATGTTGTCTATGTACACCATGTACATCACATCCAGGAGTCCCCTAAGCACATTGTCTATGCAGTACTGGAATGCCGTAGACGCGTTACACAGGCCAAAGGGCACGACCTGGTACTCAAAGAACCCGAACTTCGTCCGGAATGCTGTCTTCCATTCATCTCCCTGCTTCATCCTCACAAAGTGATAGGCGCCGCGGAGATCTAATTTCGTAAAAATGGTCGACCCCTTCAGTTGGTCCATCAATACAGGAATAATGGGTAAGGGGTACTGGTTCTTTATGGTGACTTTATTGATGGCTCTGTAGTCAATACATGTCCTTAAATCACCTTCTTTCTTAGGGATGAAGAAGAGAGGAGAAGAAGCAGGGGATGACGAGGGACATATAAACCCATTGGCCAGATTCTCGTCCAGGTATTCCCTTAGATGCTGAATTTCGGGTTCGGTCAGAGTGTAAATCCGACTACATGATATTGTTGCCCCTGGAACCAGGTCGATCCTGCAATCATGCTCCCTCTGGGGAGGGAGGTGGCTTGCTTCCTTTTTATCCAATACAGAAATGTACAGGTGATAGTCGGGGGGTAATAACACTACGTGAGGGTGGATGAGTGTAGGGGAATGCACCAAATTGATAAAACTGCCCTCACACACAGCAAGCTGTGTCATGCTTCATCATAGGGCTGCTAGCACACCTCCGCGTCAGCCAAACACTGGAGGTGGTGCAATAGGGAAGGGGAAGACAATCCAACATACAGTGTCCGATCACAGGTGAGAAAAAAGTGCAGAGAAAGTGATATAAAACTGGTATCATGGGATCCTCGTCATCATTTTAATATTAGGTACCCTGTCCAAGTTTAAAACAAAAAATGTGGATGCTGGGTTGGGGAGCTTATAATGAGACGCCAAACCCTCCACTCTGCTAAAGCGTTGACATGTTTCAGCCGGCAAGACTAATACCCTGGCTTTCCTCAGGACTCTCAACACTGTGATCCCTAGGTGCTCCCCCTCCCTCCTTTAAATCCAGAAGTAAAGGGGATGTCACCTTCCCGAGTCAATGCTCAGTTGCAAAGAGTAGTAGAGCCCCTCGCTCTTGGAGAGGAACCTGTAAATGATTAAAAACACATATAAAACAAGTGATGTGTTATGTGCAGTGCCCTTTATACAACAAGTAATAAAAATTACGGTGCATCAACACCACACCTTCATGCCACCCGACTGTGATGTATGGGCACACCCCCACACAACTTATTCAAGGGCGGGATTTTATGTCCCAACAGTTTTATGACTCTCAAATTAGTCACACTCAATCGTATATGAAAAAAATTATAAGCACATAGTTGCAATCCAAGCTTATTGCATTGCTCACTCGTAATATTTCAGAAATTATCATGCGTGGGTATCAAGAGCTCAGAAACACCACGTTCAACCGGTACCAGTTACTTATTATGCTTACCGAGTTTATTAGATTTTTAAACTCGAACTGGCGGGGGAGTGAGAACAGCTTCCTATTAGCACTCTCTGTAGAGAAATAAAAAAGGTTAAAAACCAAATGTACGAGGTGGTCAATGGCCTCAGCACTACCACTAAGAGGTGGAGAGCCCCTCCAACCGGATAACTCCTATCTGCGTTTTACGTGTCTCAATGCATGTACACCAGGACCCCGCTCCCTGGGGTCTGATTGGAGTCCAGCCAGTTGATTAGGTGCTGTTACAAAGAAGCCGTTATTAGAGTAAGTAAAGCCACGGCTTATCGCAGGTACCCAATCGTTACCGGATAGTTAAAATCCTCCCATCTACGTGTCATGGGGAGTGTTTTTGCCCCAAGTCTAGCAGGATTGTATATGTCGGCTTTTGAGGACCAGTACATCTATACCCATGGAGGTCCTTTGTTCCATCATATCAGAGTCTGGAGGCGTTTCATTGATGATGTCCTCCTGGTATGGAAGGGGAACAGAGAATCACTAGACAACTTTCTGGTCTGGCTAAATAGCAAGAATCCCCTACTCCTTTTCACCTCAACCGTCACGAAGGAGAGCCTTCCGTTCTTGGACCTCACCATCTTTCCAAAAGAAGGTGGTTTGCACACGAGAATGTTTCATAAGCCAACGGATAGGAACAGTTTGCTTTCTTTTAAAAGCTTTCACCCCAAGTCCCTGAGGGAGAATCTCCCTGTGGGACAGTTTTTGGGCCTTCGGCGCAACTGTTCTAGTTTAGCTGATTATGGGTCGGAAGCAGATTTCCTACAAAAGAAACTCCTACAAAGGAATTATCCTTTACGGGTAGTCAAAAGGGCTAGAAAAAGAGCTAGCAACTGTCACTGGGATGCACTCCTTGAGCCTAATGACAAACCTTCTACTGAAAGAATAGTATGTGTTACAACATTTAACACAGCTTCTAGCAGCATCCAAAAAATCATTCTACGCCACTGGAAGATCTTAAATTCGAATGGGCTTTCATTTGAGAAACCCTTGTTCTCATTTAAGAGGAGCCAGAGTATTAAAGATATTCTGGTGCATACTGGACCGAGAAATACCAGAAGAAGACAAGAAGGCACAGAGGGATTAAGTCTGCCCTGGTCCCTTCCCCTAGTAACTGGTCACACCAGATGTGGGATGTGTGATGTATGTCACTTGACAGCCAACACCAAATCAATAGATGTTGGTCTGACCCATCCGTGGGAACAGCGAATACATACAAATTGTAATTCTTCCTATGTAATTTATATGTTGAAGTGCCCCTGCGATCTAGTGTACCTGGGAATGACCACTAGACGGGACAAAACAAGAATCATGGAGCACAGATCTACGTTTAGATGCCAACGGACTACGAGCAGATTGATGAACCATTTCAGAGAGAAGAATCACTCGGCTGAGGATTTCTTCTGGACTGTGATTGATAAACCCAATATCAACATGAGATGGGGTAATCCAGAAAGAGCCCTGTTTGTGCGAGAGCAAAAGTGGATTAATAGGGTTCGGAGTTTCTCCAGGGGATTGAATGATGATATTCCCTGGAATAGTCTTCATAATCCTTAATTATATCTGAATCTTCTCTGGTAGATGGTTTGAAGTATTTTGAGTGGGGTACCCCCTGCAGATAATCCCGTAAAACAATGAGTAAGAACTTGGGTTATTGACAGTGGAGGTGTTTAGTCCTTAGTGATTGATTTTCAATTTTCAATTTGAAACAGACCTACCCCACCCAAGCAATACAACAAAAACAGCCCCCTCCCTTTTTACCCCCTCCCTTACTAATTTTAATATATTTTATATGTAGATTTTTTCTCTCTCATCCGTTGGACATACCCTCCCCTTATTGCCCCCCATCATACTTTATTTGTCCGTTTCTCACTCACTGTCCCTTGATCGGCCCGGCCTGGGCCCGGTCACCTTCCACTCCAGAGAACACGTCCTGGGTTCAGTGGGTGAATTTACCGTTGAGTATAGAGCGGAAGAAGTTTCTGTAGAATGACTATGAACGAGCGTTCTAGTTGTTTGGGCCTTCCGGGTGATTCCGGTCACGTGGTTGAGCACGCTACGAGGGGTGGAGTCAACCCCTTTCAAGAGGGACTCGGACAACACTGCTAAAATGTTCTACGCGGCGGACAGGGAGAGTCAAACTTTGTCGGGCAACAGCTGACCTCGAAAGCAGTAAGTGGGGCTAGAGAGTATAAGGGAGCGAGGATAAGGGAAGGAGAGAGTGGGTACATTCAAGGGAGTTGTGGGTGTGCTTACATTCGGTATGACACGTAGATGGGAGGATTTTAACTATCCAGTAACGATTGGGTACCTGTGATAAGCCGTGGCTTTACTTACTCTAATAACGGCTTCTTTGTAACAGCACCTAATCAACTGGCTGGACTCCAATCAGACCCCGGGGAGCGGGGTCCTGGTGTACATGCATTGAGACACGTAAAACGCAGATAGGAGTTATCCGGTTGGAGGGGCTCTCCCTCTCTTAGTGGTAGTGCTGAGGCCATTGACCACCTCGTACATTTGGTTTTTAACCTTTTTTATTTCTCTACAGAGAGTGCTAATAGGAAGCTGTTCTCACTCCCCCGCCAGTTCGAGTTTAAAAATCTAATAAACTCGGTAAGCATAATAAGTAACTGGTACCGGTTGAACGTGGTGTTTCTGAGCTCTTGATACCCACGCATGATAATTTCTGAAATATTACGAGTGAGCAATGCAATAAGCTTGGATTGCAACTATGTGCTTATAATTTTTTTCATATACGATTGAGTGTGACTAATTTGAGAGTCATAAAACTGTTGGGACATAAAACCCCGCCCTTGAATAAGTTGTGTGGGGGTGTGCCCATACATCACAGTCGGGTGGCATGAGGGTGTGGTGTTGATGCACCGTAATTTTTATTACTTGTTGTATAAAGGGCACTGCACATAACACATCACTTGTTTTATATGTGTTTTTAATCATTTACAGGTTCCTCTCCAAGAGCGAGGGCTCTACTACTCTTGCAACCGAGCATTGACTCGGGAAGGTGACATCCCCTTTACTTCTGGATTTAAAGGAGGGAGGGGGAGCACCTAGGGATCACAGTGTTGAGAGTCCTGAGGAAAGCCGGGGTATTAGTCTTGCCGGCTGAAACATGTCGACGCTTTAGCAGAGTGGAGGGGTTGGCGTCTCATTACAAACTCCCAACCCAGCATCCACATTTTTTGTTTTAAACCTGGACAGGGTACCTAATATTAAAATGATGACGAGGATCCCCTGATACCAGTTTTATATCACTTTCTCTGCACTTTTTTCTCACCTGTGATCGGACACTGTATGTTGGATTGTCTTCCCCTTCCCTATTGCTCCACCTCCAGCGTTTGGCTGACGCAGAGGTGTGTTAGCAGCCCTATGATGAAGCATGACACAGCTTGCTGTGTGTGAGGGCAGTTTTATCAATTTGGTGCATTTCCCCTACACTCATGTTAGTGCTGTTCCGTCTACTGCCTTCACAGGCTTGGGTACCTGTTTCTTCTGACAGGGCACTCCAATGTCCTTAGCGTAGGTTCTATCGATGAAGTTACCCGTTGCCCCTGAGTCCACTAAAACGGGTGCCTGTGACAATACCCCGTCCTTCAACCACAAGGACACGCACACGTTAAGGTGTGGAACGGAAAGCTGTAATGTGTTTGCGATCACTGGAGAAACCTCTTTGTCCTTTCACCCTGAGCAAGGGGTCTCATACTGGCTCGGGCCGTCAGTTTTCCAACTCCTCACCTCTCTCCCATGGCCCCTGTATCACTGCTTGTGTCTTGGATAGAGGTGCCTTGTCCAGAGGCCTTGCTCGGGCTTTGTATTCTCTGATGAAATGTCCTCCCTTTCCGCAATAGAGACAAAGCCGTTGTTTGCATCTCTTTTCCCTTTCCTCTACAGTGTGGGGTCCTCTTATCCCATTTATCTGCATGGGTTCTGCTCCTTCGGGGGCTTTGGTTCCTTCGCCGGGAGCTGGGCGACCACGTGGAACGAAGCACTTGAAATGCCTTCTGCTTCTGTCACTCTTTCTTTCTTGCATCCAGTGATCAAGCTGTACAGTAAGCTCGATTAGTTCCTCACAGGTATGCGGCAGATGGATCACCTGAGCAAGAACGCCCTTTAGCTCCCCACGAATCCCCCGATTGAACAGGGTGGTTCTCTTTTCCTGAGGCCAATCTGTTTCAACCAAAAGGCGATTGAATGTTGTAATGTAGGTGAGTAGGTCCTGAGTGCCTTGTTTAAGGTTAATTAACTCTCGATCTGATGTTAACAGATGCGATTTCCTGTCGAACAACTTGCGCATCTCGTTGCAGAAATCGGTAAAGCTATACAACACCGGGTCATCTCTTTCTATCAGGGGTATCGACCAACTAGCTGCATTCCCACCCAAGTAAGACATTATAAAGGCATTTTTCGACTGATCATCGTGGAATATTGTAGGTTTGCACAAAAAGTGCAACCTACACTGACTGAGGAAGATACCAAACTTTTTTAGATCTCCATAAAAGCATTCGGGGCTGCCAAGGGTATTTACGGGGACTGGATAATGTGAACAGGTGCAGACTCTAGGGCAGAGGACGGTGAGGAGTGAGAGGCCACAAAAAACTCTGCTCCTGTAGCTCTCTCACCCGTGGGATTTGATGGCCCTAAGGGATCGTCCGTTTGCCGGTGCTGTGGAGGTGGTAACGTCCAATCCTTGATATACGACCTCCCCGTATGCTCAGGGTTGCCCTTCCTAACCAGCCCAGCCACTTCTCTCCGTATGGTACCCATCTCCCTCCTGAGTTCCTGGTTCTCGGTTCGGAAGGCATTAACCTCCACCTGCATAGCAGACATAGTCTCTAAGATAGAGGTGAGGACCGTGTTGGTGTCAATCGCCCAGGCTGGGTATGCAACTTGGGCTTGTCAATCTGTCAGACTTGGATTGGTTACCAGTACTAACCTTCAGAAACAGATCCAGCAGTAGTGCAAAGTTCCCCTTTGCACTACTCCCCAGGGAGCTTGAAACACCCTTCCCTGCACAGCAGTACGCAATGGAAAGGGAAAAAAGGATAAAGAAACAAAAGGCAGCGGTGCACCACCTATAGAGCCTCCGCAATCCTCGTCTGATGAAGAGCTGACCTTCTCACTTGAGACACCCAGCAGAGTATGGCGGAACCCTGCATGTGAGAGAAAGGACAGCCATTACTCCCATTAGACCATACACTGTAAACTATCCCTTCCAGATAGGTGGTCACAAGGCTACCCCACCCTAGTCATACAACCAGGGTCTTGTACAGGCAACAGTGAGGTGAGGACAGCAGTCCATAAAACTTGGTAGACCAGGCTGGTAAAAGTGGAAGGTTTGTCAAAAGAACAAGTGCCAAAAGGGAAAAAAAAGGCGAGCTCGGAAGCCACTCTCTCCTTCAGAGTGTGTGCTAGTTGTACTGACAATTATCTCCCCAGATGATACTAGCAAGCCAAGTGTGATACGTCTCACACACTGCTAGTTGAGGAGGGTGTGGCAGGTAAATAGATTGTTACCATTATTTGTATATATCGTTAGGCTCCTGCCAGGCATGATATCTCTCATGCTGTGTGCACAAGAAAACAAAAAGCCAGTACGTGGAATTCGGCAGAATTCGGAAGAGAGATCCCCATACAGCCAAGCATTCTAGTGTCGAACGTGCAGGCAGTGATCCAGCCCTACGAATCCTGGGGAAACTCTGCTCTTCAAAACAGGTGTGCTCGGGAAGCCGCCGTATGTCAGTAATGGTCGTATAAACACGGGGGTAAGAGACGCTCAAATCCTCAGAGCGGTCCAGCAATAAAGAGTCTCGGGGGAAGGTAGTAGGCTCACCGCATGTACATCGCGGTTTTCTAGTCTTTTGTCGACGTGTCCTAGAACAGCTATGAGTAGCTCAGCGGTGGTTCTTGTTGTCGGCGTGGGCTCCGTCTGAATGGCAGACAGGGCTCTTCTCTGGCAGCAATACGTTGTCCGTATCCGGACAGGGTTAGGCACCGCTGCCTCTCCTCGGCGGTACTTTTGCGAGGCTAATCCGCACCTGAATTCTCCACTGAGGAGCCACGGACCAACGGCTCAGAATACCAATTTGACAAGCGCCGGATCTCTCCAGTGGATGGGCTTATGTAGGCAGTCCCAAAAACCCAGAGAAGACATGGCTGTGGCACTGTTGCATGCTGGACCCTGTAGTATATTTTTATACCGTTCCTACCCGCATGCATACTGCGCCACGGGGCTTCATGACAGTTGTTAACTTTTTATCATCTTCAGACTTTCCAAATTTTTGGGAGGTCGGCTGGTCCATCTGATCCTGACAATTGCGCCAACTCCATTGAAAACCCATTCAGAGTACACACTGGCTACTGAACATGCAAAATATTTTATTGGCAGCTTGCTGAGTTATTCATCCAAGTAGTCCTGTAACATATTTTGCATTGTCATACTTGTTTAAATTTGCTATTCCTTAGTTTCCGGTGCCTGTGCACTTGATGCAAGGCAGGGAACTACCAAAACCCAACCCAGCACAGAGGTTGTCTCAAGTGATGCTGTTGGTGTTGATTTAGTAGCAGAAGGTGTGTCTTGGAATGGTGCTTGTTTACCAGTGGTGGGCGCTGCTGTTGCAACATGCTTATGGAGTCACTACTGTGCTCATCAAAAGCTCACTTAAGTTCTTCTTTGCTCTCAAAGTTTTAGTCTTTCATCTTCCAGTTCAACTAATTCCTTGATGATCCATTTCTTATAAATGGAGACATTCAGTGCTGAGAAAGGAATAACAACAGGAAGCACATGTTTGTACGGTGGATGCAATACTGTAGCAAAAATATGCTCTTTGGAGGACACAATTATTGTTGCAGTCTGATATTTGTATCCAGATAAAGGCTGAAGCTGCTAGTCAGATGAGCTATTTCTTTATTGGCATTAGTATTTGTTTACATCATAAGCAATTGAGCCTGCAGCAAGTGCAACAATGTGGTGGCTTTGCTCATGCTACAATCCTCCTTGAAGACTTCCCCTGTCAAAATCGCAAAAAGTCCTAGCATTTTAATCAGGTGCTCTATTAGCTCTCATTAGTCAATCTTTATCGCCATGGCTTTGGCAGTTGAAGCCACTATTCTTTGTAGCACATAATCATCTATAGACCTGTAATACTCAAACAGGCATTACAACATGTAGGAGGAGGAGATCGAACTTGTTAGGGCTTCCTGCATGAGGGCATTTATGAGGAATCTTTTAGCATAAAGAATGATCCTCAACTTGTTCAGGGCTTTGAGGAAATCATTGAAATGTGTGCCAGTCCTGCACCAGGTGACCAACATGTTGTGGGCTACTTATTTTTTGAGGACGCTTTGCTGAATTAGGCAGATGCAATGAGGCAAACAGAGCACTCTGAAGTATCCTTAATCTGCCATAATTTTGAGGGTATTACTACCATCGTCAGTGACAAGGATTCCAATGGTGAGACCTCTTGGTTGAATCCAAACATAAATCATTGCATTAAATTGCAGCTCTATGTACTTTCTCTCTAGAGAACTTTGCCAAGGTTGAATACGGATGTATGCTTCGAAAAGCATCAGCAATGGCGGCACTAGTAACTTTCTTAAAAGAGACCCGTAGTGAAGTGATGCACATATAGTCTGTAGCTTAACAACTGGTCCACATGTCTGTAGTGAGATGGATGGACAGTACAGTGCTCTCATTCATTGCATTAACAACCAATTCCAGCACTTGATGGTGCAGCTGTATGTCAGGAAATGATCAGGGGTAGGTCTAATTTGTGAGAGCTGTTTTGTCTGTCAAGTTAGCCACTAAGCATTTCGGCCAGATCAATGGCACTGTAAGAGCTGATATGCCTGTTTAATATTTTTTTTAAACTTAGTAAATTCTAATATAAATTAAAATGATTAGTTTAATAATATTTTAAGTTTAGATATATGTAATTAAATGTACATATTAATATATATGTATGTTTATTTTTTTAAAATACGTATAATAGTTATATATATATTTTTTAATTAAAGAAATAGATTTTATATATATATATATATACTATATATATGTGTGTGTATATATACCTCTGAAAACCAGTGGTAAAGTGCCTATGCTCCCCCTTTAAACATGATGAAATTCATATATTTGACCTACCTATAAGTCCCCAGTACACAGTACATAGTGTACTCAGGGCCTGTTAGTTAAATGTTGCAAGTGGACTGCTGCACCCATTGTGCTATCCACTGCAGTGATAGTCTAAATATTACTGCAGTCCTACCCATTGTAGCCTGGCTGTGTAGGTTTAAAATTGCAAATTCGACCTGTCAACATAAACCCTTTTGACAGGTCTAAACCTTCCTTTTAAATATGAACAAGTTACCCCTGATTAGGCCGTATTGCCCAAACACAGGGTGCATGGCATTTAAAAGTAGGATATGTAAAGTTTAATGTTAAATGTCCCTATATTTAAACAGTCCTAAAAGCTATTTTCACTGTAGCCGGGTTGAATGTCCTATAGGAATGCATTAGGATACAAGAATGCATTTACTACTGTTATCTCTGGCTAGGAATCACCTACAAAATGAATTCATGGACTTTTGAAATATTTATTACAAGCCCATTCAGATTTATAATAAATATTTTGGAAAAGGTACTTTTATAAAGTCTGTAGAGGCATGAGCTTCAAATGCCACCTGGCAGCTGAATATGATTATCTTCAAAGATGCCTACCCAGTCACAGGCAAATGTCAGCTGACACTTGGGCAGGGCCCTTCTTTTTTCCCCCCAGTCAGGTAGGTACCAATTCCAGGGGGAGAGGAGCTGACCCCAAAACTGGTTTAGAGCGACCATAGAGGAGAGCCCTGGCCACACCTCTTGGGTGTGCACACAGGCTCCACACAAGTTGCTAAATGGTTCACCATCTTGGATTTAGGAAGAGAAGGGGTCATTGTGGGATTGTTTGCATAAGGGCACACTGGAGGTACTGCAAACCTGGGTGGGGTTGCCCCTTGATAGCTTTTACCCCATTGGGTAGGGAGGGGCCAAGAGTCACCCCTACCCACAGTCTGGTGTCAGACACAAATGTGGCATCTGCAATACCCTCCTCAGAGTACTTTCTGGACCTGTGGGAGAACACAAGAGGAATGGACCTGTTGTCTACGGAGTGAGAAGAGCCTAGAAGACTGGGTCTGTTTTCCCTCTTGTACCTAGAACAAAGAAATAGACTCTGATGGTAATAAGGTACACATCCTGTTCAAGCTACAAGGATACAACAAGCTGCAAGAGGCCTTTCCTGCAATTTCCCCGCTGACCTGTTCCAAGTGGACCTGCCCTGGAGAAAGTCTTGACTCCCAAGTGCTGTCTCCAAGGTCCTGGACTCTTGGCTATGGTCAAAGTGTGCTCCTCCTAACTCTCTCTGAAACCTGGGACTTTGAAGCTTTTTGGCTTCAAGGACCTCCGGAGAACCAGGACCAACCTGCCAAGCAGATCAGACAAAGGTGTGTTGCAGCTGGGCCAAAGATTCAGGTTGCTCCCAATTTGAGCTTTTCCGCAGCAACAAATCTGACTCAGTGGGACCTTGTGGAAATGGTATCCTCTCTCCTGGAGTCCTCTTCAGCTAGATCCTGTAGTCTTGCCCCACTGGAAGAATCTGAGCTCCAGTAAAGTGACTAAGTTCAAAGGTAGAAATCTTCACCAGGCGAACGTGTGCGGGGCCTTCTCTGGGCATGAAATTCAAATGTCTCCTGTTCAGAGTTTTCTTGCCAAAAGTCATCAGCTTCCCCTAGACCTCACCCAGTCCCTATCAAAAGACATGAAGCCCCCTTCGGCCATAACCTGCTGCCTTGCTCGCTGGGGACTTTTGACATCCATTTTAGAGACAAAATTCACAGGTAAAACTTTTCCACCGGATCGAACCTGGTGTCTTTATCTGATTCTCGCTCCATGGTAGTCAGCCTTAAATTGTACGTAGGCATTGGTCAAGTACAACTAGATCACCATGGTTGGTGCTTAATGCTTTTTATGCTATTTTAACATTTGAAAATAAAAAATGGATGACTCTAGTTTCCCTTATTGGATTTTTTTACTTTGGTGTTATTTTATTTATTAAAATATTCTCCATTTTTCAAAATTGGTTTTGTGATTTTTCTTGTATAGTGTTTTGACTTTGTCACTGTTTTGGTACTGCATAAACACGTTACACAGTGCCTCTAAGTGCCTGTTTTGTGCCATAGCTACCAGATTTTGTAGCACTGCCACCCTGTAATGGTTTTAGTTATGTTTTGTGGTCATCTGTTTATTTATTACATGGAGCAAAGCATTCCCAAATAGGTGCTGTGACACTCTCAGGGGATTATTTATGAGAGGCTTATGCTGCCGGAGCGTCACTTTTTTTGAGGATCTGGCGGCGCAAGCCTCTCATTCATGTCTATGAGGTGATGAAAAGCCACTCTGGCTTTACATGGCCTCATAGATATGGAGTAAGACAAAGCAGCACAAGTCGCTGCCTTGCCTTACTCTGTGTCAAAGAGGATTTGCATAGGCGTTGCAGTGGGTTTTCCCACGCAGCACCCATGGATTTTGACGCTGCCCCAGATTTTCTTAATCATGTAAACGTGGGGCAGAGCCAAATACTTGCACCTCCCTAAAGCAGGCGAAACAAGGAGAAATATTTTTATTTCTCTTCGTTTTTCCTCTTTCTATGTGTGCTTCATTCTGCATCACAAATAGAAAGAGGAAAACGCCTCGGGATTGTTTTTGCGCAGGAAGGTGCTGCTTCCTGCACTAAAACAATCCTGCCTGCAACGGAGGCACCCTTGCACCATAGTGCAAGGGTGTGTACGTTGGTGCTAGGCAGCAAATTGTGCACCAGCGCAGGCGTAAAGCACAGGAATGCACAGCATTTCATAAATACTGTGAATTCCTGCCCTTTCACATTGACATAGGGCAGCGCAGCAAGAAGACTTGCGGCGCTGCCCTACGCCAATTCCTCATAAATGAAGCCCTCAGTGTAGTCCAACTATTGATGACAGAATTGAGCCCTAGATTTGACCTGCCAACTTCTTTGGAATCAGAGAGGGAAACTTATTTTAAAAATGAGGCGATGAGGGTCCTACACATGGCGCCAAACATCAACCTGACCTTCCATTGACTTATCATCCTTGAGCATAAGGTGTAGTAGAGAAGGCCAGCAGTATTGTTGGGCCTGGCCCTTTTTGCAGGGTCGTCCCCAAACTTTTTGCCTTTCTCTGCCTATTTTTCTGACCTTCTTTTTGTTGGCATTAAGACTCTTGGCACTTTAATATTGCTAATCAGTGCTAAAGAGCATGTTCTCTCCCCTTAAACATGGTGTGATTGGTTTACACCTGTTTGGCATATTTGATTTATTTGTAAGTCCCTTGTAAAGTGGTTTTACCATATACCCAGGGCCTGTAAATTCAATGCTACTAGTGGGCCTGCAGCAGTGCTTGTTTCACCCACAGAAGTAACCTTTCAAATCTGTCTCAGGCCTGCCACTGCAGAGCCAGTGTGGACAGTTTACTGCCACTTTGACTTGTCATTTAAAACTACTTGCCAAGCCTTAAACTCCCCATATTGTTACACATAGGTCACCTCCAAGGTAGGCCCTTGCTAGCCCTATGGGCAGGGCGCTGTGTAAGTAAAACGTAGGGCATGTACCTTTATATTTTGCATGTCCTGGTGTTGACAAGTAGCCTATTTCGTTTTTCACTGTTGTGAGGCCTACTCCTCACATAGGCTAGCATTGGGAATGCGCTTATATTCTTTTAAGTGGTAATTCCTTATCAGAGAGGAGTGGCATTGCCATGATTGGTATGTTTGAATTAGTGGGGATAAATCCTACTTACTGTGTAGTTGGATTTTACGTTACTATTTTTGAAATGCCACTTTTAAAAGTGGGCATTTCTATGTGCTTATAACTCTTTGTGCTGTGCAGCCTAACTCCAATACACTTCTGGGCTGGGTGACAGCTACACTTGGTGCATACTTTCCAGACGGCCACAACACAGGAAGTGCTGGGTTGACAGGGAAAACATCTGCATTCATCTTCCTGGGCTGGGAGAAGGAGCGATGGTTCAAACTTTACATTTCTATAGGTTGTGTCCTGCCCTCACACAAAGGGCTGATTTATCCCCTCCTGATCGTCTAGAGCCAGGGCTAAGCTGAAAAGGATTGTTGTGCACCTCTAAGTGTTCCTTTAAAGTCCCCCCTACATCAAAGACATTTTTGAGTATAAGTTCTGGGGCTCTGACCCCATTTTTTCAGACACCGCGTGGACATGTAACCAGATGCTGCTGGCTCTATAAACTGCACATTGCCAGAGGACTGATATGCTATCAGGAGGAACCGCCATTTGAACTACTTGCTTTCTGTACTGGCATGCTGAGCTGCTGTAGGGTCGGCCACTCTGTAAAAGTAACTTCATGTGCTGGCTTGTCTGCCTGCTCCTTGCTTTGTGACCCAATATTCTCCAAGGGCATTCTGACTTGCCCCCTGTTCTCCGAAATCTAAGGGACATAAAAGCTTGATCCGAGCACCTCTGCTGTGGGACTCTATCCCATGCGAGTCCGACAGCAGCATGCTCTGCAAAAGGCGTTGTGGTTAAATTGGTCCATGTGCTCCAAATCAGCATGGGGTGAGCGCTGGTTATTGCCTTGGTCAGTGTGTGGTGAGTGCTGTTATTTTCTCCTTGTGGTTTTAAATAGCTGATGGTGAGTGCTTCATTGCTGTTCCCCAGGGACTGGCAAGCTTCTTTCTGGTCTGCTATCCTGGGACAAGTACCTGTGCTTGCAGCTGCTGCGTGCCTGTACGGACTATCTACTGCTGCTCAATGAGACATTTGGCCTCAGAGAATGCCCCCCCATGCATCGCGGTTTGCTTGCCCCGCCCTCGGGTTACTGGAGCAACCAGGAGGTCACCAGCGGCGCATCTCGAGTGAGAAGAAGCCTCTGGGAGCTGACCCATTGAGGCCCACCTGTTCTCTTGGTGAAACCTCCCCCATTTGGCCACGAGGTACTGCTTGCCTGTGGCAGCTCGGCGCGCTGTGCTGATTGCGGAGCCAGAGGCAGCAGCACTGGATTGGGAGAGGTCACCAGCGTGCTCTCTGTGGAGAGGGGGCTGAGCTAGCTGCACAGCACGCTCGCAGGCAGCTGGATATCTTATTCTGAAAGGCAGCAAGGGACCAGGCAAGGTCTCCCATGGTCTTCTCACACTCGTGGCCAATCTGGAGTCGAACTTACCATAGGGGGCATGGTTCTGGCCCCAGGTTGAGGAATGTTGGTGCTTTGGAGACACTTTATAGGTGTAAGCTTTATGGGGAGAAAACTCGACGGAGGTCCCCAAGGTCAGCACGCTACCACCACTAGGAACTTTTCTGCCTTCAGACGACAGTGATCCCAAATTACCGTATCACATCCAGTAGGTGCACAAGTACTCCTGTGCCCTACTCTTTGCTTGCAAATGCACTAGTTTCAGTCAGGCCCATAGAGATGACCGTAACCCTGCTAGTAGGTGCGCAGGTGTTCCTGTGCCTATGTTTACCTACTGTGATGGATGTGCTTTTCTTTTGCATAACATGCCGTAAGTATTTACTGATATATGTCGTTTTTGCCTTGCATTGTCCAGGATAGCGAGTACCAAATGAGTAATTGCAAAATATGCACAGTAGTTATGATTCATGTCGTTTTGGTCTGGTTATATGTACAATATATCATATATTTTATATAATCCTGTGCGGGGTCTCTTTTGTGGTGCATTCATTGTGTTGCTGTGTGAGTGTGTTGCAGAAACGCTTTACACATTGCCTCTGATGATAAGCCTGCCTGCTCTGCGCCAAGCTACCAGAGGGTGAGCACAAGTTATCTTTCGTGTGTAACTGACTTGCCCTGACTAGAGTGGTGGATTCTGCCTGGCTTAGGTGCATAACCTGGCCAACAAGAAACCACCTTTCTAACAAGTATGATGAAAGCAAAATATTTGTGCTTCTACATCACTGAAATGCCCAGATGCCCTTCCTCTGGTTTGAGATGCACATGCAATAAAAGCACAGAATTACTTCCTCATGAAGTGCTGATGTGGAGGTCATGAGGGTTTCTGGCATTCCTTCAGCTGCTCTTCTGAATATTACTGATGATCAAGTTTTGGATTAGTGCCTAGGTTTGTCTGATTTGGTACACTCTGTCCATCCCCAGGTGAAATTTGCTATACCTTCTATAAGTGAAGAGCTCTGCCACTACCTAGAGCCTGGAGACTCAGTCGATGAAGAAGCACATTAGCAAGACGTGTTAGGAGACTAGGTGGAAAGGGAAACACCAAGGGGTATATTCACAAGAACGTGTGCTAAACATCACCAAAAAATGCTAACGCAACTTTACACATCGCAGCCTATTGCGGGAAAATAACCCTGTGTTAACGTGGAATTCACAACAAGGCGGTACCATGCGATAGTCTGACGAAACCGCGGACAATGTCCACGATACAACAACCGCGACGGTGATAAAAACACAAACCTCAACGCGAAAAAACATGCGATGGGCCAAAGCGCGATGAGAAAATCAGAGATCAGAAGCGCCAGGCCTGCAACACACACATGGCAGGCGGGAAAAATCACTATAAAAGAAGAAAAAACACACAAACACAAAATGACCAACACCGAAGCACCATGGAGGCAGCCGGAGCAGGCACAGAGGACGAGCGCAACCCCACAAGCACCCCGGACGACCAGCCTGGGACCTCGGGGACAGGGAAAGTCAAGGACAAGAAGAAGACGAAGTTCAGTCCGCAGGAAAACAGGATCCTGGTCACGGAGGTGATGGAACACCATCAACAACTGTTCGTCACCTCCAACGTGTCATTGGGCACCAAAAATGGAATATGGCGGGACATCGTGGACAAGGTGAATGCCGTCAGAGAGCACAAGAGGTCAATGGACGAGGCCAAGAGGCGATGGATTGACATCAAGCGCAAGACCAAGGAGAAACTCGCAGCCAACCAGAAGGCAGCAATGCAGACTGGAGGTGGGAGCCCAGCGCCACAGCTGGAGCTGGATGACATGGAGGAGCTGGTGTCGACAGTCATCAGTGTGGAGACTGTGGCCGGAGTCGGGGGACCGTACACTGCCCGACAGGACACAACACAACTGCAACAGGGTGAGTGACCACCAGGTACTGGGGGGACGGGTGGAGATGGCCACAATGGCACACATGCACAATCAAGCAGAGCACAGTGCACACCCACAATGACTCTGTAGCATGGCCCTGATCCACAGACTGTCACAATGTACAATGCCATGCTGTCTTAATGTGAACCTGTACCATGCGGCTACATATATGCGGACACATTGTAATACACCATCTCCCCTACACATTGCAGGGGCACCGTCAACACCTCCTGCAGAGCAGTCCCAGCCACTCTTCACTGATGACGAGGAGGACACCCCCAGCATCGACACCCAAGCCCTCCAGGACATCATTGACATCATCCGCAACTCACCTCCAGGATCAGGGCAGCCCAGCTGCATCGAGGAGACCCCACCCACCATCCAAACCACCCAGCAGGAGGCACCCACAGCCCCGGCAGTCTCCCAATACCCCCAGGAACAACACATGTCCTTCCAACGCCGTGTGCTGGAGGGCCAGAGGGAGACGGCTGAGCAGGTGCGGGTGGGGTTCGACCTCATGGCTACCAAACTGGACGCCATCCATGGGTGTCTAGGTCCCATCAGGGACCAGCTCCAGTCCCTAACGGACACCCACGGCCCGCTCCATGGTCCCCAACGAGCCCTGACTGACATCGCTGGAGTCATGACGCGGAGAGAAGAACACCTGTCCGCTCAGAGTGGCTCCAGCGATCCCAGCCGTGAGCTGGCACACATGCGGAGGCTCATGGAGGACATGGTGCGGATGGAGGCGGAAAGGATGGCAGCCACCACTGCACATCAGCAAAATGTAGCTGGGATCTACCATGCCCTGCAGATCCTCATCATGGCATTGCTGCCACAAGGCGTGGCGATGATGAATGCTGCTGCCCCCACACCATCCACATCTCCGCCCCCTGGTGTGTCAGTGCCTCCCAGTGCGGCAGGCGTATCCACTCCGGCACCTGATGTGTCACTGCCACACAGTGCGGCCGACAATCCTCCTCCGGCCCCTGATGTGTCAGTGGCATACAGTGCCGCAGCCGGTACTGCAACACACACAGGTGAGGCAGAGCACACATCCGAGGACGAGGACGTGGATGGGATTGAGTTCAGATGGAGGCACCAGCATTCATTTCCCCCACCTGACCTGTTTCTGCTTGGTGCCGCACATGGCCCCATGACCTTCCACTGACCCCCGATACACTCCGCTGCACTCACCTTGGACCGCGACATGGACTGCCATATCCTGTTTGATGACCAATGACACAGCGACCAGACTGCGGACTGTACCCTTCCTCTTCCGCAGTACTTGTCATCCCCGGATGGACTCTGGCTAACCCTCCATGGGCCCATATTCAGTGGCGGTGCGTCCATTGGGGCACTGGGGCGTTGCCCCACTAATGCCACATGGCCCCATTCACGTGCTCACGCCTAAATTCGTGCAACTTCCAAATAACTCTCGCTGCTGCTCGCAGTCACTGTGTAAAACGCTGATTGTCCAGGACACGCCCGAGGCAATCGTATGCTGCAGGGGGTGGGGCTGCGGCAGCAGTTTGACTTGAGTGACAGACAGACACAGTCACTCACAGTGCGGCGGCGGCACTAAGCGCAGCTGCAGCAGCAGTAGTGCGCATGTTCGGAGTTGGGCTGGTCATTTTTATGACCAGCCCGAACATGCGCACTACTACCTTCCCTATTCCCTTTAGGAGAGCGAGGGGGTTGCTTCATGCAGCAGCCCCTAATGGGCGATTGGGCGGGGATTATCCCTGCTCTAGCCAATCCTGGCGCTGCTAATGCAGCGCCAGGATTGGCTGAGACACCGCGCACTCGGCAGTCTGAGTCTGGGCCTGAGGGCACTGCTGCTATGGCAGTCGTAATCCCACATCCTTTACGGTTTCACGCCACGGTACCTACTTATGGTTCTGCTGTTAGGATATAACTCCAGTGCTGTGACGTGAAGGCGCCAAGGGCCCAGGAGCAGAGGCGGCGCGGACCGGCGGTCACTCCGGTCAGGTAAGTTTTATTTTTTTATTTTAATTCCCCGGCCCCCACCCCCGCGCGACACCCCCCGCAAGTATTGCGATGCGAGCTGTGACTGAAATGGGGTTTATGTGTCTAATACACCTTTTCTTCAGTTTGGGGAGAATCGAGTCTGCGTGTGTGGCCTGCTTCGAGTGCGCAGTATTTGGAGTAAAACTAATTCGAAACGAGGGCGGTGGTGTCTAGGAGACTTTTGAACCTGGGCACCAGAGTTCTAATTCTCTGCTCGCTAGTTTGCAGAATAGAGTGATCCTGGGCACATCAGTCTAACATTTGTGTCTCTGTACTCCTCTCTGACCAAATGTGGATCTCCAAGGGGCAATTTGACTCCAGTAACTTGATATCCGCATCTTCTGTGCCAAATTTCAGGGTTTGCAGCGTTTCTCCTTGGACCGAGGTGTGCGCGATGAAACAGCGTTGTCTGCCATGCTGAATTTTCATTTCATTTGGGCGAACATCTCGCCTCAACTTGCCTGTGATCGTTAAGGTGCCTCACTGACTATCCCACTGATAGGCCAGCTGGCTGCTCTTTTAAGTGCTTCGAAGCTGCAAGACGATGGCTGTGAGCGTTCACCTGTTTCTTTTTATTGACCAAGAAGAAAGTAATTTCGCTCTTTGCTTTATGTCAAAGGTGGCCATAGCACATAATGCCAAGGCTGCCTCACCTCACGGAAGTGCCCACCATTTTCCAGTCTCTCCCCTGCCGAGAACCTCTGGTCAAAGGCGCATTCCTCCCAGGTGTGGCTGGGAAGAACCGTCCCGTTTATCACGAGAAACTTCCAGCAAAGTGTATCTTACATTAATGTCGGTTGGGGATTAGTAAAGATTGCGTACGTCGTGTTCGGTTTTGAATATTTCAGTCACAGAATTACATTTTATATATTAGCAATTTTCGGCACAGCGATTTGCTCAGAATCACATGCTTTTAAGCCCAGTGCTGTATTCGGGATTAGAGCCCAGCCGCCAGGTTCCAGAGTCCAAAGCATAGACCCTTTTGCAGTATAGAGGAGACCCCCTGTGACATCGGCAGCAGGCCAGGGTCTCACAGTGAGGCATTGGCAGGGCTGTGTCACGTCAATCACATACAGAACCGTCTCGGTGATGAGAAAATGTTACAGCTCTGTCTTCTAACCTTGACTGTAATATTGTGTTATTGCCTAGTCGAGTGTACAGCGCTCAGACGCCTCTGGGTTAGGTTAGCGCTTAATACTTATATTAAATAGTACATTAGACATTGATCGGGTTGAAAGGTGGACCGGGTAACGCCAATAAAGTTTGACAAACTATGCGAAAACGTCTTTTTTGAAAAGTGCAGAAATAACTTTGGATCAGAAAATGATTATTTCGGGGGAAAGGCAATTAGCAGTTCAAACTCGCAGCAAAAGGTCTTTCTGCTCTTTTGGGGTCTTCGCGCCCTCGTTCCGCAGCAGCCAGTGGTTCGGAATTGCATCCGGTCCATCCTGCCTGCATGTTGTTGTGCGTGGGGCTGGAGATGAATAAAAAAAGTGTGAAAAACTCTGCATATCCACTTTTTATACCCAGTTTTGCGCCGACCTCATGTGCGCGTAATCCAGCGGTGGCTTGAGATGGGGGTGCTTTTGCCTTTTTAGGGGGTGTTGGGGGGTTGGGGGTTACGTACTGTATGACCCTCTTACTGCTCAGTAGCTACACAGCCACAGTCATCTGCGATTGTCCAAAAGAAAAATGCCATCTGTGTGTTTAAGGACTGGCGCCTGTCCCACAAGTGTCAGAACCACTGCAAGTTCCACGGGTGCGCTTTCAGAGAAGGCTGTGGACTGCCTCCGTCATCTGCCAATACTATAGCGCCAAGAGACGGTTTTAGTTGCAAAACTGCTTTGCAAGACAGGTGAGGTCCGCAAACACCTCGGTGTGACATTCAAGGTTAATGGTTTCACTCTAAAGCGGGTACACTCTGCCTTTCATCCTTCCTGTCTGGACACGAGTGCCCAGTTACCCTGAATGCCAGTAACATATGTGGAACATGCCTGTTCAGGGTGTCCTACTAAGTGTTTACGTGTGCTGTCCATTCCTAGAATGGGTCTAGGAACGCATGAGTAACGCTGGAGACCGACCTTGCACAGTGACAGTGAGGGCACCCCCTACAGAAGGAAGCCAGGAAGAAGGAAGCGTGTGCCCTTGACAGAAGATATTGGGTAAACTGTGAGGGCAAGTACTTGTATTTATATAGCTCTTACTACCTTAAAGGATGCACTGAAATTGCTCAGTTCCTCGTTCTCTGCATTTCCTATGTAGCTGAGCGCTGTCAATTGTGTGCCCGTTGCAAAATTCTGGACCTCCTATGTTTGTGTGCTGCCAGAAGTTTTTTATTTTCCTGTTGCAAAATGGTGGTCCTTATGTGTTTGTGTGCTGTCAGACGTTTTTTATTTTCAAAATGTAATAATGCTATTTTCCACAAATGCCAATCAAATTCAACTCCGGAATATTCAGTTCTCCCATCCCAGTGTCTAATTTAAAATTTTATTTCTGTGACAAGTGTATCATGTTTAAACTTTAACCGCACAACGCTTTTGTCATGCGCTTTCATTAAAACAATCCTCCGGTAAAAATGACAAGTTTTCGTTTTGGACGCGTTGGTGAGCGGGATGGAGATTACCGTGACAGGCATCAGGGAGGGGTCTGTCTCTGCAGCCATGACACTGCTGCGCCAACCCAGTCAGAGCCCAGCGCTCAATGCCCAGCTCCACTCACAAGACAATTAGCTGCAAATGACATGTTTGTGTTCGTCTTCTCGTTTCTTTATGCGCTGCTGCTATCACACTGTTCTAGCGTTTCACTGCTTGTGCTTCACTGTGTTGTGTCTGTCTGGTACCCACGAGTTAGCTATTTTATAATGTTGTTTATCTGTATTTTTTTCAGTGCGTACTTTGAGGCTTGAGCCATGCCAGGTGTTTATGAGGGGCTTTTATTGAGCATGCAGGCGCTAAGGCTAAAGCCAAACAAAGTGCCTGTCAGTGGGTTGGCCTCTCTGCAGAGCACACAGAACAATATTTGTGTATTCCATTTGCAACTGAAATTCTGTGGAAATGTGTGTGAAGGGGGTACACTGATGTCAAAATATTTGCAAGGCAAAAGTAAGAGAAATTAAAGTGCTTATATTTGAGGGAGTGCAGTGCATGTTGGGGGCGGTGAAGTGACAGAGATGTGAGGAAGGGCATTCGGGGAAGAGTGAAAAGAGGATGCTGAAGAGGAAAGAGAGGGGGTTGAAGATGTGCAGATGGACAAGATATGCAGAGAAAAAGAGGATACATATCTAACATAAAGCACACATAATTGAAGGCCAAAAATACTTCCACAGGCCTCAATGCTATTTAATTCACAGACTCACTATTTCAGAATTTCAGAATGTAAACATTTTCAATGTTAATTATTTATAAGAAATCATTGTTGTTACACATTTATCTTAAACAGCTAACACCCAGTGACAAAGCCAATAATACTGACAGGCTTTAGGCATATGTCAGTTGCTGTGCAATTTATCTGGATAAAATTACATCTCAGAGAGAAACCAAAATACCGGTCTGATGGCACACTATGGGAATCACAGAAATGTATTTGTGGGTGCTTCCCGAAGTCTGGTTAGAGCATATGTTTCCAAAGTTAATGCTGCATGCAGTGCAAGACACTGGGCAAGCATACATTTTAAAGGGCTAAAGTTGTCATGCAGAACAATTTACATATTACCGTAACTGTTGAACAAATTAATGCAAGAAGATACGGGGAAGTTTTTAATGTGTTTAATATTTCAAGACTATACGTTCCCACTGCTTAGTAAGCCTTGCTTTATCGCTGCATTCATTTGCTTTAAAATACACCATTTGCCAATCTTTATTAAATTTCTTTCTCAGGAGAGGGACTCTCCCTAGACCCCAGGTTTGTCCATTGAACTTGTTCACATCGCTAACTAGTGTTTTCTATTGGAAAGGGTAGAGCCAAAGCAGTCTTGCTTAGTACCCTAGCCCTCTTCAGAAGTCAGACTTGCTTGGCAACCCAGAAATTCTCTGAAATAATGTATGAGTTTTCTTTTATGAATGCTTAGAAGAACTGAATTTTTAGTCCATTTATCACAGAAATAGTGCTGAAAATCGCACCAAAAAGATGCCAATTTTAAAAAAAATTCTTCACGGGGGGAGAACCCCCCCGAACCTCCCTTATTGCCGTCGGCCTCGCTCGCTGCGCTCGCTCGCATACGTTGATTCGTTCTGCATACGCCCACCAGTTTCAAATTCCACCAGCAGCCACTGCCCATATTGTGTAGTGTGCTCGGCATGGCCCTGTACCGCTCCAGCTGCAAAACTCCACTGGATGTGCAATAAACATCCAGAGACGCACTGCTGTGTCATGTCTTTCATCATTCATGTATGAATGTGTGGATGAATGTAGGGACAGTGATTTCCCTTACGTCAATGATGCTCATCTAGTGGGATGCCAGTCACAGTGTGTTACATTGCCTATTGTGTTCCGGGTGCCGTAGACACTACAACAGGGACACACGCATTAGTCACTTCCTTGTCCGGACATGGACTGAACCACGCCCAGAGCCCCCGAGTCATTGTTGCAAGCCCTGCGCTGGTCCGGCGTACGCCAGGCCAGACCACTCCGCTTACGCCCCGAGGGGGGCCCACATAGCTACATGTCGCAGGCATACACGCTGGTGGTATGCAGGTCACTGGTCTAGTTGTCAGCATGTCATGGCCACTCTCTGAGGGCAGGTTTGCACACACACCACACTCCTCCGGCACAGGCATCACAGGCCATGTGACCCTGCCACTATAAGGGGCCGACAACGTCACATTCCCCATTGCCGGTGGTGACTGGATGACGGACGCTCCACGGTTCTCAATCATAAAGGGCCCATGAGTTGTTGCGCACAGGGTTGGTCGCACCAGAAGCCTTGCGCCCGTCACGGGCCTACCACCACGTGGCGCTGACTGGGGTTGCACAGGGTTAGTGGCACCCGAAGCCTTGCGCCCGTCACGGGCCTACCACCACGTGGCGCTGACTGGGGTTGCACAGGGTTAGTGGCACCCGAAGTCTTGCGCCCGTCACGGGCCTACCACCACGTGGCGCTGACTGGGGTTGCACAGGGTTAGTGGCACCGAAATAGCTGAGCGGGTGTGCAGCCTGTGATGATGACTTGTGCACTGATGTGGTCTCTGCCATTGATGACTCAGGACTCAGCGTCATGTGTGGGATCTGCTGGGCCGCGTGGCGGCTCCGCATGATGTGGCCCATGCCATGGTGGTGGGACCGGGGCCTGGAGCTTGCACGGGCATGTGGTGTGCCCACTGGTGGACACACCGTTGGCGGCAGGTGAGCAGTGGGCCTGGGGTGCGCAAGTGCGGACAGCCAGCGCTGGCCGGCGGGAGAAGGTGGGGTGCGGCTGCATGCGTGCGCAGGGCAGACAGGCGTTGTTGCCGTGTGCTGTGTGATGGACTCTGCCATGATTGACTCTGGCCTCGATTACAGATTGCAGACCTGGTGGCTTGCAGTGTATCCCGTCACGTGGTTGGAGACACACCGGTGGCAGCAGGTGAACAGTAGGGCCTGGGTGCGCTGGGGCTGCGGTGTCTCACTCTCTCTCCTTTCCTTCCCTCTCTCTCTCTCACGCTCTCTCTCCCTTCCTTTCCTTCCCTCTCTCTCTCTCTCTCCCTTCCTTTCCTTCCCTCTCTCTCTCTCTCCCTTCCTTTCTTTCCCTCTCTCTCTCACTGTCTCTCTCCCTTCCTTTCCTTCTCTCTCTTTCTCTCTCTGCCTTTCTTTCCTTCTCTGTTTCTCTGTGTCTCGCTCCTTTGATGTGCGCATGACACACGTTCTGATTTTGTGCTTTATTTTCCAGGCTGTGACATCGAGATTGTCCCTGACGGACCCGACAGGAGTCTTCCGCATTGGTGTTTTGTGTTGTATTTCAATAAAGTTTTTGGTTGTTACTTCAGTGCTGTGTGACTGTTTCTCGTTCTTCTGGCCACACATGTGTGTTGTTTTTTTGGCAATGTGCGTCATCATGCGCTTTTTGTGGCTCTTGTGTCATGCACGGTATGTGTATGTCCGGGGGGGGCTGGGGGTGGTGGTGGTGGGTGTTGTGGCTCTCATGGGTATCGGAGCTGCATGATCATTGTCTCCATGGCATCTGTGGGTCTTCAGGTGTGGCTCTTGGCTGGGCTCCCTTTCATGCTGTAGGTAGTCGTCCTGCTTAGCACCAGCAAAAGGCAGGTGTTAAATCCCTGGTGCTACCGCGGCTTATCGCCTGTTTTTGGTTCGCATCGCAGATCTGGCAGTTCGTTGTGAAAGTGGTGTTGTGGTTTTTTCGTGTGTTTTTGCACAGGAACGCCTACTCTGCATCTCATTAGGGTTAGTTGGTGGTGTCACCCGTCGAGATAAATTTTGGGGCAGTTATCTCGGGAATACTGGTGATGTCTGTAGTTTGCACCCGCTTGTGAATGGGGTGTTAAATCTATCTCCACTTTTGATGCGTTAAGGTGGAGATAAATCGGCGGTAGGTCCTCGTGAATATGCCCCTAAGTGATCTTGATGACAAACACTGCTGTAAAATGTGGAGGCTTTCTGCATTGAATCCACACATCTCACACACAGAGAGTGAATGAAGGCTGCAGATGAAGAAGTGGTGACACAAGCCACTAATTCACAGAGTCAAATTTGAGTTTGTTATGTGGATCCAAAGAGGAGAGAACAAAGAGCTCAAGAAAAAGAACAACAACAACAAAATCAAAAAAAGAAAATCACATCTCAAAACCTTGAACTCTGAAAACCCCAAGAGCAACTCAAGGTGTTCCAATATAAGTTGTGCAAATCAAGAAACAAGTGAAGATGAACATGGAGCAAGTGGAACAACTGTGACGGAAGTAGAAAGTTTGATGCAAGCTCATTCGTTTGAAGGCGTGAGAGAATGAAGAAAAGGATTGCAAAGACTTTACAGTCTGTAGAGAATTGAAGTAAAATCTACTGAAGCAGGGACACATCTGAATGACAAAGAGTTTGAAAGGCCTAATGTCAGAAGATCATCAAGAACAAGAGTGTCAAACAAGAAATATGCAGCTCAGTAATGGGCATATCCAGCAAACATTGAAACAGAACAAAGATAGATTGATCTGGGAGATTATCAATTTCTGTTTGAGGTGATCGCCATTGAATAGAATTGATGGAATGAAGAAATTATGAATTGACTGAATGATGGAACTGAATTTTTCAGTTTTTAAGAGGAGAAATGTTTGAATTTTACATAAGTGTGCTCGCGTAATTTAGATAAGAATAACTATTTTTGTGTTTGTCTATGCTTGCATTTAAAAAATAAACACCATCATCTGAAGAAGACTGATTTTGTAATGATTTAGGCAGCCTGCTGAAGATAGATTTGTGTCTGCGTAAGTTTTGTGAACATTTTTATCGAACTTAGCGCTATATGAACATTTTCTCTCATGCCTGCTTAATCAGAACATTTGAGCTGTTGAAACTATTCTGAATGCATTATTTTTGTTTTTCCTGCTTCCTTATTTCAACCCTGCATTACGGAGAATTTTTGGAATGTCAAAACTTCAATGCCTATGTCTGCAACTCGTTCTATTTCAACTTGACGAAACTAAGCAATCTTGGATGTTTAAAAGACAAAACACTAAGGGGTCGATTCCGATCTCGGCCGGTAGGGCACCTAACAGTATTCGTCCGGAAAAAATACAAGCCAAATGCGTGTTTCCCAACCGATTCGTACACTCGTCTGGACGAACAAGTACGATGCGTCTAACAACCCAGTTTCCGAGCGAGCCGTACTCACCCAATCCAGCTCCTGTTCCCCGCCCGAGCCGGATCCGTGAACGCCGAATCGAGCCGCACGGAAGCAAATACACAGCACCTTCCGGACGGACTAGTACGATGTGCAATCCATACGCGCCGAACCCGTCGCTACGCCCAGCACGTTTGAGCATCCGGGCGAGCCGTACATAAGCTCCGTTTCGAGCCACAAGACGATCCACGGCTACGAGACGAACAAGCCAGCGACGAGTACGAGTCAAAGACACGAGAAACCCGAACGAGACGATCCAAGCATGAATCCCATTGCGCAGGTCCTACCGATACTCTACATCTATTACCGGGACCGGCACGGACGCGTACGGCGCAGCCGGTAAGTCAAACACCAACAATACAAACAAACTACACGTACACGAAATATGTCACACACACATAGGGATGCACAAATAACGTACACTAGCAACAGCAGAATTTTGGGGTGGGATGGCCAACACCAATGCCATACACACCCATAGGGGGATGGATGCCTACCACCAACACCACCCTACCACCATCCCTACTCATGGGTGCCTGGATGCCTGTCACTACTACCATCCCCACTCATGGGGGGATGGATGCCTACCACTACCACCATCACTACTCAGGGGGGGCTGGATGCCTACCACTACCACCACCCCTACTCAGGGGGCCTGGATGCCTGTCACTACTAACATCCCCACTCATGGGGGGATGGATGCCTACCACTACCACCACCCCCACTCAGGGGGGCTAGATGCCTGCCACCACCACCACCCCTACTCAGGGGGCTGGATGCCTGTCACTACTACCATCCCCACTCATG
Source organism: Calotriton arnoldi (assembly GCA_963921515.1). Taxonomy (NCBI): domain Eukaryota; kingdom Metazoa; phylum Chordata; class Amphibia; order Caudata; family Salamandridae; genus Calotriton; species Calotriton arnoldi. Next base: position 15 of record CAWUFW010002337.1, on the reverse strand, counting down.
GGGGGATGGATGCCT